>ML685777.1:18262198-18470905 GCA_007922175.1 Pelusios castaneus | reverse complement strand
ATAGATAGATAGATAGATAGATAGATAGATAGATAGATAGATAGATAGATAGATAGTACAAGAGTTAGTAACTAGTAAAGAAGTACATAGATGGACTCACCATGCAGGGTCATAGATCCCAGGCTCCAGCCTGAGACTAGAAGTCTGTGCAGCAATGAAACAGCCTCAGGTCCTGAGCTGCAGCTGTCTAGTTGCTGTGTGGATAATTCTATACACAAATATCTGTGCAATTGTTCCCTACCTATTCCCTCTTTTCTTGTCTCTCTCTTCCCACCCTCAGTCGTAAAACTAACTACTCACCGCATGGCTGACACTCGAGATTTCAAAAGATGATACCTAAGAAGAACCTCACCTTTTTTCCTTGATTTTACATTCTGCCATGACATGAACAGGTTGTTTAAGTTAAACATAAAGCAGTGCTCTCTTTGGAAACTGCATTTTTCTGTGAACAAAAATTACTGAGATTGCAACATTACCTAATATTTAACTGGCAGCAGACAAAGTTTGTTAGTTTCAATACACAAATGTGCCTGAAGAACTCTACTTAACTTCCATTTAAGAAAAAAAGTGAAGATAAATTACTCTTTTAGTTTTCATGTGAAAATCTGGATTTATTAACACCATTTTCTCAAATAGTAATTGACTGCTGGCACCGTTTCTTTAGGCCCTCATTGGATTTAATTGGTCTCACTTATTCAATGCATACTAAAAAATGATGGCTGGTATCATACTGCCAACTTCAATTCCCTTCTTCTGAGACATTCACATAATCTTCTACCTATCAGGATTAGTGGTGGTATCATGCAGATGAAAAATTATAGCTGATTTGGATTTATGCCTTCGATCTCTTCTGCCTTGGAAATAAAAAGAAAATGTTGAGACTTCTATTATCTTTTCGGGCTTTGATTAATCATAACTGACTTGCAGCATTTCATCTGAACTCCAAGTTTCTTTCAAAAGCTGTTTTATGTGTATATCTGGTTGTTTTCTAAACCGGTTAACAGCTCCATCTGTTTGGCTATCTTCATTTGCAAACATCATAATGTGCAAATTTCAGAAACAGTAAAAGGTCATTTGGGTTTGCAGCTTTGTTCTCTATATTTCTAGAATTTTCTACCTTCCTTGTTACAGACTGCCTAGTCTCTTGTGTGTTTTATTTTAATAAATCTGTAATGCAGAATATAATTATCTGATCTGAAAATCTAAGACTCCAAGTAGTCCCTTTTGCACAGCTTGAGTCAGCTCCTAAAAATACAGAGACCTGTATTTTTCTTAATTACAGTGTGTTTTCTGTAGCAAAAATCAGATGATAATCCAAAGTGTTTACAAGCAAGAAGGGTCCAGTTTAAGTTGTTATTATTTCTTAAATAGTTACATTGTGCTCAACACTGTTCAAATCACAGAGGGTTCTACATTATAGCATGTTGCATGTATTCAACTCCCATTCACTTCACTGAGCCAAGAGGCAGTCCCTGACCGAAAGAGGGACAGTGCACAACTGACAAGTATATATATATATAGATATATAGATATATATATCTCCACATGAAACCCTAAGCATTTTGATCCTGTGTTCTGAGTTCATCATCTGCTCACTTTCATAATTTATCAGACAGCTTACATTTGAAATTAGATATTCAATGCTTTTGGTTCTCTGGGGCCAAATTATCTGCTAACATAACTCCGCTGATATCAATGATGTTATGCCAGCACTGAATTTGAATTGTAGTATTTCAGGGATTGGGCCAAATTTATTGGATCTGTCTAAGGGATAAATTGCCCTAATAAAGTTTTTTTTAAATGGTTACTTTGAAATAATGTTTCCCTGTATAAACTTACAAGATATAAAATTATACAAAGTACTTGATTTCTAGGCTAAAGTTCTACTAAAATATCAAATCATGATTTTAGGACTTTTTGTCCCCTTACAGAATTGATATAATTGAGACCCTAGTGATAAGAAATTAGGCTTAAATGTGGGTATGTGTGTACGGATAATTTTTCTTCATTTTAAAAATATGGCTGCATTCCACTTCTCTCTCATTTCAATTATGGTAAAACCTTCAAGTTTTAAAGTTCTTCAAAGCATCTGACGAAGTGGGATTTTCTCCCACGAAAGCTCATGCGATTAATAAATCTGTTAGTCTTTAAAAGTGCCACAAGACTCTGTTGTCTTTCTACAATAGACTAACACGGCCACCCCTTTGGTAAAACCTTAGACATACAAGGGCAATTAAAATAAGAGCCTAAAACAATACAGTTCTTTTCTCTAAAGCTTTTTACCTGTAACAGCATTTTTTCATCTGCTATCAGTTCATTAATTAGGTCAATTCTTATGTGACAATACTAGACAGAGTACTGATGTAGAACATTTGTATTTAGGGTAGGTTGTTGCAAGAGAACATGAAAAAAAAATCCCTTTAACTGAATGAACAATACAGTATGGTTCACTGAAACAAAAGGTGGGGTAATTTTTTAATTGTTTTTCCAGGAACTAATTTGTAATGCTTTTGAGGATATGTAATATTTGTATTTGAAATATTTATTTCTGCTTAAAGATAGTCAGGGTTTGATCTGATAAAACAATCCCCTAATTCTAATTTAACAATTTAAGTGAGTTACATCTCTAGCATGTTCCACTGAGAAAATTGCAGTCCTCTGTTGCTTTCATAATAGAAACACATGAACAAATGGTTGGACTGATGACTTCAATGATCTTGCTCATGTATCTGTAAAACTGAGAGAGAGAGAGAGAGAGAGAGAGCGTAAGTAGGTAACTATTTGCAGGATTGGGGCCTAAATAGGTGCTTAAGATTTTAAATTGGAAATTAGTCTTTCCATAGGTTGCTAACTGACTCAATGAATATTTTGCTTTGAGATGGATACATATTGTATTTTACTTGTAATCTGTTTTTTGGTGAAATCAGAAATTTTAGCATAAGAAAAGTCTTAAAAATAATACCGTTCACTGTCAGATAATGAAGTGATGCAACTGACTGAAGAAGCAGTGATCTTCAGCTACCTTAGAAAAAAAAGTTAAGAGATTATATATAGCTCCACTAAACTTCTGTCATACATGGTATTCATTAAATTATGGTAAACTCTATATATTATTTATCAGTACTGGGGTAAGCAAACCTCAAACAGAAACTTTTTCCAACAAAACTCAGATACAGTAGAACCTCAGAGTTATAAACAGTTATTAACAGAGTTAAGAACTGACCAGTCAAATAGGTCTCTCATTTGGAACCGGAAGTACACATACATGCAGCACTAGAGACCAAAACGAAACCAAACAAAAAGTAGATACAGCGCAGTGCTCTGTTAAATGTAAACAACTAAAAGGAAAGGAGCATTTTTCTTTTGCATGGTAAAATTTCAAAGCTGTATTAAGTCAATGTGCAGTTGTAAACTTTTGAAAGAACAACCATAGTGTTCTGTTCAGAGTTACATACATTTCAGAGTTACTAATAATCTCCATTCCCAAGGTGTTTGTAACTCTGAAGTTCTTCTGTACAGATTCCTATTGCCTTTGGTTTCATATAACCTGCAACCAAGCAGCCCTTTAGAAAATAAAAGCTAAGCTCTCTACCCTTACCTTATATCCTTCCCAGTTCTTATCTAACATGCCTGAGATGATTTAACAGGCCTTCTGCATATACGTCAGAGGTATGATGAGTAAATTATAGGCTACATGAGACCTTGTGCTTAGTGGTAATTACAGCACCCAATCTCTCTATTTTTATGGCACCATAAATTCTGGTTAAAAGATAGCCAGAAATGATATTTCCTGTATTTTCTTATGAATGGTGCTAACAAAATGAATAGAATTAGTCATTCTCTTTAAGTTATATCTCTCGGGAGACATTAGCTGGAGTTATAAGTTATAGTTCAGGGACAGTTGTTTTATGATATTGCCCAAGCCTAATATTTTTTTATTGAAAAAAAAATTACCCTGTGATGTAAATAAGAGAGAAGGTACATTTCAAATAGTCATTTGAAAAGGAAAAAGAAAGAAACAGACTTACTGGAGTTCACTAGCCTTTTCTGATTTGTGTAGTTCCTCAGGACCTGCTCTCCTTTCATCAGCATGTGTGCAAACAGCGGACAAATATGTTGTACTTGATTAGCCTGCCTGTTTGAAGGATTAGCTCAGTTTGATGCTTAGCAGTGAATGCAATTAGGAAAAGAGGACCATATGCTATAAGAGACTTAGTTGGATAATGAGAGTGGTGAGATGTGAACAATGTCCTCTGAAGTCTTGGTAATGTGATAAATTTAGCAAATGGAGATAGTCAAATCTACAATTAATAAACTGAAGGGGAAAAAACCAATAAACTTGGGCTTGTTGGATACAGCTGCTATTAATAGAAAGATCTAGAGGACCTTTGTGGGTAAATGGCATTGCTGACAATCTTTTAAACTAATCTCAATTAACATAAGACAAAGATGTACTAACAAGGAATCCTTCATGCATTGAAAAAAGTAGAGTATTGTCAAGTTCCTGGTTCTGGCTGTTAGGCAAAAATAATAATTTTACAGGAGTAGGAATTATTTTTGAAAGCATGAACACCCTTAACCAGAAGAGTTGTTAGTAAATGATAAACCTCTTTGAAAATGGTGGTGTGAGGGAGGAGAATCAAAGCAATTTGTAGTCTGCTCATCATTGTTTGTGTGGTGGTTTAGAACTTAGACGTTTTGGTTGTTGTGAGGGGGGGTGACTCTTGAATATATATTGAAATTTATTTATGAAATGTATGAGAAGTGATGCCTGATTATCAGACAGCGAAAAAGGAGTCCTATGGCACTTTTAAAGACTAACCAATTTATTTTTTGAATGAGCTTTTGTGGGTGAAATCCCACTTTGTCAGATGGGATTTCACCCATGAAAGCACATGCGATAAATAAAAAACTAAATTTGTTAGTCTTTAAAAGTGCCACCAGACTCCTTGTTTGTTTTCTGAACTAGGCTAACACGGCCACTCCTCTGGAACTGAACTGGAAGAGCTGCTTCTCTTTCTCCTTTCTTGACAGTATTTTTATTTTAGAAGAAAGAAAGCAATAGGAAAAAGTAAGAGCAAGTGGACCAGGAATAGTCCTCTTAATATCATTCTGAGGTCAAATAAAATAAATTTGCTCTACTGCCCATTTGGTGGTTGTTTATCCACATCATAAAATCAGCATCATACATTTTGGCAATTCAGTACAACTGATTCTCTCCACTGGCAGCTTCTAGAGACTGGCACAGCCAATGTGTTTGGAGATCTACAGGTCAGTGTATTTAAAGAATGGTACAGGAAAATATTGGTAGTATATGAGAATGTTATGCCTGACTCTACATGTTCTCTTAAGCCCTGCTTTAGTTGCCACTGAAATCAATAGTAAAACTCTCATTGACATCAGTGGGAGCAGGCTCAACCCCTTAGTCTAGTGGTAATTAAAATAATTCTTTACTGAAAACAGTCATTTACACTGGGACTTTGTATCTGTGAAATCATGACAGAACTGGTTTGAAGTAATGAGGTAAGTCAGTCTGTCTTCTGATGCCTGCTACACTGCAGTCAGAGCACACTTCTGGAAGATGGAAGACCTGGGGTCAAGTGATTGCACCAAATCCGTGTAGCAGGGATTCAGATTGGTGACCACTACATCCCAGGTGAAGATTATGACCAGTGGACTATTGAATATAATAGGGATGAACATCAGCCACCTTGCAAAATTCCTGTACCTGCTAGCCTCTGGCTGTCTTTAGTGTGGGGCTTGATCTGTTAGGCAGCTTCTGAAAATGCCTGTTACTCAATTCTGTGACAACATAGATGGGGAAGCATAGCTGAGACTCCTAACATGCTTAGGCACGAGCTAGGGTGCTGACCAGTTTGGTGGCATCAGGATTTAGGTGATCTTGTGTATGCCCATCGGTGCAAACTTAGGTGCCTATGGGATTTTAGCAGTGGAAACTTAAAAGTATCTCTACACAGGGAGCTATGAGGGATGGGATTCCCAATTCCTGTAGACATTCTCATACTAGCACTCATCAAATTAATGTGCTAAAAATAGTAATGTAGCTGGGATAGCATGGCCAATGGCGAGCAGCAGCATGGACTAGCTGTGGCATGGGCTGCCAAGGCATATGAAGTACAAACTTGTGTGAACCCCATAATCAACACAGCTAGCCCTCACTGTCGGCCACTGCTGCCCATGCCACTCTTAATACAATGTTATTTTTAGTGCTGCAGCTTGATGAAACTGAGTGCAAGTATAGCTACACAACCTGGGAATCATACCCCTACCTCCAACTGCAGACATACCCTAAGGTGCATAGCGATCTTTAGATACCTACAGGATTAGGCAGCGCCTAGACAGTGGTTTTGAGGATGTAGCAGCATCTAAATGTTGGTGTCATGAGCCTAAGAGGCATTGGATACTACTGTAAGACACATGATTTTTTTTTAAATGGACAATAATTTAACACACGCACAGGAAATGTGATGGAGCAGTTTTTCATTACAAACTGATGTAATTTGTGTTTATCATCTGATAAAACATGAAACAGCTATGGCAAGCTGAGTTTAACACGAATGGAGTTTTGGCTAAAGAAAAGGAAATTTGTTGTTGAAAAACAAACATTTCATTTAGACAATTAGGAAATTAATATTGAAAGGTTTTATTTAGAAATGTAGCTAAGTTTTAAAACCACCACCCCCAAAAACTAAAGAGAAAAAATTGAGAAAACCTGGCAAAAAAACAGAACTTTTTTTTTCTGAATATTTGGTTCAGCTCTGAACAACAATAACAATAAAATCATTTATTCTCAGGGGTCTATAAACAGTTGCCTCTAAGCTGTAAACATAGGTTTCAAACAGGACGGTAGAAATGAACTTAGTAATGGAGGGCATAGGTGAGAGTTTGAAGGAGGGGACAATGAACAATTCAGATTAATCTGCAAATCAGGCTTAGTAAAACAAGTTTACATTAGGTGAAATTTACACTAGTCTTTTCCAGGAAATTCCCCATCATCGCTCTATCACAAGTGCACTTTTATCAATAAGTGCGCTGATGGGAGTACCAGTGTGAGTGGGGCACCAGTGGTTTAAGATCTTATTTAAATCTAGTTTCAATGATGGGAAAATCTTCAGGTTAGCTATTTTATCTTGACTGCCTTGCCTGGCCTTTGCATTTCATTTATTATAACTACTTTATTGATGTAAAAGATGAAAATGAAGAGAGAGAACGCAAGGATTGTAAAACCAAGAGCAGCACATTGGAAGGGCCTATCTCAGGAAGCAAATATTAAAGCTGTGCACAGTCTTGTCTCATGAGCTTGAAAGTAGTCCTGATGCATGTTTTCCTCATTCTGAAACTGAGACTTTCACTTCAATTTGTCAAGCATTTCATTTTCTTTCAAAGTATTGGGCATATGATTGGTATCACTCAGACAACCATTTCGCTGTAGTGAACACACATTTCTCGATGAGACAATGCTCAACATCAATATATAATTTAGTTTCCACTCAGTGCGCAAGCTATGCCAGAAAGAGTAAGCGGAGTTGCTATTTGTTTCTGCTCAGTTGGGCTACTCTACTGGGTAATTGACACTACTGACTGCACTCAAGAGGGGGTCATGGCCTCTTCCATCACGAAGAGATCCTTCCAACCAGAAACGATTTCCACAGGAGAATACAAGTTGTATTTTACACCTGATAGCATTATTTTGAACGTGATTGACAAACACCCAGTTGTCACACACATCTAATACACACACACCAACTAATTTCTATTTGCTGGCTCATAAACTACAGTAGGGATACTTAATAACTTGCCAATTTGCTCTGGATAACTAAATAAGATATGTAATTAGTTGTCCTCAGCATTTGCGTTATGCAAGGTATATTCTTAGTGAACATAACGAGTGTAAGTGAATAGTGCAGAACTTGAGGTGACCATGTTTATTTATTGGAGGTAAAACTGGCAAATTTTGCAATACCACTTCTGTAGGCCCAGACCTGAAGACCACTATGCCTTCTTAATTCAATTTTTATTTTTGTGATGGTGGGGGAAGGGAAAGACAGTGTTTTTTCTTTTTTATCATGGTATCAAGGGCTGGCAGTTTTTATACTGTAGGAAATATGTAGGCCAATAGTGGATGAAAGCTACTATATTGCATATTATACAGAACCACTATTGTCTTGTTGTGCATTCCATGAATATGACACTGGAAATCGTAAACTGAAAACAGAATAAATAGAAAGCACCCACTGGCAAAAGCATGTAAAATAAACCCTGCATTCCCACATATGTCCCAGTGGGGTTTCTAAGAGTTTTGAGGGAGGAAGTGACCATAATACAATAGCATTCACCATCCCTGTGGGGGAAAGAACACCTCAACAGCCCAACACTGTGGCATTTAATTTCAAAAGGGGGAACTATACAAAAATGAGGGGGATAGTTAAACAAAAGCTAAAAGGTAGAGTGACTAAAGTGAAATCTCTGAAAACTGCATGGGCGCTTTTTAAAGACACCATAATAGAGGCCCAACTTCACTGTATACCCCAAATTAAGAAACACTGTAAAAAAACCAAAAAAGAGCCACCATGGCTCACCAACCATGTAAAAGAAGCACTGAGAGGTAAAAAGACTTCCTTTAAAAAGTGGAAGTCAAATCCTAGTGAGGCAAACAGAAAGGTGCACAAACAGTGCCAGCTTAAGTGCAAGAGTGTAATAAGAAGAGCCAAAGAGGAGTTTGAAGAACGGCTAGCCAAAAACTCCAAAGGTAATAACAAATTGTTTTTTAAGTATATCAGAAGCAGGAAGCCTGCCAAACAACCAGTCGGGCCCCTTGATGATGATAATACAAAAGGAGCGCTTAAAGATGATAGAGTCATTGCAGAGAAACTAAATGGATTCTTTGCTTCGGTTTTTACGGCTGAAGATGTTAGTGAGATTCCCAAACCTGAGCCGGCTTTTGTAGGTGACAGATCTGAGGAACTGTCACAGATTGAAGTGTCACTAGAGGAAGTTTTGGAATTAATTGATAAACTCAACATTAACAAGTCACCGGGACCAGATGGCATTCACCCAAGAGTTCTGAAAGAACTCAAATGTGAAGTCGCGGAACTGTTAACTAAGATTTGTAACCTGTCCCTTAAAATGGCTTCGGTACCCAAAGACTGGAAGTCGGCTAATGTAACGCCAATATTTAAAAAGGGCCCTAGAGGGGATCCCAGCAATTACAGACCGGTAAGTCTAACGTCGGTACCGGGCAAATTAGTTGAAACAATAGTTAAGAATAAAATTGTCAGTCACATAGAAAAACATAAACTGTTGAGCAATAGCCAACATGGTTTCTGTAAGGGGAAATCGTGTCTTACTAATCTATTAGAGTTCTTTGAAGGGGTTAACAAACATGTGGACAGGGGGGATCCAGTGGACATAGTGTACTTAGATTTCCAGAAAGCATTTGACAAGGTCCCTCACCAAAGGCTGTTATGTAAGTTAAGTTGTCATGGGATAAAAGGGAAGGTCCTTTCATGGATTGAGAACTGGTTAAAAGACAGGGAACAAAGGGTAGGAGTAAATGGTAAATTCTCAGATTGGAAAAGGGTAGCTAGTGGTGTTCCCCAAGGGTCGGTCCTAGGACCAGTCCTATTCAATTTATTCATAAATGATCTGGAGAAAGGGGTAAATAGTGAGGTAGCTAAGTTTGCAGACGATACTAAACTACTCAAGATAGTCAAGACCAAAGCAGATTGTGAAGAACTTCAAAAAGATCTCACAAAACTAAGTGATTGGGCATCCAAATGGCAAATGAAATTTAATGTGGATAAGTGTAAAGTAATGCACATTGGAAAAAATAACCCCAACTATACCTATAATATGATGGGGGCTAATTTGGCTACAACGAGTCAAGAAAAAGATCTTGGAGTCATTGTGGATAGTTCTCTGAAGATGTCCGTACAGTGTGCGGAGGCGGTCAAAAAAGCAAACAGGATGTTAGGGATCATTAAAAAGGGGATAGAAAATAAGACTGCAAATGTATTATTGCCCTTATATAAATCCATGGTACGCCCACATCTCGAATACTGTGTACAGATGTGGTCTCCTCATCTCAAAAAAGATATTCTAGCACTAGAAAAGGTTCAGAAAAGGGCAACTAAAATGATTAGGGGTTTGGAGAGTGCCTCGTATGAGGAACGATTGAAAAGGCTGGGCCTCTTCAGCTTGGAAAAGAGGAGACTGAGGGGGGACATGATAGAAGTATATAAAATTATGACGGATGTGGGAAAAAGTGGACAAGGAAAAGTTGTTTAAATACTCCCATAATACAAGAACCAGGGGTCACCAAATGAAACTGATAGGTAGCAGGTTCAAAACAAATAAAAGGAAGTTCTTCTTCACACAACGCACAGTCAACTTGTGGAACTCCTTACCTGAGGAGGTTGTGAAGGCTGGGACTATAACAATATTTAAAAGGGAACTGGATAAGTTCATGGTGGCTAAGTCCATAAATGGCTATTAGCCAGAAAGGGGTTAAGAATGGTGTCCCTAGCCTCTGTTTATCAGAGGATGGAGACGGATGGCAGGAGAGTGATCACTTGATCATTGCCTGTTAGGTTCACTCCCTCTGGGGCACCTGGGCACTGGCCACTGTCGGTAGACAGATACTGGGCTAGATGGACCTCTGGTCTGACCCAGTACGGCCTTTCTTATGTTCTTATGTTCTTATGAAGATAGGCAGGATTTGACACAAGATGTTATCTCCACTATTTATTCACTCTCAAAAACTGATGTAATGAGACACTGCTAGTGAAATGCATCACATAAATTAACTGTAATATGGACAGGAAAACATTAGAGAGAAGTACAAATGGCTCTGAAGTAAATAAATAGTTAAGGGAATCAGAGAGAAAGATCTGGCAGGGGTTTAGGAAGAAAAGGGGAAATGGTGATCAGAAAAGGAAGGAGGCGGAAAAACAAAAATTTGAAAAGAACTTTGGGTGTTTATTAACCTAGTTCTTATTTAAACAAAGCACAGGAACAGAAAGCTGTCCACATAACTCGGTTCTCCCTGCTTAGGCCTTCTTAGTACCGACTCCTGCCTGCTGACAGCTTACTCTCTATTTTGCCCTCAGGCTCTGACCTCCTGGTATCTGACCCAGCCTGATTCCTGCTCCATCCACTAGGTAAGAAGTTCCATATTCTCATTGTGACTGTTTTCATGGACCACTTAGGCCAGCAGAGTGGACCTGGCTAACCCTTTAGGGAACACCAGATATGCTTGAATGGGCTGCCTGCCTTTAGGCAGGTAACCAAGCCCTGAAGACTCTGGTCATCCAACCAGCTGACCTCAAAGAACCAGCTATTGCAGGAATAATTCATGCAGTGGCATGTCAAAAACACCACACTCCAGACACTTCTTGAGCAGCGCCTATTCCCCAGTACAGCCACCGGAACAGCATGATGGTAATCACCAGCAATTTGGGAGATTTATAAACCACATTTTCCCCCCCTCTGCCTCAGATTCCTCTCCTTCAGATGAGAATCCCCCACTCCTTGCTCCTCTCTTCCTCCCTGATCTCACTCTGCTTCCTCCCACCCACAGTCTGTATCCCCACCCTGAAATCTCTTCCAACCACTGCTTCCTCCAGTGAGGAGCAGGGACAAGGGGGAGGAGATAGAACAGAGGTGTGGAAAGGTGGAGAAGGGGAGGACTTCAGAGACAGAGAATAAGTGGGAATTTGTGGTGTTTGGGCAGCAGCTGTTTGGGGAGGAAAAAGGTACTCCTGTTCTGGAATAACAGGCTATGTCTACACTTGTTAAATTAAGTTGACCTAGCATGTCCATACTTAAATTTTAAGTTGACTTTGAGGGGACCCTACAAAGTCGACCTAGAATGTCCACACTGGATGCCTAGGTCGACTTGTAGGAGCTAGGTGGACCTGGGACTGGTCCATGGTGGCGGGGGGCACTTCTTGCCAAGTGCCAGGGGGCTCAGCCTTTGCCCCATTGTACCTGGGTACAATGGGGCAAAGGGGGACAGGGACCCTGGCAGGACATAGGGACAGGGTGGGCAGGGCTCTCCTCTGCCCTTTGGGGAGGCATAGCCAGGCTCTCCCTGTGCCAGCCACCCTGGCAGGGAGGGCAGTGGGGAAGCTCTGGAGTCCCCTAAGTCGATTTAAAGTCGACTTAAGGGTACTCCACATCTACACTGGCTTAAGTCGACTTTAGAATGTCGACTTAAGCAGAAAGTCAACTTAAAATGAGTAAAGTCAACTTAAATTTTCCTTAAGTCGACTTAAGCAGCTGTTTAAGTCGACTTAAGGAAAGTGTAGTGTAGACGCAGAGTAAATTAAGTCAACTTAATTTACAAGTGTAGACACACCCAGAGTGTCCACACAGGGGAACCATTCTGGTACAGCGGTATCATAAATCTCTGTAAGGTTTCCTGTGTAGACAAGCCCACAGCTTCCCACCAAAGATCTTTCTGTTTTTGCTCTTAAGAATTCCATCTGCAGCTATTCTTTTCTCAATTTACTGTTTCTAAAACACTATCTTCAGGCTTGTTACTTGGACAAAACTTGCTACGGTAGCACATATGAAAGTAAGATTCTAATAGAAATATAATGAAAATGGAGCATTACACCTAGACAAGCAGCACATATTTCCCCCCCTCCACGTAATATTACTGCATCTCCTTCCCTTACAATAATTTCACAAGCTCTAGGATACATTTACAATGATGGTTCAATATTCAGCTCAGAATTCCTCCCCTTTTCTTTCTCTTTGGTTTTTGATATAGTCATTAATTGGACATTGGCCGTCTCAGATAAATAGAGTCATTGATTCTATCATGAAGCAGGGGATCATGATGATTATCAGTCTTTGAGTTTTTCTAAGGAATCCTAGGAATTAGTTGCCTAATACCTAGGACTGGATCAAGGCCTGGGGGGGGGACCCAGGCTGCCCAACTGTGCTGGAGGGAGCGGGGACTCCGGGTCGGCACTACGGAGGAGGTTGGGGGTGGGCATAACCAGCACTGCTGCAGGCCGGCTCTGCTTGGAGGATGTTGCGGGGGGCTGCTGTGCTGCCGGGGGGGCTGTACGTAAGGGCATGGGTCACATTGCTGCAGAGAGAGATTGCAGGGTGGGGGGAGGCTGCAGATTGGCACAAACCAGTGCTGCTGCTGGAGGCTAGGGAGGGGTGGGCCAGAGACCGCGATACTCTTGCCCCACCCGTGGGCTGGCTAGTAACCAGAAGAGCCAGCCCTGGAGCTGGATAGACAGGCTGAAGGCAAGCAGGAGCTTGCCACTCAGGCTGGTGGGCTACGCTGGATTTTTGAAGGGCTGTGGGCTGCAGCTGCAGCCCCTAAAGCCCCTGCCTTGAATTTCAATGTAGTTTTGGTGCCTAAATCCCTCAGGTTCCTTTGAAAATACCTGCCATTTATTATATACTGTCCCATGCTTTGCTAAATGCCTTGCTTACAAATATGAAGATGTGGTCCCTGCTGTCTTACATTTTGGGCATGATCCAAAACCTTTTGAAGTCAATGGGACTCTTCCTATTAATTTCAATGGACTTTGGATTTCTCGCTTTATGACCATATACATTTCATGCCTGCTAGCTAGTATGAAGTTTCTCTTGGATTTTCCTACACAGGGTGCTATATGGGTGGTGTAACTCCTCCACTTTCCTCAGGCTGACAACCTGACATATGATGCACCACATTACTCTCCTACGTACACATAAAATATTAGCTAGTTAGGGTTTCAATTATTGAAGAAACAATGTGAATATAAAACCATTTCATAGAGCTTAACATTTTGAAGACAATAGTGTTTTCTTAAATGAACAGATTGAACCACAATTACAGATCAGGAAGGAATAACTGAAATACCCATTTCAATGCCAATAGCCATATGTTTGCAAATCTGCCCTTTCCTGATCTAATTTTATTGTGAAAAAATAAAGAAATTATCACCCTATATTGCCACAAAGCTTAAAACTACTTATTTTCTTCAGTTCCTCACACACACATTGCTATGGATAATTATCCTTGTTTTATAGAACCAAATTTGCAATATATTGTGGCTGTTGTTCTATCAATATGATTTTGTACTTGTGGCAGAGTGATTCAGGGGATGAAATGAAGGATATGAGAAGCTCATATCTGCCATTTCCCTTTTGTCACAGACAAATCTGCAAAAGGATGCTCAATTAATCTGTGCTTAGACTGACTCTACTAATCAATAGGAGTTTAACAAGAATCAGATCCAAACCATATGGAAATCAAAGGAAAGTCTGCCATTGAGTTCAATTAGCTTTGGATTGGGCCCTAAAAAGAGTATGGATCAAACAGGAAGATACTCAGGCTGAAAAAGATTGTATTAAAGGGGGCTAGAGTTGTATTTAATTGGTACATTTGACAGATTTCATGATTCTAAGGAAAGGAATGAATGAGAGCAGCAGAATGAGATAATGGACTTCAATAAAAGCAGACTTTAACAAACTCATAGAACTGGTTGGTAAGGTCCCATGGGAAGAAAATCTAAGGGAAAAAGGAGTTCAGGAGGAGTAGCAGGCTCTCAAGGAGACAATATTAAAGGCATAATTGCAAACTATTCCAGTGCAAAGGAAAGATTAGAAGAATAGTAAGAGGCCAATATGACTCTATCAGGAACTCCTTAATGACCTGACAATCAAAAAGGAATCCTACAAAAAGTGGAAACATATCAAATTGGTAAGGAGTACAGCAGAAGATCACAAGTATGTAGTGACAAACTCAGAGAGGTATAAAATGAGTTACAACTAGCAAGGGACAAAAGACAATAAAAAAGAGGTTCTACACAGTAGGAGCAAGAGAAAGAAGAAGGAAAGTGTAAGTCTTCTGGTGCAATGGGAAAGGAGAGTTAGTAACTGATGGCATCAGGAAAGCTCAATACCTGTTTTGCTTCAGTCTTCACTAAGAAGCTTAATGATGACTAGATACCCATCACAGTTCATATTAACAATGTGAGGGGGGAGGATGCAAGGCAAAATAGGGAAAGAACAGGCTAAAGACTATTTAGATACGTTAAATATATTCATGTCAGCAGGGCCTGATGAAATTAATGATAGAGTAGTTAAAGAATTAACTGAAGCAATCTCGAAACCATTAGCAATTATCTTAGAAGCAATTGTCCTGGTCTCCTTGGCACTGGTGAGGACTCAGCTGAAGAACAGTCCAAATCTGGACACTAAAATATAGGAAGAATCCTTGAGAGATTCCAGAGGAGAGAAAAAATGATAAAAAGGTTTAGAAAGCCTGACCAATGAGGAAAGGTTGGAAAAAAATGGGCATGATAGTAATGAGAAACAAGACAGAGGGGTGACCTAATACCAGTCTTTCAATATGTTAAGGGCTATTAGACTGGTACACAGAGGACAGTGAACAATTATTCTCCATGTCTACTGAAGATAGGACAAGAAGTAGTGGGATTAATCTGAAGTAAGGATGATTTAAATTAGATATTAGGAAAATCTTTCTAACTTAAGGGTTAATTAAGTTATGGAATAGGCTTCCACAGGAGTTCATGACATCCCTATTTTTGGAAGCATTTAAAAAAAAGTTGAACGAACACCTGGTCAGGGACCATTTACGTGTTCTTGATCCTGCCAAAGTGCAGAGGGCTGGCCTTAATGACTTCTTGACGTCCCTTTGAGCCCTACATTTCTTTATATAAATCATGGTTCTTACAGTACCATATTATATTGCTCTGAATATGAAGTAAAGGACCTGATCCTGGAAGCTGCCTGATTCATTAACAGGTAAATGGTAACTTGCCTCTTCCATACTTGCTGTAGCGCACAAGTCTTCAAACCATGGGGCAGCTCCCTTGGGGGTGGCATAGAACTGGTCAGGGGGTGCATCTAGGCCCAGGCCAATCCCTGAGGGGGCAAGGAGGGAGCATCACCCAGCCCTGCTCTGCTACAACCTCTGCTTTGGTCACAGCTGCAGCCTCAGCATCCAGCCCTTAACTTGTCATCAGTCCCTTGTTGCAGTGCCCGGCCTTGATGCCTGGCCCTGACCTCGGTCCCTGGTCATGGTGCCCAGCTGCATTCTCAATGCCCAGCTCCCAGACTTAACCCTTCACCTGACCACAACCCACCAACCTGTAGCCCTGCTACCTGCCACAGGTGGGGAGAGGTAGAAGAGTGCAGACAGGGATATGGGGGCATAGGGTACAAAGTTTGGGAACCACTGCTGAAAGCCGAATGTTCCAATTTTATCAGGACTACCCCAATATTGGGGATTTTGTCTTATATAAATTATCTATTTACCCCTCCATTGTGTCCCCATCATGATTTTTCGCTCTTGTTATACTTATCCTAGTATAGCCTCAATGAAATAGAAACACTTTATAGAAAGCATGAAGGACTGAATAATTGCTAAAGAGTTTAAGCTACCGAAAGGCCAAAATCTAGATCATATGAAAGGATGGAGTATTAAAAAAACTCTTCTCATCTTTAATTAGTTAGCATAAGGGGTTTGTTTCTGCCTTTCTTGTCTATATAGTGTAGTTTCTGTTCCTTTTGTTATTGTATTTAAATTACCATTGAAAATCAACTTCTATTTTATGTTATGTGACTGGGGCATTGCTTGTAAGGGGTATAAAGGGGAATAAACAACATAATTATGTTGAACTTTGAGGTATGCTTCATTTAAAGAATGAGGTACAAGAATGATATCCATGAAGTCCACTATACCTATAATAGTTATCGCAAAACTAAATGCTCCACAACATACTCATTATGAACAGATACATTCTTTAATCTCTATGTTCTTCATGTCAGGTACTGCCACCCTGATATTCACGCCAAGTGGTTGGAGTGCAGATTGAAGCCAGATGTAGGGTTGGGACTGAGAGTAGAGTCTGACAAAAGATTGGGGAAAAGACCAGGGTCAGAACTGAGATCTGAATTTAGCTGGAGTCCAGACATGGACAGGCCAGATGTCTCAGTAAGGTGGTCAGACTTTGTGAACAAACAAAATCAGTGCTGTAGCAGGAGTTCAGATACAACAAAGCTCAAAGCTTATGATCAGAGCCTGCAGGCCCCAGAGCTGGAAGCAAGGTTGGAATAGGTCAGTAACAGGGCTGGAGCAAGGTCAAAGTAGGGCAGGGACAAGACTGGAACAATCTAGAGAGTCTGTTGTAATGTGAGGCAGCCCGCAGGTTCCTGTCATGTAAGGCTATATCACAAAACTGATCTGCTGCTCTGGTGGAGTTTGGGAAATACCTGAGCCTGGAGGTCATCTGACCCAAGCTCTACTCAGAGATAGGCTTCTGCAACATTCCTGATGGCTAAGTCAGTACTGGATGTGTGGAAAGGGTAAATTAGTGCACCTATTGGGTGTCAGGGGAACTTATGCCCAGGCACATCTAAAGGTCCCTCCCCCCCAAGCCTAAGGGTGGAAGCCACTGAACCTAGAGCTCAAATAATTTTAGAGGATAACAAATGACAAAAGAGGAACAGGAATAAGGGTCACAAGGTCAAAAAGAGGGACTCAGAGTGGGACACCAAGCAGAGAAGCCCAGAAAGTGGCCACTGCTCCTTCAATGCATTAAGAGAGCCAGCTGATGCGACCAGATGAATTCTTCTCAGAGACATGAAAGGAGGTGTGGCAATAGGCCCCACAGTCATAAAGCACCTGCTTGTCCAGCTTCCTCCCTGTCATATGGTAGACAGACACTTAGGGCAATACCAGGAGCAGTTAGATGAGGAAGGAGGTCTTGTGACTTTGTGGGGCCACAGATAGGGTGTGCAAATATCAGGAGCTATGTGGAAAAGTGCAGTCAGAATCTGAGGAGAAGGCTCTGGAGGAGTCAGGAAAGGGGCTGCAACCTGGCACATGCAATGTAAATGTGCAGTTCAGAGTCCCTCTCAACATAAAAGGGGCAAGGGTTGGGTAGAGAGGTGAATCACATGAGATATACATCTGTGGCATGGGGGAAAGCAGAGATGCAGCAGAAAGGAGGCAGAGTAGAAGAGGGGGTGTGGAAGAGAGGAGGGGAGTTGAGTGAGTGGGTGGGAAGAAAGAGGGACACAGCAAACAGCAAGCTGTGGAGTAGAGAGAAGAAGGGACTCAATGATGAACAGGCCAACCAGGGGAGCCTCCCTGAGGGGAAGCTTCTCATGCCAGCCATGGCTGTAAACCTCAGC
Source organism: Pelusios castaneus (assembly GCA_007922175.1). Lineage (NCBI taxonomy): Eukaryota > Metazoa > Chordata > Testudines > Pelomedusidae > Pelusios > Pelusios castaneus. The sequence goes on along the minus strand of ML685777.1, from coordinate 18,452,710 downwards.
CATTCCTTTCTTAGGAGAACCATTGAGTTTTCTGTCCTGTGAGCTGCAATTGCTTTCAGCTGGCATGAGGTCATGTGTCCCCTCCTCCAGGAGAAAACTCAGGGCCTCCACAGAGACCCAGTGCAACCCTGGCCAAAAGAACTCCAAGATTTTCTTCTGAAGGCAGGCTGGGGTACCTGGGACGGGCTCTGGTATTGAGCAAGTGCCAGAGCTGGGGCAGCTGAGCAAGAAATGTTGGGTAAGCAATGGGTTTGCCTCACACTTCTGTAAGCGGACAAATGGAGGTCCAGCTGCAAATGTATCCCTAAGTGAACAAAGTTTTAAAAACATTTATTTAAAAGCCTTTGTCCTTTAAAGTAAATGTGAAAGTTGTCATTAGCTACGTCTATTGTTTTTTATAACGGGTACCATAAAATGCATAACTATTGATGTGTATATTTGTTACCTGCTTAGCTGGGATATAGGATTTAAAGTACATTATTGTAAATCTTCCAAACACTGCTTATATCTTCTGTTTACTCATAAGAAATTACATTCACAATCCTGAAAATAAACACATCAAAACTTCTACTGCAGAGATAATTCTTTATCAGCTGAATCCTGTTTTCAAGATGTCAAAAAAACAGAGTGACTTTGTCCACACATTTGGGTAGTAGAATAGCTGTAAGGATAAACAACATCATCAACACTTGGCATTGCTATAGCCATTTTCACCCAAAGATCTCAAAATGCTTTACAAGCATTAATTAATTAGACCTCAACATCCTGGGGAGTTAATTACAAATTATCAGGCATAATCTCAAACTGTTTCCATTGTAGAAAACTGGTAATCTTTCCACAGGAAAACAAAATATGCCAGTTTATAACATTGAGACATTTCCTTGCTCTTTTTTACACTGAATGCTTAATTAGGTAAAAATTGCACTTTATCCAGTTTTAAAGGATAGTTAATAACATTACTGCACCAACAATTAATGTATTGTGATTACCTACATTTGTACTGAGACAACATTCTTTTCTTCATTTATCCATACCACAAAATTCTTAAAGAAATTTTTTAGATGTGAATGTCAGTATCTCAGAGCTTAAGAGCATTTTAGATAAGGTGCCGGTAACTCACCCAGGGACCTAGGGCAGCCAGTGGCAGGATCCGGGGCAGTATCACTGTGGGAAAAAAAAGGTGCAGGTACTCAGTACCCCTGAGTACCATCACAAAAAAAAAAGCCCTGCTTATATGTATGTTGGCCCTGAGAATGTAACTGCCAGAAAATTTTAGGTCTCAGATAATAAAGGTTATGAAGAACAATGATAATTTACATGATATTTTCAAACTGCACATGAGAATATACAGTGAAGAATGAACAGGTAGTTCTTCATTGGTGTAGATGGAACTATTATAGTTTGACATTTTTAAAAGATGATATTCTGGTCCTTACTTACATAGAACAAAAAAGACAGTCTGGCTCAAAAAAAATAGATGAAAAATTCACAGAGACAAGCAATGTAAGAAATACCATTAGAGGAACTATACTACAGTCTCACCAACATTATAGTACAAGACTAGATATAACCCCATATGTGTCAAAGACCAGAAGTTATTTTACTTTTTAACTCATTAATTATATTCGTAATTTTAAAACAAAACAAAACCTTTATGTATGTAGGTTCTGTTTTGTTACAACACAGTTATTGGTCTCCCTTTAAGGTAAGATGGAACTAGTTTGTTTATATACTTATTTAAAGGTAAAGAGAGCTTCGTTTTCTTTTTTTATTCGGCTTCTCAGGAAAAAAGGAAATAATGATATTCTTTGTCGGAATGGTACTGAATTACTATGAATTGCTGTGATTGACTTGAGGTAAAACTTGGTAAATCTGAATTTGCTAGAGGATTCTGGGAGCAGGGTCTCTTAGTAGATGAACAATTACCAAGAGAGCTAAAACTGCACTTGAAAGTTTACATTAATATTTAATCAGGGACCTGCATGTATTTGTGCTGATCTGGAAACCTATGGTCATGGTCAGACAATGGCCAATTCACCTAGTGTACACGCAATAGACACATAAATGGTGGACTTAGACCTAACTGACCTGGGTCAACTGACCTTATAGGATAGCATAACACCAGGAGCCCAGGGGAATAAATGATGACAAAGTAAATGTTGGCTAACCCTCAGTCCATCTCTGTTGTCCCTCCCAAAAATAATTAGGAAAATAAGTTATAAAATGCTAACAGGACATATTTTGGGAACATGTGACCTCGAAGAAAGTGTAAGTAATGGGGAATATCACATGCCCAGTTAACATCTGAAGAGGACTGTAATGCTGTAGCCAGTACTCAAATGGGAGGGACTTTTAAGGCAGGTGGTTTCAGGGTAGTCAACATCCTAACCCAAGGAAACATTGAACAAACCAAGCCCTCAAGAAGAAGAAAAGCGGCCTTCACCTAGAAGTTCCAAAGGGAGAGCCATGTCAGTCTAGTTCAGCGAAACAAACAAGGAGTCTAATAGCATGTTTAAAGACTAACAAATATATTTATTGCATGAGCTTTCATGGGAGACAATCCCACTTCACCTACCTCCACCTAGAAGTGGTAGCTATACTTGCTAATCAGGATACTGTGTAGGGCCAACATAGTTTCTGAGGGTTTATGCTTGGGGAGTTGTGGTTTATTAAGAAGAGGCATTGTATAATCTTTTGCTGCCTATCTGTTATGCTTTCAGATAAACAGCTTTGCCTTCAAGAAAACTGAGTCCAAGTTTTCACTGTCACTAATTCTATGTTTCGCCTAGCTGTAGACCTATGAAATGTCCAGCTCTTCACTCTTATTTACATGGAAAAAAACTTGTGTACATTTTGTTGTCTGAAAAAAAGTGCCAATATTTTAGAACAAAAAAATCAGTAGACATTCAGGTCAACAAAGTGTATTTTCAAAAGAAGAATGAAGGCAGGGGACAGTTGTAATTAATCCTTGAAGATGGGAGATTAAAAATGAAGACCATTATTTTTGGAATGTTAAGTTAGATGATTACCCAAAAGATGGCACCATTTCTGAGAGACTAATAACAAAGGAGAAAGAATATTTTTCTTAGTAGATCTAATTGAAAGTCTCATGTTCCTATTTACTGTAAGTGGTGAGAAATGTGAAGTTGAAGCAATAAGTATTTAAACAGTCAGTATAAAAGCAATTCAAAACCTAGACCAGTGCAAAGTTCATGGTCTTTGTTAAAAAAAAATCATCACAAAACTGAAAAGAAATATTCTAGAAAATGTTATGATTGGGGTGTGGACTGTGTAGGGGAGGAAAATTACCTTACCTGTAAACTTACACAAAGAAAATAGTTTAAGGATAGCTGATGGATATGAGTCATAAAACTTTTGATTTTATACCATTGCTTTAGTCAGGCAGAATATAAAGCTAATTCAATGAAAGTGTGGGGTTTTTTCAGAGGCTCAAGGTGCTAGTTCTGCAAAGAGAATTAGCTGCTGCAACACAACAGTGTAATGGCTAAATTTTAGGTGACTGTCACCCAGAGGGGTTATTAGTTCAGTACTAGGAATCTAGGCTTCCTGTATGACTCATGGCAAGAGACAGATGCTGTTTCATTTATGAAAAGGGAAGCTGAATGCAGTTTAAGTTGAACAAGTGAAATTTTATTAAACCCTGTTGATTGCTTTGCCATGTAAGATCTAGAGTTATCTCATTGGGACAATAAATATTTAGTGTCTTCATAAATACATTCAAGGTAAGCACCTTTCCTCTCACCAGTTTGGTAACACTTCTTTAAAAAAAATTGTACAGATAAATAAAATGTTCTGTTACACTTTTGGATCAACATTCTCCTCTCATTTACCCCTGTGCAATTCTGCTGAAATCAGGGGGACTGCATGATGATCGATCGATAGATAGATAGATATGAATGGGATTGCTATTTTGAGCTGTAGAATGTACATATACAAATGAATATGTTGGCTGCCCAGGCATTCTGCAACAAGAAATTACATGGTAGCAAAAAGTGTTGGCAATTACACTTGCAAAGAGCCACTATGGAACAATATCCATCTGAACAATTTCCTCGAAAACATTTACAAGAAATTGCAGTTTTGGAGCAACATTCACTTACACAAATGCAGCCATATAAAATCCCCAAAATGAATGCTTGATTGGCAGGCCTTTCCAATGGAAACATCAAGCAAATTAAATGTATCTGCACATAGGGCAGAAGAAACCTTTAAAAGGAGGAGGATGAATTCCTCTTCTTATCTAGGAGTCAGGAATTCTATATTCTATTCCTGAATTCTCAAGATGCCAATTATCTTATCTTGGACAAATGGCTTAACCTGTCTCTGATTCCCCATCTTTAAAGTGGGGATAGTATACATCAGAAATATTATAACCATTAACTTATTTATGTTTGTAGCACACTTTAAGGGCCTGGAATGGAAGGCACTATTAAGTTAAATATTTGTATTGCTACCTAAATTAAAATATCAAGTGAGCTCTTTATTGTCAAACCTCTTACATTCTTATGGAATCCAAGCCCAAGCCTACACTACTAACCTATATTGGTAAAACTACACCACACAAGGGTATGAAAAATCCACATCCCCGAGTAACGTAATTATACCAACCTAATCTTCGGTGTAGACAACACTATGTTGATTGGAAAGCTTCTCCTGCTACCATACCTACCACCTTTCCAGTAGCTGAATTAACTACACTAGTAGGAGAAACGCTCCCATTCTCTCTTCACTTAAGTGCACTGGTGCAGCTGCGCTAATGAAGTATTTTAAGTGTAGACCTGCTCTAAGTCACCCGTCTCTCGTAAATCAGAGGTAACTAAAATAAAATTGTGAAACTATTGAAAATACAACAATTCAGATCCCACAGAAAACCAAGTTCTCAATGATAGGCAAAGAACTCAGATCTCCTGTTTGGTCATTCAGATTGACATTTAGTCAACTAAGTGATTGTTTTACAAGCCTCTGTCTCTCTTCTAAGAAGAAATGTGGATATTGTACCAAGGTGAAAATTGAACTAATATATACCAAGTGCCACACCCAATTTATTTGAAAGAGATATGTAAAAAATAATTTTGTTATTAATATATCAAAATATTCCAATGAATAAAAATTGAGATTTTAATAGTGTAATGAATTATTTACTTATGTCCATAGTTTCAAAGATTTTTAGGCATTCCTCTTCTATTTAGATGGCCAAGTCTTATTTTCAAACGTGAATTACATACGTAAGCAGCTAAGTCTCACTGAAAGTCTATAGACTTAGGCTCCTAAGTGACTACAATTAAGTTACTTTTTAAAATGAAAAATAGCCAACTAAATCACCTAAGCCTTGCAATGCTGAGCAGAGCTATGCATAAATACCTTTTCAAATCTAGGTCCTAGTTACTAGATAATAAGCACAGAGCAACACCAGTAATTTAAACTATAGGCCGCATCTACCCGAGGTGGCAAATTTGTAGCTTGTATAACTCCCCTTGACAGTCACCGAATTTCACTTACAGTGTAGACCTGGTCATAGTTGTTTTCAATGCTAATATCACATTTTGTAATAGTTAGACTGATCCATATAACTTGTGTATTACTGAAGAAAACAAAACAAAGCTATTCAGAGAGTGATGCAGTGGGATAGGATGTAAGATCACTATAAATAAAAGGACAGCTGGACTGTGGCATCCAGGGGCGTGTTGAAATCTCAACCAGAACCTGCTTCCAGTCTTTTCTCCCCTCACCTTGACAGATACCCAAGAGAGGATTCTTCAAGCAAGCAAACAAATAATCCTCTCCTTCTTCCTTTATGAAAGAGGAGAGTCCGAGGAAAACAGAGATGCAAGGGTGACCTGGCTATCAGGCAGTCTTCAGGGTCAGCCCTTTGGACTTAGTCGAAAATGGGGGCTACCTCCCCTCCTCTTGAGGCATGCTACATTGAGGCTGGATCTTACACCTTTTGGAGCAGTGAAACCTGCTACTGTCTCTCTTTCAACAGGCCTCTCTCAGTGAACAGAGGCAGGTAGCTTTATTCCTGTGTTCCACCTCTTCCTGTGGCAGGGTTTTGCTTTAAAGCTTCCTCATCTCTGTCCCTCCAGGAAGAACAAGGTGCACTTCATTGGTGCTGAACAAGCCCAGAGAAGCTCATTAATCTTCTCTCTGCTGGAGTGCGGGCATATCCCTTAATAGTCCTCTATCCCCAAGTAACATAAAACATGTGGTAAACTGTGATGAAAGGGTGATAAGGTAGGAATTAGGGGTTTCCAAGCCACTCTCGCATCTTTCCCACCTTTCTTTCTGGAAACCCCACCTGGCATTCTCAGTGCATTTGTGGTTCCATGGCTTCAGAAGTGCAGCTGGGGAGGAAAGGTTGTTGAATACTACTGTTCGTGTAAATATCCCTCTGCAAACTCACCTGAATTTCCCTACTGAAGATGGTGGTGACACTCACCAATACCTAATACCAGGCTTCATTTTGAGGGAATAACCTGCCATTTATGGAGTGGAGAGAGCCAGGGAATTCTAAAATGGAATTACCTACATCCAAGAACCCAGGTCCCTACCCTCTTTAGACATATGTGGCTCCAAGACACAAAATGAAAATCTATTATACTCCATTTTCCAATGTGGGTCTGTGTAAAGACACAAGAATGACTTTAAAAAAAAAAGATAAAAACAAAATAGTCAATGTTCTTTTAAAAGACAGTAAAAGTGAATAATACAACAGATATTTTTCAAACAAAGAAGAAATTGTATTTGTAATGCTTGGACAAAATTTATTCTACCCTCATTATTTACTCCTGTTCAAGCCCTTTTATTCTCGTAGTGTCATCTGTGAATAACTGAGCGCAAAATTTAGCCCAGTTTAATTTAAAGATTTGAATGGCAACATAACAAATTACTCTTGTTTCCCATTCCCAGAGTGAAGAGAAATATTGGGTGCTTCTTATTGTACAATGCTAGACAGTGGTAACCGAGCCTGGGTAATGGGAAATGTTATTTAATGATTTTTCAAGCCCTTTTTCCTGACAGGTCTCTTCTAAAATGTTTCCTGACAGGTCTCTATAGAATAACAGAGAAAGAAAGTTGGTTGTGCTGATAATGTGATTGTATGGGAGGAAAGGTAATCGGTTGCTTTCACACAATCTGATGTGAACAAAATACAAGCTGTGCAAAATCTGCCCACACATAGTAATAAGAAAGATGCACAATAAGCACTCGGTGTGATTAATTATCTTGGTAAATTTGTATCCAATTTAGCAGCGAAGACTGACATAGTCAGAATATTCTGTCTGTTTGGGGACCAGAACGTAAGTATGAATGAAAGGGAGTGAAGTATATTCTGGCAAATGTTGCACTTAATGCATTTGGTTTAGAATATAAAGCCTTGGAGGTAATTTGTAAATGCAGTGCCAATAGCAGTATGTGTCTGACTCCCATTATTGTTAATGGCGGGCATGTGATTAATTCCCTGAACACTCTACTAAAAGTTTATTGAAATAGTTTCAGAAGTTGGCCAAAGTACTATAGAGCCTCAAGAAAGCAGAGACTGGTTAGATTCACAAGGCAGATATAGATGCCTAACTGTCCATTTAGACATCTAAATCCAACATTTAGAAGCTGCTGGCATTCACAAAACCACCACTCAGACACTGCCTAACCCTATAGGTGCCTAAATACCCTTGGAGCCCAAGTTTCTGCTGGTAACTTGATCCACTATGCACCCACATTTATCCTTGTGGACATATGGGGTGCATCTATACTTACAAATTAGGTCAATTTAAGAAGGCTTAAATCTACCTAAACTACTCTGCATACACACTGGGCTTTCCTTAAGTTGACTTAAGCATTTCCTTAAGTCAACTTAAGGAAAAGTTAAGTCGACTTAATAACACCTCGTTTTAGGTCGACTTAACGCTTAAATTGACTTTATTAGGTCAATTTAAGCCAGTGTGGATTGGGATTAGCGCTTCAGTCGATTTTATTAATATGACTTAAAGGGTTAAGTCAACTTAATAAGGTCAAAAAGGGGCTATGTCTACACTAGAGAAGTTAGTCGACTTAATAAAGTCGACTTAACTTTTCTAGTGTATACATAGCCATGCAAAGCCATCTAAGACCCAACACTGCCACGACAGCAGAATTGCAGAAGGCTCCCTGCACCAGTGCAGGGCTAGTGACACCAATGCAGCAGACACAAGGTGTGGGGAAGGCTGTAGTTCTGGCCCATGGTAGCAGAGACCCCAGGCCAGATCCACAAGCAGGAAGAGGAGGAGAAGGTGGACAAGACTCTGGATGGCAAGGAGGCCACCCCACTGCTGAAAGACTCCTCCGTGGGGCAGAGCCATTAGGCAGCAAGGCTCATCTTCCCTCTTGATCCTCGCAGTTCTAGCCAGGGCTCTCTGCTCTGCCAGACCACCACAATAGCCTCCATGGCACCTTGTGTCTCAATGTCTTGGCTCATTCAGAGGTGTTGTCAATGCTGCCCTACCCCTAACTCCAGACCTGCCTCTCCTTAATTTTCCGCAACTGTAAAAATAAAAATAGTTAAAAAATCTAAATAATAACCTTAAAAACAAATCAATAAAATACACAAGTATTTTAACAATACAAGTAAATAAACCAAAATTAGAAAAAAATAAAAATCAAATTCTGCCAGCCCTAAATATATCTCATGCAAATTTTGTATGTTTATGAAAATTCATGTAAATAAATACACACTAATGTAAATGGAAAAAACACCGGGTTTGCTGTTAAACCTATTAAGGTAGTAGCACCACCTGCTTCTCCTTTTTAGCCATTTGCAAGAAAAAAACTAGGCTTTTAACTTCAGTAGGGGATTCACAGCTGTGAATCCTAAGAGATGTTACGTGCTTCCCTCCTATCTGTATGTAGGTGCCTAAGTCCCTTTAGGGGAGATAGGCTTAGTCTATACCCCTCTCCTCAAAACTTCCTGTTGGCTAGGTTAGGGGGCTTCCCACTCAGTTTGCAGGCTTTTCTGAATCCCATTCTTAGTAATTATAGAAATAATAATTTATCTAACAGTTATACAGCTCTTTCATGTATTTTAGTGTGAATGGTTTATTAAATTAGTGTAAATGATCAAACACCACTGCAAGTGCATTCATTTTCAAGTTACATTAAAAATGGCTGAGTAAACATATCTGAGCCATTTCTGGTTCAAAGTTCAACCCTTAAAATGTGTTTTTAGTGGTGTTTGATGCAGTATGACATTGATGCCATAAATACTATGGATATTATTTGTGAGATATTTTTAAATGATCCAATTCTATCTATAGTATTCTTACAACTATGTTTATTAAACCATGTAGGTAAAGTAATAAAATGCATTAGTAATATAAGTGTTAAGCTCTCTCCTCAAATCTTATCCAGTATCAAGGTATCTGCTCTCATTGATACACTATGCTTGAAATTACAGTTACAATGAATATTTCAAAAACTGGGATGCTTATCTGAATTTTGTTGGTCTAGAAATCACTTAATTTCATTTTTCTTAGTTGAGCTAGGCTAGAAACAAACATGAATACAACTCCTCTGTGAGTTCATTCAAGGGTGTAATGATGGTCTTGTTTACCCCCATTGTTGTTGGCGCATTTACTACACCGGATGAAACACACCACACTCATAGACTCATAGACTTTAAGGTCAGAAGGGACCAGTATGATTATCTAGTCTGACCTCCTGCAAAATTCAGGCCTCAAGACCTCACCCACCCACTCCTGCAATAGGCCACCAACCTATGACTGAGTTATTTACCTCCTTAAATCATGATTTAAGGACTTTAAGATACAGAGAATTCACCGGTAAGTGAACCATGCCCTGTGCTACAGAGGAAGGCGAAAACCCCCCAGAGCCCAGGCCAATCAGCCCTGGGGGAAAATTCCTTCCCGACCCCAAATATGGTGATCAGTTAAACCCTGAGCACGTGGGCAAGTCTCAACAGCCAGTTATCCAAGAAACAATTCTCTGTAATAACTCAGAACCCACCCCACGTACTCTCCCCTCTTAGGCCACTTGTAAATCCACCATACGTAGCCAAATATCAGTCAATTTCCAAAATAGGCTAATCATACCTTCACCTCCATAAATTTATCAAGCTCAGATTTGAAAGCAGTTATGGTTTTTGCCCCCACAACTCCCCTTTGGAAGGTTATTCCAGAACTTTACACCTCTAATGGTTAGAAACCTGCGTCTAATTTCAAGCCTAAATTTCTTGATGGACAGTTTATAACCATTTGTTCTGGTGTACACATTGGTGCTGTACTCAAATAATTCCTCTCCCTCCCTGATGTTAATCCCTCTGATGTATTTATAGAGAGCAATCATATCCCCCCTCAGCCTTCTTTTGGTTAAGCTAAACAAGCCATGTGTAAGACCCCTGAATCTTGAAAAGAGTGTTGTGAGGAAGGAGGTTTCAATCATCATAGCAGTGGAGATATGTCTGCAGGTTTTAAATCTGTTGTTCTGGCAGGTTTTGATGCTGCTCTGAGGTGATATGTCCTGGTCTGTGGAGAGCGTGCTTCTGGTGATGAGCTTGGAAAGACTGAAAGATTGTTTGAAAGCCAAAAGAAGCAGTTCAGGAAAGAGCTCTTTCAAGATGGGATCCCTATCGAGTATGGTTGTAGTTATTTGATGATACCATAATTCTGTATTGAAGCAGGTTTTCTTGGGGTATTTGGGTGGCCCAATTGGTCAGGAGCTGGAGAAGGAGTGGGAGTTGAGAGAGATGATAGCAGTGGAGAGAGGGCAGGAGCAGGACTGATCTTGGGGGTGGGGGCGATCGCCAAGCCCTGTGGTTATGGTGGGCCCCATGCTGTCCTGCTCCCAATGGGGCGGCGTGGGGCCCGCACCGCTGCCCCCTGCCACTGCCGCAGTTCACACCATCCTCGCTGCCTTCAGCAGCAAGCCAAATGCAGTGAGGGAAGGTGGGAGTGCAAAGCCCAGCCTCTGGGCTGGCCTTCCCCACCCCCAGGATGGAGCATGCAGGTCCAGGGACAGAACGGGGAAGCAGAGCCCAGCCTCTGGGACAGCCCGCCCCACCCCCAGGCGCAGATCAGCCATCCCAGGAGATGGGCGGCTGCAGGGGGCCCGGCCTCTCTGGGTTGGCCCACCCAGTCTCCATCCCCAGCACGGGGAGGAGCGGGGCCCCGCAAAGGCCGATTGGCCCTGGGCCCTGTTCCCCCTTAGGGAAGGCCCTGGGCAGGAGCAGGTGGCATCGGTAGGAACCAAAGTTTATAACAGCAGACAGGGGTCAGGTGCTGGGGGTGGAGAGAGATGGGTAGGAGCCAAGGGGGATAGCAGCTGTGTAGGAGGTGGAAGCAACTGTAACACTCTTTTAATGTAGGGTTTTTTTAATGTAACATATAGATATGGATAGAGATTGTCTATCACAGGAAGGAGTCTTCACTGAGAGTGTCACATTGGTTGTTTGCCAACTTCTTATGTACCTTTAGTTAAAAAGAGGACTCATATTAAATCAACTCTAGGGTGGATTCAATGTCAGAAAAAGTTATTTACTTTTTTAATGTCATGCGGCTATATAAGGCAAGCATGTAAGTGACCTGTTGGTCAGAGGCATATGTGTGGATGACAGAGTCAGTCCCATGCTGTCTCCAGTGAGGATGGTTGTATCGATTTGAACAAAATAAGAACTTTCCCACACCACTATCCAATAAATAAACTGGGACCAAATCATTTTCATAAGATTAAAGAAATTGTCTCATCTATTTTTCAGTTCTGCTTTTACACATTCTAACCTTGTCTGGTAAGGAGAATACTAGAATCATCATACTAGTCAATAGGTTTACATATACACTGGAGGGTTCATAATATTTTGGAAAAATGAGGGAGGGAGGAAATGTATTTGTAATTGGAATTGCTCACATAAATACTTTGTTTCAGAGATGGGACAGTCATTGTCAAGATAACATTTATGTGAGAAGTTCTCTTACTATTTACATTTTAAACTTCCTTAAATACAATATTTTTCTCAATGGTTTCTATTACCTCTAGGGGAGACTATGCCTATCTATGGGATACACTGAAAAATTATGGTGGAGCATTTCAACAGTAGTCCCTAGCTCTGTTTAGCTCTAAATTATACCATTCTTGAATTTGTTACTGTCTGTCTTCCATAGTTTGCCATTACATGGGGTCAGGCACAGGAAGAAATAGTTTGCTAAATCAGAAAGGAAAATTAAATGACACAGCAGATAAGTATGAACAGTGGTGCAGAAGATTTACTGAGTAGCAGGTTAAGCTGATAAGTGATAATATTTATTTGCAATTTCAAGATGTGACCCAAATGACACTCATTAGCTTGGCTTGTAAAGAACTGCTTCATTTTATAAATTTATTGTTTGTCTGACACTGTTGGAAGAGGAGTATTTTATTTTTAAAAAAACTGATTGGAAGCCTGATTTATTTTTGAGAATAGTATGTAATCTATTCTTAAATGCAATCTATTGCTTCCTTCTGAGTGTTCTGGGTATGAAAGTCTATTGCCCGTTGGGTCTCCTGGGAAGAAAATGGAATAGGAATTAGCCCAGTTCACATAAATTAACCTGGTTTATTTCTGGCTGTGGGGCCTTGATGACTCAATAGCTCAATCTCCTACAAAGGTACAGGTTAATAGTATAATTCTAAAAGATGTGGAGCAACCTCACATTTGATTAGCTTGAATGGGAGCTGAGGGTGCTCAGCAACATAATGTAAATTCTGAGCTCCTTGATGAGTCCCTAATATCCAAGTGTCATGGCCTGAAAGTCTTGAAGAAACAATGAGAAACCAGGCACCAGTGTTGAGTCTGATCAACACCCTTTGGTAAGAGTCACATAGAATTTAAAATAAAACATTTTTCTGCAGTCTGGGATGATGGGTTTTTTTTTTCTTTTTGTTTGATTGTTTTTGGAGGGGCAATGAATACAATTTAAATTATATCCCTACTATAGAATTCCAAGATTGCTTAAAAAACTTAGAGAAAGGCCACCCTTCTCTATTAAATTTTACTGAATAATTTAGAAGATGGTTTCAGGAAAGAGAATTTGTTCAAGAAAGGTAAACTGAAAGTCTGTTACAGTATTAGAGGAGGAAGGCTTCACGGAGGAAAAGTCTGTTCATGGGATTGAATTTTGGAAGGAAGTAGGAACTAAAGTTTTCATGAGTATTGACTCATTTAATCTTAACCCTTGCCTACTCCCCTCTCAAAAGCCAATACCAGAGTTTGAAGTGATGCAGAGATAAGAGGTCCCTTGTTTCCATAAATATTTCATTTATTATATGGAGAGAAAAGATGTATTAGGATGGGGAGTTACTCTTTTAGAAAGTTTACCATTTTGGGCCGATGCATAACCATAGTAAGAAAATTTCTCTTAAGAGTGAAAGCATTTTTTATTTCCAGGCCAAAGTACTGATAACCAGGGACTACCAACAGAGTGGGGAAAGTTGTTCAGAATAGTGCAAGAAACAGCCTTGGTCTTGATGAGGAAATCAGTTCAGGAAAAATAAAAATATGCTTGACTCTCTTTGCCTGTTTATATAGAAAGCTGAAACAAACCTTTTGGAAGCACTTGGCTATTTTCCATTCCCTGAATTTTTGTATACACACTTCTGCACTTCTAAAGCAGGACCATAACTAGGACCAAATACAGCTTCACAGTGCCCTCTACCTCCATGCTATGGCACTGATACAGATTTGACACAAATGAGAGAGTTTCTTACTGTAAAATCAGTGCTACATTCCACAACACCTATTGCAGAGGATCCTTAAAAGGTCTTCCATTCAAACATTGACTTCGCCTGATCCTTTTTAGCTCATGTGGTCATTTTACAAGTTTGTTTAATAGCAGTATAGCCCATTCTGAGTACAGAACAGTGCAACTCTGTTAATATTACAGAGGGTTTTGTGTAGGTGCATTGGATGATAAAACATTTTCTGTAGCAGATACTGAGGGAAAATGTGTTACACACATATTAAAAAGTTGCATGGGTTAGAGTTTCTGTTTCTTGTTTTGATTGCCTAGGATTCCTTTAAAATGTGTTCTTAAACATCACCTTTGGGAAAATCTCAACATTTTAGCAGAGATTCTTAATTTCTTTTCCCAAAGATTTTATAATGTAAGGAAAAAAATTCAGTCTATATTCCTTAATGTATCATAGCTGACTATACCAAAGATGAGAAATATTGCCTGAATATCAGAAAGTATACTATTTTCTTAGTGTGTGTGTTTGTTTATCCACCACACAGAGGGGATTAACAATCCAGAAGATAGAGTGCTCAGGCTCAGTGGTCTCATAAAGCAGAACATTGATCCTTTTGCTAGCGGCAATAGATCTATTAACTTATCACCTTTTTACCACATGAGATGTTTCTGGCACAGTTATGGGCAAATCATTAAATCTACACCGCACATAAAAAGCATGAAATTAAAATGCTGTGTCTCAGAAAACCTGTAGAGGAAGAACAACGAAAGTCCTGCGGCACCTTAAAGACTAACAAATTTCTTCAGGCATAAGGTTTCATGGACTGCAACCCACTTCATCAGAAGCATTTGCATCTTGCGTCTGACGAAGTGCATTGCAGCCCATGAAAGCTTATGCTCGAAGAAATTTGTTAGTCTTTAAGGTGCCGCAGCACTTTTGGGGTTTTTTTGCTATATACAGCCTAACATGGCTACCCCTCTGGAACATATTGCCATGTAGAAGAAGAGCTACAACATATTTACTAAAATCATCAAGTCCATGAAAGGATCATATATACACAGAATAAGTGTGACTGGACCACAGGCAGGGGTGTGTTCAGGAATTTAAAAAATGATCCCTTTTGGAAGGTCACATTCTGTGCTCCCATTGGGGGACCCTCTGCTTCCTCATCCTACCCACTCCAATCACAGGGTGCCCTCTGCTCTCAGCACTACCAGATACCCCACGCTCCCCTCACAACTGACCCCTTCCTTGTTTGTCCCACCCGCAGAGGCTCCGCTCACTGCTATCCTAGTATTGGTTAGGAGGATTGTCACTCTGTATCATCTGAGCTGCTGATTGGTGACTGTAGAGAAGTGGGTGGGGTGGAAGCTCCTGGAGGAGGGCATTTGGCTGCCTAGTGCTGCAGCTACAGACCCAGCACAAAAGGACATCTAAATCCTTTTTCATTAAATAGCACAGATTATAGATTAACATCTTTAATCTGGCACTAAATTCTCAGAGATGAATTATTTTCATGTGCTGTTTTAAGTGTCACAGTGTGCAAACAAATCAGTTACTGGCATCGAATGAGAGTGAAGGTAGAAAAATACTGTACGGCTTTGAATAAAAATGTGGATTTGCTCTTCTCTGATGTGTTGCTACTTATACCTCTGTAATACAATTATCCCTTTTGTTACTATCTCTTGAAATGTGCAAGGGCAATTAATGCAAATGTAAAACTTCTAAATGAGTGCTATTAGGGGTCAGGTCCAAGATCAAATGCTTTGGTAGAAGGCTGGAAAATATGGTATTGTGGTTATGTGTTCAAAACAGAGATTCCAGACAGACCTGAATAGATCAAGCCAACAAACACATCTTTCCTAATGGTTATCACTCTTACTTAGCGCCAGTCTGCCAGCATTAAAATTTGTTCATTATGCAGTGACATTTGCCTCCAGGGGATCTGTGCTGAGATAGTTTAAACAGGACAAACTGCAAAGAAAGGGACAGGAAAAGTCCTAAATACTGCTGGGTTTTTTTTCCATAAGATATACCACACTAGAAACAAACAGCTTATGATCACCTTGCTGGTCATTCAGAAGACAAAATACAGGTTCCTTAAAACGATCCAGCCTTGGTCTAACACCCAGAGAGCCCAGTCAGATATGATGGAGATTACTGAAAATCTTTATCCAGCCGATGTAAAAAAGTTCTACCAATCCCAAAGGTTTAGATACATTACCAAACAGGGGTATTACAGCCCAACAAAGTGCCTGCAGAGCGAATACAAAATCAGAACTGGGAACAAGACTTCTAAAATGATACTTAATGCATGTCCATTCCTGCAGTAAGAGATGCTGAATTTGAAGCTCATCCATGGCTTGTCCTGCAACTGCTTGACTTATTGCAGGGATGCTCCTACTCTTGGCCTTGGTTCCTTTTTGTTGACTCTGCCATTTTCACTTATTTATCTTCTTATTAAATTGTATCTCTACCAGAAATGCAAATTGAAATGTGATAATTTTCACATGCTTGGTAACCGGCCACCTGCTTAATTTCCTTCCTTTCAAAGTGCACAACTGATTATTTTTTCTCTACTGCTAATCATGCAGGCTCAGTATTATTTGAGGGAGAAATTTAAACTAAATGCAGTATTTTAACCTCCATTTTCTTTTTTCTAAGTATGTTATCTACAGCATTCAGGGACATGGAAATTAAGGACATGATGCTTACATTGAAAGCAGGAAGATTCATTTCATCACTAACATGCAGGTGACAGCAAATGTACCGATTATTATTATTACTATCGCACCATTGATAGGCATGGTTCTTTATAGATATGTTCTTTTAAAAATGACACATTCTTTCACCAAAGAGTTCATAACCCATGTTCAGATCCTGAGATGTTTGCTAAGTATGTATTCAAACCTTAGAAGCCAGATCTCTGGCTCCATGCTCTGTGCAGCTTAATGGAGGAACGCTAAAATAGCTTTAATCCACTTTTTAGCTGCCAATATCTTGGTGCCACTGAATGTTGATCTGATCCTTATGTGCAATTTAGAGCAACTGCTTATGTTCCTGGGTGGTGTTCCACAATAGGAATTGCAGAGGTGTAGGAATTCCCCGGCCCAGCCACCCCAATTTTCCGTGGCCACAGTCTCTACATTGCCCAGACAGCAAAATTCTCAGCTTTCCAGCATTTTCAAGCTGGAGCGGAGCAAAGCAGCCTTACTGGCCTGGAGCACTTGGCTCAGTGAAAGCTGCAGGGATGCATTATCTATCAGGATTTGCCCCTAAACCGGACAAACCAAAAATTTCAAATAAATTAAGCTCAAAAGTAATATGGCATCAAAGCTAGAATACAATGTACTATTTTGGTCCTCCTGCTAGACGTCAGAACAATGCAGAGAAGGACAAGAAGGTAGATTTATATCATAAAGATTTTACATGTTTAGTCTGAAGAAAAAAGAGGAAAGTGATAGATCACCTCATTGCTGTTTTCAGGTATCTAGAGGGATACAAAAAGATCTGGACATGACCTATTTTACCAACATAACTAGAATCTATGAAAGTAGTGGGATGATATAAGCAATAATAAAAAGTAGTTAAACCAGAATAGAGAAACATGGAGTTTACTAAAATTACTCTGTGAATATAGGCTGGAATATTATGTGTTTACAAACTTTACATAGGAAATGCAAAGAAACAGTTTGACAAATAATACAAGCTTTAAAGGGGTAGCCGTGTTAGTCTAGTTTAGCAAAACAAACAAGGAGTCTTGTAAAACAAACAGAGTCATGTGGCACTTTTAAAGACTAACAAATTGATTTATTGCATGAGCTTTCATGGGAGAAATACCACTTCGTCAGACAATTGTTATTAACAGTGCAGATTAATGGGCAAGTACATTATTCCTATAATTGTTTATTATTTCTTAAGAAACAACAATGTGCTAAGCATTTAACAAGATATATATATCAAGATAATGCTGGGAAGTTTATAATCTATATAAAGATATAGGAAAGGTTACACACACACAAATTGCTGATTGAAATGAGAAAGGAAAATGGATGACTATATAATGCATAAAAAAAGAAGGGAAACAAGAGAATGTGAGGGAGAAAGTGATACTAGACAGCTCAATTATGTGATGTGTCCCAGAGGATCCACCTCCAAAACAGGTCATGAGTGGCTACCATAGACTCAAAGAGGTACAAAGTGAGAGTTTCTGTATAACTATTTGTAACTACCAGTTCATATAATCATCTGAAGAAGAGCTCAATATTTGGAACAGGAATTCACAGTGTAGACATCTTTCAGTAAAGTAAAAATGCCATTTAACAAAGTAAAAACTTGGTCTGTATCCAGCTAATCAAAATAAAGAACTTATTAAATAAAATACATCAGTGAGGAATTTAATAAGCAGAGAACACAGTCACACAGCCTAAAAATTAGGGAATTAAGACCAACAAGGGAATCCACTGAGGAAGAGCTATTTTACCCAGGGTGGAAAACACACAGAGTAAGTTATCAAGTAAGGTCATAAAAGCCAATGGCATAAATGAATTTAAGAGACAGCTAGACATTTTTATGGAGAGAGAGGATTGAAGCATTCAGAGCCAGTGACAAATCGGGAAGATGGGACTGAGATAAAATTAACGAGGACAGACTTGCTTGTGGCCAAAGGCATTTTGCTGTCCAGCAATGCCTTATGTCCTCTGTCATCACATCTTAATCTGAAACTGACATCTGAAGGTAGCATGAAATCTATCACACCTCTTCTGGTATATTTAAAAAGAAAAGGACATTGAAATACTTTTTTCACAGAGGAAAGAACTCAATTTTGTCTATTAATTTTTTAACCAATGCACATGGTGCCGGTTGATGCGCAGAACGCAGTAACAGAGTGCCCATTGAGACATGTGTTATGCACCCTAAATGTTTGTCCCCTGTTGTTTTGAAATGCTCTAAAGAGTCCCAGAATAGGGGTTCAGAGGGAGAGGGAACAGTCATCGATCACATGTACTTCAGTTTTTATACAATGTTTTATTTCTTTATTTCTTCTTCTCCACTTTCTTCTTCAAACTTTGAACAGCAGAGATTCCCAAACCACTGCAACACCTCCCTGTGGTTGTATAGTGAGGGCTGTGATTCAGGTGGCCTGTTATTAGTAAGATACTTCAATATGAAGATGCTCTGTGAGTGCAGTGGCAGATAACTGCAGGAACTGTTGAGCACAAGCATTCAGACCATAAGCTCAGAGGTGCATTAGGAATTTGGAATCATAGAGCACTGGGATATCAGTGTTCTGGGAGTAGCAGTTCATGAGTTTGTCTTCATCAGTACTACTTGCCACAAAGCAAGAGAGAGCTGAGAGCCAGAAAACTTGGTATAACCAAATGAACGGATGCAGGAAAAGAGCCCTAAAATTTAGGAAAGGTAGCATGACACTCATCTGGGTTTGAAAGTACAAAGGCTCTCAAGAATATGCATTTCCTCTAGGAGTCTGAAGATGTCTCAGCTGGATGAAGCCAAATGATAATGCTAGTGGAAGAAAGAGTTCAGATTTTGGATGGAAGGACTCTTCCATGAAGACATTCAGCCACCAGATAGAAAAAGGTCACAAAAAACTTTCCATGGCTCCACTTCCCTCCCATGAAACTACATTGTTTGGCATTCCATTTCTCTTGCCCAGTCACAGACAGATATCCCTAAAATCTATGGCTATGCCTATACTTGCAAATTAGTTGGAATTAAGGAAGCTTAATTCGAACTAATTTAAGCCTTGGCCACACTAGGCTTTCATTAGCTCGAATTAAGGGCTAATAAATTTGATTGCTTAGTTCGAACTAACCCTTAATTTGAAATAGTTAGTTCGAATTAAGTCAGTGTGGCCATATTAGTTTGAACTAACTGCTTAGTTCGAACTAATTGGCAGATTGACCTTAATGCACTGACTAATTCGAACTAAGCAAGTGCCCTGCATGGACATGGCTAGTTCGAACTAGCATTCTAGTGGGGCCATGTTAGTTCGAATTAAATTAATTCGAACTAACTAAAATTAGTTTGAATTAGTTAGTTCGAATTAACTAATTCAAACTAGCTTTTGTAACTGTAGACATAGCCAATGAGACAAGACACGATCAATATGCTCTTAATCCTGACAAAAAACCCAAAGCCAATTATCTAGCAGTATATCTCTGTTGACTCCAGTACTGTGTTCCAGCTTCTTCCTCCTTCCAACAGGTGGGAGAGGGAGGAAAGAACTCACTAGCTCTGACCATGACCAAGTTGGTAGGAGAGGGAAGAGCCTGTTAGGGATCACAGTTGGTTTCAGGAACAGATAGGAAAGACAGCTTGTACTGAATGTAAAGGCATCAATATAAACATGCCTTAAGTCTACAGTTGGCAATCTGTGCACATCCTTAGGCTTAGTCTACACTGTGGGGCTAAGTCGATGGGAGATACACAATCTACTTGCTGCGGAATGTGTATCTTCTGTTGACTTAGTTACTCTCATTTACTGCAGTGTCTGTACTCTCATTTACTGAAGTGCTCTCCATTCAATGCAGCATTACTCCACTTGGAGGGATGGAGTTATCGAGTTGACAGGGGAGCACTTCCAGGATCAATTGAGTGGGTCTACACCCATGTGGATCGACTCAGCATTTTCAGTGTAGACAAGCCCTCAGTCATTGCAGTACTGTTGCTCCCAGAGTAACACCTTTTAGAGGGTGACCTCGTGGACGTGATTAAAATAAGAGAGTGTCTTCCTATTCATTTATATCATGCATTTAAGGAGTAATGAAGAGAATTGTAGTTAGCTGGGCAAGTTTACATACATAAATTCCACCCCACCTCTTTTCAGGTTAGTGCATGGACATGATCTAAAAAGTGATTTTAAAATGCATATTTTGTGGACAATCATTATTAATCATATATTCTCAAACTGTTGTCAGGTTAATAAAACATTAAGCGTCTCCTTATTATGAACACAGTGTTTTTTCTCTATTTATTTATTATTTTATACATATAAAGTAATCTATATGCAAACAAAAGTTACTTCCAGATTGGAATTTTTTCTCTCTAATGCATTGCATGTTTCTTTCTAAAAACATCAGGAATCTTTCTCAGTAGATAGGCTTTAAAAGAATCTTTAAAAGTACAGCATTAATGTAAAGTTTATCCAAATTTCTGCATTGAGTGTATAATGTAAACTACAAAGTGTTCATCATTTGAAAAGTGCCTGATGTGATTAGAATTGCATGGAGTGCAACAATAAAAAACAAACAAACAAAAAACACCTTATTCTGTTTCCTCCTTTGCCACTTCCATAATAATCTGCATACTAAAATCTTACATTCATCAGAATCCCAGCATGTGACTCACCTGTGGGCAGAACTTTACTTTAAAAAATAGAATGAAATAGACTGTTGTGAGCCATCAGGGGCTGGGAGTTCTGCAAGATCAATGTGCTTAGCTCCTCTGGAGGAGAAAGAGGTAGAAGTACCCAGTTTTCTCATCTTAAACAACCTCCACTGTCTGACCCAGGAACTTTATTGATAAATTCTGATGGAAGGTGATGTCTGCTTTCTTTGCATGGAAAGATTAGTCACAGGAGTTGTGTTTAACTAGGAGCATCATGAAGATACCTAATGACAATGTTAACGCTAACTTTATTGTTAAACGTGTTTCAGAATCTGCTGTTAGTATAATAACTGGAAAATGCTATTGAAGTCATTTAAATATAAAGTCATTTAAATATGAAGTCATTTAAATATAAAGCCTTCTTTAACTGAAACTACTCAATTGTGTGTATGTGTATGTGTGTGTGTGTGTGTGTGTGTGTGTATGTATGTGTGTGTGTATATATATATATATACACACACACCCTTTTAAAGATAGATGATAGAGGAAGAGATGGAGATGGATAGATGGATAAAGGGGTGCTCTGGCACTAATAGAAAATTGAAGAGAAATCAAAGTTTGGCTGATACGTCCATAAATGTCTTCAATGTAGGGATCATGGAGAGAGAGAGAGCTCCTCAGAGGACTTAGAGACAGCAAGAAAGCAAAGTTCTATCACAGCTGCACAGTATAATTTTTGTGTTGCCATGATACAACGAAATGGATTTCAATGCTTAGAATGATTGTCCTGTCCTAGTTCTGGGTTTAGAAATCATCTAGCATGATAAAGCAAATTAAATATTTCTGGAATAATTTTCTATCACAGTCTTTCTCATGATTGAGGGGAGAAATGTTTTAAAGGAAAGCAAGAAACAGCAAATTAACGTAGTCAGAACACAGGAAATGGAGCAAGAAACTCCTGATTTTCTAATCCAGTATGACACTCATTCAGTCTGGGATTGGGACAATTCACTTTATTTATAGGTACTCTGGTTGTACAGATATAAGAGCAGAATAAATCTGAAATAGATTTCTCATATCTTCAGTTACCTGAGGTATAAAAATGGGACATTTAATAATAATTAGCTCTCATACACACAGTGTTATTGGGATTAATTAGTTAATGTGAGAAAAGCAGTTTGAAAATGGGAAGCATTATACAAATACTCCTGTTATATATATATTATTATTAAATACAGATCTTATTTCTCTTAAATAACCTGTCTCTGTTTTCTTATTTGCAGTGTTGCTGTTGCTGGCTTCATCCCAGGATATTAGAAATTAGTTAAGTGAGACAATATCTTTTATTTGGAACAACTTCTGTTGGTGAAAGAGACAAACTTACAGACTTACACAGAGCTGTTCTTTAGGTTTGGGGAACATACTCAGAGTGTCCCAGCTAAATACAAGATGGAACAGTTTGCTTAGTATACCCATACTGCAAGAGACCGCTCAAGATGAAGTAATAAGTTAACACTTCTGCAGTAATAGAAAATAAAAAAGGGGGGGAGGTAAATGTGTTAAGATTGTTGTAGTAAATCATAATTCCAGTGCCTTTATTAAGTCTATGACTTTAAGTATCTCACAAAATTATGAGTTTAAGCTCCCAGGCACATCTTTTGAAGATGTTGCACAGGTTTCCTTTCAGCATGAGGACTGAGAGGTCAGAGATGTAATAATCACTTTGTAAAAGTGTTCATCTATGGGTGATACAGTGTTTTTGTCTTTTTAGCATTTTTCTGGGTGAGAATTAAGGATATTATCAAATAATTCCTGCAAACAATTCCAAAAGAACCTCTAGAGCTTTATCCCCCACAAACAAGGCAACCATGGCAGACCCATCATATCTGTCCATAGCATTCTTTCTGAAGGAATATCAGGACTCATAGGATACATCTACACTGGAGGCTCTGTTAAGTCGACTTAACAAGGTTGATTTTAAGTCGACTTAAAGTCAACCTTATTAACTCCACTTAGAGAGTCCACGCTGAAAACTCCAGTCTACTGTCAGCGTCCACACTGGCAGGTGCTAGGTCGACGAGGAGTGGTGCATTGTGGGTAGCTGTCCAACATTGCACCGGGGCCTGGGGGCCAGATAGGTCGATTTAAGGGTGCTCCCCATCTACACTGGCTTAAGTCGACTTAATAAGGTTGACTTAAGCATTAAGTCAACCTTCAGAGGTGGTGGTATTAAGTCGACCTAAGGAAGCGCTTAAGTAGACTTAATAAGCATCCAATGTGGAGGCAGCGGGCTGTAGGTCAACTTAACCGTCCTTAAGTCGACCTAAGGCTCCAGTGTGGATGTACCCCTTGACACTATCCTCAAATCATTCACCAGAAAGGTGTCCTCTTCCTCAAGGATGCAACTGACTTCCTCCACAAACTCCGCAAGATAAACAACCTCCCTCAGAACACCATCTTTGCCACCATGGATGTCATCTCCCTGTACATTAACATTCCTCAGAATGGCAGCACAGCTGCCTGCCTCAAATAACTACAAGACAATGGCAATACTCAGATAACCACCCCAAACACATTGCGAAATTCATTAATTTCATCTTCACCCTTAACAATTTTATATTCAACAACAAATGCTTTGTTCAAACCACGGGAACAGCCAAGGGTGCAAGGATGGCTCCCAATATGCCAACCTTTTCATGGGTCACTTTGAGGAAGAAATTCTGGAAAAATGCACTATATATATATATATATATATATATATATATATATATATATATATATGAGAGATTCATTGATATTTTCATCCACTGGACAGACAACTTAAACTTCCCTCATACGTTTCCACTACAAATTCAACAATCACCACTCATCCATTAAACTCTCTCTAGGACACATTCACAGTAGGATCAACATTCCAGACACCACAATCAGCTTCAATAATGGAACTTTACAGCCAACCATACACAACAAATGTCTGGTCACCAAACTTACTTTTACAGATCCAGCAGTCATCCCAAGCATTCCAAGAAATCTGTTATCTATAGCCAGGCACGCTGATATCACAGAATATGCTTTGAGGAAACAGTCCTAGATACACATCTTAACCGCGCTTCATCAAACAAGGATACGTCACCAGAGAAGTAGATCACATTATGGAATGAGCCACTCAAATATCCTGAGAGAACCTGCTACAACATAGGGGTGAATAACCTCTGATTGCGCCCACCTAGTTATCACCTACCACTTACATTGGAAGCAAGCTCAGTCAAACCAGTCATGAGTTAGCTTGAGTTTATCTGAAAGCAGAATTTGGCCCACAGTTTTCATTACATGGGGAAGACATAAACTGGCTGCTGTAGACTTCACCAGAATATTTCATAGCTAAAATACATAATACTTTAAAATAATCCCACTTTTGGTTTTTGTAATGAATAGAATAGAATTGCTTCCCAAAACTTTTGAACAACTGAAAGAGATGTGGTTAAAAATTAACAGCTTGCATTGTCTGTATAATTTATCTTTTTAGATCCTAACTCAAAAGCAAGAATTAAAGGACTAATATATTTTTTAAAAATCTAAAGTTATTGCTATAATTGATTTCCTTTGGTATGGGGAGGGGGAAATGCTGCCTACTATTCTGAAAGGAATGTGACATCAATCCAATTATAAAGGGTTACAGAGTGGTGTGATGAGTGCAGGAGTGTGGTCCTGGGCACAGAAAGGTCTGCAGTCTCTACTGAGATGAGAGGCATGGAAGGACCTAAAGATACACAGTGTGCACAGACAAATAAACACCCTGCAATTACAGATAACATCACATCAATAATATATACAATAGGCAATTGAGATGAAAGGCATACTCCTGCAATCCATACACATGTGGCCCCTGCTGTCAATAACACTATTGACAGGTTCCAGAGGGGTAGCCGTAATAGTCCATTTCAGGAAAACAAACAAGGAGTCCTGTGGCACTTTTACAGACTAACCAGTTTATTTATTGCATGAACTTTCATTTCCATTTCATGCATCTGATGAAGTGGGATTATACCCATGAACACTCATGTGATAAATACATTTGTTAGTCGGTAAAAGTGCCACAGGGCTCCTTGTTTGTTTTGTACTATTGACAGGGATGGTTAAAGACACTTTGTGAGTGAAATACTGATCCCACTAAAGTCAATGGCAAAACTCCCATTGACTTTAAGAGACCACAATTTCACCCCATGTGAATCAGAGTTTCAGGACTGAGCTGGAAAATGAGAAAAAATGGTGGGGGAAATCTGGCACCAAAATGACTAAACAATTATTTTGCTTTTGTTTCAAGTACCTGTTCAAAACTACAGACTCATTTTAATCACCTGGAAGTGTGTGTGATGGTTTCCTGAAACAGTGATAATGATAATACATGTGTAAATCATCATTACTTCTTGCAGATGTGCCAAATGGTTTCTATTTTCTTTCTAGCCAGAGACTGAGTAAAAGTGAATTCCAGCCAAGTATCTAAAATTGTTTTCTTTGTTCTATCTTTAATAATTTAAATGTCTGTTTTTTATCCAGCCCTCTTTTTAATTTATTTAAAGGTTAGGCAGTAAAAGACAAATTATGCCATATTTTAAGTATCTAACGATTGTTGATAAAAAAAAGTTAAAGAAATAAATTAAAAATTAAAGAGATGTTGCAGCATAAATCTGAGCAGTGATTTAAAACTTGTGAATGAGGAAGGAAGGAAGGAAGGAAGGAAGGAAGGAAGGAAGGAAGGAAGGACTTTACTATCATCTTCATTGACATCCCTTTAAATAATGGCATTTATATGGAAGATTAAATCTTATGAGATGTTTTGAATTTGAAAGAAATCCTTATGCCTTTTGTGATCTCTGGAAGCTAAAAAGGGTGTAATTATGAAAAGATGTTTTTTAATAAGTAAAATTAAAGATTTGAACTAAATATTTAAATTCAATATCTCATGTCTTATTTATTTAGTACATACTAATTATTGTCCTCCCTTTCCCAGCCACCAAAATACAGTGATTGAAACATAATAGACCTGGTCCATATCCATTGAATTGGGAGATGAGGGAAGAAAACATACAAGCATGCTTTATGTCACATGCTGTGTATCATGGAGCAGTGCTCTGCTGCAGTTACCTATGGAGTCTTGTTGATTAAGCCCTATTTAGAAAAGGCCAGAGGGGTGGCCAATGTATTTATAAAGTATATGAATTAGTGATCAAACTCCACATGTACACAGCAGGGACCAAGACTAGTTCTATCCCCGAAGGCTGTATGGGAGTCCCATACTCTAACGATATTTTGGGTGAGGATTCTAACAACAATACACACACAACTTCTACATAAGTTCTCCTACTCACACGCAGCCCA
This sequence comes from Pelusios castaneus, assembly GCA_007922175.1. NCBI lineage: Eukaryota > Metazoa > Chordata > Testudines > Pelomedusidae > Pelusios > Pelusios castaneus. The sequence continues at coordinate 18,426,253 of ML685777.1, read as the reverse complement.
GTAAGGTCTCTTTACTCAGACTTTGTGCAGAGGGGTGAGTACTTGGATGTGAATATGTGCCAGCTCTTTTCCTCATAAATAAGTAAAGTCAGCTCCACATCAGTTATCCTCAATTGCTAAAATAATTGCTTCATTTTTGCAAGAAAGCATTTAAGAGTCATAAACTAAACCCAAAGGAAAGGAAATATCGCTGGTGAATGCAATGTGTGTTTTTATTTCTAGCTTGCATTTTATTTCAGAGAGTCAGTGGAAACATCTTGTCCTTTCTGTAACTGGATGATCATGCCAAATATAAATAAATAAATAAACAGAACTTTCTCAGGGCCACAGCTGGATGCAAAATGATGTCTGACATAAAACTGACAGTCACTTCACCTGTTTTCATTTACGCTTCTATATGCTGAGAAATAAATATTTTGACAAGATAAAAACACGTAGTAAAAACAGTCTATCTTCCTCTTTTCTTCTTTCTTGTTCATTTTTATCAAAGATTTGTGTGAAATATGGACAATCTTCAGTCTATTGTTGGATGTTAAAGGAAACATATGGTGCTTTGCAACAAAAGATAATTAGATTCCTTGTCTGCCTTTCGGTATTCTACTTTGTTAATATACTTCAATGGAGTTTGTTGGCAAAGTAAGCAGAGCAAATGTATTAGGACAGAAAGGCATACAAGGCCTTAAATGATAGATCTGGGTTTTTTGTTTTATATTTCTTAGAACACAGGCACTATCACCCAGATCAGGCCAGTGGTCCACAAGTCCAGTGTCCTGTGCCCAGCTCTTTGGCAGTACCAGCTGCTTCAGAGGAAAGTGTACAAATTTCCATAGTGAACAACTGGGGACTAACCTTCCCATTTCTTCCTAATTCTTCCCAGGGAATTTCTTCCTAGTCAGTCGCACATAACTAGTGGCTTATGACCACATACACAAGGGTTCATATTTCTTATATTTTACATCTATTCTAATAGAATAGTGTCTGTTTTTCTTGTGATGCTGGTAAACCAAGTGCCAGCTCTGGCCAAGGCCCTGGGCGTTAATTAAGAGCAGAGAAACTCATAGCTGGAAACCAAACCTGTTCACCAATTTATTAATACTGTATAAAGGAAGTATGGATGTTATAAGAATGCATTCAGTGTTTAGCGTCTTATATATTGCGTATAAGTTGCTGCATTCATTAATTTCACTTGTAATGTCAGTGTTATACATTATAAGGAAATATATACATTTTCTTCATAAACTGAAGGTGTTTGCTCTGAACTTGTGAAGCTGGAGACAGGAATTGTTCTCTGCACTCCCACCCATACAAGAGGACTATCAAAACTATAGTGGGCCATCATAAGACAAAAAAATTGTTTAGTCTCCCATTTACCCCAGGAGAATATGTGCAGAAGTCCTCATCCCATCAGTTAAATGTTGGAAGAGGGGAGTAAAATAGTTGACATGACGATTTTTCATCCCTTTCCTGTGTGAACTCTCACAGGACCAGAGACATTAAACTAAGGCAGAGATCTCAAGAGGTGACCCCTGTGTCTCCCTGAAGGACATTTTGAATTGACAAATGACTACATCTTCATCTTTAGGAATCATAGAGGATAACTCATTTGTGTGTGTATGTTTGATTGCTTAAATCTGTAAATATCTGTCTTCTTTCTTTTTCCTAGTTACTAAATCTTTAGATAGTTTATTATCTACAGGCACTGGATTAGCTACAGGCACTATCTTTGATGTAGATCTATGGTACCAAATTGATCTAGGATAAGTGACTAGGTTTGTTTGTTTGTTCTGCTCTGGGGGGGGGGAAATGGGAGCACCCCAAATATTTTGTGATTTTTGGTATAAGTGACTAATTGTCACTTGGGTGGCAAGGCAAACTGGAGAGTCTCAAGGGATGGTTTGTGACTCCATGGTAACACTTTTATAATGATCCAGGAGTTCACATTTATCGTTTGGTTGGTGAAATCTAATTATAGAGCATACTACCAATTTGGTGAGTCTCCCATTGTTTTGGCCATCTGCCCTGAGGTAGACACTCATGATTGTGAACCATATTGGATAGCATGACACTTGTCCACATAAATGCCTAATCCTTTATTTGACTCCCTCTAAGTTCCTGCCCTCTTTCACATCTTGTGGCAACAAGTTAATTAGGTTAATTATGCACTGTGCAAAAATATTAAACAAATCAATCAATGCACATTAAAAATTCCATTTATTAATTTAAAATGTCTTTTGTGGAATTGACACCATTGAAATAAAATGCAAAAAATTAAGGATTCTATCAGAAAATGAACAAGGAGTCCTGTGGCACTTTTAAAGACTAACAAATTTATTTATCGTGTGAGCTTTCATGGGAGAAAATCCTACTGAGTCAGATGCTTTGAAGTGGGATTTTCTCCCACGAAAGCTCATGCGATAAATAAATTGGTTAGTCTTTAAAAGTGCCACAGGACTCCTTGTTTGTTTGGCTGACCTAGACAAACACGGTTACCCCTTTGGAACTTATCAGAAAATGGTTTGCCTGTCTCCCATCTTGCTTGCCTGCCCCTCAACTGGTATGGTGTGGTGGAGCCTGGAGTCCCAGACATCCCAGGCTTGGTAGCGTGGACTCCCTGGTTCCCATGGGCTCCCAGACTGTCCTGTAGGTTGTCTGGGAGCCAAGGCTTCCAGGCTCTCCTGATTGACTAGATCACTTCTCAGTAGGCTTCTAGGGCTCTGGGCAGCAAGAGGAGTCCAAAAACATTCAATAAAGAACAAAATGAAATGTTATTTCAACTTTATCAAAATAAAAGTTTGTAATTTCTATTACACTGGGAAATTATAAATTTCATTATTTTCCTATTTGGAACAAAATTTTTGTTTGAAATTTTAGGATTTCCTGTGGAATGGGAATTCTAGTTTCCAACAAATTCTAATAAACTGTGTAGCTAACCTCATTGGGAGCCTGCAACAAAACTCAGTCCAAAACAAATAATCAAACCCAACTTAACAATAAGCCCCTCCCTTTCTCCAGAACCTCAAATAAATAGGTCAAAACACTCAAGCAATTTGAGACATGGGGCTGTGAGTTGTGGGGCAGGGTGCAGATTCCAGAGCTGAGGTCCTCTTATGGAGAACCCTGGTCTTTGAAAATGGAAAAGATTTTAATTTGAAGATGTTCACCAATCACAACTATGTTGGTAAGCACTAGTTGCATTCTGTCAGGCAAATACAAGCCATAAAGGTCTTTTTAAGTCAAAACTAACATCTTAGTTGCCATCTGGAAACCATTAGGCAGCTGGTGCATAGACTGTGTCCTTTCTAATAAACATGACTAAGCATGTGAACTGCTGAATTCCGCCTCGTTTCAGTTTCTGGTACGACTTAAGGTACATATACGCTGCAACTGAAAGTAAGATTCTAACTAAGGTATGCATACCCACAGCCACAAATGAGGAGATGGAGTCCTTGACTCATTTTCTGGTTGCTTTCCGAAACCTACCAACACGCCTCAGTCTTACCTGAATTTGTTATTAACGCTAATAAAGCTGCAATAACACTTTGTGTTATTCCAGTTATTATTAGCCTAATTTAACTTTTAATGAGTTTTAAGAGATGCGTGCTTTCATATATGTGTTTGTGGTAGCTCACATTTTCATTGCTGATTATTCTGTTAAATAAAACAAAATTTATAATCTAGAACAATAACCTCTCGGGTCTGCTTTTTCATTAAGACACGGACAAACTCCTTTACTCACCTTACTCAGAAAAGCAAAAAGGCATAAAGTTTAATATGTTTTAATATTTTTATACAGACCCATAGCTATTACATTAAGACTGCACCTTGCTTTGAGTCATTTGCTGTTCTCTTATACCTTGGTTTGAAGGCTATGTTTTACTTATTAAGACCCTGTCCTTTATATAAATGTATGCTATAAGTCTTTGAATAAAAGCTCAGATTTTAATTTTTCCCAAGATCTATTCAGAAGGCAAAACACACACAAAAAATAGTTTTCTTTAGAAAACTATTTTTATGTGCTGATTATGGAAGACATTTTCTCAAGGACAGATGTAACAACCACTGTATAGTTTGAAGTGTCATCTTAATAACAAATGTGAGAATAAATGTATGTTGTTTAAAAGAACTGCATTGATTCAAGAAATGACAAAGTTGGGGGAAGAATGAAAAGATACCTAGTAATCTAGTCTTAAAAAACTGGACCATAAAATAGGCCCTGTTACAATCTCCCTGTTTGCCAACTTAAAAGAAAAAGATGTCAAGGACCAGGAATAGAGACCATGGAGGTAAAGACAGCTGAGGTCTGCCTATGCAATAGTTTCCATCATTGATAGTACTAAAAAAGGTGTGGTGCTGAATTACAGATCCCATTGTAACCAGCATTAAAAAGTCTATGAAATGAGGGGAAGGGCTAGAATAAAATGAAATCAAATGTGATGACAAACCTCTGTTGGCTAGTACTATTAAACTGGTAAAGAAATAACATTTCTAAATAGTTGCTGATCATGTAAATAAGACTAGAGAAGACTGGATGTGGTCTGAAAGGGAGCCATGTGTCTAAAGGCTTGTCTATTCTTTGTGGTAGACCACATCAGAGAGGTGTAAATTCTAGTGGTTACAAGTATGTCACACTCTAACTGGCCAGCATGGACCCTGCACTAAAAGTTCTTTAGTGCAGGTTAATGTAGGTCTCTGTCAAATGAAAGTGCTAGCAGAATCCGCACAAGTCAGTTTTTGCATAACTAATGTGCACTAGAATTTGTATCTCTTTTATACAGACTAATATGATGTATTGACAAGCCTCAAGACAGAGTTCAGCAAAGTGAAAGGGAGCTAGTATGTAAGCTGTCAGTTTCAGAACAAACAAAATCAATTATGAGGGAGAAACTGTAAGACAGAGGTAGTGGGGAAACCCTGCATAACATTTTTAGGGAAGTATTTCAGATGACCTGCAGATTGCCACAAACAGTTAACAGAAAATGCTAGCTGCATTGCAGTCAGAACAACCACAAATGAATGGGATAGTGGCAGCTTGTGGATGCACCAGGATGGCACTAAAGAGTGAATTTGTGGCGTCAGCTGCAAGATAGTTCATGATCAGATGTGGCCTGTGAAGAGGTCATGTGAGTTCGAAGTGGGAAAGGATTCCTGAAGGAAAGTGAGAATTCCTGAGCTCAAAGTAGGAAAGGAGTCCTTAGGTATAACCTAAGCATGAAACAATATGTCATGCTTACGAGAATAGGATGAGAGACCAGGATAAAGCAAGGAATGCTGAAGGCCAATCCACATATGCTTTAAGAGGAACTGTTCTGAGAGACCACTTGAAATTACAGGAGAGAAAAAAGTTTGGACTGAGGGATCAAGAGCTGATCTTGGTGAACTGTGGTCTACTTTTGCTGAAAGAAAACAAGTGCTTGTTTCTTAAAGAAAATAGTCATTCATAATTAGAGCAGGCCAAAACAAGGAATTTCTGGTTTGCAACAAATGACAGAATTTCTAAATTATTTGGGAAAAATAAACAATGTTTTAAAAATTTCCCCATGAACCAGAAATTAAAAAAAATAATTGCTCTGGAAACAACTGACACCTGATGTTTCCAAAGGGAAATGTGCTCCCCTTAAACTGCTATGATTCTTGTCGGTTTCACTGTGATCACCCACTGGAATATAATCAGTAAAAGAGGAGAATCATGTCAATTTCAGTCAGTAGCTACCATGACTCCCAGGGTCAGCAGCTCTGGGGTCTCTATTAAACTAGTAAAGAAATAACATTTCTAAATAGTTTAATAGGTCTCAGGCTATGTCTACACTGGCAAGTTAACTAAAGCCATGGTTACACTAGGATTTAATTAGTTTGAATTAAGGGCTTCCTTAATTCAAACTAATAAATTAGAATAGGCTATTGGAAGTAAGGGTTAATTCGAACTAGTTAGTTCGAATTAACCAATGTGCCCATGTTAGTTCGAACTAATTGCTTAGTTCGAACTAACCAGCCCCTTGAATTCAATGCAAATCACTAATTCGAACTAAGCAAGTGCCATGACTTAAAATTAGTTCGAATTAGTTAGTTCGAATTAACTAATTCGAACTAATTTTAGTAAGTGTAGACATAAGGGTGCATTTACAGTAGTAAACTGAGTCAACTTAAGCAGGCTTAAGTTGACTTAATTTACTCTGTGTCCACACTGGTGTTTCCTTAAGTCGACTTAAGCTGCTGCTTAACTTGACTTAAGGAAATTTTAAATCGACTTTATAAAATCTACTATAAAGTTGATGTTAAGTCGACTTAGTCGACTTAGGGCAAGGGGGGAAGGGAGCCTCTGCTCCCTCCTCCCTAGAAAGCCTCTAGCGGTTCATCCTGCTCCCTTCTTGGTCCCGAGTGGGTCCTGGCAAAAGGGAGCTACCCTGCGGTCCCTTCTTGCCGTGATTGCTCGGTCCCGGCTAGGAGGGAGCACGGGGCTCCCTTTGGCCAGGACTGCTTGGGACCCGGCTAGGAGGGAGCCTCGTGCTCCCTCCTAGCTGGGACCATGCTCCAGCTGCCAGGAAGCCTCCAGGGTCTCCCCGCCAGCTGTAACACCGCCGTGCCAGCAATTGCCGGTGCTCCAGCTGGCGGGGAAGCCTCCAGGCCTTCCCAAACAGCTGGAGAGCTGGCAATTGCCAACACGGCACCGCTCCAGCTGGCAGGGAGACCCCAGAGGCTTCCCGGCAGCTGAAGCGCAGTCCCAGCCAGTAGGGAGCTGCAGGGCTCAATTCTGGCCAGGACCTCTGCGGTCCCTGCAGAAAGGAACCCGCACTCCCTTCTAGCCATACCCCTGAGGGTCCTGGCAAGAAGGAAGCGGCGGCTCCCTTTTTGCCTGGACCTGCGGGGGTCCCAGGCAGAGGGGAGCTGCTGGCTTCCTTCTCCCCAAGACCACTCATCCCGGCTAGAAGGGCTCCCTTCTGCCCGGGACCTGGGCAGTCCTGACCAGAAGGGAGCCGAGCGGTCCGGGGCAGAAGGTAGCTCCACGCTTCCTTCTCCCCCACACCGCTCCGGGGCTTGCTGCCTTGGGGAGAGCCAGCCCCTTGCAGGACTGGATCTCCCTGGACCTAATTAGTCGACTTAGAGAGTCTAGTATAAACTCTATTAGTCGACTTAGAGAGTCTAGTATAGACTCTCTAAGTCGACTTAGTAAGGCCCACTTTAAGTCGACTTAGGAGTCCTGTGTGGACTCTCTAAGTCGACTTAATAAGGTTGACTTAAAGTAGACTTATTAAAGTCGACTTATTTAAGTCGACCTAAATCCCTAAGTGTGGACATAGCCCATAAACCCATCAGGCAAGATGGTAAGAAGCCCTGGCAGCTTTTCAATAGTGCCTTGTCGGAGGTTCATTGATTAAATTTTCACAAATCATTTTGGATTCAATGAATCAGAATTTTCCAGTGAAACCTGTTTTGTCAGAAAATTTCCAGCCAGCTCTACTCATAGATGGTAACATTGTGATAATTTATTCTGACCTGCATAACACAGGCCATAGAACTTCTCCAAATTAATTCCTCTTTGCACTATAGCCTATCTTTTAGAATAAAATCCATTCTTGATTTAAAAATTGCCAGTGATAGAGAGTCCACCACAACTCTTGGTAAGTCATTCCAATAGTTAATTATAGTTAAAAATGTGTATCTTATTTTCTGTCTAAATTTGTCTAGCTTCAGCTTCCAGTCACTCGATCTTGTTATCAATCGGTTAGATTGAAGAGCCCAATATCAAATATTTGTTCCCTAGATAGGATCTTTTAGTCTGTTAGACTCCTTATCCTTCCCTTGGTTAAAGTAAATAAACTGAGGTCCTTAAGTCCGTCACTATTAGTCACTATTCGTTCTTGTGTCTCTTCTCTTAATCTTCTCCAATTTGTCAACATCTTTCTTGAATTGTGAACACCTGAACTTCACACAGCAGGTTACATCAGTGTCAAATACAGAGCTAACTTCCATACTCAGATTTGTAATTTTCTTGCTTCTGGGGAAGACAGAATTAGCCTATTTGGCTACAGTGTCATAGTGGGAGTTAACCTTCAGCTGATCATTTAAAAGATCCCCAAATCTTTCTCAGAGTCATTGCCTCCATACTCTAAGTATGGCCTATATTTTTATTTCCTAGTTATATAATTTTACATGTCACCGATTTAAAATACATATTATTTTCCTGTTCTCAAATTATCAGTTGATCCAGATTGCTCTGTTTCTGCAACCTGTTTTCTTCATTATTTACCACTTCCCAATCTGCATAATTTGCAAACTTTATCAGTGATCATTTTGTATATTTTTCCAGATCATTGAAAATATTGTGAACTAGCATAGGTCAAGAACTAACCCCCATGGGACCCCAGTAAAAACATATCCATGCAGTTACAATTCCTCACTTATAATTGTATGTTGAGACGTCTCAGCCAGTTTTTAATCCATGTAATCTGTGCCATATTAATTTTGTATCGTTTCAGTTTCTCAATCAAAATATCATGTGGTTATGTCAAATGCCTTATAGATGTCTATTGCACCAACACTATTACCTCTATTAACCAAACTTGAAAGCCCATCAAAAAAGTTACCAAATTCGGTTGATAGGATCTATTTTCCCATGTTGACTATAATTATTTATATTATCTTCTTTAATTATTTAGTAATTGAATCCCACACCAGCCTTTCATTATTTTGCCTGGGATGAATGTCAGGCTGATAGGCCCATGGTTACCTGCCTTTCTGTTTACCCTTTTTAAATATTGGAACAACATTAGCTTTCATCTAGTTTTCTAGAACTTCACCAGTATTCTAAGACTCACTGAACATCAAAAGCAAGGATCCAAGAAGCTTCTCTTCTAGCTCTTTCAAAACTCTTGGATGCAGTCCTGCTGATTTAAAAATGTCCAACTTTAGTAGCTGCTCTTTAACAATCTCCCGAGTTAGTACCAGAGAAGCTACCATGTAGATTTACGAACAGACAAAGAAATTCTGAATGAGTAAACTATTCTAGTCAACTAGCTAATGGTAATTCAAACTTTGTGAGTCTCTTGGTAACTAGTCACTAGTTATTTTGGGTTGTCGATTGTCCAATAAAACTACCTTGTTTGAACCAGTTTTACTACTGTTGCTGATCATTATAGCACTAAAGAAAAAGAGAATGCATTCCAATCTCTGATGATATTTGCCTAGGTTCAGAACAGTGAGCATAATATAATTACAGGGCTTTGTGTCTACAATCCTGTCACCTGATGGCCTTCATTTAAGATTGAAAATAGCAAGGTTAAAAACCTTTAAATGTGGCTTATTTAAAGAAGGAGTAAATATACAAATTAAGAAGTAATTTATATCAATACTGTAGTTATGATTTTAATTATTATAAAAATGTCAGCACAAGTTACTACGTTCAGTCAAGCATAAAGGAAGGTATAATGTGCAAAGAAGAGACAATAGGGATGAACAAATTCAGAACAGATGTTAGAAGCAATTTTTAAATTAGAAAACATGGATAGACTAGCAAGTGAGACTATAACAAGTGAGAGTTTGGGGGCTGGTATAGGACTTAGACTCTCACTCTCAGCTGCAAAACTCTAGCTGAGCCAGCTCTCAAATCTCAAGTAAAGAGGGCTCTCTAAGTAGAGCCCTGCGTGGATTCAAAAATGTGGATCCAGATCCGGACTGCTCCTGCCCAGTGTCAGTCTTTATCTGATCCATGATCCATATGCCATGTTTTATGTGGATCCGAAACTGCATCTACAACGGAGCTTGGGCTCACAGTCAGCATTTTAGCATTTGATTGGCTCATTCGCCACATGAGTCCCACCCATTTTTTCCTCTTCTTGTTTGCAATTTCCATGCTGTGCTGTCAATCAGATTTCCTTGGCCACCAATGAAATTTCTGATTGACAGCGTGGCACATGAACCACAAACAAGAAAATAAATAAGTGAATGGGGCAGGTATGGAGAATGAGCCAATCAAAGGCCAGCATGGTGAGTGGTGTCTCTCTAAGCCCCAGCCTGTTGTGACTGAGACTCTGATTGGCTGGCAGACCACTAATCAGAGCTCAGCTGGGATTGGCTGGAGTGCTTGCTTGTTCCCCTGTGTGCTGCTGACAATGCAGATCATAGCAGAAACTGCAAGGATTGATCATAAAAATAGAATCCACAACTGCAGCCAATCCACAACAATAGGGCTGTGGAATCCGCACCCACGGATGCCATTATCCGTGGATCTGAAGCGGATACCTGCGGATCTGCAGGGCTCTATCTCTAAGCTCATATGCCAACACAGAAAAAGAACAAAGCAAAAGGGGTGAAAAATGCACAGGAAGACAAATATTTCCACAATAAAACTTGAGGCCTAGACTTTTAGTTGATTTGCCTGGGGAAAGGATTCTGACAAAAGGAAACATTTGTAATGAGGACTTTTTAAACTGGATAAGATATGTAATGCAAGCTTCTCATGCAAATTTAGCAGAACAGAGACCAGGCTTCCTGAAGCCCAAGGAATGGGTATGTTTGCCAACTACACTTTTGAATACATGACAGATATGCTAGAAATAATTTACTGCCAGTATTATTGTTGTCTCCAATCACTGCCTGACCTAGACCTAGAGCTAAATGTGTTTATTCACCTAACATCTATTTCTTCCCTAAAGGAAAAGAAGTTTACAGTGAAAGAGAATTAATGAGCATAAGTCATTTAGAAAGATTACTACATGTTGGCAACTCCAAGTCACACATATTTGAAATGTTGAGTTGTTATGCATAATAGGCATTTTAGTACCTACCTAAGAGTCATAACTTGTATACAGTATTCAAATACACAACTTAGTTTGTGCAATCAAATAGCTGGGACATAAAAGTTTAAATCTAGAAAATCTTTTCATCGACTTCAGGGCTTTCTTTTCAGCTGACAGACTACATCTAAATATCACACAATTATTAAAAGTGATCACCACTTATGTCAAGAACCAATATGATAAAAATAGATGCCTATATTTACCCACGTTAAAGGAAGTATCTAGGTCAATAAGAAATATAGCTAGTTTCCAATATTTCAGGATTTAAGCAAACGGAAAATAAATTAATTTCTGTATAAGGATCTTTATTATACCAAATACTTTTACTTCTTGTTTACCTTATTTATTTCTCTTCAATAGAAGCCACTGAAGATCTCTTACTCCTATGCCTTTGATGACCTCTTTCTCTTTTGTCTATTCCTCTTCTTTTCAGGCTATTTCCCCCTACCAGCACCCTTTTTTAACTTTGTTTCCTTCACCCAACATTCATGTTACCTTTCTGCTCTTCTTGATCCTCCACTGAGCTTTAAAGAATTTTCCTCCTATTTGTCTTTCTGTTTTCTACAGCCTTACTTTTCTTTTTCTGCCACTCTCTCTCTCTCACTTTTCAATGCCCATTCTCAGTAGTCTCCTATATACTTTTTTTTCTTCTTGTGGGTCTCCCTCTACAAACCCCAGGCTTAAAAATGTTCTTTCTACTAATCACCCCTTAGATTGAAAATAAGTATTCACTAAACCATTTTTCTATATTAAAGATATTGACCTGAGGTAGTTATGGCTGGTTTATTGTCCAATGTTTCCACAAATACAACTATAATATTTTATGGCTGAACCATATCTTATTTTAGTGCCAGTGTTTTGGAATATCTAAACTACCTTTCCATAACAGGAAACTTTCATTATTTCAGTTTTATTGGATCAAATTTACTTTAATACATTCTCCAATGTCTATTTATTTCTTCCTTGCAGTTTTCTTGAGAATACTATAAGTATTTTGCTGAATTACCAAAATGGGTGCAGATTTTATATATTTCTTTGTGTAGATCTGAAGTATGGTCAGATAGTCAGATTTCCAGCTTGGAGGTCTACTCTAGACTGCTCACATGCACCTTGTTTAATGTCCACCCCTGGCGTGTTGCTCATCGGGGGTTGTGAGCAGACGGTGGGTTCTTTGGCCATCGGGATAATAGCCCGACTCTTATCCGGTGACTGAGTGGAGGCCTTAATAGTTAAGACAGAGATCGGGGAAATTAAATAGTAGAGGATTGAACCGATCCAGCCGGCAATCCAGGTGGGTATCAAAAGGGTCGAACACTGTTCCCATAGGGAGGTTGATAAAAAAAAGACAAAAATGAAAGGAACTAACAGGGGAATGAAAATTAACAAGTAGACAAGTTGAAATAATAATAGGGAGGTTTTATTCGTGATTACACCTTTTCAAAGAACTCTGCTTAAGCGCTTTAATTGAAGCTTCCTGTTTACTAATATCTTTACCAATATTTTTACCAACTATTTTATTACTGCAAGGCTTAAAGAGAAAGAAATGTGCACATAAGTTTTAAGTTTCACTAAAACTATCTAAAGATTATGTCTGTCTCCCCTGTACTCCCAGGGGTGCTAAACTACTTGTTCCCTATCCTTATCCCTATCCCCCCTGTACTCTCAGGGACCAGGGTACTAAACTACTTTAGTCCTGTACTCCCAGGACTCGGGGTGCTAAAAATTTCCCGTTCCCAGTAGCTATTTAAACCAGCCTTCACCGAGGCTTATCATATTAATTTCATATTTTTATACTCACCAAGCTTTACCAATGTGTCAGTTTCGTCACTCGAAATTCTAATGGGGAAAGGCAACCAGGATGATTCGAGGAGCAGGCAACCAGGATTCGAGGACTAAAAAACAAGAGCGCCTTTGAACTGTGTTCTTGGGATCACTCTTGGAGGATGCACCCTGCCTGCTGGTTTCAGGCATTCATATTTATAGGGTTTTGCACCCCTTTTTCTCAAGCTGCAGGGTGTATTGAGCTTTTCACACCTCGCTTTTGGGATTTAGAGCTTTTCACATCTTTGGCATGAAGCTGTTCCCATACATACTTATTTATGGGTATAGGACTCACATTCCTCGTGTGGGCTACTTGAGCAACTGCTGAGTTCTTGGTAACCTGAGTGACGGCTGAGTTCTTGGTATTGGGTTTGAGTGAGCAAGTATTATTTCAGACCTTTGAAGATTGGTTCAGGCTTGGGCCTACTCTTGCTATGTACTATTGCTATGCTATTGCTAAAATATTAATTCCCATTATCTATACCCACTTTCTACATAGACCCAACAGTCAGACTCAAATATGGGTAGATATATTTTTAATAGTATTAGACAGATAAATACTTTTGGGAATTGTGACATAAAGGGAGAGTTGGAGATAAGGTTGGAGAATAAATGCTACAAATACTGATAGGATTTTTTATATTCTTGGAAATGATAGATGACAGTTTTCTTCCTCAAATTATGGTGAGGTTATGCAGTTTTACACTAGACTTTGGTAAGTAATGAGTACATCATAGAATAGCTGGTCATAGGAAATAATCTTGGCTCAAGTGATCATGCATTGATACAATTTAAATTAACTGGAAGGATATTCAAAACATGTATTCAGATATGATTCTTTTTTTCAAAAGGACAGATTTTGGGAAACTATGGGAATTAGTCAGCTGGACTCAAGAGCTCAAGGGTTTAAATGCAGAGAAGGCTTGGAATTTCTTCAAATCAATTACACAAAAAAATACCTGAAACTTGCATCCCAACCAAGGGGAAAAAAAACTTTTAGAGAAGGGCTCCAGATACAGAATAACCATGTAAAAAAGGTTACTTAGAATAATCGGAAAGCCTATAGGGAATCGAAAAAGCGACTGATCAACAAAAAAAGCTACATCATTAGATGCAGAGGTTAGAAAATGTAGGAATAAGGTGAGAATTGCTAAAAGTCAAGCTGTATTAGCTCTTTCCAAGAAAATTGAAGTAAATAATAAGAGGTTTTCCAGTTATTTAAATAAAATGAGAATAAAGAAGGATGAGGATCAGCATCTATGTGGTATGTATGGAAAGGAGATTAAAGTTAAAGTATGGCCCCAAAACTAAATGAATATTTTGCCTCTGTTTTGAGTATAGATGATAATATGGAGCATTATATGACAGTAGGACAGCTAGTCAAAATGAGTTTCTAGAATTGGAAATTACTACATCTGAGATGGAAGAAAACCTTAAAGAGTTTAATGCGTGCCAATGGGGTGACTGGATAATTTCCATCCCAGCATGACAGAAATGAGATGAAACTCAACAGTACAAAGTACAAGGTCATATAATTAAGGTCTAAATATAAGAATTTCTGCTACTAAGTGAGAGATCATCACTTGGAAGCAAAGAGGAGCAGAGAGAAAGAGACCTGAGTGTATGAACTGGTTGCAGGGTGACTGAGTCACCAGTGTGCTGTGCTGTGAAAAAGGCAAATGCAATCCCAGGATGCATCAGGAGAAGCATTACCAGTAGAGAGAAAGGTGACATGGTACAAGGAAAAGGTAAGATCCTATTTGAAATACTTTGTACAATTTTGCTCAACCATGTTCAAGAAAGATTAATTGAAACTAAAAGTGGTGCAGAGAAGGGCTACCAGAATGAGTAGGGGACTGAAAGGCCTATTTTATGAGAGGAGATTGGAAGCACTTGGCTTTTTTAACCTAACAAAAAAGATGGCCTACAGAGGATATGATTGCTCTCTATAAATATGTCAGGAAAGGTGAAGAACTATTTAACCCAACAGACAGTGGTGCTACATGAGCAAATGGGTATGAACTGGCCATGAACAAATTCAGGCTGGTAATTAAAAGAAGGGTTCTAACAACGGAGGGGTGAAGTTCTGGAACCGCCTCCCGATAGGAGTTGTGGTGGCAACAAACTTAATTATAAGGCTGCTGGACAAATGTATGCTGGGTTGCTTCTGATGTTAGGGAGGAGCCCTGAGGCATATTTCCAACGTGTGTTTTAGGATTTAGGCATATTTCCAACATATGTTTTAGGATTTCAGCTAGTCACCTAGGGGATTCAGGAATGGATTCCCTCCACTCGTGGTTTGGCTTTGTTTTTTAAATCTCCTTCCTCTGAAACATCAAGGATAGTCAGTGCTGGAGATGGGATTCTGGATGGGGACAATCTGGACTTTGAGAGGGCATCAAGAATTCTCCTAGATGCTTGCTGATCCTGCTCATGTGCTCAGGTTTTAACTGATTGCCATATATGGCATTGGAAAGGAATTTCCCTCAAATCAGATTGGCAAAGATGTTGGGGGGTTTCACCTTCCTTTATATTAGAGGGGTCATTAAATGCAGGTCATTTGTCAGCATTATCTGAATATATCTCACTAATTCCCCTGTCATTGCAAAGACCTTGGGCAGTGGTGCACCTTGTTCCCTCCTATTCTATGACTGTAGCATGTAATAATCTAGTCTCCTATGAGATATAATACTTAATTGGGTTTGGTGTGCTGGTGCTTTGTGGTGTTGGTTGCCCGTGATAAACATGAAGTCAGACTAGATGACCCAGTGGTCCCTTATGGCCTTAGATTCTGTGACACCATTATTTTATGATTCAGCCTATCAAAAATTGCTCCAGTTGGAGAGATTTAGAAATAAATGGAAAATATTCCTATCTATCCCACTAAATATATCATATGCAGGTAAATATTCAAAGAGTTTGTGTTCAGAAAGTATATAGATTGTGTAATAAAAAAGTAAAAATATGGGGCCAAATTCACTATCCTATTCCATCCCCTTTCTTTTAGAAATGCCCAACAAACATGTTAGTTGGAAAGAAGAAATGTTCATATTATTGCATCCAGTACAGAGCTGTTTTTTTCATTAGCAAGGCTCACCTTCTCTCACCAGAACCAATAATAGGCACACAATAGGAAGAGCTCAGTCATAAATCCCAACTGTAGTCTATGGTAGCCCAAGATTTCAAAATTTTGATTCCTTGATTGTCAGGGTGAGTAATCTGAAGTTCTGAGTTCACAACAATGACCTTGGGCTAGAATGTCTTGATATATTAGATAGTGGTTCTAAGAGCAACGCTGAGCTCTCAAACCTTTCAGCTAAGAAAAATAAGTTGCTTTCTAACTGTATTAGAAAGAGGAAGAGTAGAACAAAGACTTATAACATGAATATTTTGATGTACCCCAAAAATCTAGTGAGGGAGACACCACCCATGTATTCAAATGTAGAATTTCAGAAGCCAAATGGTGATGTGCTGGAAAGTACTTTCAGTATAACACAAAGGAAGCATCTGGGACTGAAATGCTTCACAATTGCACAGCATCAGAGCTGACAAGTTGAGAGGTAAAGCAAGCATATTGGAAGCGGCAGAGAAGATATATGAGATTGTGTTGACTGCATTATCTGTTCCACTTCCCTCCCGCCCCCTCCCCCCAACTACTATATCTGGGGTTAAGTAGGAAACAAAAGAGGATTCTGATCACAGTGAAGCATACTGTGCCTTTGCCAAAGCAGAATCAAATAACACAATAAACTGTCCTGAAAAGATTTAGATCTGACATTTGAATAAATTTGATATTCTTGAAGCCCTCAGCTAACAGAACATTTGTTAGAGAAGATAAAGAACCTGAACATACGAGGATATTTTACATCTTATTTCAGACAGAATCCTATTTTGTAAGTGTCTTTGAGGGATTGAATCACATAGAGAACTCATGCTGATGCAGAATTATTCATCTCTAAGTGATCAGATGAAGCCCCAATTTAGTAGTGTTAATATTTGATGGCTATGTAATGACCTATATGAAGCATGTTAGGTTTCTGTTCACTTTCTCATGGACATAGAATCAGAGGAATGTAGGCCTGGGATGAACCTCAATAGGCTACCTAGTCCAGTCCCTTGCACTGAGGTAAGACTAAGTATTATTAACACCAGGGGTTCCTGTCCTTTTTGTCTTGAGGGCCACAGATATAATTTTTGCGACACTGAAGGGCCACCAGTTTCCGCTAGCAGCCCTTCTCATCATCCCCGCCCCCCTTTTACAGCCAGATGGAAGCTCAGCAAGGAGGCTGCCTCCCTCCTTGTTGATCTCCTGTTCCTCTGGCTGCAGCAGGGAAACCGCATGTGTCCCTGTAGCCCTCTGGACTTAGGACAGCTGCATGCAAGACCCCACTAAATATGCCCTTCCAGATCAATTGTAAACCATTGATATCTGCTCTCTGAATACAATTCTCCAGCCTGTTGTGCCCCCACCTTATAACAGTTCATCTGCACTATATTTATATAATTTGTTTATGAGACAACCATGTGAAACAGTATCAAAAGCTTCACTGAAATTGAAATATATCACATCTATTGCTTCTCTCCATCCCCAGTGCTTGTAACTCTGTCACCACCAACCGAACATCATACAGCAAGAACACTAACCCAGGAACCTATCTCTGCAACAAACCCCATTGCCAATTCTGCCCGCACATCGACTCCAGCAATACCATCACAGGTCCCAACCACATCAGCCACACTGTCAGAATTAATTTACCTGCACATCCACTAATGTGGTATATGTTATCCTGTGCCAGCAATACTCCTCTGCCATGTACATTGGCCAAACTGGACTGTCCTTATGCCAGAGCATAAATGGACACAAATCAGACATCAGAAATGGCAACATCCATAAACCAGTAGGGGAACACTTCAATCTCTCTAGACACTCAGTAGCAGACTTGAAAGTTGCCATTCTCCAACAGAAAAACTTCAAAAGCAGACTTCAGCATGAAACTGCAGAGCTGGAACTGATTTGCAAATTTACCACAATCTGACTGGGTCTGCATAGGGACTTGGAATGGTTAACACATTACAAAAAGTAATTGTCCCTGTTCACACATTCTCACCTTCTAATCAACTGATGTGAATGGTCCTCATCTATCCTAACTGAATTGACTTTGCTAACACTTGCCCTCCTTCACCCTGGCATGTGTATATATACCTGTCAAACTGTAGTTTCCACTTCATGCATCTGATGAAGTGGGTTGGAGCCCACAAGGGCTTATGCCCGAAGAAATTTGTTAATCTTTAAGGTTCCACAGGACTCTCATTGTTTTATCTGTCCAAAACGAATATTAGGTTGGTCTGACATGATTTGTACTTGATAAACCTATGTTGCCTGCTACATGTTTCCTTATTTTTTCTAGGGGCTGACAAATTGATTGTTTGATAATTTATTCTTTTATCTTTCCAAAGTTAAGAGGAAAGGTCTGTAATTTCCTGGGTGGTTGTTCTTCCCCTTTTCATAGGTAGGTCCTGTTTGCCTCTTCCAGTTCGCTGGTATCTCTCCTATCCTTCACGTGTTCTCAAAGATAATTATTAATGGCTCAGGAATCTCTTTAGTCAGTTCCATAAGTATTGAAAGGATACATTTCATCAGGATCTGCTGACTTGAAGATATCTAACTTGTCTAAGTAATTCTTAACTTGTTCTTTTGCTCTTTTAGCCTCAGATCATACCCCATTTACATGTATATTACACAAAAATAACCAGAGAAGGCATAATTAACATCCTTAATGGCAAGCTCAGCAAAGAACCCAAGATTTAAACAAGAACGGAGACGGAACTACTCTCTCAACTCTTTGGTGATGCATTTACATGATAGATGAAGCACGTTTGTGGGGAAATGTGGAAATATGACTTCACATCCAATGCTTTGCTTGTCACCTGAGAAGTCATTAATGTTGGGTTCCCCCCCCTAAAAAGACCACTGATAGAAAAGTAACTGCCGCACATCTACTCTACCATACCAAAGAATCTCAAGGCTTTCAAGTACAAAGCAAAGACTTTCCACCTGAGACTTTCCCACTGGTTTGGTAGGCACATTTGAAGGCCTAGCCTAAACCTCTACAAAATAGCTGGGGGAAAGCAGTAGCAGAGTAATACCTCCCTTATAACATTTAGACCAGTGGATAAGGTATTTACCAGGGCGGTGGGAGATCCCTGGTTTAAGTCCCTCATCTACTAGATGAGAAGCAAGAAACTGAACAATGATTGACCACCTCATAGGTGAATGCTCTATCGACCAGATCACTTAGTCATTCTCATGCTTTCTCTTGTCCTGTTGATATTTGTCAATTTTAATTAAAGTGCAACAACTCTGAGACACTCATGAAGGCCTGCATCAGAATAATCTGTGTGGCTAGAGCACACACTGGAGAGGTAGTAGATCCTGATTCAAATCTCTTCTCCTCATCGTGCAGAGTCGGGGGACATGAACTGGGGCTCTCCCACATCCCTGGTGGATAATGAGTCCATAACCACTAAGTTAAAGATTATTATGGATGTCTTATTCCTCCTCCTCATACCTTCCCCCAAGCTGTTGTGTGTAGATCTAGGTGGCCTCTGAGGACACCTACCTGTCATTAAGTTAGATGGAAGAGCACCTATCTTTTGCTGGCTTGTGGGTTGCTCTTGCATTTAGGTATCAGAAGTCTAGAGTGAGACAACAGCGTCTGTGTCAAGTATATAGGATCTTTTACTGGAAAAATTTAAGTGTTGAGTAAGTTTAGATACCTCTACGATTATTTAGTAGCTGACCTGGGGTTAATGGATCACCTAAAAATGTGACTTCGGAAATTAAATCTGAGAGTTAGAAGTTAGAGCTAGATCTCTCCAGGAAGAAAAAAAAACCCTCAAGAATTTTTTTTTCTGGAAACTTCTGTTTTGCCCTCACTGTCCTCATGCTGTTTCTTTCAAATTCTCAAGTGATTCATTACAATATAATGTTGATACAGAAATCTGAGCAGATATTGTTTGCAGGGGGAAAGAAATTCTTAATAGAAAACCTATATTTTTCAGACTCATTTTGGGTACAATTGCAATATGTATTCAGCCTCACGCTGGCCAACAAGTGCTCCTTCAGGCATATATGTAAGATATTTGGAAATTATGTGAGTGGGGGGGGGATATCTAATAGAAATACACTTGTAATGAGGCTATTTATTACATCTAATTTTAATTGGTGGCAACAGCCTTTTCTGGGATTGCTTATGGCAAGTAAACTAAGTATAGGAGTGCAAACTTCTGACATTTACATTTAATTTCTTGCTTCATTAATTTCATTAACTTACAAATTGATGAATACATAGAATTAAAAAGTCATTTACTTTTAATATTTTTTTTAAAAAATCACTATCTCCAACTATTCAAACCTTTTAATCTGTACTTTTAAGTTCTAGTTCTAATTGTTTTTATCAGAGGCATAATTGAACTTGTATGAATTGAATGCCAATGAGACTCGCTGTCAGGGAACTAAACACAGTTTCTTTCACCAGCTAAAATTCGACAGTTTCTTAAGTGTTTCCTACACTAGTTTACTTGCCGACCTGGGCATTTCATTAAGTTTTTAGCAAGTGTGCGATTATGCGTGGGTAGAGGATGGGCAAGCGTGGATTTATGTGGAGAAATCAAATCTGGGCATAGGGGAAAGGTTCATTTTTCCTTATACAAGGACAGATTGCCAGGAATTTATATTGTTTCCTATTTAATAGAGGTAGCCTTCATTTTGATGTTTTCCCACAACAGTGACAAATGGTGGCTAAGAAGTAATGGAGAGAATGTAATCAATCTTAACACCTTTACAATAGTTGAAAACAGAGATGAAAAACGACAGAAAAGAGGAAATGGTTTAAAATAAATAATTATCTGCAGGATAAGGGTATTCTAAGAAAAGAGTTAGAGGAAAGGTCTATTTTAAGCAGAGATAGAACACCCAGAATGTACAGAACACCCAGTGCCATAGACATGGGGGTGTTACATGTATGAAAAATACAGACTATTGGAACTGAACAATAATGTATGAGTCTGAGACATAAACATGCTCTGGAAGTAAATTGGGAGGCTTTTCTTTGTCAAAAGTTCCAGGGTATCTATGTCTACTGTGTGGTAACAGCAGAAACTGCTGCAAATTGAGCTAAAACAGTGGTTCCCAACCTTCTTGGCTCGAGGGCCACAAATATAGAACCCTAAGGGGCCACACGTCTATTTAATTAAATTTACATTAAAATTGAATTAATTAAATTCAAATTAAATTTTAATTAAAATTAATTAAAATCAACTAATTAATGCTAAATACTAATTTTAATTAGACTAGTGGCCCTTCAGGGTTGTAAAACTTATATTTGTGGCCCTTGAGCCAAAAATATTTTTTCAAAATTTGAAAAAATATTGACATTTTTTTAAAGGGGAGGGGCTGGATGCCCATGAAGAGGGCCAGTTTGTGGGCCCCAGCAATAGCAAGGCCCACGCTCCCCCCCCCCCAGCCCTGCCAGCCCGTGGCCCCAGCTTCTTCCCCCTGCAGCCTGTGCTCCCCTCTCCACCCTCCAGTCATGCTGCACTGCCCATGGACACCCCCAGCAGCCAGCACTCCCACAGCTGCGCCGGCCTGGGCCTCCTTCCCCCAGCCATGCTGCGCTGGACTGCATCCCCCCAGCACACCCCCCAGGAGCCATGCCACATTGGCCCACAGGCCCTGGAGCCCTGGCCGGAACCAGAGGGGTGGCGGGTGGCCACAGCTGGGCTCCCAGTTGTGGCCCAGCTCCCAGCCAGGGGTCGGGCAGCCCTGTGCGGGCCATTTTAAAAAGCCCCATGGGCCACTTTTGGCCTGCAGGCCAGGGGGTGGGAACCCCTGAGCTAAAATATACAGTTCAAGTGATGTCTGCAGTAAGTCAACTAACCACTACGCATATGGATATTACTGAAAGAAGAAACCCACCCATGACAGTAAAACTACTTCTGGTGTACCTGAGTGAGATTTTGAGGACACAATGGGTACGTCTACATTGGCAAGTTAGTCGACTTAAGGACACACAAGTCAACTTAAATAAAGCCACGTCCACATTGGGTTTTTCTTAAGTCAACTTAAGCATTTCCTTAAGTCAACTTAATAACACCTCCTTTTAGGTCGACTTAAGCCTTAAGTCGATTCCTTAAATTGACTTAAACCCAGTGTAGATGGGGATTAACGCTAAGTCAACTTTATTAAGTCAATTTAAAGCTAAAATAACGGCTATCTCTGCTGTTAAGTTAACTTAAAATGTAACCAATTTGTTAAGTCAATTTAACAAGGTCATCTTTAAGTTGACTTAAAATCGACCTTGTTAAGTCGACTTAACTTTTCAAGTGTAGAAATAGCCAGAGATATTTCATAAGCCATAAAAAATTACAAACTAGAAACTTCAAATTTGGTTTTAAGGAATCAATTCCAAATGTTCATATAATGAATAAAAAAAATCAAAATAGGGACAATCCTGACCCAACTCCACCAAAGTCAATGGAAAGGCTCCTACTGTCTCCTACAGGAATTGGATCAAAATATCAGTATACCCACTCAATTTGAAGTAAGTGGTGGTGTAAGTGGAAATTTAGCGGTTAGTAAAATATATTTTAATATTCAGACAATCTGTTGTTCAGAGATAATTGAGTGTTTTCTGTGGAATCATATTTTTAAGGCATCCTAAACCAGGCTTCCTTTTGTGTTTGCATAAACACTTGCAAAGATTTTTTTTGTGAAAACCTGTTAGTGTGTAGTTGATAGATTTTGTTATCAAGAAGCAAAAGTGTTAGTTCTAAAAAGAACAGGTACAAGTGCTTGCATTTTCAAAGTTGTACTAAATCAAGTCCCATCTTTGTTACTTTAAAAAAAGAATCTTCAATTGGTGGTTTTAAAACAAAACAAAACAAACCCCAGTATCAACTATTGTTTTTGTCTGAGTTTACTGTGTAACTAACTAATGTGCTGCAGTATGAAGGCACAGCAGGAATTCCTAAGAATGAGTTTCCAATCTTAGCTGAACTGACATGCTTTCATGGTTTTAATGCAGACACTTAGGAGTATATTTTTATGTGATGGCTAGGGGTTTATCTATGTAATTTCCACTAACGGCACACCGGTCAGTAAGTTAAAGCCCCCTTTTTTAAAAACAAACAAACATACATGTAACTTGAATTATTTTCATTCTGTAAAAGCAAAAAAACCCACTGGAAATGACATATATTTTATATTTATGCAAATTTTCCCATACACAGTTAGAAATCTAGACATTACACCACAGTGCAATCACTGAAACAGTCTAATGACAGGTGCTGATAGCTTATAGCTGATTATTGTGATTTTTCAGTGCAGGTGCGATGGATAAAATTATGTACAATGGCAGGACTAAGACATGGTAACCAAATTGTATTGTTTTCCAGGGGCACATTTTTAAACAGAATGGGGTCCTGGGTGCTACTGAGCTCCGAAAGGCAGAGAGGGCTGTTAGTGTATACTGGTGAGTGTTACTCTTCTAAAACTAGCCTAGTATTATGGCTTTATAATATAGCTTTTAGATTTTTCCTTTTATGCTTGTGTTCTATAGCAGCGGTTCTCAATGTCTGTGTCATGACACAAGAATGTCACGGCACAGCAGCTGAGTGTGTCGCCACCCTACCGTTGAAAGACTGACCCCACCACCAAAAGATGCCCTGGCATTCTGGCTGGTTCTTCTTCAAGCGGGGGAAGAGTCTTCTCACCAGCAAGGGGAGTCATGGCGGCAGGGGGGCAGACTTACCTCTGCCACTGAAATTGCTGTGGGTGCCAATTTCTTTCAGTGGTGGGGAACTTGGTTGTTCTTGTAGTATTACTGAAAGCATCGTTGGTGGTGGCCAATGTTCCCTCTAAGGTTTGGCGGCTTGTGTGCAAAATTTTCAAGCCGTGTGCAAAACTTTTTCTGAATAAAATTTTTGTGCAAACTCACATGACAGAAATTATAGGCATTAATTGAAGTTAAAGTAATTGTAAATAGAATTAATTAATTGTGTTTAATTGAATTTGAATGAATTTTGAATTGAAATTTAATTTTTAGAAAGGTTTTTATTTAAAATTAATTTTTTTAAAGTTTTTTTTAAAAAAGGAAGGAAAAAAAGAAGGGAGGAAGGAAGGAAGAGAGAAAAAGGAAGGAAGAGAAGGAAAGAAGAGGAAAGAAGGAAGAGGAAGGAAAGAAGAGAAAGAAAAAAGAAGGAAAGAAAAAGGAAGAAAAAGAAGGAAAAAAGAGAAAGGAAGAGAAAGAGGAAGAAAGAAAAAACAAGGAAGGCAAAGAAAGAAAGAAAGAAAGAAAGAAAGAAAGAAAGAAAGAAAGAAAGAAAGAAAGAAAGAAAGAGGAAACAGGAAGAGAAAGAAGGAGGAAGGAAGAGGAAAGAAAGAAAGAAAAAAGAAGGAAAGAAAAAGGAAGACAAAGAAGGAAAAAAGAGAAAGGAAGAGAAAGAGGAAGAAAGAAAAAAGGAAGGCAAAGAAGAGAAAGAAGGAAAGAAAAAGGGAGAAAGAAAAAAGAGAGGAGGAAGGGAGAGAAAGAAGGAAGGAAGAGAAAGGGAGAGAAAGAAGGAAGGAAGAGAAAGGAAGGAAGCAAAGAAAGAGAAAGAAGGAAAGAAAGAAAGAAAGAAAGAAAGAAAAAAGAGAAGGAAGGAAGGAAGGAAGGAAGGAAGGAAGGAAGGAAGAGGAAACAGGAAGAGAAAGAAGGAGGAAGGAAGAGGGAAGAAAGAAAGAAAAAAGAAGAAGGAAGAGAAGAAAAAGGAAGGAAAGAAGAGAAAGAAAAAAAGGAAAGAAAAAGGAAGACAAATAAGGAAAAGAGAAAGAAAGCAAGCAAACCAAGGCCGCCGGTGGGGGAGGACCCTACCGTGGCCCTGGGAAGCCGCCGGTGGGGGGGGGGGGGAGCAGACCCCAGCCCTGGAGGCTGATCCCGGCCCGGTGCTGGGAGGCTGAGGCCGTGGATTAGCCCGGCCCCGGGAAGGAGGCGGACGGCGGGGGGGAGCCCGGGAGCCCGCCGCTGCCGCAGCCACCCCTCTGCCCCGGCCGCGTGGGGCAGGCAGGCAGGCCCGCGCTCCTGACCCAAGCCTGAGCCTGCCTGTCCCACCCTGGGGGCGGGGAGGGCCAGCCCAGAGGCCGGGCGCAGGCCGGGTGTGCTGCGGCGAAGCTGCGACCCCGGAGGTTGGAGGGAGCGGCGGGGGCTGCCGGGCTGCGCGGGGGTCCCTCACTGCTGCGTGGGGGGTGCGACGGCTGCTGCGCGGCCGCCCGCCCGTGCAGCTTAGAGGGAACACTGGTGGTGGCTGGGATGTGGTGGAAGTGGCTCTTTGTCATTGAAGTACTGTTGAAAGCACTGTTTGTAGAGGTTTTGTTTCGGTGGCAGGGGGTAATCCATACTGCAAGCACCACCAAAACCACCAGTGGGCAAGGATTCTTCCAGTAACAGATGGCTGGCTGCAGTTTCAGTCCCACCACCGAAAACGCAGGTGGTGGCGGATTTTTCAGCAGTGGGGGCTACTGTGCCGTGAACATTTGGCCAGGGTGGCAGCTGTGTCATGACACAGAAAAGTTGAGAACTCCTGTTCTATACATCTCTAGAGTCCAGTATTATTCACTCTCCAGCCTCCCCACAACAACCTCTTCAATTGTTGTTTCGAGGATTGGCTGAATGCAATTGTATAGCAGGGTGGCTGCTACACAAGTGTCCCCTAGTGGCCAGAGGTTAGTCACTAACACTCACTCACCTAGGAATCAGTAGGCCTATGGCTCCCACTCCCAAACAGTCCCCAAACACACAATATCAACAGACCATACTGTAAACTTTAAGGAAGCTAAATGAAAAAAAAACCAAACAAACAGACAAGCGCACACACTCACTCACTCCAGTACAACCCATTACATTCATACTTAGCTCCATTCTTCTACCATACAGGAAATTCTTCCTCTGTCAGTGCTCCACCTGAAGCCACCGGTTCCAGCTCCTTCTGTCTGGAGAACTCTGGCCCTGTCTTCTCTCTTCTTCAGCATCTCCTCTTGCTCATGGGGAGAAGGCAGTGTGTATGCTATTTTCCTCTAGAAAATTCTTCACAGTTGGTTGGAAGAGACAGCAGCCATTCCATACCCTACAGCGAGGAACTTCTAATCCTGGGTTCTTTAAGGATCATGTCCTCTCATCCAACTTCTTTCTCTACAAGGCCATTTTTGAGCCATATCAAGAGATGGACCAGACTAGTCTGCCACCTCTTATGCTTAAAGGGCCAGTACAATCCATTACACACCACACTCCTAAGTTCTCCTCTTTTCTTTCTCACCCTTCGACTATCCTGTGGACCAGCTGTTCTCAAAGGAGGATCTGCATCCCCCTGGGGATCTGGGGGCAAGCAGGTTTCAGGGGTGCTTCACCAAGTAGGACCCACAACGGACTTACTGGGGCCTAAGGCAGAAAACTGACACCCTAGCTCTGCCACAATGGGGCTGAAGTCTGAGTAACTTAGCTTCACAGGGCCCCCTGTGGCATGAAATCACAGACAATTACCCTGTTTGGTACCTCCTAATGCTGGCCCTGACTTTTACATGCAGAAAAAACAGTTATTGTGGCCCAGGGAAGGAGGGGCCTCAGAAAGAGAAAGGTTGAGAAAGTCTTCTGTGGAGAGTTGCATGCCTGATGCTGCCTGATTGCTAGTCTGTCTCCAAACATACTTATATTGGGCTCTCAGAATATTGGAGGTCAAATTTGCATAGCATTTACATAACCATGTAGGTTAATTTGCATGCTTGTGATTATATAATTTGTGCAATCACAGACAGTTTGAAAACCACACATTCTCTAGGCACTCTTCAAATTTCCTAATCTCTGTATTTATCCATCACCAACTGTGTGCCAATTTCTGGCCTCATTTTCTTCTGTTCTGTATTCAGATGCTCCCACCCAATATTCAGCCCACACTTCTTGCCTCCTCTCAGATCTCATGCTTCTCTCCATAACTTTGTGTCCCTATCTATCCCTATGTTTTTTGTTTCCACTGTATGTTTGTTTTCCAACAGTTCTGGTTATTTCTGGTCTCCTATTTCGCACACTGTATCCTAGTCCTCACTTCCCAAGCTGTTTGTCCTTTCTATTAATAGCTTCTCTCCTCGGCACCCTCTCTTCAAGTCTGTCCTATCCTATATTGTTACCTCTCTCTCAGCTCTCTGTCCTTCCATTTCTGTCTTTAAGCTCTCTTCATTCCATCTTTCTGCCTCATTCCCATCTGCCAATTTCTTCTTCCATCTCTCTAGCCCCATTTCTATTCAATCCCAATCTCGGTCTCCTCTGCTACCCTCTATACCATAGGCTTTGAAACTCAGAGGACTTAGTTCCAATGTTCCTTTCCTGGGGTGCATGTGGCGGGACACTAAGGCCAAGATCAGGCCCTCATGAAAGTTTACTAAATATCAGAAGAGGCTTTCAAATGGAACTTAAATTAAAACTTGGAACTTAAAAGCCTGTTGTTTCTACTGTTTTAAGTGATTCTTCCTTAAGTAGCAGAAAGGTTTATTTTAAAAGGTAATTATTCTTGGATTTTTTAAGGGAATATGAGGTATTTCTTTTCTTTCATGATTTGGTGATTGAACCATAAAAACTAGTAAAACCAAAAGCACTGCAGGAATTGGGAAAACAATTTAAATCACAGAAAGAATGATGCCTCAGATGTCTTGGTATTCTTGCATGAAAATCAGGCTACTAGCAAATTAAATTAACTTTACTGTGATGGAAGTAACTTGTGAATAACTCCTCCAGTTCTTTCTCTGAATTCTAAATGAGTTTCAGTGTGAAGTAGAATAATAGTTTTCTTTAAAGAAACATTCTCTGGCCTCAGGCCTCTGAAATGACCTTAACTATGCAGACAAAAATAATGCTGCATAATAACAAGATAGGATCCATTTAAAATGGGACAACAGACCAAATTCTGAAGTTCATACTCAGTTTATACTCAATCAAAATTCTGATGGTCTTAAATGAAGGTTTGGCTTGTGTGAAGCTGGAATAGAGGTGGAATGAAGACTCTAATTATGTTTATTAGGTAAAAAATTAAATTATAACTTTTATTCCACCAGAAGAACTAAGGTCCTAATCCAAATCCACTGTAGTCTTTTGGATTGGGGCCTAAATGAAGAGAACATTGCAGTTGCAAACTAGAAAACTCAGAAATCAGGAAATGCCAAAGTTGGGGCTACATATGCTACTCTAATTCTGTCTCTTTATATGTATGGAAGTCAGTTATGATGGTTGTCTTTATCATTTGTCCAATAAATAACAGATGAAGACCACCAGCTCTTTCTAAATCAAAGGGAAGATATAAATGGTCAGTTTTCAAGATGGTAAAAGATTAACAGTAGGGAGCAAACAAGATTCTCTACTAGCACCCCTGCTATTTAAACACATTTATTGACTAGAAAAGAAGACTGAACTATTCTGTATAGTTTCTTATAGTGCTCCCATCATTGCAGTACCAGAATGCCTTCCATACATCCCAGGGAATTATTCACAGAAATAAAAAAGCAAGCAAGAAATCCAAATTGTGCAAAAATACCATTACTTTGTTTACAGTTCGAGCACTACTAACATAGACTTCTTAGAAACAAATGGAGGCCATTTTTGATTAATTTCATATTTATATAGCACATTATTACAAAAACTATCAAATTGCTTTATCATCAGTTACGACATTTGACGCTAAGGTGACCAGCATATGTGTTTGTGAAACGAAAAACTATTTATTAAATGGTGACTATTTAAATGAAAAATACTTTTTATAATTTCCAGAGAGGTAGCCATGGTAGTCTGTATACAGCAAAAATAAGGAGAGTCCTCTGGAGCCTTAAAGGTCAACAAATTACTTTGGGCATAAGCTTTCTTGGACAGCAACCCACTTCGTCAGATGCAGCCAAAAGGTGTCATTGATACAAACAGGTACTCTTGCTATTAATAATGATAAATTTCCCCACTCATATTTTCTTCCCTTTTCCCTTGGTTCAAACTTTTAATATATTGACTTATTAGGAGGCATATTTGGTTGCTTCTATTTCTCCTGTACTTTTGCAAGCCTTTTGTTTCTGAGGTTAATATCAGCATCATAAAGTCTTTGGTAAGCAGCACTGAAATCTCTTAGGGTGCGTCTACACTGGCAACTTAGGTCAATTTACGGATGCTTAAGTCGACCTACACAAAGCTGCGTCCACATTGGGCGTTATTAAGTCGACTTAAGCGCTTTTTTAAGTTGACTTAATAACAGCTTAAGTCACCTTAATAACACCATCTCTGAAGGTCGACTTAAGCCTTAAGTCGACTTCTTATGTCGACTTAAAGCCAGTGTGGACAGATATGTCTACTATTAAGTCGACTTAACAAGGTTGACTTTAAATTGACTTAAAGTCGACCTTGTTAAGGCAACTTAACTTTACAAGTGTAAACATAGCCGTAAAGTCTCAGGTTCTCAGCAATTTAAATCTTTTAACCTTTTACATTTTAGAAACTTTTGAATGGATTTGAACCAGTAACTTAGTAGTACAAGATTCTGTGTGCCATCATGTGGTATTGTTTTTACCAGCTTTCCCCCAGATGACATTTTTCTATTCCATAGCCCTGTTTGCGTGAAGGTTAACAGTTAGGAATACTCTGTTGGCTGTTTCTCTCTTGTTAATGTAACTTACTAGTATCCAGCAATGATTTTTGACACAGCAGTATCTTTGTTCTTTCATTTATTGGCATCTAGAAAATGTATCTTCTCAAAAGCAGAATACTGACTATGAACTGTTAGAAAACAGGAGATTTAATGCTCTGGGATATGGAACTGAAGCAGAAAACCTAACAGCAGGAAACAGTTTGGCACACCCCTCAGACTGATCCATTTAAAGCAATCATGTCTTTTCTAAATCAGCAAAATTACCAGTGTTGATGACTGAGTGAAAACGCTTCCTGTGTGAATAAGTAACTCTTTTATTTAAAGCACTGTGCAGAAATTCAAAGAAAATGGTTCTTAGCTTTCTCTTCCAATCTTTAGGTTTGGTGGCTTTTCTTACCATAAAAAAAGATTAGGGAAGAGGGGACCCGCTGATGGAATAGATTAAGTGATTTGAGATTTACTTTGTTAAAATTGCCTGCTCCTCTCTGAAGTCATATAACTAATTCCTTTGCAATAAGAATTTCTGATATGCATCTTGGCAAAAAAAATAAACATTTCAACTTCATTTTCAATTTTTTTTTTACAATAAACTTTATTCATGGAATGGATTTATTTCCTTTCTGGTTATATCTCAAAATAGTAGAAACAATAGAATTAGTAATAAAAGAAGCACTACAGTAGGTGATGTTGAAAATCTCTATAATTTTGATTATTTAAGAGCTTGGCTTTAGTTTATTACTTGCAATCTAACAATCTTCATATGGAATCTAAAACCTTTAATTCCTTCTCCAACAAAAAAAATCCATGAAGATGAAGAGCCTAGAAGGCTTACAAACTAGATAAATTATAGAAGAAAAACAGATCCTAGCAAATGCCTTCATGAAAGATCATTTTTTTCCTACTGTTTTGAATGTTTTTAAGATTTCATTTGAAGGGAACTTACACCAATGGGTATTAATTATTTTTTAGGCTTCATAACTGACTCAGAGATATTTATAGTATTTCTGAGTCCAACAGTGTTGCTGAAAAGTAGTATGGGTATCAGAAAACTAATCTATCTGGATGACATGTTAATAGTGACTTGATAACAGAAAAATCTTTCCATTCATTTGAGGATTCTGCAGCTTGCTAGCACTTCTTACTTAGAAGTTTTAGTAGCTGGCATTGATTTTTATTTATTTCTAAAAAAATATTTATGATATACTAAGACATTGTATTACCTGGTAAGGAGATAAATCATGAGATTCAAACCTGATAATGATTTGAAACCTCTTCCACTCTTCTGTCCTCTCATTTTTACGATTTGCCCAGCTAAATTAGGTGATTGGAGAGTAATTCTGATTTTAAATTTTTCATTGTTTTCCCTTAATATATAGTAGCATGTGGAAGTCGGAGAACTCCATTGTGTTCTGGTTGGTTGGTTGGTTAGTTGTTTGTTTGTTTATATTGGGCAACATCTTTTCCAACTGGCTCTAGTGATAAATTATGTACACTTTTTTAAAGAGAGACTCAGCTACTTCAAAAGGCTAAGATCTTAACGCTTTTCGATGGGGCTATATACTATGTGTGACAGTTAAAATGAATTGGTTTTAACAACAACTTGTACACAGTAGTATATTGTGGGATACTTCTTTATTTATATTATCAATCTCCCATATAGCACCAGAAATATACATAACATTACAAATGTTGAGTCATTTTCACCACTGGAGTGTGAAACTCCCTTGAGCTGAGCCCACTTATATCAAAGGTAATTTTGGCCATCTACTTTTCATTTGATCTTTTTTCATGTCTTTATCATAAACTGCAGGCCAGCGAAGCATTTAAGCACATGCTTAACTTTAAATTCACGAGTAATTCCACTCACTTTGTTGGGGCTATTTGCAAGACTAAAATTGAACATATGTTCAAAGAGCTTCGTTTGATCAGAATCATGTTATGTGATTGGCTCCCAACTTTAAAATTTATATGTAATTAGTCAAAAACTCACACACATTAGTGCCACAAGACTCTTTTGTCTTCACACACATTAGTAAACTGTGACAGTCAGTATGATGATCCAGCCACCTCATATCTCCTAAAAATCAGTATGATTAGTGCCTTATTACATATTACTTCAAGCCATCATCATCTGCTTTGAAGATTACAAAAAACCAAACACTTCTGCTAAATCAAATCCCCCAATTAAAATGATTTACAGTGAACATGACTGGTTCTGAAGCAGGTATTCATAGATTTCATCCATAACAAAATGAAATTTCTCTCTTTGTTGTAATATGATATGAGCTGTGT
Source organism: Pelusios castaneus (assembly GCA_007922175.1). NCBI lineage: Eukaryota > Metazoa > Chordata > Testudines > Pelomedusidae > Pelusios > Pelusios castaneus. Next base: position 18,394,643 of record ML685777.1, on the reverse strand, counting down.
GGATGGTGATAAGAATTTTTTACTTGGTACTTTGAGATAGTTACCTCTGAAATGATACCCCCCCCCTCCTCCAGTATCCTGGGAAATTACACACGGCTCCCTAGAAGGGCAATACTTCCTCTCTCGCAAGGATGAGTCTGAGTGTAGCATATAAGACTTTTAATAAAGACTATATAAAGGCAACATCAAAATGCAGCACCGATTGGGGTACAGTGCAAAGTAGGATTCCCACAAAATCCAATAGACAGAACTCAACTCCATCCCCAGTGTACATAGAGCATGTCCTTCAGTTCTTCATAACCCTTGTACCGACCATCAAAGTTTTACTATCCACCTCTAAAGGGGGAAGGGGTTCTCAGCCCTCCCCTCCAATTATCTTCTGCCACCTCAGAGTCTGCTCACAACACCCACTGGCCACTCACACCATCCATTGGCTCCGTCTGCTGGCACTGCCTGCTGGTCTCACCCACCGTCTGCTGGCACCACCCACTGGTCACACCTGCTGGCTCCCCCTGCTAGTCACGCCCACCATCTGCTAGCACCCATCTTCTGTTTAATCTCAGGTACACACTACAGACTTGTCCCGCAATAACTTTTATTGCGGGACAAGGAAAGCGCTATAAATATACAGCCTGTGTGGACGCTTTTTGCGCTGTTGACAGCCTCCGGAAATGTCCCAGAGTGCCAAACCGGGCCACTCTGGGACACTGGAGCTGTCAAATATGTCAATTTCACTGCTAGCAGAGCAGTGAAATTGAGTATTATGGAGCTGCCCGGTTTGGCAGCTCCCCTGGACTGAGCTACGGGGCTGACCCAAACCAGCTGCCCACACCGGTTCGGGCCAGCCCCCCAGCTCAGCTCTCGGGCTTCGGGTGCCGGCAGGCACTCCGGTGCTTAAGCGCCGCGGTGCCTTCCAGTGCCCGAAGCCCAGGAGCTGAGCTGGGGGGCCGGCTCGAACCAGAGCCAGCCCGCCAGCTCAGTCCAGGGGTTCAGGTGCATTAGCATCTTTAATAGACTGTTTACATTGGTACATCAAAAGTCCATTTCAATGTTAACATTCCCTTTTGACTCTCCAAATAGAACAACAGTAACAGATAGGGAAGCAACAGAGTCCTGTGGCACTTTTAAAGACTAACAGATTTATTTATCGCATGAGCTTTTGTGGGAGAAAATCCCACTTCGTCAAACACTTTGAAGATGGGAAACTTACAGAATGGGAGATAGGGAAGCAGTTCATTTACCTTGCTAACCTCCAACTATATAGATGTAAACATCATCAAGTAATTACTGGAATACACATGCATATCAAAGCCCTAACCTACTTGTAACACTATCATTGGCTATGTCTCCACTTGTTAATTTAAGTCGACTTAGCTAAGTCGACTTAAAGTCGACTTTAAGTCATCTTAGCATGTCCACACTCAAACTTTAAGTCGACTTTGGGGGGACCCTACAAAGTTGACCTAGAGTGTCCACACTGGACGCTTAGGTCAACTTGTAGGGGCTAGGTGGACCTGGGATAGGTCCATGGTGGCGGAGGGGGCACTCCTTGCCAAGTGCCGGGGGGGCTCAGCCTTTGCCCCATTGTACTTTGGTACAATGGAGCAAAGGGGGACAGGGACAGGGGGGCATGCCAGGCTCTCCCTGTGCCAGCTACCCTGGCAGGGAGGGCAGTGGGGAAGTCCTGGAGAGCCCTAAGTCGACTTAGAGTCGACTTAAGGTTACTCCCCATCTACACTGGCTTAAGTCGACTTTCTAAAGTTGACTTAAGCCAAAAGTCGACTTAAAACTAGGTTTTATAAAGTCGACTTAACTTTTCCTTAAGTCGACTTAAGCAGCTGCTTAAATCGACTTAAGGAAAGTGTAGTGTAGACGCAGAGTAAATTAAGTCGACTTAAGCAAGCTTAATTTACAAGTGTAGATGCACCCAGAGTGTTTTCCTGCACTATATTTTTAAAGGTTAGTTTTGGGTCATGTCTTTTACAAAGTGGCTTGGCCCTTTCAGGCCTAGCATGACAAAAACACACAGATCTCTGTATATGTTTATTGTTTTGCCATGCCCTCTTGCGCTGTCTGGATATTGTGGCAGCTTTCCTGATGTGGATGCTGAGTTCTGTTTCGAGTGTAAGATTGTCTGAGTGGACCACGGATATGTGAATTTATTCATCACTTCAAGTTCATAATTACTGATGTTGATGGAGGGTGCTTCTTCAGTTCCTTGGCCCATTATATTAGTCTTTTTAAACTTAGAATAAGCCCGAAGCCTTAGCAGGCTTTTAGAGACAGGTGTCTGTGTGAGTTAGAAATTGGACTACTTACAACTTCACTAAACATCGCTCACTTTGAAAGTTAAAATGTAGTGCCATATCATATGGAGCATCTCTGTGAAGGACCCTTTTACTACCACCTGGTCTGCTATCTTCAGCAGATGAATTTCCACATTTTGTAGGAAAAGGTGAGAATAGAATACTGCAGAGCCAGCTATTCAAGTGGAAATCTGTATGTTTCACTTCCTTCAGCTCCCCAGGTTAGTTGGGGTGAACACAGGGCTTTTAAGTCCATAGATCCTTATGATACGGGTTAAAGCAGTTCTTCACTTTGGGAAGCATTTTTATTGAAGAGGAAGACTCATAACAATTTTTTTTTTTTTTTTTTACTGCTAGTCTCAGCAAAACAAGAGTTACAAACATGATCCAAAGAGCATTCAATGTGGCGAGGCAGTATGGGGCTGATATACTTAGTATCATTAGATACAATGTGCTCTTTAAGAAGTTCAAATTGATGTAAAAAATCTCAAGACTGTCTTTTCAGCAGGCCAAAGATTTGGTTTTAGATTTTTCCATACATTTGTTTATATTTATCAAACAAGAACAATTTAATTTACTGCAAGTTCTGCAAGAATAATTTACTTAAACAAAATGTGGATAATTAGTCCACCAAATGAAGGCAAGTGATACTAAATTGCAAGGCTGAATCAATGATGCTCTTTCTCGGTCTCAGTAACATCTCACCCATTGCATCTTTTTCTGGCTGTGCCTAATATTCCCTTTAATGATGAGTTTCCAATTATCTTGTTTTCTCTCTCTTATTAGCCTATTTATAATCACAAATTAAGCTTTTGTGATAGGAGGAATCTTCCAGACTTGTATACTTTAGCCATCATAGTCATTTTTAACAAGATTGTACCATTACAAAATATTCCTATGAATAACGTATGTTTCTAGAGCTGTTACCTAAAGCTATATCCTCGGGTACATTATCCCACTTCTTTGTCACATCACCACGCCTGTACATCAGTTTGACAGTCCTGAAGATAAAAACTTAATAGATTGTCTTGCTTCATTTCTGAAGCATGGCACCAGACTGCCTGGGATTGCTTGGATGAGGAAAGTGACCCGCATTAGACCTGAAGTTAGCGTAATCTGTGGAGTTTGGAATCACCATACCAGTTTGTTTTGAATGAAACAGAAGAAGACATGCATGTTATGCAACCTTTTGCTGATAAATTAAACCAATAGTTTTTAATAACAGCATTTTCCAAATATTTTATAGTTATGGCTCTTTTCAGGGCCCAAAGGAACTCTTCTGAACTGCTTGGAAGTATGAGAGCCTTAATTTCAGCACTTAATACGCTGGTGTCTAATTTGATAAAGGATTAAACATCAGTATTTATATTTCAGAGAAATTGATCCAAATAACTGAGCCTCCTTATTTTATCTTCCCTGTCCTGCTGCAAAATCTCACTTGACCTTAGATTTAGGGGGGAAAATATACTTTTTAAAGGTAAATGAACCAAACAATTCAAAACATGAACTAGAAAAGCAAAAATAGTGAGCCAAGTCCTGCTTCCCTTGAGTTGAGTAATATCTTATTGTGCAAATAGCCTAACTGAACAAAATGAGGCTGCTCATGACATCAGTAAAGACCACAGAATCTGGGCCAATATAAACAGCAATTTAAATAAGGCATATGAGACTTCTTTGTGTATCGTAAAATGTCTATGCCTTCTTGAAACATGTATCTAATTGATTCCTAATGAATAAGATTATAAGGCCAAATTCTACTCACAGTTATACCAGTGTAAATTGGCTTTATTGGAATCACCCGAGATTTATACCTTTGGAACTGTAAACAGAATCAGCTAAAATGGGCCTACTTTTCCTCTGGGTTTTACTGGTGAGACTCAATTAATTCACTAATTTATCCACAAAATATTTAAAATTTAACTTATATGTGTTTCAGTGTTGCCAGCTCTTGCAAGTTCTTATGCAATTTCACTAGTCTTGCAATATCTTAAACCTATGCTCCTGGGGTGAAGTTATTACATGCTACTAGCTTTCAATTTAAAAAAAACAAAAAAACACAAATGTATTAGTTTTTAAAGACATATGATTTGTAAGGTCTGACTCATGGTTTTTGAATACTTAAGGTTTGCAACATTAGTGTTAAATGTCCCTTCATTTTATGTATCTCACCAATGCTCCTAGGCTATGTCTACCCTTGTTAATCTAAGTCAACTTAACAAAGTCAACTTTAAATCGACTTTGTTAAGTCGACTTAGCATGTCCACACTTAAATTTTAAGTCGACTTTGAGGGGACCATAGAAAATTGACCTAGAGCGTCCACACTGGACACCTAGGTCGACTTGTAGAGGCTAGGTGGACCTGGGACAGGTCCACCGTGGCAGGAGGGGCACCCCTTGCCAGGTGCCAGGGGGATCAGCCTTTTCCCCATTGTACCTTGGTACAATGGGGCAAAGGGGGACAGGGACCCTGGCAGAGCATAGGGGCAGGGTGGGAAGGGCTCCACCCTGCCCTTTGGGGGCATGCCAGGCTCTCCCTGTGCCAGCCACCCTGGCAGAGAGGGCAGTGGGGAAGCCCTGGAGGCTCCTAAATCGACTTAGGGTTACTCTACGTCTACACTGGTTTAAGTCGACTTTAGAAAGTCGACAAGCAGAAAGTTGACTTAAAAGGAGATTTTATAAAGTCGACTTAATTTTTCCTTAAATCAACTTCAGCAGCTGCTTAAGTCGAGTTAAGGAAAGTGTAGTGTAGATGCAGCATAAATTAAGTCGACTTAAGCTTGCTTACAAGTGTAGACACATCCCTAGAAATCTATGCTACTGTGGGGAAAGAAAGAATATGTGGCGATGCAGAGGTCAACAAGTTCAGATTTGCTTGCTTCAATCTGTGTATTTAGGCACCTAAATACCTGGCTTGATTTCACTGGGAGTGAGTACCAACTGCTCCTGTGGGAAGCCATTTAGGTGTCTGTCCTTATCCTTTTGGCTGATGCAAATGTAGTGGGATCAGATGATATGGTGAAGCAGGATGAGCGTGTGATTCTAGAGAGTCCTTTTTTAGGACCCGATCTTCAGGAATCATGGGTATATTCTGGTCTCTATGAAGTCAATGGCAAAATTCCCATTGACTTATATGGGGGTGGAATTTCACTTCAGAATTTTGCCATAGCTAGCTATGCAAAGGGATTTTCAGAAGTTCCCTTTGCTTTCAATAGTAGTTGCAAGTGTACCTAGAACTTATGAAATTTCTTGGTATTTTATTGTTACTGTTCTATTTTTTCCTTTCCCTTTTTATTTCTCTATTGATTTTCTTGACTTTAATTAAAGTCTCTTGTCTAACAATTTTAAAGTTTTATTTACACAAGGCAGAAACATTAGTTCACTAGTCTGAATTCTCCCCCAAGATCCTTATAGTCCTAGTTTTTACTTTAGCCTATTACTTGTTTTACAAGGATAAATTAGAAACATTTAGGTACATTTCAATCAAGTGCACTTTCTGTGCTGCTTAATGATTTTGTCTTTATGGAATAATTTCAATAATTTACTCTTTACATTTCACTGGACGTCATCAAGCTCTTTTACCTTAATGAAACTCAGAATTGGTTAAGATGCTATCTGGACTTTAGTCAAAAGTAAATACCACAAAAATGACCACTCATTATCTAATCAAAAATTGTTGGGATTTTTTTCCACTGAAGAATAGAATTGTCTGCTCATAAATTTAAATAACTTGATATTTTGTGCTTATTGTATGTAGCTTACATTTATAAGATCTAATGGTCTGACTATGGAAGTAAAAAAACTGAGAAGGCCTCCTGTCTTCTTTCTGCCAACCGTTGGTCTACATTGGTCTACTTCCAATGAATTGTGTGAAAAGAAGCCCCAGAAAAATCCATTACACATTTTCCTTATATGAAGAACAGAGCAATGGGAAAAAGTCTCCTCATTTTCTATAGCCAAATTATTCAAGAGTGGGCACTGACATTCAAATTTATGTACCAAAGTAATTGGCCTAATTTTCAGAGAAACTCCAGTGAGTTATAGTGTAAAAGAGAGTAGGTAGTGGCCCTTAAAGCTTGCCAGTTTGACTTCTCCACATGGATAAATCATGATGTGGTGGTCTGGGTAGATTCTGAGTATAATTAGCTTCATTTAAACATATACACCAGTCTGGGACCAGAGGCAATCATTAACAGCATGCAGACAATTCCTTCTTCTAACAAATCTCAGCCTACACATCGCTAGTGCCCAGGAAGTGACTCTCTCCCAAGAACTGCCTCCAAATGTAGAGAATCGGTAGAAAGGTTGCTCTTTTCTTTATCTGACACAACTTCTCTCAAAGGACCACAAAAATACTACAATCTAGCATTTTTTTTTCCAAAAACTACAAATGTGCTTCTGCCCTAAAAAAAAAGAACTTACAAGACCATCTGTAACAAAGCCAGCTGGTTACGCCTTCCATACCATTATTACAGAAACAACAGTGCTGTTCAGAAGAGTAGTATTGATCACACTGGCGTCTACAGTCAAATTCCATCTTGGATAATTATATTCTGCCTACCTAAATTCTTACTGCAGTTATTTTTCCACCTGTCTCCTAAATAACTGTAGTAGTTTTGCATATAGAGAAAGATGGCCTTGTTGCATCATGGAGATCTATACATTTCACTGATAAGTAAAGTGCTTTGTGTACATGCTAAGTCTGTGCTGCTCAGTGGAGTCAAAATAATTGTAAGTGGTGGCAGACCTTGGTTTGTAGTGTGTAAAGCATTTTGGAATTCCACTTAATAAAAATTGTTCCATAAAAGGAAAGTTTTATTCTCTTAACCCCAGTTTTTAGTAATCTGTCTCCATATGCTGATTAGGAAAAAATGTGTAACACAAACATCTGGAGCAGTATAAAAGATCACAAAGAAGGGGAAACTTCTCTATTTTTAGCACTAAAGAAACTGTTTTATGTTAATGTAGGAACAAAGGAATTGCTGAGGAATTGCATTTTTGTCTAACATCCCATCTCTGACAGTGCCCAGCACCAGATGCTTCAGAGAAGGTATATGATCCCTGGATTAGGCATAGGAGTGACAATTTGCCCCTCTCATAGATTTCATCTTGATTTCTAGTGGTTAGAGTTTGGTATAAGCCCTGATGCACAAGGTTTAATATCCCTTCCAAAAAATTTGTTGTAATTAATTTCAGCTCTGGAGATGCTTGATAACATGCTTTAAAAAAAAAAATCAAGTATTTAGTGGGTTACGTTTTGGCCTCTATGACTTTCTAATAGTAAGTTTCATTCCTCTAGAATCTTTTTGGCCCAGTTCACAATCCCTTCAACATCATAAGCGAACAACTTTTCATGAACCTAGTTGAGAGTATGTTTGTTTTTAGAAAATTTCACTTCAGCCATTCTCCATGTGCTGAGGCTGCCGCAGAAACTTTTAAACATACCTGGCCTTGATACTAAATAGCAAATTGTAGCCAAAGGAAAAGGAAGGCAACAGAGTCTCAAGAAAAGACCATGCATTAAAGAGGACTATCTGTTGTGGAGTACAATACCCAACACCTCTTTGTGGGTTGTGAAAGATGATCCTAGAAGTACAAATGAAACAGACTTGTAAAGGTTTTACATTGTGAACTAATATTAATCTTGGTCCCCCAGAAGCAGCAGCCTGCAGCATCTCTAGGGATTGCTAGAGAGCACTAAGTTACATACACTCTGTTTTGCTGGGAAGACTAAGATGATCTTAGTAGGATTTTGCTTGGTTCTACTCAGTGGAATTTGGACCTTCATTTTTATGAATACTAGGAATCATCAACAACAAGAAAAAAGGCAATAAGGATCACAGTGAAATATATTGATGCCACATTGCACTAAATGTTTAATGAGAATTTGTTTTATTTTCTTTTTAAAGGGAAAAACAATAAACCAAGGAAATTATGTTTAGATAAATCAGGCACTTTGTGCAGTAAGGTGAAAATGGAATTTCTTTTTATTAACTACAGCCTACTAGTAGCTGTGAAATAAAGGAATGAAAAGTAAACTTGTATGTAGCTTCGAGGACCCAAGCCCACTAAGTTTGTAAAGGGTAGTGCTCTAGCCTTCAAAGGGATCTACTTGCATAGACACTTATCTCTCTCTACCTGGAGTTTCACTGACATCAATGCAAAGGGACTACTCTTGTTCAGCACTTTACAGGATCAGTTCTTTGAAGAGGCAGTGTGGCCCAAAGGATAGAGCAGTAAAGGGAGACCTGGGATCTATTCCCGAATCTTCCACTGACCTACTGTGATCTAGAACAAATAATTTCCCCTCCCACCCTTTGCCTTGACTATTTAGAAAGTAAGCTCTCTTGGGCAGGAACTTTATAGATCTTTCTAGAACCTCTTTCTAGAGATTTACTGAATGCCTAGCATGATGGGGCTCTCTCTGGCTATGTCTACACTTAGGGATTTAGGTCAACTTAAATAAATCGACTTTAATAAGTCAACTAAGTCAACCTTATTAAGTCGACTTAGAGAACACACAGGACTCCTAAGTAGACTTAAAGTGGGCCTTACTAACTTGACTTAGAGAGTCTATACTAGACTCTCTAAGTCGACTAGTTAGGTGCAGAAAGAGCCAGGCCCGCATGGGGCTGGCTCTCCTTGAGGCAGCAAGCCCCGGACTGCTCGGCTCCCTTCTGGTCGGGACCACTCAGGTCCCGGACAGAAGGAAGCCCTTCTAGCCGGGACCGAGTGGTCCTGGCTAGAAGGAAGCCAGTGACTCCCTTCTGCCTGGGACCCCCGCAGGTCCTGGCAAAAAGGGAGCCACTGCTTCCATCTTGCTGGGACCCACAGGGGTCCGGCTAAAAGGGAGCACGGGCTCCTTTCCGCCGGTACCCCAGAGGTCCGGGCCAGAATGGAGCCCTGCGGCTCCCTTCTGGCTGGGACCACGCTCCAGCTCCCAGGAAGCCTCCAGAAGCTTCCCGGGAGCTGGAGCGTGGTTCCAGCTAGGAGGGAGCACTCCCTCCTAACCAGGACCGCACAGTCCCGGCAAGAAGGAACTGCGGAGGTCCCTTCTCTCCAGAACCCCCGCGGGTCCCAGCTAAGAGGGAGCCCCACGCTCCCTCCTAGCTGGGACTGCGCTCCAACTGCAGGGAAGCCTGCAGGTTTCCCCGCCAGCTGGAGGCCACAGTGCAGGCAATTGCCGGCACTCCAGCTGTTTAGGAAAGCTCCCGGGCCTCCCCAAACAGCTGGAGCACCGGCAATCACTGGCACGGTGGCCTCAGTTGGCGGAGAGACCCGGAGGCTTCCCTGCAGCTGGAGCGTATTCCCAGCTAAGAGGTCCCGGCAAAAAGAGAGCCGGGAGAGCCACCCGCCCTTCCTCGGCCCAGCAGAGCCAGCCATGTACCGGCTGGCTCTGCCGGGACATGCTGGGAGCGGCTTCTTGGTCCCGGCACAGCCAGCTGGTGCACAGCTGGCTCTGCCGGGACCAGTCACCCACCTCCCAGGCACTCCAGCCATGGTTCCCGCAGGGGATCCCTCCCTCTGGAGCTCTGGCTGGAGAGCCCTTCTCCCCAGGACCACAGCTCCCCTGACAGGGAAGCCACGGATCTGGGGAGAAGGGGCTCCCCAGGACAAGGGAGCCACAGTGGCTCCCTTCTGCCAGGGAGCCATGCGGTGCTCCCTTGTCTCCCCCTGCCCTAAGTCGACCAAGTTGACTTAGGGCATCAACACTGGCTAAGTCGACTTTTTTAAAGTTGACTTAGACACTAGTTCGAATTATAACGAGGTGTTATTAATTCAAACTAGTTTTTTCCTTAATTCAACTTAAGGAGCACCTTAAATCGAATTAAGGAAAGCCCAGTGTAGATGTAGATTAAATTAAGTCAACTTAAGCCTGTTTAAGTCAACCTAATTTATAAGTGTAGACGCACCCTCTGATCTCTCTTGGGACTTATAGGCTCTACTGCAGAACAAATAGAGCTGAGCTTCCAAAGAGAGAGAGAAAAAAGTCAGTTCACATAACAACTCCAGGTCTAGTCCAGCCTGTTTTATATCTTGACCATGCTGTACCAAAGAGTTTCCATACACATAGCCTGACCCAAGACCCTTGGAGTTAATAGGAGTTTTTCTATGTATAGCAATGAGCTTCATAGTTGAAGTCTTAGGACGATGACTGAGAATAAAAATGCAACTGAAAATTCCACAGGGCTCTTGGGTCATATTTAGTCTGGGGGATCTTGTCCTTCAGTTTATGGAGAAATAATTCCCTGAATAACTGCCATGGGAATATATTGCATGAAATGTAAAACGAAGGGTGCATTAGGATGTCTGAAAGGCAAGAAAACTTAACTAGTATTCAACTTTGTATCTGATGAATAGTCCATATGTCCAGAAAAGTAGGTAATTTATAGTGTAACATTTTCTTTTGATCTGTCACTTGCTCTTTCTCTTCAGAGTGAAATTGCTTCAGAATGCACAGGGGAACTCAGCAAAGTCTTTTTATTTTTAATTAGAATGTGCTAAATGGTAATAAAGTAATGTGAATACAGTGGAGACCTCTTAAATTTGTAACAGTAAATCTACTGCTGCAACAGGTTCATCCTTTGATATTCATTTAAGAGGGTTTCACCTGAAGTGTAACAGTGACATAAACTGGTGCTAGGAGAATTATGTATTTAAATAATTCAGTAAAGCATCTGTTGTGAATTGTGATATGTCTTATAGTTTTATTGACTGAGGTTTGTTTTGTCTTGAGCCACATAAAATGCTTTAAGTATATGGCTTGATTAAAAAGTATTTTTTAAAATACTGCACTCACCTTTTATCTTATATGATGTGCATGCTATTGGTCTTTATTAAAGAGGATATTTTTTATAAAAAATACTCTTGCAAGGTTACATTTTGCTTATTTGACATACTATTTCTACTATTGTGAGAAAGGGAGGAATTTGAAGAATATATGTAATTCCATTTGTGTGTGCGCTGGGGAGTTGGATAAGTTAAAATAATATGTCATAGCCATGGGTGCTGCTGCATAGCAAAAGATATTATTAAGGATGCTAAAAGGATTCTTTGGTTGAAAGCATCAGAAAATGTACTTGTCACACACAGAGCCCTGTAGATTATCCCCCTGCTGAATATTCCCCAGTATGTGTTTGGAGCCCAACCCCTGAACCCTTGTGTGCTTTAAGATTTCCTGGGTCTGAATAGGCTGTAGCACTTTCTCCTTCCTTACAGACAGCCCATCTCAACTTTGGAAGTTTCAGGTTACCAGTTAGGTTTACATAGGCTGTTACATTGTGAAGTGGGGTGTTCTTTGTTTGTTTGTTTTTATAAACCAAAATGAGGGTTACACTTTTTTAAGACCTGCTTTTTCCCATCTGAGGAGTTGCTGGTCCTTTAATATTAGCTTCCTCCCATTATCAAACAGCTATATCTATGTGTAATGTCTGTGATGTACATCCAACTACTCCTAGTAAGTAATTTTATTTTTAGCTTCTTTTGCTTTTTAATGTTTTTGAGGGGGCCAGAGTCTCAAACTTGATTAATTTTATTGAATTTGGGTGTTTACTTTTTAAAATTCTGACAGCCACACATTAGATTTCAGCCATCTATAATTTTATCCTTTCCTTATTTGTTAATTGTAATGCCCATATACTTTTTTTTATGACGACTTTTATTTTTTCCCATGTGACATATACAAAACTGGATGTGATCCACAATGGATCAAAAGAGGCTGTCAGACTATATACACACGATCAGATTAAAGTGCAACATGGCAATTGCGCTATAAAAACACGTGACCTTTATTGCAGGATAGCGCATACATACGTCGCTTCTTGTAACACAACAGAATTCTTTGCAATATCGCGGTGTAATGCAATGAACTCTGGGCACCTATCCCACAGTTCAATTTTCCCTCAATCTGCGCTTGGAATCATGGGATGAAGGAAAGGAACGCAAAGCGCCATGGGTAAAATTTCAGTTTCCTGTGGTGCACTGTGTTCCCCTTGCATCTTCCTCGTTGCCAATAGCAACTCACGCCTATTTTCAGCAGTGCAGTGATGCACTCCTTGCGAGCAATCACAACAGCGACAGCATGGATCCTGCTCTGATCTCCACTGTCACCTTCAGCATTCTAAATACATCTCAGCTGGTTGCTCAGTACGCAATGAGCTCCAAGTCAGACGAGGACACTGGGGAGCAGGGGCCGATCGATGCCATGCAGAGCAACAGCACTGCTTTGCTCAGCTCCTTCACCAATCATCTGCACACGATGCAACGCCATTTCTGGTCAAGAGAGACGAGCACCGAGTGGTGGGATCACATTGTTATGCAGCTGTGGGATGATGAGCAGTGGCTACAGAACTTTCGAATGCGGAAAGCAACCTTTCTGGAACTGTGTTCAGAGTTGGCCTCTGCCCTGTGACGTAAAGACACCAACATGAGGTCAGCCCTAACCGTGGAGAAGTGTGTTGCGATTGCTGTCTGGAAGATGGCAACTCCTGACTGCTACCGGTCGGTTGCAAACCAGTTTGGAGTCGGGAGGTCCACTGTCGGATTAGCCCTCTCACAAGTCTGCCGAGCCATCAATCGCGTTCTGCTACAGAGGATGGTGAGGTTGGGCAATGTTCATGAGATTGTGGACGGCTTTGCTGCCATGGGATTCCCTAACTGCAGGGGAGCCATAGACGGCACCACACATCCCTATATTGGCTCCAGACCATCTCGCGACCGAGTATATCAACAGAAAGGGCTACTTCTCCATGGTGCTGCAAGCACTCGTGGATCACAAGGGGCGTTTTACGGACATCAATGCTGGGTGGTCGGGAAAGGTGCATGATGCCTGCATTTTCTGGAACACTGGTCTGTACCAGAAGCTGCAAGGGGGTACCTTCTTCCCTGATCAAAAAGTTACAGTGGGGGATGTGGAGATGCCCATAGTCATCCTTGGAGACCCAGCATACCCACTGATGCCATAGCTCATGAAGCCGTGCACCAGTAACCTAGATCGCACCAAGGAGTGGTTCAATTACAGATTGAGCCGCTGCAGAATGACTGTGGAGTGTGCCTTCGGCCGTTTAAAAGGGCACTGGCGATGTTTGTATGGGAGGCTGGACTTGGCGGAGGACAACATCCCTGCTGTGATTGCGTCGTGCTGTGTCCTTCATAACATTTGTGAAAGTAGGGGGAGAAAAGTTTTCCCCGGGGTGGGCTATGGAGGTACAGCGCCTCAAGGAAGCACACGAACAGCCAGCCACTAGGAGTATTAGGGGGGCCCAAGGAGAAGCTGCTCGCATAAGGGAGGCACTCAGGGACCATTTCAATGATGCTTTCCCCTAGTTAACTTCCAGGACACATCAGGTGCACCTTATGAGATTTTCAATGTGTACAAATAAAGGCACTCTTCAAATTATTTGTCACTGTTTTTATTAAAACCTAAAGGGGGGTGTTACAGGTGGGTGTATCTGCGGGTCTCTAAAAAGTAGCTCTGGGGAGGACTGTCTGTTGCACTGTACCAGGGGGATGGGTGGCCTTCAAAGAAATTCTTTGAAGGACTATGGGGTGTGGGAGGCAGACACAGCTGAACTGTATGGAGTGGAGTCCGTACATTAATTGCCTGGGTCTGCAAAGCAATCATGCTCTTGAGCAGTTCTGTTTGCTCCTTCATCACGCTTATCAGTTCGTCCCTGTGTTTCTGCCTCCTCTGTTGGGATTCCCCTCTCCAGGCTCGATTCTCCCTCACGGATTCCTGTGCTGTTTTCAGCAGGTCCTTATCCTTCCTGTTTCTTTGAACACGCCGCCGAATGTTTCTCATGCGGTCAGCTGGGGTAGACATCGGCCTTGTGAAGGTCGAATCTAAAAAAAAATAATAATAATAATAAAGCTGTTGTTAACACAGAGCCTAGATAACCAATGTAACCTTCCAGTAGCACATTCCACTGGAAGGTGCAGGGCAGTCAACATCCTATCCTTCGCTGAAGCAGACAAGGTACGTCCTAATAGAAAGCTTACTGGGGGCTAACATTCTGCACAGGGCACACAAATGGAACCCGATATCTTTCTCCTCAGAGTGCCCCTGCCAGCTAGAATACATATCCTACATGCCACCGGTTGCAAGCCAGGACTGTATGCTGCTGCAGTGTGTGCTGCCATGGTTCCCAGGGCTGTGCTGTGCAGCTGGCGAGGCAGAGTATCTGTCTTTGGGAGCGTAGACACAAACGCTCTCCCATCTAACCTGAGTAGTAGGCTCTGGAGGTACATCAAGGAAACCTTTACTGACCTAAATACAGATGATTTTTTGACAATCACTGATTGTGTTGATGCACTTCTAATGAATGCAGAGTAAAGAGCGTGCACAGCGGGGACTGAGACAGCAAGCACACCCACCCCGGACAATGATATTTTAGCAGGAGCCATAGCTGCATGAAGGAGAAACTTACCGGAACCCCCCTCTGCCACCTCAGAGGACGCGCTGCAATTCATGTCTTGGGTGGACGTCTCAGCGGGGGTGCAGAAGAGCTACTGGCTACACGCTGTTGCACTTTCCTCCAGGTCATCCTCCATCTCCTCGATCATGTCCTCATCCTGCTCGGGTCTGGCATTCACTGGATGAGGGGGGGCCGATGTGTCCACGGGACTCTTTGCAGTGGTTGTGGGGTCCCCACTGAGGATGGCTTCGATCTCCTTATAGTACCTGCACGTAGCAGGCACTGATCCCGAACGGCGGTTTGCCTCCTTCGCTCGGTGATAGGTCATTCTTAGCTCCTTCACCTTTGATCTGCACTGCACAGTGTCTCTATCATAACCTCTCTCTGACATGGCCTGAGAAATTATGCCAAATGTATCATAATTTCGCCTGCTGCCACGTAGCTGCGCCTGCACAGCAGACTCTCCCCAGATGCTGATCAGGTCCAGCACCTCTGCCGCGCTCCAAAGGGGTGCACGTCTTCCACGACGGGCTGCCATTGCTACTGATGATCGGAGCTGCACTCCACTCCACGAGGAAGAGAACAGGAAGTGAAACAGACTAGAAATTCGAGAATCCCGGGAATCTGATCAGGGCGGGGACTGTTTCATCACAGCCACAGAGCGGGTGGGGGAAGACCAGAGAGGACGACTTTGGAATGCTGGGACAGTTCCAGAGGCCAATCATTGCGCGGTAAGCGTACACACAAGTGGAAAGGCGCAACAGCTGTTCCGCGTTAACTGCCACCACCCTCGTCGAGGTGGTTTTTGTATTGCGCTACAACAAGGCAGTTAACGCGCAACAGCACTATTGCACGTGTGTACACTGTTGTTGGTATCGCGCGGTAATGATTGTTAATGCGCGATAAAGTGATCGTGTGTACAAGGCCAGATTTGTGTTTACTACACATCGAAAGTGACCTTTCAGAAGGCATTAACTCCGAACAGATCATTGAGGCCTACGCTGTAAAATCTAGCATGGGGCCTGGGTCAGCCATGAAGCTGCCTACCCCAGGGGAAGCTCCAAAATCCGCCCATGCAAATTTGATACCATCAATTTGGGTTTGAATAGTGATGTGAACTGGCTTTCTCATTATAAACATTAGTCTTTAAAAGTGCCACAGAACTCCTCTTTTGTTTTTCATTACAAACAGTGATCCTCACCTCTCCACTTTCTGATATGTTGTTCCACCCTGTTTGAATCTATACAACTTGTTTGATTTGCTAAACTAATCTGACTTGATGCAGTGAAATATAATCACTACCATTCTGTAAATTTTCCATTTTCTAGCATCACAGCACCCATTGGTTTTTTCAAGTCCCCAGACAATTTACCACACAGGACTGTCAGGTGAATGATTCAATGAAGTGTATTTAATGAAGGGGGTATTACTGCAATACATGAAGCAAAGCCCTTCTCTTTCCCAGTCTTGGAGGGATCTCCATCTGTATCAAGCAAATTTACTAACTGCAGATCTAAACCATTTTTTTGCCCCAAAAAATCTTTTACCTTTTCAAAAATGCTCTCTCCTGCAGTGAAGGCTTCTAAGTGTACAAATTCTTTCTTGAAAATTTTACCATCATAAAATCTAACAAACAGCATTAGCTGGGCAATGTCACTTAAATCACTTGATTCATCCACTACAAGAGACATGTGTTTGGCATTTTTTAAATCGAAAAGCAGTACTGACAAACAATCCTTGTAAATTACCTCCAATCTTCACACTGCTGTGGAATCAGATAGAGGAGCTTGCTTCACATGGTTCACAATGTCATCTTTGTTTTTGTCTCTGGCAAATAGCTTCTTTAGCATATCCAGCTTTTACTCCTTCACCAGATCAGCCTCCAGGAAAGACTTTTTCTTGTAAGCTGATACCTACGTTATCGGAAGAGTAGCAGCTGTTGCTTTTTCCTGTACAGTCACTGGTGTTGTGACAACATCATTTGAAATGTGATGCTAAGACTTCAGGTTTTCAATTTTCTCATGTCTTGCAACAGTGCCAGGATATAGGCCATGTTGAACTTACTGTGCTTTGATTCAAAGTTGTGCCTCACATTGATGACATTTCAGATGGTTATAGTTTTTTGACATAGTAAACACAAAGTTTTTGCATATTAATGAGGTTATGTAAGGAAAAGAAAAACTGCAGTTCAGTTTGGGTTAAGCTCAGTCTTTGCAGTTGACTTTGTACATTTACTCCCACTCCCACTCATTTTTGGCTCAATTTCCATCACTAATGAAAAATGAGTGGTGTTTTAGCTGATGCTATCGTGAGAAGTTAAGATCCAGTAAGTTACTCACTAAGGAAGTCATAGGTAAATGATAGGTTGTACATCACTGTTTATGAATTTAATTATAATCTTATTTTAAGGTGAGCTGGGCGACTATGTAGGAAGCCTTGGTGGGCAATCTATCGAGTATCACTGCCATGATTTCCTTGAATTAATTCCAGATTGAAATAGAGCATATCTGTTGGGAAAACTTCCAATCTTGATTTTAATATTGCCAGTGTTGGAGAATACATCACAACCTTCATAAATTGTTGTGAAGGTTAATTATCTTCTCTGTTAAGCAATTGCACCTTATTTCCAGTCTGAATATGCTTAGCTTCAATTTCTAACTACTGGATCACGTTAGGTCTTTTCCTGCTAGACTGAAGAGCCCATTATCAAATGTTTGTTCCCCCATGTAGGTATTTATTCTCTGATGAAGACACTTTGACCTTCTATTTATTAAACTGAATAAATGTCTCTCCTTGGGTATGTCTACACTTGCACGTTAGGTTGACTTAAGGAGGCTTAAGTTGACCTAATTTTAGTCCAGGACTACACCAAGCTTTCATTAAGTCGATTTAAGAAATTCCTTAAGTCGATTTAATGAAAGCTTAAGTCAACTTAGTAAGAACCACCAGTTAGGTCGACCTAACCCTTAAGTCAACTCCTTAGGTCAACTTAAGCACAGTGTGGACATGGATTCACCCTTAAGTCAACTTTATTAAGTCGACTTAAGGGCAGTTAGGTCGACTTACTAAGTCCCAGTTCTGGGTAACCACTTTGTTAAGTCGACTTAATAAGGTCAACCTTATTAAGTCACCTTAACAAAGTCAACCTAACTTTTTCTAGTGTAGACATAGCCCTTGAGTCTATCACTATAAGGTAGGTTTTTAAATCCTTTAATCACTCTCATCCATCTTCTCTGAACCCTCTCAAATTTATCAACATCCTTCTTGAACTGTAGACACAATGTTCCAGTAATGGTCACACCAGTCTCAAATACACAGGTAATAGAACTTCCCTACTCACATTAGAGGTTTAATTCAGACAACCAAGGGACACTAGTGCATTTGGCCACAGCATTGCGCTGGGAGCTCATGTTCAGGTCATTATCCCTCCCCACAATGACTCCTAAGTTTTATTCAGGCACTGTTTCCCAGGCTAGAGTTCACCATTCTGTAAGTACAACCTATATTCTTTGTTCCCAAATGTATTAAAACACAGACTCTTTGCTTGCACCGAGCTATACCAGTCAATCCAGAATGCTCTATATCAGTGACAATGCTTTTTCATTATTTACCACTCACCTATATTTGCCTCATCAGTGATGATTTTCTCTTTTCTTCCAGGTCATTGATAAAAATGTTACTGTGCGTAGATTCAAGAATCAAATGCCAAGTTGTGCATAAATAGAGTACACAAACAATAACAGTGCCAATAAGTTATTTAATCTTATTTAGCTGAGGGGATCTCACTACTATAGACATATCTCCATGATAGAAAACTATATTTTCCTCTTCCAAAGGGGTAGATGTGTTAGTCTATTGTAGAAAAAACAGAGTCCTGTGGCACTTTTAAAGACTAACGGATTTATTTATCGCATTTTTTTTTTTTAAGACTAACAGATTTATTTAATCGCATGAGCTTTAGTGGGAGAAAATCCCACGTCTGCTTGGGAAAAAGGCAATTATAGGCTCAGTCCACCTGAAAATAATCTCTGTGCTTCTATGCATGATGTTTTCTGTGCTATAGTAAAGCAAGCTGAAGGCTGCTCTAATATACGCTAGCCTTCTACCAGCACAAGAGACTGAAAAAAGCAGCCTAACATCAATGTGAGGAAGAGATGTCAGAACCTTGCCTTCCTCTTCCCCTCTCCAGCCATACCCCTGGAAGCAGGAAAGGTGAGTGATATTTGAGTCCTTGCATCAGCCCTATATCACCTTTGTTCTAGGCTGATCTTCCCTGGGTGGATTGTGCCATATTTGTAGTCATAACACTCGCAGTGTAGCACTAAACAATGGCTCCATACCCTTTGTGCCTCACAAATCTATGGATTCACCATAGATGTTTGCTTCCCTGTACTGTGGAGGCTCCCTTTTAGGATCAGTAAAAAGAGTTCTCACATGGACTAACTCACATGAGACAAGGGCTGTCCTCCTAAAGCAATGGTCTCTTCATTCTTTGATCTTCTGTTCTGAGCATAGAATGCAGAGCCAGAGACTTCTGCTTTTTAATGCTCATTTGGAAACTGACTCCCTTGGTGGTCTTCATAAAGTCAGTTATTAGCTTTTCATTTCAAGTTTTCACTCATTTTTAAAACACAGACCTTGTTCTTGGCATCGAGAGAATTATTAGTTAATGTTTTAAAGTGTTTTGAAAAAGAGAGGCACAATTACTGTGCTGTGTCTTTGAGAGTTCATTGGTGTTTAGAGGTAGTATTTTGTTTTGTCTGCTGAACAGATATTTGGAATATTGTGGAGGTTCCATTCACAGTATCTCTTTGATGAGTGGTGTGTGTAATTTCCTTTCTGAAATGGTTTGTTTTAGGAGAAACTGATAACATTGTTTTGGCAGAGTTGGTGCAGACTATGTATTTATATTCGTGGTAAGATTTTGTGCCACAAGGAGTTCTACGATTAATCTTAAATCATAGTTACAGTTGTTCAAAGTTTGCCCCTGCCTCCTGCTTCTATTTGACAGGCAGAAGCAATGCTTTTAATAATTATAGTGGTAGTTCTTGGGCTGTGTTTTCCAGGATGTTAGACATTTAATTCTGGGTTAGCTCTTTGATGATATATCCAGGAGACTACAGTGCTTCATTAGAGGTGAACCATAGGGCTGGGTGGTCGCAGACAGCCTGTTATTTATCTCGTAATAGCTGTTCTTTTGCATGAGTTGCTCTTCTGCTGTTACACTGGAGCTAAGTGGCTTATGAAGGATGTATGAAGGATGAATCAATGGAATGTGGCTCATAGTATTTAAAAATCTCCCTCCCACCAAAATAAAAGTGACAATTAAAATCATAGTTTCAAATTAATTTTTTCTGTCTGTCAGTTTCATTGATTTATTCTATTCTGATCTCAGACTACCATAAGCTCAGCGAGTATAAGATAGGCATTACAAAACTCCTGCATCGAGTACAGTCATATGCTAAAACATTCCTTATGTCACCAGTCCCTGTAGTAAGGACACGACATTTTTATTAAAACAAACAAGAGTCTGGTGGCACTTTTAAAGACTAACACATTTATTTATCACATGAGCTTTTGTGGGAGAAAATCCCCGCTTGAAGCGTCTGACGAAGTAGGATTTTCTCCCACGAAAGCTCATGTGCTAAATAAATGTGTTAGTCTTTAAAAATGCAACCAGACTCCTCATTTGTTTTGATGAACTAGATTAATATGGCTACACATTTAGGACTTGATGTTTTTATTGAGACTGTCAGACAGTATAAAAATGGGGCATGAATTCTTGGATTCAGGCTGTGGCTTTAAGACACTGATTCCACTGAGTGGGAATAAACCAAGGCTGCTCATCAGTAGGACACCACAGAGGATTATAAAATGACACAAACAGAATTCCTCTGGAGGAATGCAGAGTGAATCATGGTCTTCCTCTCAAAACTAGACCAGATGACTGGCACGAAAGGGAGTGACTACTACAAGCGAAATTCATTGGTAGTGCTAGACTAGCCCCATGCCAGGGGTGCACATGGGAGAGATGATTCATTGTACACACTAACTCACATTGTTCACACTTATAGGCCGAGCCATCCTTTGACCCTCTATGGACTGTTTCTACATGGTTTCTGAATGTTAGCAATAATCAATCATCTTTATTTTACAACTATTTTACACCCCTGTAGATGTCAATGAAAACTACCATACTAATTGTTTAAAACTTCACTTAGTTTATGAGTGCAGTCATACCAATTTTCAACGTGATTTAGTTCAGTAAAATGACTGAGATCAACATCTGAAAATCAGTGCTTTATATTTAGTATCAGAGGAGTTTATGCTATTAAAACACTCAAAGTTACAATTGGGTTAAATTAAGCACATAAAAAATGCTTTACCAAAAAAGTGTGTTACATTTTCTAGAAGTCCAAAAATAAAGGTTTACTTTTTTGTTCCTATTTCAAAATGTATTCTTTGGAAATACATTTCAGATTATCTCAGTTAAATAATTCCCACTAGCACCCTTATTTCTTCAACATACTTTTTTTTAAAGCAAAGAGATTAACACTATTTTTTTTTTAGTAATATATGCATCTGCAGTACAATAATTTTCAGCTTGATCCCAACCTTGAAATTTTATTTATTTACTTAGCTGGTGAACAGCTTAATAACATTCCACTAGGAAAGGAAAAATTTAATGTTTTTTTAAACTGCCCCTTTTTGAAGACAAATAAATGTCATTAAAAGCAGGCATCAAAGGCTATGTCTACACTTGTTAATTTAAGTTGACTTAGTATGTCTACACTTAAAAATAAACTTGACTTAAAGGGGAACTTAAAAAGTCGACCTAGAGCATCCACACTGGATGCCTAGGTTGACTTCTAGGGGCTTAGGGGGACCTAGGGGAGGTCCACCCCTTGCCCAATGCCAGGGAGGTCAGCCTTTGCCCCATTGTACCTAGGTACAATGGGGCAAAGGGGGACAGGGACCCTAGTAGGGCATGGGGCAGGGTGGGCAGGGCCCTGCCCTTCCCTGTGAGGGGGCATGCCAGACTCCCCCTGTGCCCCCCCCCCAGCAGGGAGGGCATTGGTGTAGCCCTGGAGTAGCCCTAAGTCGACTTAGGGCTACCACACATCTACACTGGCTTAAGTCAACTCTAGGGAGTCAACTTAAGCCTTAGGTCTAGTTGAAAGGTGGTGTTATAAAGTTGACTTAATTTTAATTAAGTCGACTTTATTTTCCTTAAGTCGACTTAAGCAAGCTGCTTAAGTCGACTTAAGGAAACTGTAGTGTAGACGCAGGGTAAATTAAGTTGACTTAAGCAAGCTTAAGTTGACTTAATTTACCAGTGTAGACACAGCCAAAGAGACCAAAACAGCAGAACTTGCAGTTCACATCTTTGCTTAACCATTAGATACAATTATTCTATTCTTTGTGTGACTCCATTAGTCTTCTTTAAAAAGTTGTATTGAATCTTCAGTAATTAGAATGAATAACTATCCAAGTTCTGTGTAGCAGGAATGTTAAGTTTCTGTTCTAATTTATGGGCTGGTAAAATATCAGTTTCAATCCAAAGTGTTAACAGTTCAATCTTAAATTTGCTACAATTGTTGCCATTAAAAAAGGTCACAGTGCTATCTTAGATACTGCGGTATTTCCCTATATTTAAAATAGACATTAATTGTGGTATCAGAGGGGGTGTTGTGTGATAACTGTGGATAAGTGTTGAGTTTTAATTACTGCCCCTGTATAATGATATATTTTAAAATGTTATGTGGAACTTTTGTAGAATATGTACCCCTCAGCTAGAGTACTGTACTTTACAGATACCAAAACACTTTCTTTTACTTTGGTTCAAACAGTTATCTGAGCAATAGTTTAAATATTACTATTTTTAGATTTTTCAAATTAAATAGCTCAACTATATTCCAATTACAATACACTTTTCTAAGTATTGAAAGAAATATATGTAATTATAGGCGATAGCTTTCAGACAGAGATGTATAAGAATGAATATCACAATGTAGTACAACCAATTTGGTTGGTACTATTTGTTTAGCCTAGTTTACAAATAAAACATACCATACAGGAAAAATGAAAGATATCCTGACCAGTACAACGCAATACTCGAGTTAAGCCCAATGGAACAGCTAACTGATTTTCAACATACTACTAAACTGTACATCTTGAACCCCGCTCTTTAAAAACAATGTAGCCCCATGGATCATATTCATTGTCATTTTTCTTCTCTGTGTATAAATTACTAAACTGCAGAATCATAATATATTCCTAGAATGGATTGTTGGAAGAAGGGTGAAATTGTGACTGAGGTAGAGGTCAGAGAGACAGGAAATTTGGTGTCAGCTACTAGATCTGCCCCAAAGCTCTAATGTGATTTTGAGCAGGTTACTCTATTTGGCTCTGTCTCCACTTCCTCATCTGTATAATGAGCAGCATCTGTCTTCCCTCTCCTGGGTCGTTAACCTCTCTGCTTTATCATCCAGATGGAGATTGCCCACAGTTGCTCCTTCTAGGCCTACTCTTCCCTTGCCTTCTCCATGTCTTTCCCAGAACAGACCATTCTGGAGCCACAATATTCAGCCTCTGTGCTCTCTTATGAAGTTCAGTGTGCAGAAAGCCTTTTTGAAATGTCAGATATTCACATATTAGCTCAAATACAAATGCTGTGAGTTTTTTCACTCTTCATATTCTGTTCTTCTTAGTCACTTTTTGTGATCATTCAGGAGAATGGCAGGGGCTTATTACTGATCATGCTTATTCTGGTAGTTCCTAGGAGCCAACCAAGAATGGGATCCTATTGTGCTAGGCACTGTACAAACACAGAAAATGGATCCTGCCTTAAAAAAAAATCTTACAAATGAAATAAACAAGAGAGACACAGGGCAGGCAACAGGATTAAAACACACAAATAGAGGAACAATGTAATGGCAGCAAATATCAGGCCGATGATTTTAGGGGTGGGGATAAGTTCAATAGAAAAGAAAAGTGGAGGAAGAAGTGTTCTAACCACAAGATGTTTTTTTAGGATATTCTGATGTGGGTATCCTTCAACCTTTCCTATTTAAGTTATTCAATTTTAGTTAAATATTACTTGGGCTAGACAGATAGTAAGCTTGATTTTATAACATAGAAGCTAGGGTATTCACTTAAGAGGTGGCAAATGCCTGTTCAAATCCCCTCCCCTCATTGGGCAGAGTAAGTGCTCTAACCACTAGGTTAAAGATTATAGGGAAGTTCTCCTCCCACCTCCTACTCTACTTTGTGTAGATTTAGTCGGCATCTCAATAGACCTACCAGATGGCACACAGATGGAAGTTATGTGGAGGGCTGGTGGATTCCTAGCAGAGATATATGCCTTCTTGCAACCCAAGGCTTAGGCACTCCCTTCTCACTGGCACCTCACATTGGCTAGCTTAAACTGCTCCCTGAGTACCGTGATGGCTTTGTGGATAGCATTCCAGGGCACCTATCCCCCCATTCATTGTAGGGAGCCTTGGTGTCTGTTTAAAGCTCTGGGGATTGCAGTGTTGTTCTTGTGATTTTCTAGGCACCTAAAAGTTACATGTTGCAATGCTCAGGTCCCTTTGTGGCTCCCAGTCCTAGCCCCTAGTTGCTAACTAACCCAGATATCTCAGTCATGAGTGCTGTGTAAGGATCTAAAAAGATTAGTGTGGCTATCTCGTACTTTGATGCTCACAAAACAGAGTGTTTTAAAGTAATGGAAACACACACATTAGCAATCTCCATATAAAAGGCTAGTTTAACTGTGGCTACCTGACCCAAACCGTTACTTATCTTTTCCCTTCAACATACTTACTTTCATGTGGCTTTCCAAGGAGCAAGGCTCTGAATTGCCAGTGCTAGTCTCTGTTGGTTAATGTCTTAATTATTTCACTCCCCATGCTAATGTCATTTTAGGGCAGTATCAACATGAGGAGAGTGAACACAGGAAAAGCAACAGCACAGAACAAAAAAGCATCATGTTTTCCACAGAATGACTTGTGCAACCAAACCACTAGATTTACCAGTTGACATGGAGCTAGGTGAACACTTTAGTGATGGCAGACACCCGAAGCTGACTGAACACAGCGCCCTCTTCTCTAACAAACATGTCTTTTCAATCTCAGCTGTGGTAATGTTGTGATCACAGCATGAGAACAACTCATTAAAATTGTGTGTGACATTTAGATATATACTTTTGCCTCCCTGACAAATGTGTCCAACATGACTTGTTAGCATCTGCAATGATCAAGTGGCTATTAGTGATAAAACTGTATTAACCTTTTCAAAAATTAGAAGAGCATGAGTGTAACTGGAGATACAATGACTTCCTGAACACTAGAGCACATGGGTGAAAGATCATCCTACAGAGACACTGATAATGGAGGCATTGTTTATTTAATAAGTCTGAAGTGTATGTGAAAGATGGAGTCCCTGTCTAGCATGTCTCTTCCTTTCTGTGCAATTGTTTCAACTAAGGTGCAAAAAATGGGAAAGAAAAACATATAGGCAAATTCCTAACAATCTCTCTTTCTCCCCCTCTCAGTGTAGTCTTACTCCTTCCAGTTTTGGTTACAAATTGGACCCAAATCTATAGTGATCAAGCAATGGTTGCAGAATCAGTCATTCTTTATAATTTCAGACATTCAGATTTGTGGTTTGTTTTGAGTATATTCATCAGAGACTATACACAATATTTAATATAGCTCTTCACTGAACAACAGAAAGAGAGAGCTATGTCAGAAAGTGCACCCAGAAGTTGCCAGTCCAGGGGTACAGGATATTCTTCACAAATTGACTGCTAAGGAACACCTTAGAACCACTTAATAGATAACAGAAGAGGGCTCTTTGTTTACTGGTAAAAATGATCTGTATGATTCAAGTGATAAATAGGCAATAAATCCAAATTACATATAAAACAATGACAGAATCCAAAATTATTCACTACACTTTACCTACTGTACAATGAAAACATTCTCAAGTTTGTTTTGTTAACTGAACTTTTTCCTGAAGTCATCAATGTGGCTGATAGATAATAAAATACTACTACATAATAAAAATAAATAATACCAATAAGAAAATTGCAAATAAATATATAACCCCCAAGGAGCTTACTTGATTCCTGGGTCTCTGTTCTTGTAACTCAGGGAGAAGCACTCTGTCCCTGGAAGAAAGGGGAGGGGAGGTTTCAAGAACAAACTGAGGTTCTGCTAGGCAACTAAGATCGAGACACACTATGTTGAGATATAGGGTCCCTTTCGATTTAGGAGAGGATAGATGGATATCTAGATGGCCACAGCTTTCCTGCTCAAAGAAGAAGCAGTGTCAGAGAAAAGAGGGAGTTAGAGTCAAATGAGGGACAAGTAAAAGAAGAGCTACCCTGATCAATAGGAAGTGAGCAGGTGACCCTGAGAGTAGTGTTATATCCTCTTAGGTTATATTTACTTTGTTTAGTACAATTATACTGCTGAATATATATTGTGTATTTATGTTATTTCCTGTTGGCATCCCAACTATCTGCCAAGTAAGTGGAGGTTATCCAGTTTTTCCATCCAAGCTACCCTGGTGAACCTGCCAAGAAGGAGCTCCAAGAAGGAGGTGAAGGCACCACCAAATAAATTCATATGGGAAGAAAATAAAGAAATTACACACCACTGGGCTAACTGAAGGCAGGATCAAGGCATAACCATCAAAATCCGTAAAGATACTTGCTCTAAATGAATTAACTGTATGGATGGGGTGCAATATAAAACCCCAGACACAAAGGATATTTACAAGATCTGACGTCCATTGAAAGTGCATTTCTATCACTTTACTCCATATCTGTAAGAAATTAATTGTTTCCACAATAATTGATAAAAGGACCACCTAAATAAGTTTGTTCTAATTAATACCCTTTTCACCCTCAAGACGGATTTCTGTGTATTAGGAATCATAGTATCTTAAAAGGTTAGGTCCAAAAGGGACCTTGGAATGTCATCTATCCATGACGCTTCACAGACCAATTGGATGTCAGCACCATAACCTTGGAAATTTACATATTAGAGACCTGCTCCCACTGAAATCAAAACTCCCATTGACTACAAAAGGAGTGGGACTGGGCCGAGGAGAGAGAGAACACAAAAAAGAATGACAAGAAAGAAAGGGAAGGAAAGGAAATATGAGGGTTACAAAGGATAACATGAAGTCAGAAAGAAGCTTCGGGTCTGCATCTGCTTCCACTGAAGTCAGTGGGAGTCTTGCCATTAGCAAAGGGAATAGGATTTTGCCCACATGATGCAAAGAGTTCAAGATTAAGAAAAACAGAAATGGCCTGTTTCAAAGAAAGCTGTATTCTTTTTAGAAAATTGTTTTGCTCTATATGTTTACAATAGTATTCAACATGGCAATGATATTTAGCGCTAGAAAATTTATTTCTAAGAGTGCTTGAGTATGGCAGGGCTAAAATTAAATAGATACAGAAAAATTTCTCCCAGAAGAAACTCTCCCTGCACTCACCTCTATTACCTTGTGCCCTCCTTCTGCACAGCTAGGAAAATAATTCACTTTGTGTTAGTAGCCATAAATATAGTAAATAAATAACTACTCCCCCAATACCTTGATTCTCAAGAAAACATATTTTTTCTTTGTTGCCTTATAACTCCCATTTTTATATTAATATGAACAGGGCTAATGCATCACCTATTAATAGTGGTGTTAACAATGGTGAAGGGCCCCCAATAAAGGAAAGTTTGCCCTAGGAAATCTGCTAGCTCAGCAGTTCCACTTTGAGATTTGGGTGAGAGAGAGCTCCTGTGCAGCTGTCTGCCCCTTGCCCCTGATAGAGGCAAATATTAATAATTAATTAAATAAATAAATAAATAAAAGTCCAGCCC
This sequence comes from Pelusios castaneus, assembly GCA_007922175.1. NCBI lineage: Eukaryota > Metazoa > Chordata > Testudines > Pelomedusidae > Pelusios > Pelusios castaneus. The sequence goes on along the minus strand of ML685777.1, from coordinate 18,367,043 downwards.
TCCACATGGGTGAACCCTCTCCATCATGGTACAATGACTTTAGTATGCAAAAGAACACATGCTTCATACCCCACTGAGCCATATTTGCTAGGTTTTGTCCATAGTTCATTCAGATTGCAAGCAACCTACATAATTCATTGCTAGACCTAATAAGAAACAGTATCCACCACTGAATTTCCTTCAAATATATATATAAATTATAGCATTAAACATTTAACAAGTAGACTTGCTGGAATTTTTTATATATGACATCAAAGGAGACCATACACAGTAGAGACGAAATAGTGGGGGGGAAAATAGAAATATCTTTTGTCAGAAAGCATGTACTAATTTTAACTTTCATTTTATATATGATCCTATAAAATTTATACATGGAGAAATTAAATGAAGAAAATGATTTATAGGAGGATTAAAAAAAAACCTTGCAGTTTCTTAGTTTCATACATCTTCATGAAAACCGTGATAAATCTCTGTAACCTAAATTGCTTATCCAAGTTCTACAGAAACAGCATAAACAGAGCAAGCAATTATCTGTAATAAACTTTTTCTTTAATGGGGTGGTACTCACACCTTTGTAAGGCACATGTCAAAATTTATTTTGTTCTGTATCACACTGTCAGAATCCCACACATTTCTTGCAGTTGTGCAGAAATTATTCTCTTCAGAAAGATAATCCTGTCATAAAACACTAAAGGAACATAATCTCTAGAACTCCAAGTTGTTCCTCTGGAATAATGCTTTTTTCCCCAAACATTCTCCAACTCTACAAAGTTCCTCCTTTAACCACATCAACTGAATTGTTTCAATATTCAGTTTTCATGACTCAATTTAGACATGGATTTAGCCAATCAGTTCTGTCTGGGTGTCAAACCGAGGAAAGAGATAATTTTCTATGCTACATTTATAAGAATTTGTTGCCTTTCACAGCAGTCACCCAGACGTGTTCAGATCAAATCACCGTGTACTGTGTTAACACAGAGTTCTACAATGGTTCAAGCGAAAAATGTTTACAGGTCAGATTTTTAAAAATGATTAGTGTTGGCCTAACTCTGCTCCCAATGAAGCCAGCGAACGTTTTAGAATTTAGTCAATGAAAGTTTTACATAGATGTAGGTGAACATAAATTATGATATCGTATGCCAGCATACAATGGCAAGACAAGTTTGACTGGAACCAAGAAAAATAAGTAATTCTGAATAAAGCATAAGTTTTATTCTCAAAGAACTGTACTTAAAAATTACAGGGGGTTCAGAAGAGTGGAAAGTTTTATAGCAGGTAAGAACTGTGGGCTGGCTCACTGGTAGCTTTATCCCTTACCTTTTCCAGTTACTGTCAGTAGCACAATTTTGTGTATGCAAACTTGGTACAATCACACATCCGAGCACATAAATAGGGATTTGTACACACTAGTTGGATGTCTCACTATCTGAATTTCCATACACAAAGATGGTTGTGCACATGCAAAATTTCCATGCACAGTTTGAAGTCAACTGTGACAATTTAACATTAATGTTATCATCCCACTGACTCCATGGCTTCACAAATAGATTTTACAGTTGTCTCCCAAAGTGGATGGTGTCAGAAACGGAATTGTCAACCATTAAAATGCAGACCACACAGAAGTAATTTTTATAGTCACATCAGTACTTGTTGAGAACTTTTACCCTCCGCAAACCAGAACTTTACATTGGCCACTTGGACAACAATGGTGTAAAAACATGTGCATGACATGATACATTACAATGTTATTATTAGGAACTCAACACTGGGAATTATCATAATTTCACTGTAAATCTGCTTGTGGTGCAATAACTGTCAGACTGGAATAAACCAACTGTCTTTTTAATTCAGTGTCCTCCCAGACAAACCACTCCTTTATTTAGGGCTGTGCAAAATCTAATGGTTTTCAAATTGCACAACTTTATGTAGCTATACCAGTCTATATTAACTGTAACTCTTGGCACAGTTTTGAAATGCACCCATCTGCACCTAAAACCCAAAGTTTATAGAATAGAATGCAAACCCAGTGAACTTTCATTACAAACCTAACGAAACTAAGAGTGAGGCATTAAATGGCCCAAATCAGCATCACCATAAATAAAAATATTAGAAACTGCACTACTACAAATACTGCCATAGCTCCAAGTTCTCCTCCACAGTTCCAAGCCCAAATTTACATCAATTTAATCTGCCAGAGAATCCAGGACCTGTGGATGTCTACACTAGAAAAGTTAAATTGACTTTGTTAAGTCGACTTAATAAAGTCAACTTTAAGTTGACCTTATTAAGTCGACTTAACAAAGTTGACTTAATTTTCCAGTGTAGACATAGTCCCTTGTATACTTTATTAAGTGGACTTAATGCTTTAAGTTGACTTAATAAGGTCGATTTAGGTGCTAATCCCCATCCACACTGGCTTTAAATCGACTTAAGGAGTCTACTTAAGTCGACCTAAAACAAGTTGTTATTAAGTCGATTTAAGCTTACCATAAATGGTTACAGGTCTGTAGCCATTCAAGGAGTACTGCGGAAAAGGATCTGAGTGCACCACTGTTGGAAAAAAGGCAAACATTTTTTGATGTATTAACAGGAGTACTGTAAGTAAGATACAAGAAGTAATTCTTCCGCTCTACTCTGCATTGATTAGGCCTTAACCAGAGTACTGTGTCCAGTTCTGGGTGCCTCATTACAGGAAAGATGTGGACAAATTGGCAAAAGTACAGAGAAGAGCAACAAAAATGATGAAAGGTCTGGATTACTTGATTTAAAAGGGAAGATTGAAAGAGCTGGGTTTGTTTAGTCTGGGAAAGAGGAGACTGAAAGGTGACGTGATAACAGTTTTCAAATACCAAAAGGTTGTTACAAGGAGGAGGGAGAAAAATTATTCTCCTTAACCACTCATGATAGGACAAGAAGCAATGGGCTTAAATTACAGCAAGGTAGGTTTAGGTTGGACATTAGAAAAAAATACTAACTGTCAGGTGATTAACCATTGGAGCAAGTTGCCTATGGAGGTTGTAGAATCTCTATCATTGGAAAATTTTAAGAGCAGGTTAGACATTAGACACTTGTCAGGGATTGTTTAGATAGTAGTTGGTCCTGCCATGAGTTCAGGAGACTGGACTCAATGACCTCTCATGGTCCCTTCAAGTTCTATACAATCATAGAATCATAGAATAGAATCATAGAATAATAGGGTTGGAAGGGACCTCACGAGGTCATCTAGTCCAACCCCCTGCTAAAAAGCAGGACCACTCCCCCTAAATTATCCCAGCCAGAGTTTTGTCTAACCGAGCCTTAAAAATCTCCAAGGATGAAGATTCTACCACCTCCCTAGATAGCCCATTCCAATGCTTCACCACCCTCCTAGTGAGAAAGTTTTTCCTAATATCCAACCTTGACCTCCCCAGCTGTAATTTGAAACCATTGCTCCTTGTTCTGTCCTCTGTTACCCTCGAGAACAACCTAGCTCCCTCCTCTTTGGAGCAACCCTTCAAGTAGTTGAAGGTTGCTATCAAATCTCCCCTCAGTCTCCTCTTCTGTAGACTAAATAAGCCTAGTTCCTTCAGTCTCTCCTCATAAGTCATGTGCCCCAGCCCCCTAATCATTTTTGTTGCCCTCCGCTGGACTCTTTCTAATTTGTCCACATCCTTTCTGTGGTTGGGAGCCCAAAACTGGACACAGTACTCCAGATGCGGCCTGACCAGTGTCGAATAGAGGGGAATTATCACATCCCTCGATCTGCTGGCAATACTCCTACTGATGCAGCCTAATATGCCATTGGCCTTTTTGGCAACAAGGGCACACTGTTGGCTCATATTCATCTTCCCGTCCACCATAACTCCCAGGTCCTTTTCTACAGCGCTGCTACTTAGCCGATCGGTCCCCAGCCTGTAGCAGTGCATGGGATTTTTCCGTCCTAAGTGCAGGACTTTGCACTTGTCTTTGTTGAACCTCATGAGGTTTCTTTCGGCCCAGTGTTCCAATTTGTCCAAGTCTCTCTGGATCCTGTCCCTGCCCTCCAGAGTATCTACCATTCCCTCCAACTTGGTGTCATCCGCAAACTTACTAAGCACGCAGTCTATTCCATCATCAAGATCATTAATGAAGATGTTGAATAGAACCGGCCCCAGGACCGACCCCTGGGGCACTCCACTCGTTACCGGTTGCCAACCAGACATCGAGCCATTGATTCCTACCCGCTGAGCCCGTTGATCTAACCAGTTTCCGATCCACCTTACGGTCCACTCGTCCAACCCATACTTCCTTAACTTGCCAACGAGAATGCTGTGGGAAACCGTATCAAAAGCCTTGCTAAAGTCAAGGTATATCACGTCAACGGCTCTTCCCGCATCCACAAATCCAGTCATCTCATCATAGAAGGAAATCAGGTTGGTCAGGCACGATTTGCCCTTGGTGAATCCATGTTGACTGTTCCTGATCACTCTATTTTCCTCCAAGTGTTTCAGGATGGATTCCTTGAGGACCTGCTCCATGATTTTCCCAGGGATTGAGGTGAGGCTGACCGGTCTGTAGTTCCCCGGATCCTCCTTTTTCCCTTTCTTAAAGATAGGTACTATATTTGCCTTTTTCCAATCCTCTGGGACCACCCCCGTTCGCCACAAGTTCTCAAAGATAATGGCCAGCGGCTCTGCAATCACTTCCCCCAACTATGATTCCTCCTGTTCACCAAGAGATGGAAGTTTTGTGTCAAAGAGCTTAAATTTGCCTAGCCACGTATCTTTCCGTTATGCTAAGTATGTTTTAAGATTCAGGAATCATCTTCATTTCACATTCAAACCTCTCGCTAAGTAAGTATTCTTCTTTAACCAGACAGAGTACTTTTTAATGAGTCCAAGGGAGTGATATCACCAGGTTTTATTTCCAACTTTTCAAAGTTAAACCAAGCTATTGTTACTGTTTCAGAATTCCATCATTTGACCTGTAGATACTCAGTGAAAGGTTTCTCAAAGATATAAATTAGTAAGCTCATCTGAGAATAGAAGTTATAACCCCCCGTGTAAATATTTGATCATTTATCAGCAAAAAAAAGATAGAGAATTTAAGAAGTAGCAGTTTTCAAAAAAGATGTTTAAATACAAACTCCCAGTGTTTAGGATGTATTTTCTTGTCAGTGTGCCAAAGCTAAAGACAGATTTTAATAGGATGTACTATATTTCACCAACAAGGCATCTCTGAATTAAATGTTTCCCAAGTTTCATACTGGAGGGAATAGGAGAAACACAATGAAGATATTTCTATTACCTCTCTAGCTCTCCAAAGGAATTGAAATCAGGATTAAACCTGTAACCTAAGTGGTTGAAAAATATCAAGCTTCCTTTAAATATTATATACAGGAAAATTACAAAGGTGTTCAAGGAAAGAATACGGGGAATTTTGGTCACTTTGGAGATTTGAAGTAAAGGTAAAATTAAATAAGTCTTAAAACTGCTCATGAACTTTCCCAGAACAAAGATCTTTCCTTGATGACTTTTCCAAGGAGAACAGACTGGGAAATTAAAATAAAACAAGGTTGGCATGCATTCATTAATCCAATTAATGATTAATTCTAGAAACTCTAATCCAAGATAAATCCTTTTATTATAGCAAGATTGGCTAAGGCTGTAACCACTAAGGGTCTGTCAGCAAATCCATTGTAAACTCCTATTTTTGGAGTTTATATCCACGACGCTTGCCATGCATGGCTGTAGCTATGGAGATAACACATCGTCAAAGAAGGGGAGGGGAAATTCTTTTTGGCAACTTTCACATTACTGAAGCGTAAAAGACATTTTGAAGACTTGAAGGACATTGTTAAATTTAATTTAATTTATCTTAAATTCTTTATAATCTGGCCCACTTTAGAAGGCACACAAGAGTTTTACGAATATTTCACAAATTTCTTGCAGTCATTTGTCTGTGTTATTTCTATATAAGCATCCCAGTCCTTTCTGTGGTGGTGAGTAATGAACAGTTAAAAATTACACGCTCCCCTTTACTTGTCAGTGTAGAAGTGGATATTTAAGAAGCTCTCAAATGTGGATAGAGGTAGGACCTTTTAGGTAAGCATGAGATGATCAACCTGTGAATACGAGGCTGTACTGAAGATAACATGGAGATATAGGACCTTTCCAGTGAACACCCCCAGGTATCCACCAAAAGACTCCTGCCCCTAAGTTACTTCAACACATACCAACTCAGCAGGTTCCTCAAAATCCACCTACCTTTACAATCCCGTCTCACTCAACAGCCATAACAGCCACTAACTCCCACATCTACTCATCTTCAATGTATCTTAACAGCCCAAAAATATGCTATATACCTCAGCAGTCGCATCCAAGAACTCTAGAACATATCCATCTTACAGATGACTCAACCACTGCCTACTTTCAGTTGCCTCCCCTCCTTGCTCTAGAAGCCACTCACCCTTTATGCTTAGCTCTCCTGTTTAAGTCATCATGACCTCACAGCATCTACCCAAGCCAGAGATACTAAATTTTATAAACCTTTGTCTCTTACCACTACTACGGTAAAACAAACAAGAAGTCCTGTGGCACTTTTAAAGATGAACAAATTTATTTATCACATGAGCTTTCATGGAAGAAAATCCCACTTTGTCTACTACAGTGTGGGCTACAGTGTGTTGACCCTAAATTTAGATAGAATATTTAAGTAAAACATAATTCATGGAGTTTCACAAACTTAGCAGCTATGTAGACCCCTGGTTTTTCACATGTACACATTGACCTTAAGAACATCACATTGCCAAAGCAATTACAAGACTATCTGATTCTAGTAAGAACATTCTGGTTCACCAAGAATAGCATGAGAGGTCTTAAATGAAAGCTAGGGTAACACCGGTCATTGTTTCTATAGTGAAATGTATGTATAAATGCTAAATAAGAAATTATGTACATATACTGGAAATATATTCTTAGTTCTGTACCAGAGATGGAGGACTAGGGTTTCTTGTCAGACAAGGGATGTTTATTCATCTTTCTCAGTTGTATGTAAATTAAGTATAATGTAACACAATGGAAGTTCATTTACAAACACAATTATCAAAGAATGTGAAGTGAATGCAACAGCCACCTACAGAAAACTTGTTTACTTCAATCTTGGACCCCCTTTGAATCACTTCTTCCTGTCTAGTGACACTCCTCTCCCACACAGTCATTAAGAATGACCTTTATTTCACCTCCAGTCTGCTTTTCTGCTAGAGGTCAGTTTCTCAGTGCCTCCATTTTGTTTCTCTCTTTCTGAGCACATAATCAGCCACCATTTTAGATTTCTAGCTAAAACTTTACTCTGAACCAGTGCTTTTTTCCTTTCAAAAAAAAGTGCTGGTATGCAGGCAGGAGCAGTGCAGGGGGCAGGAGGATTGTCAAGACCCTCCACCACCGCCACCCCCCGGGGCCTCTCCAAACCCCCTGCTCCACCACCACCAGCCCCCAGTAGCCTTCCCAGTTTTGGTTCATTTCTGGTGTACCATTGAAAACTGATTTTACTTGATTTTTTTAAAAAGTAAAAAACACATCCCTTTTTAAGTTTCTAAACTGTATTTGTGAGCGGATGAAAACCAATGCTGAATCAAACAATTTTGTATTCATTTTTCTTCATTTGATTACACTGGATCCTTCTGTAAAGGTATTGTACAATGACCTTGCAACTCAGACAAAATAAGATGATTAGTGACACTCAAAAGAAATGTCTGTGAATTTGATAACTGCTAAAATAAGAGTGAACAGTTTTAATTGATTCATATTTGACTGTGTTATTGGGAGAAATTTTGCTTCTGCCACTTGAGCACAAAGAAAGCCTTAGTTGATGGAAGCAAGTAACTTCAGAGGTCATTGGAATGGCAAAACAATTGCTTCAAGATGAATTTAACTTGGATTAGATTCTACAACAAGCCCATCTTGAGAAAGCATAACAGTTCTGGTACTTACGAACAAGAGTCAAGCAAGAACGAGAGACAAGCAGTAGCATAACATTTCTAGAACTGCAGCATTATAGAACTGCAAAACCAAAGAGTTAAGGAACAGAAGCTTTTCAATTAAGACCCAATGCACTTCAGAGGAACTACACATATGCTTAAAGCTAGACTCATGCTTAAGTACCTTGTTCAATCAGGGCCATAGAAAAGATAGTTTAATGCATGGAATTCTATATATGAAGAAGTACTGGTGCAATAAAATCCTCACGCATGAAATCAAAGTACCTCCACTCATAGGTCCTTTAATATCATTCATAAGACACAGCAGCCTAAAGAATCAGAAGAAATTTGATCCATTGTCACAGTCCTGTTGAATAAATATTATGAAAACCATGGGCGATAAGTCCAAAGGAAATATAATGTAAATCAACACTCAGTCAATCCAAAAGTGGGCCAGTTTATTTTTTCTGAAATTACTGTGACCCCAAGAAGGAGGCTGAGCATCCATCAGCATTGTCCAGAAGATTAAGAAAACAAATGAAAATCATAGCCACTTGAACAGAAAGGCTAAAAAGCAGCTCCAATAAAAAGAAAGCCATTCTCCCATATGAAATTACCAACATGGACTAGCATCAGATAGTATAATTGCACATGAAAATTCTAGTAGTCCATTTAGCTCTTTGAGATCCAGTTCTTTCAAGTCCATCAGGCTCAGAGTCACAAAGAGGTGTAGCCATCTAACCCCCAGTTACAGGCTCCACTGAAATCCACAAAACTCCTTTTTGACTGCTGCCTAATCTGTAAACTCCTAAAGTCACTTGACATTAAATACATGCAGCAAAAGTTCCCTTAAGTTCTGCTTCTGGGCATGCATGCTATTGTCTCATTCTAAGCAGTTGGGCACCTATATTCCACTTAAGTCTCAGAGCAACCCACAAGTTGGGAGAAGACAGGTGTTTGTTCGCCTAACAGCTATATTGGGCCTGATCTGATAAATGTAGGTAGAGGCCACCTACCAGATCAGGTCCAACTGAAAATGGTGGAAGGAAGGAAAAAGGTAACCACCTCAAATTTTTAGCCTAATGTTAGAACACTCACCTGCACCATAAGGGATCAAAGTTCACTTCCTCTCTCTCCCAAAGGGGAAGAAAAAATTATGAAGAAAGATCTTCTAGCTCTCAGAAGAGTACTATAACCTTTGAGCAATGGGATATTCTGATGTGAAGCTCCCTCATTCTCTCTTGCTGAAGCTCTTCCACTGTGGATAAATAATGAAAGATTCATTACAGTTGAGGGCAGTGTGGGGGAAGGGGAATAGAGGCTGAATCCCACCTCCCAGGTGGGTGCTCAAACCACAAGGATACAGAGTCATTCTCACTCTCAATCTCTGTCTGGCCCAGTGACTATAGACTGTCATAGTGCTTCAACAGGAAAGAGTCCCAGATCAGAGAAGCCAAAAGTTCAGTGGGAGACCTTTTTTCCCCCTTAGGTAAAGGTTGAGAGGAACCTGGGTCTCCTACATCCCAGGTAAGTGCCCCAACCACCGTGCTAAAATTTACTAGGTTGGCCCCTACTCCTCCTTCAGTTTTGTGTGGAATGAGGCAGGCATCTAACTCCTGCTCACAAGTAATGACTTAGATACCTAAGCCACCTGACTGCAGGTGAAGGGGATCCCCATGTGGATTTCAAGAAGACCTAAGTCTAGGCTGCAGGGAGGCATCCAAGTACCTATGCCTATGAAAGGCGCAATGATCTTAGGACACAGCCCTCTCCTTGCATCTCCCATTAATTAACTTAGGCAGCTTCTCACCTAGCATGCTAGCTTTTGTGGTTCACATTCTAAGGCACCTTTCTCTCCATATGCATTGTATATAAAGCTTAGGCACTGCCCAGGTTTTGTGGATCACAGTGTTGTTCCAATGATTTGCTGGGCACCTAAAAGTGAAGCATTGTGAGGCTCACCATTGCAGTGCCTAAGTTGCTTTGTGAATCTGGGCCTCAGTTTTTAATGTCGTGTTGGGTCAAATCTTGGTGCAATCACAGAAGCCTGAGCTGTGTGCTAGTAAGCTTGTGAATATTAGAGGGGTGGATAAATGCAAGGCAAGAGAGAAATCCTTCGCTCATGTCAGGCCATGGAGCGATAACAGATTGTCTTTGTAACAATTACTGTAGCATAAAGGAGTGGGAATGGTTGATGGGTCCACCAGCTGATCCCTTAATTCTATATGCACTTTTGTACCAACCTTTGGGATTGGTGTGCCCCCATGGAGTACAACTCTACCACAGGGTATGGAGGTGCTTGGCAAGCTGCCTAGCATGCATAGCAGAACGGCATTATTTCTGCTGCTGTCAAAGACTTTCACATCCACAGGATGGGCCAAGGGGTAAAGCTGAGCCTTAGTGAAGCACCAGTATTGCCATTTTCAGGGATGCAAGAGGAATTGTAAAATACCTGATGAGTCATGGGAGTCACAAGTTTTTGACCCTAGTAAATGTGAGCATGCTTCACTGGATAGATGCAGTACATTCCACAGCATGAAAGAAGGGGGGTGGGGGAGTGAGTTAATGGTTATATTTAAAATGGGGAGGCAGAGAAATCCAGGTGACAGTGAAAAATGAAAATCAATAAGAAAGCAGAGGTTAAAACACAGCAACAAAGAAAATGAACAAACAAATTTTCTAGATTGGAAGGAAGAGAACAAATTTAGATATAGGATACTGAGACTTAGAGAGCATGTAAATATTTTTTCTATCCAAATCTCATCAGTTTACATTTCTTTTCTTGCTTCTCCAAAACTTCAGTGATGAAGATTAATCTAAGAGTTAATCTACAAAGCCAAAACTATATTCAGCTTCATTTGATATTTTGCTTGTAGTGAACCCCATCAAAAATTCTCTGTAGTAAACAATTAAATGTTACCACATGCAAATCTGTTATTAATTAGGAAATCAAATACATAATGTGAGTGAAAATAATAAAACACTTTACACTTGCATTCAAAACACTTTACAAATATCAGTTAAACCACTCTTATATCATTTTATTTCAGTCCTCAATCTGACTGAATAATGGAGGCTTACAATATCCCTTTGGGATGGCATTATTATCTCCATTTTTCATAGGGGGAAACAGAGACCCAAGAGAATAGGTGACTTGCCCAAGCTCACAGTTCCTATGCTAGATCAATTGTCTGATGGCAATCAAATCTATTGATAAAGTCTCTTAATGACCTTCAAATGCAGGATATACCTACATACCCTTGTCCTTTAACAGAATATTTTGGTGCATTTCTTTTTTTAATGGTGGAATAAGAAGTGGTATGGATAGGTCTTCACTAAACAAAGTTGTTAGTTTTGTCTGAAGATTATTCATTTGTTTATTCTTTGCTTAGGCTAGGGTTTTTAATATTGTATTGCATTTATCATTTCTAAAGACAAATATGCTCTCCAGGACAAGTCCAGTCACCAAGTAAAACCATATATGCATTCAGATTCTGAAAAACAAGAATTGTATACATGGAGATAAGTCCAAGCATTTACTATCCATGTTTTCCAGGTTACAAATCCTTACATTTCATGAAATGACTCAGTTCAACCAGATGATATAGAAGTTCCTCTGTGAGGGAATGCCAAAGTGCAACATTCTTACAGAACAGCTACTAACAAGTGCCAGTTATATTCTACCCCAGTTCAGGATAGCTGGTGTCATGAGCCAGTGTAATGCAGTCCAACAGAAGCCGTGCAAAGAATGCTGGTTTTTTGCCTTCCTAAAGTCATACTGAAGAGACTGGATACATGGTTGGTATGTAACCAATGCAATACAGACTCAGTGTCTGACAATACCTGGTAACGTCTCCAGATCAGGTACAACATAATTATGAACAGGACATTATCAACCATAATGGATACCTTTATACTAAAAAAAAAAAAGGAATGTGGCATCACAGATTATTATACTGTAATGGACCTGGCTAGACTGGTTAGAGGCTGAGTCCAGGGAGAGTTGTTCAAAAGGACACACCCAGAGTATTGCAATGGGCCCTACTGGATTGCTATGGAAGGCTGTCTTTCCAGTGAGAAGCCCTTGGTGGAAGATAAAGGCTGTATACACTGGAAGCAGTTTGTTTTGTTTTGTTCTACCTTCCCATGCTGTGTGTGGCTGAGTCACAAAAGAAGCACCAGCAAAACCATCCACTTGGGAGGGCGCCCGCAAGAAGTGGGTACCATCCATTCAAACTAGGAGACAGCAGGTTCACATCTGACCAGATGGGAATGCTTGGAAGAGGAGGGTGCTCACCTTGTTACACAGCCTTATTTGTTTCTCACAGTTATACAACACCATTCATTCAGTGCCTGATTTACACTAGAGTAAAGAAAGGGAGAATGAGGCCTTTAATACCAGTGATTTGTTCTACCATTTATACACATGTAGAAGACTTCCCCCCCCCCCCCCCTCTATATTTAAAAAAAATAGTAGCAATGCTTGGGTGAGACACATGGACCAAAATTTCACAGGTGATCTCTGTATGTTCCTCATTTTCTGGAAGGCTGTCATGGAGCCACACAATTCTGCTCCCTTTCTTCTAGCTTTCCTCCCCTCTTCCAGAAACCAGACTGGAATCTCCAGTGCTTTTAACCACTCCCACTCTTTGCTTCCTTCTTCCCCATAATACATGCTTGGCTCAGCTCCAACTCACCTTCACCAGGCTTGCTTGGGGCCCTGGGATGCCCAGAGTTATTCCCCTGCCCTATAGCCTCTACAAACAGAGACCTAAGTTCCTCTGCCTGAACCCCCACCTCCCTCAACGGGAGGAAGCAGACTTTATGCTTCTCTGCGCAGCCACACAGGTATTGCCCATTCCCTCATTATCTCAGGACTTTGCTTACAGCAGTTCCCTGCAGCCAGCTGCCACGCATTAGCTTTCTAATCAGGGTGTCTCAGTGCAGCTCAGCTGCTTAGTAGGGGTAGCCCAGGCAAAGGAGGGGGGTTACCACCTTCACTCTGCTGCAGTGCCTAATTTGAGATCCCTATGTTGTGATCTGAAGAAATGCTGAATACTCACAATTGCAACAGAGTTTAATAGTTGCTCTATGCTGAACATAAAAATGCTCAACTCTGAAAAAAAATCAGGGACCAGTAGTCCCAAACATGGCACCCCAAATTAACTGACACTTTTGACCTTAATCTCTGTGTTTCATTTCCCTCTGTATACAGTGGGGTTAATAATACCAATTCATCTCACATTAACGTAAAAACAATTTCATAAACATTTGTAAAAATACAACAATACTACAGCAAGAGCAGCAAAGAAAAGAACCCCTGATGAAATTAATTTGTTTTTATTATTCAGTGCAGGATTTGATTGGTATGCAGTAAATAATGCATGGAGCCACTTGCTGAATACGAAGGATTAAAAATAATAGAAATATCAAATAGCTACCTGTTCAGTAAGCAACGCATTGAATGAGGAAGGAAGTGGTCCTGTGGAAAAACATAATCATATACAACTGAAGACTGTACCATAATGCACCTGCAGCACAGAGGTAGGGTTGCACAAGCATCTGAATTCTGGCATTTTCTAATTTTTGTGTGCTTGACTGTGCAGCCTTCATGGTGTTCTTTTTGTGTTTTGAAAAAGCTTTAGCTATTTTGCTTCTGGGTTTGTTTTCCTCTGCCCCACCCATATCCTCTTCCAGTAATTGAGGGTAGGATGCATTGGTATGTGGTGAGTGATCTCTAATATATATCTCTGTGGGCAGCACTTACTAATCACATTCTCGTTCAGGATTGCGAATAGTAATGTGGTAATGCTCTCCTAAGGATACACATTATGTCTACAATCATCTACATTCAAGTATGAATAGTCAATCAAGTATCCTCTCCCCTGGACAGCTATTGTGTACATATTTTCTCACTCTTTTTATATTATTAGGGGGAGTTTGGAATTTCTGATTATATGCGGTGATACAGTGTTTAAAAAAAATTGCTGATTCCAGTGCAGAGTTCAGCATTTAGGGATGTCAGCTTAAATAGTCTTCACACTGATAAGCAAAACAAAGAAGAAATAAAATATCTGTCAGTCAAGAGAAAATGTTCCAAGTAGTGAGTTAGGTTTGAGTTATATGACATTCAGTGAGTATTAGGGATTCTTGTGGCTAAACACCTTTATGACTTGAAAATTGATCCTTTAAAAATTGATTTTTCCCATTGCCCTCACCAATCTCTCTCTCTCTTTTCCCATTAGGTGACTCACACTATTACTTCAGGACCTAACCTGCAACTGCCTTCCATTCCCACTGACATTAATAGAACCTGTTACTGGAGATGCTCAGCTATTCACAGCATAGAATCTTAGAACTTTCAAATTAAAAAAATTCATAGGTTGATTTTGATGCAGCTGAAACCCATGTAATCAAATAGAAGAATAATCTTACGTTTAGAGAGTGCCTTTCATTTAGAAAGATCCAAAAGCACTTTATTAATTTATTTTTAACTAAATATAAAGCAAATACTTTGCCTGCCTTAGGGGAGAAACTTGAACCACTTTCACAATACACAGCATTGAAGAAATGAAAAATAGAAATCTAAATGAAACCAACCAGAAATTCACTGTGATACCAGGGCTACAATACATGCTGTTTGTCTTAAACAATTTACTCTTTGGAATCATTCAGTTTTTCCTTTATATCTTTCAGTTAGAATTTAGATGACATTTTGGTACAAATAGATAACTTTGCAAATAAGTTGGGTATACTTTAATTTTGTAAATGGCCAATACTTAAATAAGGCCCTGATCCTGCAAACACTTATCATGCTTAAACTTTATCATTTGAGTAGTCCCATTGAAATCAACATGTAGACAATCATGTTTGGTTAAGTGCACGTAAAAATATTTTCAGGATCAGGGCATTAATTTTCTCTAATCATGACAGGTACTAGCAGTATTGCTTTACAACAGGCACAGCATTTAATGTTAGTTCTCATCAGCAGAAGAGATTCAGACCCCACCTTTGCTTTAGGTTGTAATAGACTATGGAGCAGACATTGACATCTATATAACAATATATATCAAGTTGAATGGTGCTCTATTATTACTTATTTCTTTGGGGTCATGAAGATCTACAAATATTATATATCTCTGACTAATTTCTTAACTTAAGTGCTTATCTTAAAAGTTAGGTTGACATAGCTATGGGGCTCATAGGTGTAAAAAAATTCACAGCCTTGAATGCTCCAGGTAGCGAACCAAACCCCTAATGCAGCTTCTTCTGCCGACTAGCTTTTGCTGCTTGAGGAGGTGGCTTACCTATACTGATGGCAAAATCCCTTCTGTTGCTGCAGGAAGCAGCTACGCATCAGCGGTATGGCAGCGTAAGTGCACTGCTATAGCTGTGTCACTGAACTGTAAACATGGCCTAAACAATAACTCAAATGATATGGGGACACTGAATCTAGATCTCAGTGCTAACATCATACTCCTACTACATGTGACTTATCCTCTTGTGGTACAAGAACAGATCTGACAATTGTTATAGAAAGAAAGGAGAGGAAAATATAGCCAACTCTGTATCTGCCTTATTTCTGTGTTTGTAATAGCAAGGGTGGAGAAGTAGTTATTGAGGCTGGTCTTAAGGAAGCAAGGCTGTATTCAGGGCTGGGGAGTTCAGTAATCACACACATCTGAAAAATGTATTTTATACCTGATGTTTTGAAATTCATTTTTAAATATCTCCATCCGAATGTCCTCTTGATACCAAATATAGGTTTTGGAGCACAGCTACCTATTTGGGAGGTAAAAGGACCAGCCTGTGGACAAGAGGGGTATCCACTCACCTAATGAGGAGAAAATGAGAGTATGGCAGATACATAACCACTCCCCCAAATAAGGGATCTATTGGGAGATGATTGAGAAGATGTCCCCTCTTAGCAACAGCTACCATCAGTGTCACTGAAAGTTTTGATAACTGCCTCTCCCTTGGAGCCAATATAGAGATAAAAAAAGAATAAAAGAGGACATGCAAATTCTGAGCAGTATCTTAAAAATATGTCATAGATAGAACTGTCCAGAGAAGCTTTAATGAACCATAATCTCTCAGAATACGCAGTTCCATCTGTCACATTGTCTGGAGTAGATCATGACCGTGAATGCCAACCTCAAGGCAGACTGTCAGGAAGCATGGCAGAGACCCCAAACTGATGGTGTGTTCTATAATTAGATTTCATCAATCCAGTCACTAGGGTGAACTCTTAAAGCATTATAACCGTCTTACCATGAAGTCACTGACAGTCGCCTTGGGCATTCCAGTCTAGCTTGCCATTCAAGCAAGCTGGATTTAGTAACAGTTGGTTGCTATACAACAAAGCTCACAAAATATTCTGGTTACTCCTAGACCCATTAGATCAATCATTTACCCTAGGTCAATTTGCACTTGAGATCTCACACCAAAGACAATGCCTATAGCCAATCCTATAATAAGCCACCTAAAAAAATTAGAGAGTTATTGCAAGGTAAAAGGAGGTAAACGTGTACACAAATGAGTTACAGTCTATGGTTTTAAAAAGGCAACAGAGCTGTAGTAATCTCTCTGCTCTGAAGGTCCTCTGGTGTTAACACAAATTGACCATGAGCATCCTTGCTTCTGATTTGTAGCTCTGGTGTTATGAGAGTCCAAATAGCAAAAGAGAGAGATGAATTTTTCTCTTGACAGCTATTTTTTTCCTTCCTCCATAGTGCAAGCTGATGGGACAAGCCTTTTGCACACAGCCTCGTCATGGGGGTAAAAGGGACAATTAAAGTCTCTGTATTGTGATGTCCCACAGTGGCCCACTTAATTTTGATAGTCTTCTTGATGAGAGATGATACCTCTGGAAAAGTTTACAATTTCAGAGTAAACATTTTTACAGTTATAAAGCAAAAACTTAAATATTACCGTATAGTATGTGATAACAATATAAATTAGATTAATGTATGCAGCAATTTATAAGATTTTCATAAAGTCTAAACACTAAAACACATGGTTGTAAGTTGTACACCCATCTTAACCATGCCATGATATTGGTTTTCAGCAATGATTGACACAGACTGGCCTCCTGAAATGAATTTGTCAATGCTTGGCTGGGGCCTAAAGCTTTGGGAAGAACTGGTATGTGATTTGCCTGTGTCACGCCATCTAAAAAAAACCAACTTCACAAAATGAGGTCAAATTCACTGAAGTTTTGTTTAGAAGAAAAAAAGTTCCAAGAACACTAAAACAAGCAAGGAGTCCTGTGGCACTTTTAAAGACTAACAAATTTATTTGTCACATGAGCTTTCGTGGGAGAAAATCCCACTTCATCAGATGCTTTGAAGATGGGGAGGTTACAGAATGGGAGGAAAATAGGCAGGGAAGTGTAAGTCATAGGATCGGGTCAAGCTGTAACAGCAAATCAGAGCCATTGTTAAGATTCAAACACTTGGGAACTGCATGTAGAGGAAGGTGAGGTCAAATCACTTGTTGTAATGAGAAAAAAATCTGTAGTCCTTGTTTAACCCTGAGGAAACAGAATCAAATTTACATATAAATTCCAGTTCTGCAGTTTCTCTTTGAAGCTTGGAGTTGTTATTCATTTGCTTGAGCACAGCTATTAACAAGTCCCCTATTGGTTTTTTGAATGTTGTGATTTCTGATGTCTGACTTGTGTCTATTTATTCGTTTACGTAGAGATTGTCCTGTTTGTCCAATATATATATGAGGCAGGGGGCGCATTTCTGGCACATGATGGCATAAATCACATTGGCGGACGAGTAGGTGAAAGTCCCATTTGGATATTTTCAAACACCGCAATCTGATTTTTTCATTCTCAAATTACTTTTCAGTTCAAAAGCAAAATGAAAAAATACCTTTGTTGAAATGAATGTTTCAAACAAACCCAAATGATTTTTTTTTTAATTTTCCCTCAGAAGAACATAAGAATAAAGATACTCGGTCAGAATAATAGTCCATCTAGCCCTGTGTGCTATCTTACAAGACTGGACAATGCCAGATGCTTCAAAGTCATAAACAGAAGAGGACAAGTATCCTTGATTCATCCCTTATTATCTAGTCCCAGATCTGGCATCAGAATCTTAGGGACATCCCAGAGTATGGGACAGCATCCCTGACTATCTTGGCTATTGATGGACATATCCTCCATGAACTTATCTTTTCTTTCTTGAATCTTATTATACTTTTGCTCTTCACCGCATCTCCTGGCAGTGAGTTCCACAGCTTCACTGTGCAGTATGTTAAGCAGTACTTCCTTTTGTTTGTTTTTAAACCTGCTGCCCATTAATTTCATTGGCTGATCCCTGGGACTTGTAATATGTGAAGGTATAAATATCATGCCCTTATTCACTTTTTCCACATCATTTGTGATTTTATATATCTCTATCATATCCCCCCTTACTCATCTCTTTTCTAAGCGAAAAGCCCCAGTCCTTTTAATCTCTCTTCATATAGAAACTGTTCCATACCCATAATCATTTTATTGCCATTTTCTGTACCTTTTCCAATTCCAATATGTCCTTTTTTGGGGAGATGAGGCAACCAGAACTGCAAGTTTGTGAGCATAACCATGATTTATATAGTGGCATTATGATATTTAATCTTGTTATCTATCCTTTTCCTAATCATTCCTAATATTCTGTTAGCATTTTTGACTGCCACTGCAAATGGACAGATGATTTCAGAGAAGTATCCACAATGACCCCAAGTTCTCTTTCGTGAGTGGCAACAGCAACTTTGGACCCCATCATTTTGTAGATAAAATAGGGATTATGTTTTTCAATATTCATTACTTTGCATTCATCAACATTGAATTTCATCTGCCATTTTGTTCCAGTCAGCCAGTTTTAAGAGATCCCTTTGTAAGTTGGCAATCAGCATTGCACTTAACAATTGTGAGTAATTTTCTATCATCTACAGACATTGCCACCTCATTATTAACTCCTTTTCCCAGATCATTTCTGAATTTGTTGAACAGCATTGGTCTGTATCACAGCCCATGCCCTGAACTGCAAGCTTGGCAGCAGCACAGGCACACACAGCCTGCCTGCTTGTAGCAGTGAGACAAGCTGCTGGCTCCTTCCCCCAAAGCATGTAGCCAAGGCAGGAGAGGAGGAAGGAAATTTAAATCCCTCCCTCTTCTGCAGCCCAGGCTCCGTGGTCAGAGGTGGCAGCTCCTCTGGAATGGAGCTGAGCCCCACTGAGTACGGAAGAGGCAAAGGGGGGGGGGGCCTGGGAGAGATGGAGAGCTGGGACCCATGGCAGAACCAAGCCATGGGGCTCTGGGAGGTGGCCATACAGTGGGCTGGCTTCAGGGCCCCGGGGGCTGGAGCTGCCGCACTGTGGGCGGGGAGTAGGCCGGAGCTGGGCCATGGTGCAGGGATGTGGGGGGTGCTGCTAGGGTGGGGGCGAAGCTGGGGCATGAGGAGTAGCTGGGAGGGTGGAGCTGGGCCACTGGAGTGGGGGGGGGTAGCAGGCATGGGCCATGGGACCTTGGTAGGGGAGGGCTGCTGGGAAAGGGCCAGGGGCAGGGTCTGTGCTGTGAATCTTTTTTTTAGGGAGCAACACTGCTATTTACTTCTCTCCATTCTGAAAACTGATCATTTATTCCCACTCATTTTTCCTATCTTTTAACCAGTTCCTGATCCAGAGAGAATCTTTCCTCTTATTCACCCTACTCCACATAACTGTTGATCCCCTTAAAGAATTCTAATATATTGGTGAGACACGGTGCCCTTTACAAAAGCCATGTTGACCTTTCCTCAACAAATCATGTTTATCTGTGTGTCTGATAATTCTGTTCTTTACTATAATTTCAATCAATTGGTCTGATCCTGAAGTTAGGCTTACTGACCTATAATTCCCAGAATCACATCGGGAAGCTTTTAAAAAACAATTAAGTTCACATTAGCTATCGTCCACTGATCTCGTTCAGAAGATCATTTAAGCGATCTGTTACATATCATGGTTAGTAGTTCTGGAATTTCATATCTGAGTTCTTTTGAACTCCTGGGTGAATACCATCTGCTCCTGGTGACATCCTCGCAGAGAATGTTGACATTTTCGGGTTTTGCTCTGATTTGGAAAAAAGACAGATTTTGAAAACCTGAAATCCTTTAGAAAAAGCAACTTCCATCATTTGCACAGCTCTACTCAGAAGCACTGTCCAGCATAGGCCTCTATGGCTATGTCTACACTTGCACTTTTAAGTCGACTTTAACTAAGTCGACTTAACTAAGTCGACTTTAAGTCGACTTAATTAAGTCGACTTAGTGTGTCTACACTTAAAATTAAAGTCGACTTAAAGGGGAACTTACAAAGTCGACCTAGAGCGTCCACACTGGATGCTCTAGGTCGACTTTGTGGGGCTAGGGGGACCTTGGGCAGGTCCACGGTGGCAGGGGGGCACCCCCTGTGTACAAAGGGGCATAGGGGTACAGGGACCCTGGGAAGGCAGAGCCCTGTGTGTGATGCTGTCTGGATTTAGGGAAGCATTTATGATATTATTTTCTATAGCTATCTCATAGATGTTATAATCTATAGGAACTATGTCATGTTTGGTATCAATAGAAAGGTAGTAATTTGCTGGGAATGATTATATAGTTTATGTCTAGGAATTCTATTTCGATTAGAAGTTAAGAATTTGATGTTATATCCATACTTTAACTTGTGTCATTCTGGACAAATGCCTTACATGGGAGGGTGTGAACAACCATTGTCTCCTTTGAATCCTAACACCTATTTTGATTTGCTGTTACAGCCTGACCTGATCCTATGTCATACACTCCCCTGCATTTAATTTCCTCCCATTCTGTAACTTTCCCATCTTCAAAGCGTCTGACGAAGTGGGATTCTCTCCCACGAAAGCTCATGCGATAAATAAATCTGTTAGTCTTTAAAAGTGTCACTGGACTCTGTTGTCTCCCTAAATCCAGACAGTGTCACACCGTGCCCACAGGCCCTGCCCTTTGGGGGGCATGCCAGGCTCCCCCTGTGCCCCCCCCCGGCAGGGAGGGCATTGATTTAGTCCTGGGGCAGCCCTAAGTCAACTTAGGGCTACCGCAGGGCTACACTGGCTTAATTTGACTTTAAAAAGTCGAATTAAGCCTTAGGTCGAGTAAAAAGCAAGTTTAATAAAGTCGACGTAATTTTGATTACGTCGACTTTATTTTGCTTAAGTTGACTTAATTTACCAGAGTAGATGCAGCCTATGTGTTTAAGTGCATTCCTGTATTAGACCCTCATTTCTGCTACCATGGTAAAGTGATGGCTGTGTATGGGACAATGGTGTTATGATAATGTGTTTAAGCATCCTGCTGTGATATTAGGTGCAGCCTTTTTATTAGTCTTTTCTATTTGCTCCCAGAACAGCCCTGTTAAAAGTCCCAAAAGTGTAAAGATAGGATCTTAAATTTTTAATAGTGATCTGCTTCTTGCATTTTATTAACCACTTGTTTTAGGCAGCTACAAAAGATCTTGTTAATACAAAATAGAGAGCCAAAAGCTGAAAGAATGTACTCTTTTTCCTCATGAATCTCTAGCACATATAGAATTTTTGTTTGTGATACAATATGCAAGTGTTAGGTGAACAAAAATGGTATTATGAAACTATGGTTTTGTTATTCACTTATCTAGGAAATATAGATGGACACTGCATCCAGTTTTCATTGAGGTCCTATGTTTCATCCAGTTTTCAGCTGGCTTGAGTAAGGTAAAAGGAAGTCAAGTGACTTGCCCAAAATTACACAACTATTCAGCAGCCGAGCTGGCTACAAGGATTGGTTTTATCTGGTAGACCCCACAGTCTCCTTAAACTGCACAGCTTCCAATCGGCAGTGGTGATAGAAAATAATATACGATGGCTAGCTATCTTTCTTTCTCCAAACCTTATCCTATGTTATTTAAACTTCTATTTTGGGGGGCAGGGCTTAATTCTTGGCAAAGTTTGTTAAACTGAGTGCTTAAACTGGACAAAACACTACAAAATGCCCCATAGTGAATAATACTACAAAGACAAAGGAATGAATTAAGGGTTCGGTTCCATTCCTTTAAAGTCAGTGATAAAATTCCCATTTACTCCATTTGTTACCATCACACAAACTCCCTTTCAGGCAGGGACAAGAAGGGCTGGCATAGGATCTGCTCACACTGCAAAGTCCATTTGCAAGCCTGCTCTATGGGTGCTTTCTTACTGAGCAATGGGAACCATGTCGTTTCTGTGGCTTCACAATTTTGCCAACAGGAAATGTTCAGAAATCCTGAGTCAGGCTCAACAAAAATCCTGAGATTAGTTTTAAAAATAATAGATTTAGTGTTCTTTTTATTTGCTTCTGCTTTTTGAGCCTTTAGGGTACACTGGGGTCACATTAAGAAGTTTTCTCCATAGCCATGAGAGCTAGAAACTTGCTTTTTCTTTAAGAATGAAGGTTGAAATCATCACATATCCACTTGAAGCCAGGAGCTGTGGCTTTAAGGAAAACAATAATTATAAGGAGACTTATGAGAAAATTGTAAGAGTTAGCAACACCAGCTTTGGGAGATTCCTTTGTTCCCTTCATCTGTAGGCTCTTTGGCTATGTCTACACTGGCAAGTTAGTTCGAATTAAGGAGACTTAATTCGAACTAACTAAAGCCATGGCTACACTAGGCTTTAGTTAGTTCGAATTAAGGGCTTCCTTAATTCGAACTAAGAAGTTTGAATAGGGTATTCGAACTAAAGGGTTAATTCGAACTAACTAGCTTGAATTAACCAATGTGGCCATGTTAATTCAAACTAATTTCTTAGTTCGAACTAACCGGCCATTGAAATGAATGGGGATCGCTAATTCGAACTAACTAAAATTAGTTCGAATTAGTTAGTTCGAACTAACTAATTCAAACTAATTTTAGCAAGCGTAGACATAGCCTTTGAAAACAGACTCCTAGTCATACTAAGAGAATTAACAATAGGCCAACTACAGAACTAGAGAAACATATAATTCAAAACTCTTTTTATTTCACAGGTAGTAACTGTCTGAAAAGTGGCAGGATTTGGGGCTTGATACAAAAAGAATGAAAAATTAGTAAATTGTTCCTGTTAGATCTTATTGGGGGTAAGAATTCACCTTTTGACTAGTAAGGAGTTAAGTCCAATTGGGTCCAATAATTACTAGAAGGTGTTCCCACTGAAGTCCCCATAGAGCTTAATGCTACGTATGGCAATGCTGCTTGCTATTTATTACATTCTCAGCTCCCATACTATAACTGCAGGTGACATATGCCAGCCATGTGTTACTTTTCTTGTTTATCTCACCACTATTTTAACTCCACATTAAGAACCTTGTTTCCCATGCAAAGAACATCTGCTGATGTGAGAGGCATGCTTTTAGTATGTTGATTTATCATTGTCAGATGCAGGGTTTTTAATGCTGAAATTTGAATATTGTATTTAAGGCACTTTTGTGATTACAGAGGTTTTACATATAAATTGCTTTACGTTACCCCAAAAAATCTTCTGTATATTTTAAGCCAGACTCATGCCCACATGTTTTCCATTTTAATATCTTATTTTGCATTGCTAAATGGATGTGAATTGCTTTCCATTTACAATGGCTGCCTGCCTGTGTGAAACTGAGGATCTGCAACTGCTGCTGCTGCTGTCAGACAAGAGTTTCATTTCCTGGTTATTTTTCAGTGAGCCAGCTACTGACTGGATAATATTTATTACAAGAAGAGATACTAGAAGACTCCAGGTAGTGATCTGCAACTGCCACCCTAAGACTTTTGCAAAAAGAAAAGCAACTTTCCACACATTTACTCTAGCTTAGCTGGTTGCTTTGTATAGTGCTATGCTGAGTAGCTGAAATAACACCACCATCTGCTGGACTTTCTGGAGCGGACGTGTTAAGTAATAAGAGAAGAAAGTGTGTCAGATTTCCAAGATGTCTGCTTTTGAATGTAGGGATACATTGTTTTTGACAAATCTTAGCTGCCTAATTCTTACTTTTGATTAACTATCTGTACTGATATGTTTATAGTCTGCTTTGTTATTCTTTATGCAAAAAAGATGATTAATAAAGCCTAGCTAGAAGGGAGGAGCTGGCAGGGGTGGCAGGGTTATGAAGACAGGAGGGAACCTTTCCTGTAGCAGGAAAGAGGTCCACTGTGGCAATTGTGCTCCATGAAAGATACATTAATGTGATTCCCAATGTGTCTGTTATTATTCTTTCTGATAATCTGTTGCTAAAACATGAGTGTTTGTTCACATGAACTCTGGAAATGTCAAGATGTAATTGTGGTAAATAATAAACAACAAAGACCCAAGTCTTTGGGTCTTTGGAAAACAAAAGTTATTCGTCCAGGAAATGTCAGATGTTGCAGAATGTGTTGCTATAGTGTATATGGCTTTCTAAAACCTCAGTTTCATGATTGTTTCTGCCATAAATAATAAAACTTAGAGGAGACCAGATGTGCTTGGATATAGGTAGCTTTGCAATTTAAAAAAGTGATGTCCCCCAAAAGGAGGTATAGTGATAAAATATGTCTACTGGAGCTATGCAAGAATTCTGTCATGGATCCAAGAGCCATAAGAATGAATAAAGGATTTGAAAACATGCCTTATAGGGATAGTCCAAATAAAGCAATATTTTTTAGTCTGACAAAGAGACTGTTAAACAATGACTTGATAATTATAATAATTATATACTTGGGAAACAAATATTTAATAATGGGCTCTTCAATTTGACAAAGAAAGGTATAAAGAGTTCCAATGGCTGGAAATTGAAGCTAGTCAAATTCAGACTGGAAATAAGAAGCAAGTTTTTAATGGTGAGAGTTGTTAGTCATAGGAACAATTTATCAATGTTTGTAGTGGATTCTCTATCACAGGCAACCTTTTGAATCAAGACTGGCTGTTATTTTAAATGATGTGGTCTAGAAATTATTTTGGGGAAGTTCTATAGCCTGTGTTAGCAGGATGTCAGACTAGATGATCACAGTGGTCCTTTCTGACCTTAGCATCTATGAAGCTGATAAAAAGCAGTGTATGGACCTAACTACCCTCAGTTCCTTCTACAAATTCGAAGAACTGAAATAATGACTGAAGTGTGGAGAGACGATGGGTCAATGTGGATTTGCATAGGCAATATACCTGAAGAACAGCTATTGACAGGTACCTTCTTTCATCTGCATTAATTGCCTCTGCAGGCTTCTTCTTATACGATTTTAATCTAAGAGTATCAGCTTGATAGGAGAGCTGGGGAAACATTGATGACTAAAGAACAATTCTTCCAAAACAAGCATTAGAGCAAGATGCCAATTCAAGAACTTACTACTCTATAAAGTCATAAATGGAATACAAAATGGCAGGGAATGAAAGGAGAAAGAATCTCTTCTTTACCTCATTTTTTCTGAGTGTAGGGTGGGAAGGTGGGTGCCCTCAGGAAGATTATGACCTCTCTGATTGGCATGGTGGTTCTAAAATTGTCTTCAACAACAGGAAAGTGCTGGGGGCAGGGGAGGCGGGGAGAGGATGTAAGATTAAGCTTGTCCTTATGGGACAAACTGAAACAAGGGTCAAGTCATTAAACGGGCTCATTTTCCTGGCAGATGCTACTGGCATTTCTAAAAGCTGTTCTGGAATAAATGTTCATGAGGTAGGGAACAGTTACCCATGTTCTGTTCTGAGAATCTCTCTTTTCCAGGAATTTCATCATGGAGATCTTCTGTTTTAAAACACTAAATGTTCCACTCTTCCTCAGTGCACTGAGCATCTTTATTCAACAGTCTAGTGAATTCCAGGTTGCTGCCTAAAGGATTCCGTTTTTAAAATGTAACCTCACTTTTGGGACAGGAGACATAGAGGCATAGGAAAATTACCAAAGTTTCAGATGATAGGATCAGGAAATACAAATACCAGAACTGATGACTGAAGGCTAGCGAAGAACAGAAGTCTCATCATTGTTATCTCTCTGATGTTGTGTGAAAGAAGAGGAACTTGGGGGGAGAGATTTTTGATCCTAATTTAGAAGGCCTCTATTAGAGAGTTAGAGTCCTTTCTTTCCCTTGAACAAAAAGAGACACATAGGCAATGGTAGCTTTAGTTTACAGACAGGGACTCCTAGGATGTCTGCTAACGGAGAATGCCTGTGGATGCAATGAATAAGAAAGTCATCCTAGCCCTGCCTTCTATGTGGCTAACACCTATCAGTTTTGGGACTAGTAATACAGATACTTCTCACTGTTGCAGTTCCCTTCCTGCACTGATTTTGTATCTCATGGGGTCCTTAGCCCCAGCTTTCTCCAATAGAAGCCAATATAATCCAGGTTTCTATAATCTATAGCCAGCAATGAATTTTTTTCTGCATGGATGATTAGGGATATATATTAGATTAAATCCTGCTTACTAGAGGTATAAATTACACTGATAAACCTGCAACTGGAATAAATGAAACTTTCTCTCAATAACTTAAGTCCAGATCCTCAAAAGATACATAGATAACAACTCCCATTGATTGAGGCCAAACTTACATTTTTTTCCTAAGAAAGTGTCCCTCCTCTTAACTCATCTTTCTTTTATATAAAGGAGAGTTAATGACGCCAGCAATCAAAGGAGCACATCTCCTTCAGCAACAGATGAACCAGCAGGCTCTCTTTTGTGTAACTGGGATAAAGTAAAGATTATTTTTACTAACATGCATAAACAAAGCCATTTTAAGATTTGATCCCTTATTTAATATAAAAAAATAACTGGGAAGGCAATATTTGCCTCTTCTTTTGAAATCTAGTTCCCTTTCCCAAACCCACTGTTGATATATGCGTAAGTACCTCTGTTTTACTTCATGGTGATCTTCATCAGCAACTCTTTCTCTGAAAGCAGTATTCTAAAGCAATTTTGTGCTGAACTTGTAAAAAAAAAATACAGACAGAACTATGCACTAGTTAGTTTTGGATAATCATTTTTTTAAGTGCAATCACATCACATTATTTAGTACCATGATGTCATACACTATATTTATACTACTGCCAAAATATTTAGCAAATACTGTGGGAACTCACTACTGGTTCAAATGTGAAGTGATAAGATCTGAAATTCTGGTAGATAAATTGCTATCCTGTTATTTCTGCATACTCAGAAACCTCTGCACATTTTTTACCTGAATTACTTTCATGCTGGGATGATTCTGACATTCTTTGTCTATTTTCTCTCTTCAAAAACAGATTACAACATGAAACTGCTGAACTAGAATTCATATGCAAACTAGATACCATCACAGTGGGTTGAGTAGAGATCTTGAATGGCTAAGTCCTTACAAAAGATAATTTCTTCTCAGCTTCTCAGGTCTTACTTCCCTCTTCCATACTGTTTGACTTAAACCAGCTTCTTTATTTTGCTGACAGCAGGTTTACACAGCCTGTCCTTTTCAGTGGCAGTCAAACGTAGATATGCAAGTTACCTAAAATAACTTGCAGATCTACATTCAGCTTTTCTACTCCCTGCACACATACTGTGCTTGTTCAAAGGGAGGGACCTCCTTTCAAACCAGTGTTATCTGGTTGCCAGGGTGGTGTTGCAGGATCAAATTTCCTGATTGGCTGAGCAGGTCTTCACAGATCCAAGCAGTCAATCTGAAAGTTCAAATGGACAGCGGCAAATTTGTCTCTATCAGTGAAGACCTGCCCTGAGACAGGCTATCAGACCATCCCTCCGGATCTATTTGAATAGACCTTGTGACCAACTTTTCTCTATGGGTGCATCTACACTTACAAATTAAGTCGACTTAAACTTGCTTAAATCCACTTAATTTAATCTGTGTCTACACTACAATTTCCTTAAGTCAACTTAAGCTGCTGCTTAAGTCGATTTAAGGACATTTAAAGTCAACTTTATAAAACCTCATTTAAAGTCAACTTTACTGGCTAAGTCGACTTTCTAAGTCGATTTATCCAGTGTGGACGCAGATTAGTCCTAAATCGAATTTAAATTGACTTAAAGGGCTCCAGGGCTCACCCACTGCCCTCCCTGCCAGGGTAGCTGGCACAGCCAGAGCCTGGCGTGCCCCACCCCCACAGGGCAGGACACAGCCCTCCCCACCCCGCTCTTATGCCCTGCCAGTGTCCCTGTCCTGCTCAGCCCCCATTGTACCTAGGTACAATGGGGCAAATGCTGAGCCCCCTGGCACTTGGCAAGGGGTGCCCTCCTGCCACCATGGACCAGTCCCAGGTCCACCTAGCCCCTAGAAGTCGACTTAGGCATCCAGTGTGGACGCTGTAAGTCGATTTGGCAAGGTCCCCTTTAAATCGACTTAATTTTTGAGTGTGGATATGCTAAGTCGACTTAGCAAAGTCGACTTATTTGGCCAAGTGTAGACATAGCCTGTATGTATAAATATAGTTAACATGCCACATTTTCCATTTCATGCATCTGATGAAGTAGAATTGTGCTCATACAATAACTAAATTCGTTGGTCTTTAAAAGTGCCACAGGACTCCTTTTTTTGTTTTAGTTTTGCTGAAATAGACCAACATGGCTACATCTCTGGAACTATTTACTCACAGAATGACACTGACTTGAAGAAAAGTCATAGGGAGGCATCAGACTGAATTTATAATGCAAATACAAGAATGAGACCTTCTTAAACAACTAACTTGCCTTTGACTATCTATTCATGCAATTACAGAAATTTTGTACCATTCTTACTATTTATTTTTTTAACAAATTTCATTTTAAAAAAATGCTACTTGTGGTCTGTTGGGAACTTTCAGTTTATACATGCTTTACTGAGTATATCATAGCAATTTGCTGTAGTCCATCCACTATACCATTCTCTTTTTCGGAATACACCACCATTAAAGCTATTTATGAAACAGTGTATTTCCTTTTCTATAAAACGTGGGCTGTCTGATGCCTGCTTAGAAAAGCCAAACAACCCTGCACTTTGAGACCTTTAAACATCAGCAATAATAAGTCTTTCTTTGATCTGAAGGAAGAATTAATTATTTACATGTTCCTCATTTACATGTTTCTCATTAACTTTTTAACTACACATTAACAGGAAGTTTTTAAAATAATTCTGTTCTATTTGTGATCAAAGGTTACCATAGTCCAGTTTCCAGGTAATATATTTGGCCATTCTTTAATTATTTCCAGTTAATCAGAAAATGACATTTGCAAACTGTAAGCATAGCTGAAGTACTGAAGGTATTCCATAGGTCCTTGACAAGACATAGTCCTGGCTCTCTTCGCAATTCGATAATGATATGCTGGGTGACCCCAATCCTATATATCCAATAGATACATGACATTTTTACTTTCAAAATGATATAGAAGTTAAAGTGTTTCTGGATCATGCATCACTTTCAGGCCAGATTATGATACTCTTATTTACATGGAGTCACATGTTACTTTTGAGACGCTGCAGTGGAACTATCAGTGTGACTAAAGCTATTAGAATTTGACCCATATTAACAGCTTGTGTCTTCTGTGCATCTTGTTTAGAGGAAATTTTCAAAGTTTTGCAATGACTAATTTTTGTGTCTCATACTCTTGGCTTGTTGTGCATCACAGTAAACCCATGTGTAACTTTCATAGCAAATCCCTAAAGCAGATATAAGGGATTAAGTGTATAGAGTGGGTTAGGTTAATGGGAATTTATATTATTAAGGGAAACTAGTTTTTAAGAGTAGTAGTTAGCATGTATAGGCCCAAGACTGAACCAGATTTCAAAGGCCTAAGCATAACCGCTCACATGAACCTATGCCAAGAACTCAGACGTCATCTAATGAGCAGCTGCAGCCCTAACGAGCATCCTAACAAGCACCCTAACGAGCCTCGTATACCCAACAAGGTTGCAATCTCTTCTCAGAAGAGAACTCCCTGATAACTCCCTGATAGCTCCCCGACAGCTAACTAAAAATGATCAATGGCTGACAGTTAACTAAAATGATCGATGGCAATGTGGCAAAGACTGTGGGAACCCCTGTAAAAACAGGAGGGGCACAGAGGGCTAAAGCTCTATAAAAGATTAGCTCTTGGGACACTGAGGCGGACAGGTTTGGACTGACTCAAGACGCCCAGTGGCTCCGGTCACTGTAGCGACTGTGGTCAGTCCAGAGAAGAAAGAGAAAGGTCAGGTCCTAGTCTTGAAGCTGACTGGACTGGCACGTTGGCCCGAGCTCATCAAAGAAAGGTCAGCACCTGATCCCCGACGGTGGCGAAACTGACACGTTGGCAAGGAGTTCGGTGAGTATTAAGAAATCACCAATAGGCCTAGGTGAACGCTAGTTCAAAAGTAGCTACAGGTATATAAGTAACAGGTATATGAGTAACTGAAACAGTAAGGGAAGTTTAGCACCCTGGTCCCCGAGGGTACGGGGGGATAGGTATAAGGTTAGGGATGTGTAGGGCTCAGTCCCCTTAA
This sequence comes from Pelusios castaneus, assembly GCA_007922175.1. Classification (NCBI taxonomy): domain Eukaryota; kingdom Metazoa; phylum Chordata; order Testudines; family Pelomedusidae; genus Pelusios; species Pelusios castaneus. Next base: position 18,336,686 of record ML685777.1, on the reverse strand, counting down.
AGGGATTGCAGCAGGAAGGTTGTTCTTTTAACAACTGGATAAACTAGAAGTTAGTTTTAGTCCCCCAAACCAAGGTTGTAAAAGGTATTGGGCTAAGGTTAGGGATCAAGTAGTTTAGCACCCCAGCCTGGGAGTACAGGTAGATAGCCTGCTGTCCCCTTTGAAGTTAGGGGCACCCCTTTGTTGCTAGGGGCAAGTGCAGAGTAATAAGAATAGTTTTAGCAATTAAATAGTTAATAATGCGCATGTATTTTAATCTTTAAGACCTGCTGCAGCATAATAACATAACAAGTTTAATGGTAAAAGTAAACCTTGCAAGTATATAACAGCTAAAAGTGTGTACTTATCTTTAAAGAAAAGAAGTGCTTAAGCCTTTTTGTACTTAAAATGATCAGCAATAAATATCTTCTGCTTATAACCTTTTTGATTCCTTTGATACTTTCCCTGTCATTGTTAATCTTCCCTACCCCTCTGCCCCCCTTACTTCTTTCCTTATGGGAACAGTATTCAATACCTCTAATGTTTGTTTGGGTTGTCGGGTGGACCGGTTCAACCCTCTATTATTTGACCCCCCTGACCACTAAAGTACATGTCAGTGCCTCCCCCATTCCATCAGATCAAGGCCGGGCTATAATCCCGGTGGACAAAGAACCTGGCATCTGCCTGGTCCCCTCGATGAATAATACCCCGAGGGGTCATGCCAAACAGAATACCAGGCTCATAGATTAAGGTGTAGGTTGTCTGGTCTAGTGGTCATGTCTGGACTGGTGTTATCAAGTCATGACCAGTCACAAGGTGGTAGTCAGCACACAACGTTCAGAGTATGTATCCCACTAGAGCCAGGATAAACAGGCAAGAATCAGGGTCAGAGTCTAGTGGGGTAAGAGATCAGAGATCAATGAGCAAGGAGAAGACTGGGGTCACAGCAAAGCCAGAAGTCTGCAAGATTGCCTGGACAATTTCCTCAGCCACCTGGCAGGGTTAAATAGTTTGCATGGGCCCATCAGAAGGACACAGGGGTCTGTTGCTTGGACCAGTACTTACCATGGCACCTAACACTTCCTGAATGTACCTCTGTGTGGCCTCCCTGTGTTAATGCAGGAATGACAATGTCAATTACCCCAGGCTCTGCAGACCTAAATTCTAGGAGTCTCAATCCTTACATTACCCCTCTTCCTTCAAGTATCAGCAGGCCTTAGTGTGTCTGGATGGTCTTGATGAAACTTGGTTACCAGGCCAGGCATGGACATGGGCAGTAGGTTCCTAGAAGCACAGCCTTCTCAATCTCAATCCCACCTCTTCAGTTTATTGTTGAAGATAGCACAGACTATATATTCCTCATGTCCTTTAACCTGGACCAGCCAAGGCAGCTAGCGGAACCCATCAGGAAAAGGGTGTTCTATATCAGACTTCAAGAGGGATATGTGAAAAACAGGATGCATGTTAAGGTACTGAAGGAGTTGCAATTTGAAGATGATCAGGTTGATTTTCTGGCAAATCTGGAATGGTCCAAGGAAGTGGTGGTCTAGCTTGCAGATGTTTTGCTTCATGCCAGACATTCTAGCCCACCTGAAGAGCTGGGCCTTCCTGGCATTGAAGGTGCATGTACCACATGTCATATTTTTTTGCAACTTTGAGGTGGTCTTTAAGCTTCTCTTGGATCTGATGAATCTGTTAGATCCAGTCAGCAGCTATTGGGTTCAATTGTTCTGGGATGGGAATGGTGATGGAAGTGATCTTGAACTATTCATAGGCATGGTGAGCTTCAGGGACACAAATTTGACAGCCTTGTGGAAGAGGCTTTTCATGGGGAATTTTGCCCTGAAAGGCCTGGTATTGGTAAAAAAAGTTGGTGAAAATTTATAGATCCTAGGAGATGCTGCAATTCCCAGGGGTACTGGGACACAGCCTGGTCAAGGAAGGCTTCCACCTTCTAGGGCTCCATCTTAAAGCCCTCTTGGGAAAACATAGAACATTCAGAGGCTGAGGCTAAGCCCAGCCCAGCACTACTCAGACTAGCAAGCTGATCACCAGTCCCATTTTGCCCTGGTCATGGAAAGTCTGCTAGAAGCTGAGCCACTTGGGCCCACGATTCTTCATTTGGAGTTGAGCAACAGGCTTCTGCAGATGTGGTATTGCATGGGGACCAGTGGGTGTTGATAGACCCACCTGCTCCATACCTTCTGCAGAGGGTTGAAAGGGTCTGGAGAAATTGTGAAATAGTCAATCTGGTTTAACAATCACAGATGGGCTCGTGGCACCAAGTTGCACAGTCACAAGGCAGTAATCAGCATGCAGGGATCAGAGTCATCATTAGAATCTGGCTCAGTAGGCAAAAGCCAGGGTTAGAGTTAGGCCAGGGTTGCATCCTAGAGATCAGAGATAGCTACTAGGCTGGAATCAATAGCAAGACTCAGAGTCAGGCTGGGGTCAGAGACTAGAGATAAACAAGCAAGGTAAGATCTGGAGTCACAGCAATCCAAAATTTGGCATGATTGTCCAGACTTCTTAGATCACACTCCAGGGTTAAACAGACAGCATGGGCCAATCAGAAGGTCACAGAGTGCTGTTGCACTGAAGCCTTTAGGTAGTACTTTCTGCAATGCCTAATTTCCACAATACGCTCTGGATGTGCCTATATATGGCTTCCAGCTGGCAACCTGGGACTGTCAAGTGCACCAGACTCTCTACACATCTAGGTTCTACTCTCACAGACCTTTCAAATGGGCATTTTCCCATTACCTTGAAATGCAACTTTTGAGCTAATCCTTGCCAAGTCCTCTTCAGTTAAAATGGTACTAGGAAGAGATTTATGAGTTAGACTGGACATCTTCTGTAGACTGGAAGATTCATATGATTTCAGCTCAAAATCAGGAAAAACTGGGCAGTTTCAGCTTTTGTTTTTTTTTCCTTTTCATTTTTGCACTCCTTAAAAGCTAAGATCCAAAGTAAAACTCATGAAGTCTCATGATGTGTCATACTTCTAACAATATCCAGAAGCAAACCTGTGAACATAAAAGTTTGTTATTGTTAAGACTGAACCATTTACTAATATGAGTTCACCCGACCATACTTTGAACAATTTTTAAGTTAATATAATTAGAAATTGACAGTCTATTAGTGATTGTATTTTTAAATGTATCCAGATGGTGATGCAGTGACAGAATGCAGACCCTCTGGGTGTGGAATCACTGGGTACCCTTATCACCTATTTAGCTTTGGATGGGCACTCCATCATACTCTAGCTGAAGACACACAGGCAGTCTCTTCAGACCCTGTTATCACCCACCCCGATACAGGTAACACGACACACTGAACTGAATTACCAAGAATGCTTCCCCAGAGCAAACATGTACGCAAGCCCTAGCCAATTTGCTATCAGTTCTCCCAGCTTCACGAAAACAGGAATACATTCCAAGATAATACCTTCTTGTGCTGGACAAAGATTTGTCTAGCATGAACTCATTAATGAATAGGTCCCGTTTAGGGGTGAAGTAATTTATCAGCTTTTGTTACTGCCCTAAGATTTCTTAAACATAAAACAAGTTTATTAACTACCAAAAATAGATTTTAACAGATTATAAGTTGCCAACATATAGAAATACTTTCCAAAGAAAATAAAAAATAAGAATGCTATATAAATTCTAACAGGATTTGAATCTAGAAATGTCTCACCCCGAGAGATGGTATAAACAGGCTACAAATTTTCAATATACACAAACAGAGACTGCTCCCTTTCTCCCTGCCCCCCTGGAACTACCCTCCCCATGTCCACAGTTCTTTGTTATTAAGCTGTCTCTCCCAGCAGTCAGGGAGTGAAGACAAGTCATGATGTTACTCCACTTCTTTTATATGCTTTTATAGCTTGCTAGACCAGTCAGTGCTTGTGACCTCTGGGATCATCCCCATTGGTCAGTCAATATTTCATTATGTATGTGTTTTCATGGTGAAGTTCCACTGTAAAAAATCCCTGATAGTGGAATATAAACTTGACTGGATGAGAGAGAGCCTGGCCATTTCATTATTATGCCTGAAAGACTATTTGTGGGAGTTTTCCACCTTGCAACCTGTTTTTGTAGCATTTTTAGCAATGTTTATAACTTCCCAAATTATGGTACCACATATCTCAAAAGGATACTAATGTTTAGCAGATCAAGGCTTTTAAAAGAATACCACAGCAGGCAAACCTTGTACAGAACATATCGTAATTACATGATATTGGTGAATGTGGAATTTCTGTGGGTGTTGTTCTCAGACACAGATCACAAATACTGTATAACATAAAAAGAATAAATGCTTTTAAAAAATTAGTGCCTACGGAAGATTCTCTGCATCAATAAATAAGCTATATCAAATGGTGTCATCATTGGTTGCTATGGAGTAATAGGTAGTGTACCCTTTTGTAGCTCTTACCGCAACATTCTAGTCTTCTTAGTGATTTCATGCTGAATTTTACCCATTGTTTTCAGCATGGAATTCAGGTGACCATGAGATGATGATTTTGATCATGAACAGAACTTTAAAGCTCCAATGCAAATGAAACGAAGGAAATTGTTTTTAAAGAATCTGGTTTACAACATTTTTTAAATTGTTACTATTAGCCAAAGAGATGCATATGTCTAGATTTTTGAAAGCACATTTGGAAAGCACTCATGATGTGTCCTGTAATTCAGATACATTCCATTTCATATGTTTCTAGTTTATGGGGAACATTTTCAAAAGCACCTAAATGACTTAGGAGCCCACGGCCCACTTTTAAAATTGACTTAGGCTCTTAGTACAGTCAGTCCCATTGTTTCTCAATTATACTTAGCATCAGAACTGCCAAAGTATTTGGGCTGGACAATTTTCTTGGGAGTTTGGCATCTAAATATCTTGGAAGATCTGGGTCTTAAGCTCTGAACGCTAGAGGTAGGATTAAAAAAGGGAAACAGACACCTAATTGCCACTTCAGATGCCTAAGTGCAAAAGTAGAACCGTTGTGTTTAAATTCCCTAAGTTTCTGCTGATAGATATGCACACAACCACCTCAGTAGTCACACCATTGAGCAGCTCAGTACTTAACTCACATCTAAGAGTATCTTATATACAGTACCTGATCTGGTAGGTATGTTCAAAGGTCATCTTAGAACAAGTATACTGGATTGGGCCCTGCACAAAGCACAGGAGGTAGTTTCCCCTTTGACCCAATAGCCAGAACACTCATCCAAAATTGTGGGAGATCCAGACTGCTTGAGAGGAGCTGAGGGACTTGACTCTCGGTCTCCCACCTCCAAGGTGAGTTCCCTGACAAATGGGCTATGCAGTCCTCTGAGGTGGGGGCTGGCTTGATCTCTCCTGTTGAAGCTGGTTCTCTTTGCATAAATAACTTAAATGTTCATTGGGCCAGAAAGAGACTGAGAATGACTGAATAGTCCAGTCAAATTCCAAAGGGGTAGCCGTGTTAGTCTATTGTAGAAAGACAACAGAGTCCTGTGGCACTTTTAAAGACTAACAGATTTATTTATCGCATGAGCTTTCGTGGGAGAAAATCCCACTTCGTCTCCCACGGAAGCTCATGCGATAAATAAATCTGTTAGTCTTTAAAAGTGCCACAGGACTCTGTTGTCTGAATAGTCCAGTGTTAGGGTGTTCAATCAGACTGTAAAAAAGTTAGGTTCCTCTCCCTGCTGCTCCTCAAGCTATGTGCAGGGCCTCATCCAGTAGGCATGCTCCAAGGTAGCCTCCAATCAGGCCTTGCAGGTGAGATAGATGAGAGAACACTTATTTTAAAGATCCCACAAAGGGCTTATGCATGAGCTGGGCATAAGGATGTTAGTGGCTATACATGCCCACTGGCAGATATGTAAGCACCCAGGGTATCCTAACAATGGAGACTTTGGCTCCTAAGGAATTTACGTGCATACATGAGTAGGTGGCAGCGGAGTGGGGGTTTGTGGATTTTGAATTTATGTGCCTAAAATGGCAATTAGGTACCTAACTGCCTTTATTGATCTACTCCCAAAACTTCAAACTTGTCCTGGTGTTTACGATCCATGTGTATAGGAATTACCATAATGAATCAGAGGGTTAGATCATCTGGAAGACCTTGGGGCAAAGTTCCAGATACTGCATAATGACCAAACATAGCATAACTTGTTCATACAAAAAGTTCTAACTAATCCCATGCAGTCAGTGGCTAGCTTATGCCTAGAAGAGTTTATATACATTATAAGTTTTAATGCTATTTAACATTACTATATATGTCCTTGTTATTCATGTAGAGCTTCTCTCTTAACTTTTGTGTACAGTAAATTCATTGCTGTGTGATGCTATGAAATATCATAGATTTAAGATAAATTACTAGAGGAAATTGCACTGAAACAATTTACTGGAAACAGAACAAAATCATGACTAGGTGATAAATGACTTCATTCTATAGTCTTAGACCAATTATTTAACAAAGTATTTGCTACATTTGACTTTAGGCCAAGCAACAATGTAATATGACATACACCAGCATAAAAAATGCACAGGTTGTAACGCATCAGGGGGCACACAACAAAAGCAAGCATATTTTAAATAGGATTACAAATCAGGTATGTCAATAATTTAACCTTTGTTATTTGGCGGATGACACCGCATGTAACGAAAGCACTATAAAGCCATGAATCACAAGCACCATCCACCGTACTGCAGTTGCCTGAATTAATTCTTCAGTGAGACTCCATTCCCAGTAGCGATTGTGAGTTCAATACATGGGAGTTTCAAACTAGTTGGGTGGCAGCAAACATCTTCCCTTTTCTAGGGGTAGATGGAAGGGATGTTCTGAAATCTTTGCTGTTGGAACATGGAATCATAGTATGGAAAGTGCTGAGAAACACTGATCTAGGTGCAAGGTCGGTGACCTGTAAGTTAGGATTCCTTAGGTTTTGTACAGTATCACACAGCGACTTACTTCCCTCCGTCTATCTGTCAGATGGGTCTAAACCAGTGGTTCGGAGGCTAAAATTAGCAGGTCCATCCCTTGGGGGGGGTGGGGCCCTGGGCCAATAGGCCTATGTGGGGCCCTGCCCCCCCATGCTGCAGAGGAGCGTGGCAGGCCCACCGGCCCGCTCTGCCCCCCATAGAGCTGGACCTTGAGGCCGAGGCTGCCGGCAAGGGGGCCGGGACACTGAGGCCATAGGGAGACCGCTGGGGGAGGAAACCGGCTCCAGCCTCAGCCCTGGCCCCAGCCTGGGAGGCCGAGGCTGCCAGCGGACAGCCGGCCACATGTGGCTGTGTGGGGCTGGCTGGCCCAGAGGCCAGGCCCCCCCATGTTCTCAACCCCTGGACCTGCCTGCTCTGCCCTGGGGGCGGAGAGGGGAGCCCACGGGCCAGGCATAGTGCTCCCGGCCTGTCCCAGCAGCATGGAGGGTTGCAGAAAGAAGCGGCCATGGTAGGGGGGCCGTGGCACAGGGCCCACATGACCGTGGGGCCTGGGACAATCGCCCCATTCGGCCCCCCAGGAACGGCACTGAAAATTAGCCCTCAGGGGCTTTCAAAGTGGCCCTCAGCTGCCTTCCTGCTGATTGCAGCATGTAGTCACTGCCTAAGGACCCAGGTCAAGCACATTTCCACAGAGCTAAAAGACCGATGCAGGCTCCTTGTTGCAGCCAAAGCTGCTTGCTGCACCCCTGTCTGTAGCAAGGGGCATGGCAAAGCACTCTGCCTAGGTCAAGAGGTGCTGGGGTCCTTGCTGGAGTGAAAGGGGTGAGGGGCACTGATCTTCTGACCCCCTAGCTGCAGAAGGGAGCCACTGCCTTGGGATAGAGTGCGCAGAGCTGCAGGATACAAGGGGATTTCTCTGCTGCAGCCAGGGAGACGAGAGATCTGCAAGCACAGAGACAAATTGCTTTTCAGGGGGGATCTGCTGACGGAGGCTGGTGGCCCACCAGGGCTGTAAAAATGATACCTGTGACCCTTGAGCCAAAAAGGTGGGGCACCACTTGTCTAACAAACCTATCTCAGATACCTAAGATACTTCACTGATTAATGGAATAAATCTGCCAATGAACCCTCCTATGGAGACAAAGAAGGGGAAATAAGGAGGATGAAAGATGCTCTTGGAGAACATGCAGTCTATGACCCAGATTCTCAAGGTATTTACCTTTGAGAATCTGGCCCTGTGTGCCACAGAACTGTGATTATGGGGCTGGTGCGGGGGTCTTCTGTGACACCAAGGAAGTATCTTTGGATAGGGTGATCTACAGTAGAGGAACAGCCACTCAATTGCAGTAACAGCTACACTATCTGAAAACCCCCACATATGCACAAAGGCTACCATCATACTAAAGCTGCAGTGGTGGACAGCAATTGTCTCTGCTGCCACTCCACAGCCTATGGCCCCACCTCGGCAGCTGCCACAGAATCCCCCTGTCTTAAGCCTCTTTACGTGGTCTTGCCACAGGGCCCAAGATTTGCCTCCTTCTTTTGTAAGAGCTGTAGAAGTAGAAAGCATGTTTATTCAATCGAATGAATGTTGCGTCACTACGTTAAACATTAGGAAATTTGATTCAGCATGAAGTGCTTTCTCTTGGATCATTTATACAGTGCATGTGTGTCTTGTTTTCATAATGAAATAATGCACATCTGACTCTAAACATTTACATTTACATTCCTTTGCTGCCAAACCTACCCCAAAAGATCTGGCCAGCTAAAGATGCTCTGCTTAACTGTACATCTTCAGATAACTCAATCATAAGACTAGGAATGATGTATGTCTGTGTCACAATTACAAAAACAGCAAACAGCAGAAAAATTCAGTTAACATGCAGACATTATTGGAAGAGAAGGTGCATAGTTCCATTTTTGTTCAGTCTATAACAGCTCCCACAGAAAGCCCATTTGAATGAGAGGCCCTTCCATAAAAAATGTTTACTTTAGGCATGGGATGGTGTCTATGAAAGGATTCAGACTGACATCTGTGTTATTGTTATACACTGGTAGGTACTACATGCTGGGTCAACCTTTTTTCTTGGGGATTCAGGGAGCTGGGTACATTGATGAGCTGAAGAATGAGTGGGGTTTAAATAGGGGTTTTATTAGGCTATTAAATTAGTCTATAATTGTGCAAAATTTTCTACTGGATATTATTTTAAAGCCATGTGAGGCTCCAGTAGTGTGAAACTGTTGCTATAAAATCCAAATATACAAATATGATGGAAGCTCCTTGAAGAAAAAGACATTCTTATGGTGACTTATCAAAAAAAAAAAAAGAAAGATGAATTCTTGTTTGAGATTTAGCTGGAATAAGGGTACCAGTACCCTGTATTTGTCAGATTGGGAAAAACGTTAAAAATAAAAATGAAATTCTCTCCCATTGCAATACATTTTCCTTGCTTTGTGGGTCATTAAAGCCCACTCTAACGTCAGATGGTAGTAATGCTAGTAAAAAAATCAAAGAATAAAGAAAAATTAGTCTTAAGAATTGGCAATGAGAGCAGCTGAATGTAGACAAGTTTAGGTTTTGTAAATATTGGAAGCTAAGGTCTTCATATGTAATTAAAAAAATCTTCTCACAGTAAAAGTAGTGAAAGAGATGATCTAGGTGAGGTCATAACAATAGACAAGTTTATTAAAAGAAGAAAATAGACAAATCAAAGGCTAGAGGAGATGGAAAAAGGGATTCTAAAAGAAGAAATTTTCCCCCCAAAAGACCTGTGAAAAATGTGGACAAAAGTACTAACTGCTATTTAAGAGAAGTCCATTATCTGTTGCCACTAAAAGCCAAGCAGAATTGTAAAATAAAGTTATTTTTGTATTTTACATTTGGCATGATTGTTTAATGTAATTATTTTATTGCATAAATGTTATTGGAATTAAAATAAAACTTATTATTCTAATAATTCTGCTTCATTGTGTTTTTCCAGATAGGGACAGAAGAGAAATTCCAGAGACCTCTCTTTTTTAATCTAACCAAGAGTATATTTAAAATGCTTCAACTGTTTTTGAACACCCAATATTCTCATTTCCTTTATAAATATCCTGTAATGAATCTAGTCCTACCTTCTTCAAAAGGTGAAACATCTGGCTTTATGAAATGCCTGAAAATGTGTTCCTTGAATAAATTTCCTATAGAAGTGAATGGGAGTCTTGTCTGAATGCAGTTGTAAAGATCAGGCCCTAAGTAGGTCTCTGTCCTTTGTGAGTCCTTTCAGAGTTCTCTTTTGGGATCTATATTTTCTAAACTATGTGGACTAGCTTGTCAGCAGGTAAAAATCCATTGAAGCCAACAGAGCTACGCTGACGATAAACTTAAGCTGAACATATTGCCCTGTACTTACATGACTTTTTTGTTTCAATTATATTTCAGGATAGACTAAAACAATGCTGTGCTGTCGATATTTGGTTTCCACATTTCTTTCCACTAACAGGATGAGCCAGTTGTATTAATTGACTCATCTTTTTAAGTACAGGACTGGGATTTTCAAAAGTACCAAAGTGATTTATGAACAATGAAAGGCAGATTTATGCACCCAAGAAACCAAGGTGCTCTTGAAAATTCCATCCCAGAGTTGGATGTCAAAGAGTTTGCTGAGGTTGACCAATAGGACTGGTTTTAGCAGAGATGCAGACAGAGATGCACCAGATCACAGGCAGTAGACTGAAGCACAATTGTTGATTCAACATACTCAGAGGTCATCATCAGGAACACAAAGTCTATTTTCAGCAGGCTTGAAGATATAGAAATACGTAATAATTTAGCTGCCAGGTTACATATCTATATTTGAAAATTAATCGGGTGTCCTACTTTCTCCATCAGGGGGAACCATCACCACCAGAATGTTAAGTGTGACGTGTCTGATATCCAGAACACATCACAATATGTTCAGCACACCTAATTAATGTATTTAGTATGCCACTATGCTTCATACCAACAGCAGGAATAAAACTCAAATCCCACCAGTACATAAACTCCATCCCTTATCATGTGAAGCAAAGGAGAATCTTCCATCCATAGCTAGATCTATACAGCCTATGGCCTACATTTGAGCAGCTCTAATTCCAAACAATAGAGGGGAAGAGTACATCTACATTCTAGTAGTTTACTGAGGTATTTGCCACTACAAAATATGGTTTAGAGCCAGATCCTGCATGTCAGTACAGTCCATTTGCTCTCTGTAATTTAGGGTTCTCCCAGAATCACTGTTTGTAGCTTAAGGAGAGAATGACTCTTAAAGAAATTCCCCAAGGTTGATGTCTGAGGTGCTGTAGGAGGTTGAGGGGTGGAGAAATTTGTATGGCTGTTGCCAATGTTGTATTTTTCTGGGAATAAATGGAGTATTTAATTCAATGGTACTGTCAATTTATCTTTCAGAGACACTAAATTTACTTTTTAAAAAAGCTGTTCAGTTTCATAGAGTTGTAGTAACATATCACTTATGATATACTACATGTGAGTGCCAATAACAAACATTTTAAATTATCAGTATAAAGGGAAGGAAGAAAAATGCTAACTTTTGAAATGAATCTCTGTCTTTTTGAAAGCCAGCTACGCTGTATCATAGGATTCTTGAATACAACCTATGCTACAATGAGTTTCCATTAAAGCTTTAGAAAATACACTTATTTTGCCATAAACTTTTTACATTTCATTTTCTATTTGTATATGTGACTTAATCCCTAGATGAACATCTATTATAGCTGAAAAGAATAATACCTCTAATATTTTTTATTCTTGAGTGAACATATAAAAATAAAAGAATCTAGTCAAGTGACCTATACTGTATATGTGCGTTATCTGAAAGTTATTACTATTTGTCATGCTCCACTTATTACAGTTATTCACATGAGAAGTTTTATTATTATTTTTATTGTTTGTTAGTATATATATATATATTACATTTATTATTTGTACTTAGTGGCTAAAATGTGCTGGGCACTGTTCAAATACAGGAGAAGAGCTATCATCTGTCCCACAGAGCTTAGGGTTAAATCCACTAAGGAACTCAAGTGACACAATGCCTATCTTTTAGACACCTTGCCACATAGCAGAATGCATGGCCTTAATTGGTTCCCAGGCTCCCTATGCAATCACAGGGCTGGAAAGGCCTCAAAGAAAGAGATCCACAAGAAACTCCAAGCTGAACGAGGATTCAACTACGTTAGCTAATAGCAGAGAACTGTGTGGCCTAAAACCTATGTCACTCAGATGCATAGGCTCAGGTTGGAAGTTAGCACCTATCTTCACTTGGGGCTCACAGTTGAGAACTCTTTCCTAGAGTGAAGCAGCTAAAGCATTTTGTTCAAGAAAGGTGGTGGCAATACAGGCCTAAACCCACGCCAGATGGAGCTGGGCTTGAGGAAAGCATCATACCCCATAACCGTTAGCCCTATGGTTAGGGAACTCACACAAGCAGTGGGAGATCCTGGTTCAATTCACCCTTCTTACTTGATGAGGAGATAGGCTTTAAACTTGTTTTTCCTACCTCCCAGGTAAGCGTCCTAATTTCTGGCCTATAGTCTGCTCCATATTCATTTATTTATATGCAGTGGAACAGCTTCAACAGGACACATTTTTACCCCTGAATACTCCAGAATCCACTGATTAAGGCATTCACCTGAAAGATGGGAAACTGAGCTCACCATGGGTATAAGTCTCTGCTTGCATGGATCCATTTACAGGATCTAGGCCTAAAAAGACAAAAATAAAACAAAACAAAAACCCAGGCAAATGTAAAACTAAATAGTCAGGGCGTGGTGCATGTCATGTTAGCAACAACTTTTTTTTAATATTAAATATATGTTCCAACCTAAAATCCCTCTTTTTTTATTATTATTTAACCAGCCATTGCTGCTTTGATTTTCATTATTAGTCTTAACCAAATGCTTGTACTACGGCATTCTTATTCCCTCCCCCTCCCCTACTCCCCCCGACACACACGCACGGGGCCCCCCCCCGTTTTTTTTTTTTTAATTCTGCAACCTTTATTTGGTTTTACTGTTCCAGAAAAATACTGACTGACATAGTTCAGGGCTAATGAATATATTTCTATTTATATCAGTAAGTCATAGGACCACTTCAAGTTCTTTTGCACTGTTATTGGTCTGAAGGAAATTACTTCAAGAATGATGCCACTGATCATTAAGGCCATCTCACCTATCATCTTTTGTACCAGTATAATGAGCTTTGGAAAGCACTATGCAAATATTAGGTGTCACCTTTCTTGTATCTCAGCTTGCTCTGCTACTGGGGTCCAAATCAGACTTTAATCTTTTCAGTACTTTTGATTTATATCTATATTACACAGAGTTAAATTTCTGAGAGAACAACCACATAGTGTTTGAAACTTTTCAGGCATGTTGCAGAATATAAAAATGTTTGATTTTATATTTGAAATAAAATATTCTGTCTTGGTTTACATTAAACCTGATTAGAAATAAAATGTAGATGTTTATAGAAGTTTATACCATCAAGTAGACAGATGAGAGAGTCCAATTATTTACAATAACTTATTCAAAAATAAACAAACAAGAAAAAAGAGATAGAGAAAATATTGAATAGTGGGTAGAAATATTACATATGCTGTATACCACAAATAGTGTACAGCAGGAAATTTAATAGCAAATTCCTCATATTACAGACTAAGTTTACAGTACTTTACTGTACACTGAACATATTGTTCATGCTCAAAAAGTAGAGAATATGTGGCACATTAGAACCACTCTAGAACAATCATGACATTTCAAATGAGACAAAGGTTTTTTAAAAGCAGGTCTTAAGAAAGAATTTGATTATTTTATTTTAAGTAACATTTGCATCTAGTTTACATTTATTTTGCCAAGCTAATGTTAACATTTCTGCTGATGTGATAACTTCATGTGATACACATCTCATTTTCACAACAGGATGGCAGACCTAATGTTACAAGGAAAGCACTTCTAATGTTACAACATTGTACTTCAGTACCGGAGAAACAATAGAATGTAGGACATACACCCAAAGAGAATAGAAAACATTGCGTGGTCACAATGTCAGTTCTCTGTTCAGGTCTCATACCTTTAAAGAAAACTGTTGTTTGTGCTGCATGGAGCAGCTTTCATAGGAAATGAGCTTTGGATAAATCAAACCTCAAGGAATTCAAGGTTAAAAATAAAACATTTCCATTCTAATGTTATAGCAGTTTTGAGTATTTGTCATATAAATGGCATTGTACTGCTAATATCAATAACCCACATTTTCTCCCCGACCGCCCTTATGTCCTGCATAAGTTAGTGTGTTTGGTTCACAACCCCAGTTTTCCCAGGGCCACCCCCTTCTGCTGAAAGTTAAAGTCACAGAATCCAGCAAGGACTATCCAAACTGCTCCCACCCTCTGTGTGTGTGATTGTGTTACAGGGTGTGTAGAGCAGCTGGACTATAAGCAGCTGGAGTATGGGCTACAGTGTCTGCTGACCAGGGTGTGTGTGTGTGTGTGTGTGTGTGTGTGTGTATGTGTTATGCACACACTTTGTGTATAGCTGGAGGGGTTCCCTCCTGGAAATGCTGGGATTTAAAATACACTGAGCCCTAACCAGGAGAGTGGATTAAAGGGGGGAAACAGGGGCGGGGGGGATTTAAACACAAAGGCCAGTGGATGTCTTTTCTTGCAAAGTTTAGTATTTCAAAAGTTAACTTCTAAAAACCTGCAGATGGATGGATAAAACATATCTTGGACAACATGCAGCAGCCTTCATCTTTCCATCAGCATCTCCAACTTGTTGCTTATCTCCTTTGGATTCCCTTGTTGCATCATTGTACTGGGTCAGCTCCAGCAGGTAAGAATTTTGTACGTTTTTAATTGTTGACAGTGATTTGAGGGATACTGTGTTAATGAATGTTATAAACTGAGACACACAACCTGTTTGTATATACTCGTGTACAACAGCTATATCATTTATAGATAGACAGAATATATCATTTTAAAGAGTGTCCAAAATAGAATAGAAATGGTATTAAAATAAACAATTAAGGAGGTAATTTAGAAGGTCACACAGTGAAAGAGATTTTGTGGACTCTGATGCATGCTTACCAGGCAGTGTATTTACTATGCATGTGGGCTCATGTATTTTTTGGTTTGTTTTTAATAATACAAAATAAAGAAAGTACAACCCTTCCGAAAATGCTTACTCTGTATTAGGAGATGTTAAGCAATTTAAATAGTATTCATAAGTTGTTCCATAAAAAGAAAACATTATATATATATATGGGTGTTATATATATATATAACACCCATAGAGTAAGAAAACTGTTTAAAACAGAATCTGTTCCTCCAGGGAGAGAAGTATATGCTACATATCAGATAAATGTTTTAGTTCAGTTAATTACACTGATAACAATATGCATTTACATAGTGCCTGGCAATAGTGTTCATAAGTAAATTTTACAGTACTGTACATTAAATGCAAATTTTCTTTAATGCTGGCTTACTACTCCTAATAATAGGTTACAGATTTTACATAGTTTATTTATTCTGTTTTATTCATCTACTATAGTAATTAATCTACTGTAACAACGTAACTATACAGTGAAAATCATGTCAGCCATTATTGAGCTAATAGTATCTGTCAAACAGTAAAAAACAATGGGAAAGCCTGAGGCTCAGAAACTAATATTGTTTGTAGTTGTTTGCTTGTCCCGTGTGCAATACATGATGTCGCCGGAAACATATCACAGTATTTTATACAATTTAATTCAGCTAGGGTTTCTGATGGTTTTGAAAGTGATTATCAGCCGGTACTCATTAGTTGTCTAAAGATAAAACAATTGAAAGCTCTCTTCATTTGAATATCAAAGGGTTACCTAGTAAGGTTTGCAGGACCAAACGTAAGGCAAATGACCTTATCTTCTTTATCTTCAAACAATGCCTTTAATTTCTAAAACCTTTTGAAGGGTTGCCAGTTTTATGGAGTGTAACAGCTACTTACCTGATAGAAAAGGCTTTTCATCAAAGGGAAATGACCTTTTAACTCTTGGTAACAAAGCAACTGCTTTTCCACTTTAGTTTTGCTATTGAAGGTAATATGCACAGACAAACTTATTAAACAGGGAATACAAATAAAAAATTAAGAAATAGTTTGCTGTCTTGTAGAATGCAAGGTGTTTTTTGTTTTTATTGTGAACCCCAAATAAATGAAATTGTTCAAAAACAGAGTTTACATTCTGACAGATTATAATGTGATATAATATTAACAAAACCATATGTCGATTACTTTTATATTATGAATAGAACAAATCTATGAATTCCATAAGGATTCCACTGTGAATAAGGAAAGTCTGACTAAGTAGCTGTCTGCAGCTGCCTCATTAAGAAAAAGTCTTTTATAGAGCAAGGAAGATCTCTCTCTATCATTTTCCGCAGTTGTATTTGCAAGAATGGAGAAGCCAGTAGTGATTAAGGATACACTCATTTTTGTGCTTCACACAGTTCCCTGTGATTGATAAACATGAAAGGGTTACCATAAACGTTTGTAGCTGGTCTGTAAGTTTCTGAAATAAAGCACCAGATGCAATAACAGCAGCAACTCAGTGATTCATAGGGGTGGAAGGGCTGAGGCTACACAGAGCTTGTCAAACTTTTCCCAGACGATACTCTGTAAATCAGATAGTCACAAGAAACAAAGTAACTTTTCTTAAAGTTTTTCTTACCACTTTAACAAAAGTATTTAATCTTAAAATATCTAGTTACTTGTAGCACTAGAATAAAGCGGAGATTACCCTCCCTCCCCCTCCCCTCCCCCCCCCCCCCGCCTCTCCCTAGGAGCTTTTTGAATTAGAACATTAGTAAAAGTTTGAAAATGTTATATTAGCTTCATGCAACATTACAAAGTAAAATATGTATGTATGGGGGCTGAGAGGACAAAGAAAGATGGGGGGGGGGGGGAAATGAGCTGTAGGTGGAATGGGTACCAGATAATAAGAAGTGCAGCAGGGACAAGGTATTTGATTTGCAGAAGAAAGAAATGGTAGCACCATGCCCTAAAGAAGTTTATGAAGGCAAACAAGAACAATCTAGCATGAGAAAAGCTACTTGTTCTCTCTGCTAATCCCGCTGACTCTAGTCTTCCTCTCACCAAAACAGTGAGAACCAAATGTTGTATCGTGTAATCTGCATTATGCATATTAAAAAACTAAAGGACTCCCTTGAGTCTATTTTTATGCTTTTTTACCCCTACTATTAAATTAGATTGGATGAGACTGTATAACCAGCTATACACATTCATGCTTCTGGACAAAAGCCAACTAATTTCTAACTGCTTGGAGCTAGGAAAAAGGTTTCCCCATGTGCATGTTAGTTCATGATAATACATTATGGAGCTTTTACATCTTCCTCTTAAGCATCTGGTTCTAGCCTCTGTTGGAGGCAGGATACTGAACTGTGTAGAGCATTAGTCTCATCAGGTATCACAGTTCCTAACTCTGTTCTTATAAAATCAAATATAGTTTTTCAAATCAAATTCTGCTCTCATTTTAAGATGGTGTAAATGTAGAGTAACTTTTCTGATTTCAGTGGAATTGGTCCAAATTACACTGTCACAATCGAGAGTGCAATTTGACTTTTTGTACTTGTTACAGGTAGAGCACATAGGCTATGTCTACACTGGCAAGTTAGTTCGAATTCAGGAAGCTTAATTCGAACTAACTAAAGTCATGGCTACACTAGGCTTTAATTAGTTCTAGTTAAGGGCTTCCTTAATTCGAACTAATAAATTTGAATATGCCATTTGAACTAAGGGTTAATTCAAACTAGTTAGTTCGAATTAACCAATGTGGCCATGTTAGTTTGAACTAAGTGCTTAGTTCGAGCTAACCGGCCCATTGAACTCAATGCAATTCACTAATTCAAACTAAGCAAGTGCCATAAATGGCACTTGCTTAGTTCGAATTAAATTTTTCTAGTTCGAATTAAGTTAATTCCAACTAACTAAAATTAGTTCAAATTAGTTGGTTTGAATTAACAAATTTGAACTAACTTTAGTAAGTGTAGACATAGCCATAGTGATGCCCGTTGTTAAAACTGCAGAATTATTTCCATTTTCTGATCTTTCTTTCAGTGTTTTCCTTTCTGAAATTTGGCATGGTTGTTCACAGTACAGAAGTTTTTTTTGTTGTTGTTGTTGTTGTTGGGGTTGGGGTTGGGGTTTTTTATGCAAGTCAAAACAATCCAGCTGTTTTTCAGGACAAAGAGGGTGGAAAATCACACTTTTCTGTTATAAAATATTTGGTGACATTTTTTGAACAGCTTTAGCATGTCAGCGAGAGAGGCTAGACATTCGAAATTTGGCAGAGAGATGGTCCTTGACTCACAGATGTGACTTTGGCAGATCTGATGAAAATTTTCTGTGATCAGTCAGAGTTATAAAGATTTACAAAATGTATTTAGCACAAGAGTGATGGATTTTGCAACTTGATCTCTTAATGGCCTTTCAATATTCTATTAGTTCTGCACAGGTGTAGATAATTTCAAGTTCTTAGGCAACTGTTCATCATTGTGTTACAGTAGTACCTACAGATCCCAACCAAGACTAGGATCCTGTAGTGGCATGGATGGAACAGTTTTCCCTTGTAGACCTTCCCAGACTCCTGACATAACTGTGGGTTTGTATCCACAGTCTTGGACTGATGCCATAGGACAAAGTCCTTTTCCTGGGGGAGTATCTGGGTGAATTGTTCAAATAAAGTCCTCTCTGCCACCTGGGTTCCTGTCTTCATCTCAGCAAGTCTAAGCCATCTCCAAGATGAATGTCATAGCTTTGGGGTGATTATGCATGGCTATGCTCCGTAAGGATACCACTCCTCTCAGAAATGTTGTGGAATGTCTCTTCCAAATTATCCAGAGTGTCAGGGATGGCTGCTTTGACCTTCACGTAATCTCAGACTGTGACATAGTCAAAAGCCATGATAAGTTCTTTGCTCATTCCCAATTAATTATGGAGCCAGCAAAACTGCTCATGGTTCAAGGGGCCACTGGGCTGCTGTGGCCATTTGCCCCAAGGTTTCAACACCAAGGATGGTGTTGAGGCTATCGTCAGGCCTCATCTTCGTAAGCTTAATGGGAATGGAGCCACTCTTATATCAAAGGTTGCCACTACTGCTGCCGGTGGCCATGGTATAGTGACCATTTGTTGTACCAATTGCTGGTTTGGGGCTGTTAGATCATGAATGTACTGGTGGACATTGACCATTTGCTGGAAGATTTGCTGCTCCTGATATTGCATGTCCTGCTCAGACATCCATTTTAGCAGTGGCTCCATAACTATCCAGCTATAGGGAAGGAGGAGCATTTGCTTTAGGGTCCCCATTTCTTTTCTTTCCAAGACTTGCCTGGCTTTCTTGCACAGAAACGCCTGTATTCTCCACAAAATCGTAGTGGTGTGCATCTCTGTGTAGCAGTGTTTCCATCTAGAACTTCCCGATCCTCTGACATGACAACAATTCTTCTTGGGGGAAGGCAGTCTGTGTCTCCAGTGTCCACTAAGGTATTTTCCAGCCGAACAGCTAATTGTTCTTGGTTTGGGAAATATGTGAGACAGCCCTGACAGCATATAGAAGAGTCTTCATACTGAGGTGTTCAATGACAACAATTTCATAAAATCAAAAAAAAAATGTAAATTGTACATATATTCCCCAAATTGTCTTCCCACCCATTATAATAAAGTCTTTCAGAATAATTAGGTTAGTAACATCAAAACAGTAGTAACTTCATGAATTCTCTATCTTTTCTGCCATTTCTGGTTATCAAAGGTTCTACATGTGTTGAGCTTTACTTGGCTGGGGAGGAGGGCAGTAAAGATAGGTGTAAGCACTGGGCCATTCCTCCTTGTCTATCGGGGAGGGAGACAATGCCCCCTCACTACTGCCTCCTGAAGGTACAGGTTCCATAAAGGGAAATAAGCAGTGGAGCAAGGGTCCTTGCCCCTTCAGCAAGTCAAAGATGCCTACACCATTTCAGGCCTCAGACAGGGTGAGCAAGCAGTCTGTAGTCCCAAACCCTCAGTTAGCAATGAGCAAGTAAGCCACTTCTAGCCTTTGCAGGATGAGCAGGCAGCCTATAGGCTCTAGCCCCCACGCAGGATGAGGCAGCTAAACAGTCTTTAGTCCTATGGGGAGGGTGAGTCTGCAGTTTTATGGGCTCTCCCCTTCAGGTAGGGAATCAGTCTATAGGCCTTAGCGGCCAGGATGAAGCAACCGCCCCAGGCATGGTGTGGGAAGGGGGCAGAGGGACACAGGTTCGCCCAACTCCACTGCATCCCAGATCAGGACCCTATCAGTGGCAGAATGGTCTGCCACTGTGCCAGTGGGGCTCCAGCCACAATTCGCTCATGCAGCTGCAGGCCACAGGACTGCTGGATTGCCCTCCAGCTCTCCTGGGCTACTTCCCCTTTCCCTGAAATACCTGGTCCACTGGGACACCTTCGGCCTCCTCAGGATACTTCACCAGAGGCAGGTTACACAGCCCTTCTACATCATTGGTGGCAGCATGTCCGGCAACTTCTCAAAGTCATCAGCAGACAGGAGGTTCTCTAGACACCCAGACAGGGTTCTTCCAAGTCATAAACATCCTGGCAGCTCCTCTAGGTTGCAGATAGCTGTCAGTGCCTATGGGTCAAAGGTGGTGGGCAGCTGTGGCAGTTCCTCAGGGAACCAGGCTGCAGGCAGCTCCTCAACAGTGAGCAGTCAGTGGGGGGCTCCAGAGTGAGTGGTGAGATGTCCTTTTCCCTGGCAGCTCAGCCCAGACCGAACTCCAGGGCTTTTCTTTTAAATATCCTGCTCCATGCCCCTGTTTCCGATGAGACAGACAAGATGGTCTGGCAGACTATTCCTCTCTGTTTTTCTCCAGGGGAGGCCATGCCCCCTCACTACAATGGGACAATTATATATTTAATTCTTATTATAATTTTGAATAATTTTCTATAGGTAGTCAGGCTCTAGATTTGTCTATTCTCCTCTATAGATGCATGGAACTGTGAATGTCTTGATTTTGGCTTGATGTAAGTGGGACACGATCCACAGTTTCAATGAAAGTTATCATCAATTCTAATTTGACAGACTTGACTGTTGACCCTGACTCTTCATTGTGCATGCTGCATTGTGTGCTTTGACTAATCAAAAGGCTTTTATAGTGAAATTTGAGGAAGTAGGTCATATTTAGGAATATGTATCCTCTGGCCTTGAAAACCACTTTTGTGCATACAATTATTATGGTTTGGGTTTTTTTTTTTTTTTTTTTTTGTTTTTTTTTTTTTTTTTTAACAATCTTTGTATGTTATGCTCTTGGGAGATTTGTTTAATGACTATGTACTCACTCCTTCTTTCTGACACATTACTTTGATTATTCTGACACCTATTATGCTGATTGCTGTATTCGTAGTCCATGGCATCCATTGGGAACAGTGAAGGAATACATTTAACATTGCAAGAAAAATTGATTGCCTCATGTATTCAAGGACATATAATAAGATACTTTGTTCCTTCTGCTGTTTTTATATTAATTGATTGATTGACTGGTGAGTTTATCTTACTTCCTTATTTTGTTCATATGGCAACTTCCATGAGTTGGCTAACAATTTATTTGCATGCTTCAATGGTATGATGTATCTCCCTTGGTGACTGGAACATTTTACAACTCAGCTGTCTCTTGACAAGTTGGTGTGTTGACAGCTTTAGAAAATGGTCTCTTGTGTAGCGTCTTGTTAACATCTCATCAACTTAGTGGCTCTTGCTTTACTATTCATGAAGATAACATAAGTTGGCCTATTATTTATGTGCTACAAATGTTTATACTTCATAGGGACAGTATAACTCTAAGCTAGGTATTTTTCTTTTCATTTTTTAAATGACTCAAAACTTCAAATTTTACCATGGGTATTCAGTATTTCGGAAATCAAAGATCTAAAGAAAATATCATGAAGATCATAAAAATGTGACAGGACGGTCAAGCAATGCTCTAAGATTAATACCACTCTAATGACCTTTAGTTGTAAACTGGGAAAGACTGCTGAGATCTGAAATATACTCTTACTTTGGAAAGGGATCCTGCACTATGCTGACTCCTCCTTGTTTGGTATCTCAATTTAAGATCATGATTTGCTGGCCTTTGACCATTCAGGAAGGCTATTGAATGAGAAACATCAGCTCTATATGGCCTGTTTAGGAGACAGCACCTCTGTGTAAGAAGGAAGCCTTGAACAACATCAAGTGGACTGTCAAATGCAAATTTAGAGAGATGCAAACCTCAAGGCTGACCAACAAGACAGATGAGATTCAGTCCCATGAAGACAAGAATGATATGAAGAACTTCTATGAAGCTCTGAGGAAAATCTATGGGCCACAGTCATCAGGAACATCTCCAATATTGAGTGCCAATGGCACCCCACTGTTCACAAATAAAGAAAAATACTGCAAAGGTGGGCAGAACCCTTTAATGAAATTCTTATTCAACTATTAGGTTCAAAACAAATAAAAGGAAGTTCTTCTTCACACAACACACAGTCAACTTGTGGAACTCCTTACCTGAGGAGGTTGTGAAGGCTGGGACTATAACAATATTTAAAAGGGAACTGGATAAGTTCATGGTGGCTAAGTCCATAAATGGCTATTAGCCAGAAAGGGGTTAAGAATGGTGTCCCTAGCCTCTGTTTATCAGAGGATGGAGACGGATGGCAGGAGAGTGATCACTTGATCATTGCCTGTTAGGTTCACTCCCTCTGGGGCACCTGGGCATTGGCCACTGTCGGTAGACAGATACTGGGCTAGATGGACCTCTGGTCTGACCCAGTACGGCCTTTCTT
Source organism: Pelusios castaneus (assembly GCA_007922175.1). Lineage (NCBI taxonomy): Eukaryota > Metazoa > Chordata > Testudines > Pelomedusidae > Pelusios > Pelusios castaneus. Next base: position 18,313,895 of record ML685777.1, on the reverse strand, counting down.
ATGTTCTTATGTTCTTATGTTCTTATTAGTGAGGAGACAATTGATCAACTACCTCAGACTGATATTAACATCTCTTGCTGATTCCCCAACACCAACAAACTGTGAAAGCGATTGACCTGCTGTTAAATGGTAAAGCACCTGGACTAGAATGCTATAGCAGCAGAAGTCTATAAAGCTGAAGGCTTGCACATGGTTTTCAAACTGATTGAGTTTTTCAAGTCAATATGGACTCAAGGAACTATACCTCAAGACTACAAGGATGCACCCATCATTCCCTTATACAAGTGGAAAGGTAATAAATAATCCTGCAACAACTATCAGGGCATCTTCTTGTCAATAGCCAGCAAAATTCTCATTAGAATCATCTCATGTAACACACTGAATCAGGGTTCCTGCCTGAGAATCACTGTGGCTTCAGGAAAGGTCATGTGGACATAGACATGGTGTTTGCAGCTTGTCAATTTAAAAAGAAATATCTGCAACAGAACTCTGACCTGTTTATGACTTTCATGATCAAAGCATTTGATACAGTCAGTAGGGAAGGCGTTTGGAAGATCACGGCAAAATTCAGTTGCTTGGAGATATTCATCTCTGTTATTTGGCAATTCCATGATGGCATATTCATTTGCATTATGGATGATGGTGAGTCATCTGAATCATTTCAAGTCACCAACAAAGTCAAGCAGGGCTGTGTGCTGGCCCGAACCCCTTTCAGTAGGATGTTTTCTGCCATGTTTATAGATGCTTTTTCATGACTGTGACACCGGGATTAGCACCAAATACTGGACTGATGGTAAATTTTTCAATCTGAGGAGACTACAGGCAAAGAAAAAGGTACAGGAAGTGACTATTCATGATCTTCTGTTTGCTGATGACTGTTCCCTAAATGCCAAATCTGAGTCTGATGTGCAGTGAATATGGAGTATTTTATTTCAGCTTGTGACAATTTTGATCTCGCAATCAACATCAAGAAGACTGAAGTGAGGAACCAGGCTGCACCAGGGAAGTCTTATGTAGAGCCTACCATCACAGTAATCTTCCAGGCAGTGGACACGTTTACTAACCTTGACAGTAGAGTGTCATGTGGAGGTCACATGATGAAACTAACACCAAAATTCCCAAAACAAGTGTGGTCTTTGGCAGACTATGTGCAAAAGTGTGGGAGCTCAGAGGCATTAGTCAACAAACTAAACTGAAGGTTTAGAAAGCCATCATGTTGTCAACTTTGATGGATGCATGCGAAACCTAGACAGTGTACAGGCACCATGTTATGAAGCTGAATCACTCACATAAGCTGTCTGAGGAAACTGATGAGGATAAGATGGCAAGACAAGGTTCCAGATACAAAGGTTCTCATATGGGCAGGTGTTCCAAGCATCCATACTCTGCTGATGAAACCACAGATGAGATGGGCAGGCCTTGTCACCAGAATGTCAGATGTGCAATTGCTTAAGAAGATCTTTCATGGTGAGTAAAAGGAGGGAAAGCACTATCAGGGAGGCCAGAAGAAACATTTCAAAGACTCCCTCAAGTTATCCTTGAGACATTTCAACGTTATCCCAGAGTTTTGGGAAGATCTTGCTCAGGATCATTCTGGCAATGTTACTCCCACACTGCTGTCATGGTCTATGCACAGAGGAGAACTATTAAGGCAAAGCAGAAGTACCAGCAGCATAAATCTCATAACAGCAGTATGTCAGTTATCAAGCAAGTAGCCAGTTCAGTGTGCCACGGACAGTTCAAAGCTCAAATTGGCCTGATCAGCCCCTCCTATATTCACAGAAACCAAACCAATTAGTGATGTCATGGTCATCATCCACCTCAAAGAGGATGAATACCAAAAAAATAAAGATCTATTTGCTTTGTCTGAAAGTTTCAAAACAAAGTAATACCCAGCTCTACGTCAGTAAACCTTGAAGTGCTTTACAAAGACGGTCACAATCACAATCTCCATTTTACAGGTGGGAAAAATAGCTAAGGGAGTTAGCAACTCAAATCCTGTTTGGGCTGCTAAATCTCCATTGAGAATTCCTGCTTTCGTTGTCTAAAATAGGGAGCTTCTAATTTTTAATATTTTTCCAGTACTGGCCCTATCAGCTCTCTGAAGATTTTCCCCATATTGCCACCTAGCCTGACAATGCTTTTGTCAAGACTTTTTACTTAACTGATTCTCCAGTTCAAATTCCTGGTGCACAGCACTGAATTCTTTTCAAGATGAAGGCTGTGTTTGTTTGCGTTAATTCTATTAAGATGTAGCTGGATGCATTTTATTTACCCTTTATAACATTCTCCTTACTTACATTGCAAGACAAGAGGCCAGAGTCCTTGCATCTGAGGAAGGACTCTCATTGTTTTTGCAGAGTCCTTATGCATCTCTAAGCACACAGTCTTTGGCTTCTTATCTATGCAATCTCTACCTCATAAGAATTTCATCACCCTTCACTTTGTCATTGTAGTTCCCTTGCATTGTAAATTGTTTTGACATTAATGGCCTCCGCCCTTTTTTCCTTTTTCCTTCCTCTTGGTGATGATAATAATTGACTTTCTAGCTATGAAAATCATCCACAGGCTTCAGTTATTCCCACTACACCATATTCTCCATCCTTAATTAACATTTCTTGTTTGGATTTCTTATTACCTATACTCCTTGCATGGGTGTGTAGACATGTTAGCTCATTAATATACTTCTGACAATATTATTCATCTTCTGTTTTAGGGCTGAACTTGCAGAGTGCCTACTGAGAATGCTGAGCAACCTCATTAAGTGGCAGAAAGAATTAGGGTGGGGAAGGAGAGGACCAGGAAATCCAGACCTGTTAAACCTTTTGTAAATCAGAGTGATTCTAGCTACAAAAGCTTTCATAACACAAAACAGCTCCAACTCAGGAAAGCTTTTGCAGCTCAGAAAGAAAGACTCTACAGAAATCAAATACACTATAGTGTTTATAAATACAAACCTTGGAGGCAAAAAAATCTTTGTTTTCTGCTTCTTTTAAAGATCTGCACAGCAGGGGACTTTATTTTGTTTTCTTTAATGAGTCTGGGTAAGACATTCTTTGTTGGTGGCTAATCATGGACTTTGTGAGGAATCTTTGGGTAATTGTTAATCTTTGACCTATAGGACTTGGATTTTAATCCCTGCAGCTGATCAGTGGTGTGAGTTTGTTTGTTTCTGCTTCAGAGAGAGGCTCTGACCTGCAGAAACTTATGCATGTGCTTAACTTTTTGCATATGCAAGTGTCTTATTGCCCTCACTGGAACAAGTCACAAGCATGAAATTAAGCACTCATGTAAGCATTTGCAAGATCACCATGGGGTAGTGCAGATGGCTGCATGTGTACAGAATCCCAGAAAGCATCTCTCTGTGGCAGCATTAATATTATTAGTCTCATGCAGCACTATTGTTACTAGTATTGCTAATGAATCATATGCATGGAAAGGGCTTCAGAAAATGAGGGCGGACATGTGGCATGGTCAGAGCTATACGAAGTTCTCCGTTGCCTTGTATTTTTTTCCCCTGAATTTGATCAGAAATTTGTTGATTCAAAGTTCTTAGAGGACTATTGTAACAAAGGACTTCCCTGAAAAAATTGCTACTTCAACCCCAAGGGCTACAGTTGAACTAGAGGTTTTGGGGTGTTTTTTTTGTTTGTTTGCTTTGTTTGTTTGTTTTTTTTAAGAAGGAATGAGTGGGTTAACGCGGAAAGGGAGTGGTACTCCAGGTCAACAATGGCATTAGCATTGGTTCTGAGTCACTGACAACCAAGAAGCAAATAATCCAGAATGGTTATTGGTCAATATTCTAACAGTCAAAGCGCAAGTAAGGATGCTAGCTGGTCTCTGCTTCAGACCATCAAATCACACTATGGAACAGGATGGCCAGCTTTTTAAGCACCTACCTACAATGTGTGGGGGAGAACTGTATTACCAGCTGGACTTAAATCTCAGTGACATCTGTTGGCAGAATGGGGAAACACCACCACGTATCCAATTCTGCCCGTACACACAGTGTTAATTTGTGCACGCAGTGAACTCAGATCTTGCTAAGATATTTAAAAATTTGACTTCAAATGGGATTCATGAGAGTCAAGTGAGCAGGGTTTGGCCTTAGGTAGGATGTTTCCCTCCAAACCTCTGCTGACACCATGTCTGCTGAGGCTGCAGTGTTTTAGATGAGGAGGAAGGCCAAGATTCTGGCTGCATATGGTTTTTGGTACTGTTTTCAAAAGTGTGAGTTTATTCTTGCCCATAATTTCAATTTCATTTCCTATCCTAAAACATTCTTTAGTGTTAAAATGTGCTGTTAAACAGCTGCTTTGTTTTCCTGTTTTTGGTAGAAATGATTCCTCTATATCGTTTTGTGTATTCTGGCATCCACGGGAATGAAAGGCACTATATATATTCAAGATCAATGTCTTCAGGTATTTAATTAACTTTAAAATATACACAGTGAGGAAAAACACCTGTGCCAGTTTTACTTACACTTTTGAAAGAAGACAGTACAAAGCACTTAAAAATATGCATTTACCTGGATAGTCTGGGGAATGGACTAGACAACCTAATAGAGAACAGGTAGGTCTTTTCCATTTTTCATTTCAGAGTAATTTGAGGCTGGCATCTCTGTAAAAACTGGCCTCTCCTGGGAACTGTTATGCCTGTTATTCCCAAGGAAGGGGAAAATACTGAAATAAGTCATTTTTTATTTTCATTTTTGCTAGATAACTTGTTCCTGCTTCTTATTTGAAGTCAAATTGGCCACTGATAGTGTATTCAAACAGAAATTTTGCTTTTGCTCAGTTCTAAATATGAGTGATATAATAAGGAAGAGAGAATATGGTGCCTTTGTCCACACAGTTTAATAGTACTGGGTCAAATCCATCCCTGGAATAATACAGTTAGCTCACTAGAGTTATACTAGGGATGAACTTGGTCCTTCCTCTCAAAAGGTATAAATATATACTTACTCATTCCTTGGAAATATATCCTTTCACATATCCTTTGATACATCTCTTATCACCTCACATAAAAATGTTTTATAAATTTTAGAGAGAGAAATTTGGAACCAATTCTGAGAAATCCAAGTCTAAAATTTCATAAATGATAGACATCTCAAGTCAGTCAGTTCTCACAAAAAGAAATTCACAACTGTCCTGTTTTAGACTATCTGAAAAATTAAAATTCACCGATGGAAATATATCTAGCAGCAGATGTTCTAATACTGAGTACTGAACCAAAAAAGCTAAAATTTCAGTCATATTATTAATTTAATAGTACAAGGCAATCCTGTCAGAGCTAGAATATATAGAACAGCTCTTCTGATTTTTTTTAATGTCATCATTTTAATTACTGTCCCTCTCGACCTTCTATGGAAAATTGCTTATATTTTGATTTTTGTAAACCAAATTGTCACCAAAGCTAGGTGAATTGAAAAGTAGTGTATTTCACTAATAAGAAAATGTGGGATTAAATGGAAAACTCTGCTCCTCATCTCTGGTGATACCTACTGATCTTCTCTGTGTGTGAGTGGTACAGTGAAGCAAAAAGTTATCTGATGTCTGAATCTTTGATAACACTGTTGCAAGATTTGATTAGTTTTGCTCTGCTGTTAGCAAACAATGCAAGAAAGCAGGAAAAACAATGCCAGCATTCTGTACCAATGTGTATTTTTATTTATTTGAAACCTTGGAGAGGCTGCAAAGGAATTAGCCAACTAGCTTCACTAGACATCAGAAAACTAGCCGTATAGAATAGTGTATGTAATTCCACAAGGTGCTGTAGCTTTTTAATTAATGTAGGGAGCAAAGTGCAATTGTAGATTGATTGATGATTGCAATTTTGAAATTATTTATTGGGGTGCAACATGCACTTGTCACAGATAACAGGTTCTTTTTCAGGTAGCTATTTAGAGTTAATTAAGAAGATAAAATTGATGGAACACACAGAGAAACTTATGGGCTGTAGTTACTACAGACAAATATAGTTGAAGTCATGGGAAAATCAATATACATACCTATAAGAATAAGATAAGTATATAACAAAGGGGTTTCCTGCCTTGTCTATACTTACAAACTTGTTTTGTGCATACTTACAGCATTATGGAGATCATTCAGTACCTTTGCCGGTTCGGGCCAGCCCCCAGCTCAGCCTCGGGGCTTCGGATGACAGTGGGGGCTGGCAACGCAGCCCCCGCTGCCACCGGAAGCCCTGCAGCTGGGCTAGGGGGCTGGCTGTGGGCAGTGCATGGTGGGACAGGTGCCCACCATGCACTGCTCTTCTTTCGCAAAGGAGCATTCACATGGTGAATGCTCCTTTGCGAAAGAAACAGCACGTGTGTACACAAGAAAGTGCTATATTTATAGCGCTTTCCTTGTCCCGCTATAAAAGTTATTGCGGGACAAGTCTGTAGTGTGCACGTGGCCTAAGTGGAGGGAGGTCCTGATTCAAATTACACCATCTAAGTGATCGAATGACTCTGAAAAGAGGGAACTAGATTGGATTCCTTATCCCACTTCTTATGTAAATTATCAGATATACAAACATTTGATCAATTTCTGGCCATAACAAAATTAATACCTGCCTATTAGCCACATGTTATATTCCCCCTTTCCGCAACTATACCTTTAATCATGATACATCACATATTTCTTAATAATTCTTATCCATTACCACAGTCCATCTACCTAGCAATCAGATTGCTAAAGCACCCAGAAACTCCCTTCTTGCAGAATACTATGGTGCACTGTACTTTGTGTAAAAAACAAACAGAGTCCTATGGCACTTTTAAAGACTAAGAGATTTATTTATCACATGAGCTTCTGTGGGAGAAAATCCCACTTCGTCAGACGCTTTGAAGATGGGAAACTTACAAAATGGGAGGAAATTAAATGCAGGGCAGTATATAACATAGGATTAGGTCAGGCTGGAATAGCATATCAAAATAGATGTTAGGATTCAAACACTGGGGAACGGTACATAGAGGAAGGTGAAGTCAAATAACCCATTGTAATGAGAAAAAAAATCTGTAGTCCCTGTTTACCCCCAAGGCAATTGAGTCAAATTTTCATATAAATTGGAGTTCTGCAGTGTCTCTTTGAAGCTGTGATTTGTTATTCATCTGTTTCAGCACAGCTATTAGCAAGTCGTCAATGGAATGAGCAGAGAGATTGAAGTATTCCCCCATTGGTTTTTTAGTGTTGCAATTTCTGATGTCAGATTTGTGTCCATTTATTCTTTTGCACAGAGACTGTCCTGTTTGTCCAATATACAAGGCAGAGGGGCATTTCTGGCACATGATGGCATAAATCACATTGGTGGATGAGCAGGTGAATGAGCCCTTGATGGAGTAGGTGGCTTGATTTGGTCCTGTGATTGTCTCTTTAGTGTAGATATGAAGGAAAAGTTGGTAGCATGGTCTGTTGCAGGGATATGTTCCTGCTTTAATGTTTCTGTTGTTTGATCCGTATTGCTGGTGAGTACCCGTTTAATGTTGGGGGGCTGTCTGTAAGCGAGGAGAGGTCTGTCTCCCGAGGCTTGAGGGAGTGAGGGATCATTTTGTAGAATAGGCTGTAGATCTTTGATGATGTGATAAAGAGGTCTGACTTAGGGATTGTAGATGGTGACCAATGGTGTTCTGTTGTTTTTTTTCTTGGGCTTCTCCTGTAGTAGTTGACTTCTGGGTACCCATCTGGCTCTGTCAATCTGTTTCTTCACTTTTGCGGATGGGTACTGTAGTTTTAAGAATGCTTGTTAGAGCTCCTGAAGGTGTCTGTCTCTGTCTGAAGGATTGGAGCAAATGCGGTTATATCTTAGGGCTTGACTGTAGACAATGGTGTGGTGTGTCTCATAGACTCATAGACTTTAAGGTCAGAAGGGACCAGTACGATCATCTAGTCTGACCTCCTGCAAAATGCAGGCCTCAAGACCTCACCCATCCACTCCTGCAATAGGCCACCAACCTATGACTGAGTTATTTACCTCCTTAAATCATGATTTAAGGACTTAAGATACAGAGAATTCACCGGTAGGTGAACCATGCCCTGTGTGGTGTGTCTTGGATGAAAGCTCAAGGGATGTAGGTAACCATAGTGATCAGCGGGTTTTCGGTATATGGTGGTCTTTATGTGCCCATCACTAATTTGCACTGTAGTGTCCAGAAAGTGGATCTCCTGTGTGGCGTGTTTCAGGCTAGGTTTGACTGGGGAGTGGAAATTTTTTAAATCTCTATGGAAATCTTCAAGGGCATCCTTACCATGGATCCAGATGATGAAGATGTCATCAATATAGCATAAGTAAAGTAGAGGTCCTTTGGGATGAGACGTGAGGAAACGTTGTTCTAAGTCAGCCATAAAAATGTTGGCATATTGTGGGGCCATGCAGGTACCATAGCAGTGCCACTGACTTTAAGGTACAAATTATCTTCAAATCTAAAATGGTTGTGGGTGAGTACAAAGTCACAAAGTACTTTGTGTGGTTACTCATTTGTCTCTTGGAATGGAAGTGCAGAATTTTTGACCTGAAGTCACAAGTTGGGACTACCAGATCTTAGCCTAATAACCCAATTATATGTGCTCTCTACTTGCTGTTACAACTTTCATAACTTTTCATAACTTCCATGAAACATGCTTAAGCAAAAGAATTATAAATTGTCCCAAACAATAAAATTTACAAGATCAGATTAGAGTCAGTAGTTCTGACCAACTGCAGTCATTCCTTTATGTTTCACATCCCACCTCAAATTTACAACTCTGCAGAAACTTTAAATTGAAACATGTTGTCTTACCAAAGTATTTCTTTAATTTATCTTGCACTTGCTGATTTGTTTTTACTAAGTCATATTCTGCACTTGATAATTTGCAAGTCCCTGGCTGCTCCTATTGAGTTTCTAGTGTCTCTTTAAAAAGAGCATTGAAGAGTCCTTAAGGAATCTCATACCTTTGCAAAAAGATAAGAAATCGAGATTATTAAGATTCAGGTTACTAATACTGGAACAGGAATAAAGTGGAATTATGTTTTTGGGATCACTGCAAACAGTGATCATTCCGGCATGTGGAACAAATATTATTTTCAATATTCATTTCATGTCATTGCTGGTTTGTTTGCTCCTTGCTTTCACTGATTTATGGAGCATTTTGTTGCAAGGGTTAGGCTGTAGAGCAATATGGTGTTTCAAGATTCAGGTTTCTCTTCTATAGATGTGTTCACTTTTTATCACATCCAGTTCCTTGCATTTCTAAAGATTATGATTAAAGAGTCAATTGGAAGACTTCAGCTGGCAGTTGTCCTTTTCCTGAAACTGGACATGAGATGGGCCTGGCAGTATGAGAGCTCAGTAGTGTGCTTTAAGATTTTAAACCGATTACATTCCATCATCCTTTAATAATAATAAGTGTAGCCCTGAGAATGAGCTATGTCTAATATTCTACTTTTGCACCATTCAAGTTTGTTGAAACATCTGACTTTTACATAAGTACCAAAACCAGAAGGAAAACAATTTACACTAGGCTCCCATGCTGCTGCTGCCCCAAATATTAAGCCATATTCTGATTCATTCCACCTGTATAACTCCATTGATTTCAGTAGTGGTGTAAAAGGAATAGAGAGTACAGAATTTGGCACATTGTTTCACTTTCCTAGACTCCCATGATAATTTTAAGTAAAATCTTTGGCTATGTCTACACTAGAAAAAGTCAGGTCGACTTTTTTAAGTCGACTTAATAATGTCAACTTTAAGTCAACTTTAAAGTCGACCTTATTAAGTCGACTTAAAGTGGTTACCCTGAATGTAGACTTAGTAAATTGACCTAAATGCCCTTAAGTCGACTTAATAAAGTTGACTTAAGGGTTAATCCATATCCACACCATGCTTAAGTCGACTAAGGAGTCGACTGAAGGGTTAGGTTGACCTAACCTGCGGTTCTTACTAAGTCGACTTAAGCTTTCATTAAGTCGACTTAAGGAATTTCTTAAGTTGACTTAATGAAAGCCCAGGGTGGATGGGGAATAATTTAGGTTGACTTAAGGCTACTTAAGTCGACCTAAATTGCCAGTGTAGATTCTTTGAGAATGACATCACAAATATATGGGATTTATGCTATATATTTTCCCACTACTTAACCCAAATCAATCTATTGAGAAATACTTCTAATGATATGAATATATAGATTGTTGAGGTGAGCAAAGAGGAGACAAGGTTTTATTTCTTTTTAAGAGTAGTTGGATTAACCCAGTTTGGTAAATTCTATAACATGTATACAATACAGGAGAAATAATCTGAGTATTTATGAAGCTGGTTTCTTTTATATTTCTGCAGTTGAGCCAAACACACATTCTCTGGGGTTTAATCTTTTCTTTTTTATTTTTAGCATGAGACAGCTATTGCTTGCCATACTTCCACAAAAAGTTAATTGGCCACACCAAAGTCAATAAGAATCCTCATAGGAGAAAAGCAAATAGAATTTGCCCTTCTATCAAGATTAATAAAATAACAAAAATACGTTCTTTATCATAATAATTCACTCTTGTTTTTATGGTTTTCAATGAGTATAACAATCCATCATACTTGAACTTCATGTACATCCGTGAAGCTAACAGCTAGCACAAGTCATTTTTAAATTAAGATATTTGTACAAAACCTACAATTTACTTCCTGATTTGGTAATAGACTTTGAACAGCATGTCATCTATGTAATTTATGTAAATTCAAGTGACCCTTAAGTCATAAATCTGACTGAATTTCATAGTGAAACATAAAAATAACCCCTGACATCACTAAGCACCCAGAATAGCTTGAAAGTGTGATCAACAATGGAAAAAGGCAGCATTGTTACAAACCAGTGAGATCTTAACCTTTTAAATAAATTTCCCATTCTACTTAGAATACTTGTATAAAGTCATGGATTTGGAGCAGAAAGAAAACAGGTTAGATATGCTCAATTATTCATAATATAGATTAAAATACTTTAATCTAAAACATTCTGAAGACAGCAATCAATCCTTGCTCCAAAATTATGGGTTTCTGTTTTGCTTCGATTCTGAACTTGTCCTCTGTTAGGTCCCCATCCTGTTCCCACTAAAGTCAATGGCAAGTCTCTCATTGGCATTGGTTAAGGCATGATCTGCAAGGTTGGGTGAGTTCCAGCTGTGCAGAGGACCTGTTGGTTCTTGGCAGCATTAACTCCCAGTGCCAATTTCCCGTGGTATTCTGTCTAGATTGAGGAAAGTCCAGTAAACCTCTGCTTTACAGTCCTTACAGGGGTATTATCCTTTTGCTTTATTATTCTTTGCTCCACTCTGCATCCCTAAGCGGATTCTCTCCCTAGACTCCTCCTATCCAATTAGGTCACATCAATTTCTATGTCCTTTCTTTAGCTTTCTGAGGCCACCCTACTTTAAAACCTCCCACTTCTTTCCAGCTGTTCTTAATCTTTTCTCTCTTCTCCTTGGTGGACTCTCCAGTTGCTAGTCTTCCACACCCAACTTCTTTCTTTCCTCATCTGCTGTGAACAACTCTTGTCTCATGTTCAGCTTTGTGCATGGATATCACACACATGTATGGGTATTATGTTCTTCAAACTATCATTTAGAATATTAAGGGCAGGAGAGTGACATAGAGAAGGGGATTGGTATTGTAGGTACATCATGGGTTTGGGAGTCAGAAGATTTTAATTGTACTCCTTCCTTTACCACTGAGCTGTGCATGAAGTCAGATCAGTCACTTAACCTTTGTGCCTCAGTTTTCCTACATCTAAAATGGGAGTAATAATTATTACGTATATCACAAACTTAATTTATTGATGCCTGTAAAATACCTGGGGCCTACAAAGAGGTGTTATTGAACTGCAAAGTATTATTGTTAATCAGATTCCAGAATCATTTCTGTGCTTCTCCTCCTCCCTTTGACTGCTCCAAACCTGGACCTGTCTAGATTCCCCATATAACCTGTGACCCTTCTTCCAGCTCAAAAGAATTTATACTGGAGACTAAAAGGGAACAGGAGATTTGTTTATTATCATTAGAAAGTTTTTGCACTGTAGGGCAGCAAGGAGTACTGAGTTTGGGATGGGTACTCAGCTGACCTGATCCTGAAACCTGTTCTTCTCTGCTACACTGTGCAGTTCCCTATTAATTATCACTACTCCTAGCCTCCCATCATTTTTTCTAAGATGCTTCAGTTGTCTTCTGTCTTGATGCATGCAATAAGATGTACAAGCTGTACTTTATTTAATTTATATTTCTTAAATTTTAGATATTCTTCCCCATGTTAAAAAGGGCAAAACCCACTCACTAACAAATACACATCTCTCTTTATGTTTCCTGTAATAATCCTTTCACATGGTACCTATGGAATTCCATAATAAAAAATCAGAGCTTTCATTACACATGCACAAAGTCCTCCAAAGATCAGGGGAAGAACAAATTACACACATCATAAATCCAGTTTAATTTATTCATAGCAGGAGTCTATAGATCAGACTTTCTACACTCCAGAATATTTATTACAAAATGGTGAATGAATAAATCCCAAACTATACTTCTGTGATTAATGTTAAAACAAGAGTTGGTTTTCAACAATTTGTCAAAAAGTAAAAAAATAAACATATAAGGTGGCCTTTAGCCATTAAATCAAACTTGTGAGAAGTAATGGCTGTGCAGAAAGAGAAAGTATTTCAAACTTTTGGAAGTTCTCCCGTCTCCTGACCCTTCCCATTTTGCTACCGCAAATGAAGTTGCAATGATATGTTTCTGAAATACTCAAATATTCTCTGTCTCCAGATTTTTATGTAATCCTTATTAGCTCATTCCCATGTTCAATCTCTATAACATTACAAGTTTTAAATCATGAAAGACCTTCCTACTGGCCTACTGGAGCTGTGTCAACCAAGCAAAAATAACTTGGAAGCATCCTGCCTGAATAAGATACATGGAGACAGAATGTCTCAGGCAAGGTTTGGTCCTGAGTAGATGTGTTGGATAGAAGACTGTGTGTGTGTGCAAGAAACACCTTGTGCCCTCTTAGCCCCATTCCTAGGACACCTCTGCAGGACCAGCCACAATTTAGTCCTTTGTTTATAAATTAAAGCTCCCAGTAACAAGGAACATTTCACAACCTTGGCCTTAACTGGAAAATAAAAAGAATTGGCCTGATTTATTCTCTCTTTTACTAACATAAATACGTGGTAGCTCCATTGATTTTTTATTAACTATTAATATTTGGCATAGCTCAACTATCATGCAGCTATCACTTCTATGTGAACTGGACAATCCTCCAAAAATATACAATAGAAGACCCGGAACACACTCAATAGCAGTGTCACATTCAATAGAAGCTACTACAGACAGGAGACAAATGCACAGCAGGAAAAGAGGTTCTGACTCTCAGCTACAAAGAGGGAAAGCAAGAACTCAGTAAATAGACTTTTGAAGCAGTTACTATCCCCACTCTGCTACTATTTCCTATTTAAAATCTCTGTGGTGGGTGCACATTCATGAGACAGAATCAGACTTGTGCAGCAAAGTCCACTTTTCACCCTCTTGTTAACAATTATGAATGCCACACACTGCTTGAGCAGATTACATCTGTATTCAGGGAAAACAGTACTTCAGACTCCAGAAATTAAGTTTATATTTACAGTAAATCTGCTGATTGTGGAATGTCACCCTCCTACTGAAGATTGCTCATTCCCATGCTGAATGTGATTTTTCTCTGGGGAGTGCAACACACTGGAGAAGGAAATTCCTCCCCAGTATTGGTGTTTTGCAATTACAGAAATCTTTCAGCACTTTTAAGAATTCCCAGACAACAAATATTTTCTTATGACTTGTCTTTCTGGCTGCCCATTTGATCCCTTCTGAAATATTCCAGAGCTGTCAACCCAGATGCAGACAGATTTGCTTCCTGGCTGAAAAAAGCTTGCAAAATTGATGTTGAATCTTTTCACAGTCCTGTCTTTTTTCCAGGCATACCAGAGATTCTTCCTTTCCCTAGGAAAGATAAAGTGTTGAATCTGACTGTTAAGAACAGATAGCAAGAGGGGTTAAAAACCTGCCCAATATATCACATTTAGTGCCACTAAGATCCATTTATATTGACCTACTCCCTCGCCTGCCTCTGCACTTTAGAAGTAAGTGACATACTCTTCTATGTATAACAATATATTTATATGGGACCAAATCTTATTTCATTCTTCATGGGTGCAGAGGGCCTAGAATTAGTACAAATGGACATATTTCTGCTGCAGAAAAAGGGGTGGAACAGAATCTGAGGACCCAGTGGAGCAGTTCCACATTCCATACATAACATGGAGCTCTTCTCATTCTGGTTTCTCTGTGCCCCAACTGTGCAGCAGCATTTCAGATATGTGGCTGAGAGGAAATGGGGTTGATCCATATCCTCATGGATCCATTGGCCTCTGTCTATTACGAAGGGAACATGCACCTAGGGATGAAGCAGTTCTGCTGCAATCCTAAAACCTACGAGTAATTACTTACTTAACCATAAACCCTGTACAGAGCCACAGAAAACAGCCTTCCTATTCATGTTACATACTGCTGCCATGGAGATTGCAATTAATTAAGAGAGTTCATATTTTAATTCAATCCATAGCTAGCATGTGCAATTAATAGAGGTTTTGAAAAAGTAATTTTCCCCATATTATTTTGTTTATGCATTTCAGAATAGGAAAGACACTGAAGACTAAATGAACTGTAACTGTTGAATTATAAGCCCTAATTCACGTTTGGGAATAGACTATGGAGCTTTCAGTAGTAAAAAGGCAGTTTTTTAGATCATTCAGGTCAATCAGATCTACTGATAATGATGCTGTTTCTATAAATCAAGGCAAGAAATCACAGATGGACGCAGCACCCATTTCATTTAGGTTACTTCGAAAAAGAGGTAATGACCAATACTGGAATGGACAGATGCCCTGGTACAGCTTCTGGAAATGTACATTTTAGAGCCTTGAGATCTGGACTTGCAGCTGCCAACTTCACCCTGTGAAAAGCATCAGCAGCTGGCTTCATGTCTAGGAAAAGAAAATGAAATATGTTGCATTTTCATGGCCATCAATCAGTAGACATAGTGCCAAGTGAGTTTTGTAATGATGCATATATTGCCAATAGACTTTGCAAAAATATTCTTGTTACAAGAAAAGTATTTATAAAACGCCTAATGGCTGCATTCAATTTGTGCTGTACACATTGAATGTGATGTGATATTATTTAGTAAACAAGTTATTATGTAGACCATGGGCCTAAGTCATGGGCCAGGGGCCAGAAGCACCTCCATATGTGGCGGGACCCTCTGAGGGAGGCTCCTCTGCCCCTTTATGTGACCTCAATGATGTCCCTTCCAATGGGATAAGTGCTGGGGAAAGAAGGGGACTCACTTCTGCCTTGGCACCATCCTAGCAGGACTTAATGATGCTTGCTCAGTTTTGACCTCACTGGCTTATTAACCATTGGCACTTTGAAATTTCCAAAAGTCTTCTTTGACTGGAAGAAAATTTTGAGGGCAAAAGACTTCAGGATGAAAAATGAAGATGGGAATCCTCAGGGCTACATAATGGACACAACAGACAGGTTTGCGGCAGAAAAACTGTTAATGAAAATGAAACAATGATGTTTTGGGGCCTTTGCTCCATTTTCTGCAGAAACTATGAAAGCTGTCAGTTGTGTCTCAACTCTTAAATGTTACATTTGTTCCAGTGATTTGTCTGAATGTGCTGCCTTACATTTCCTCTACTGATCTCCTACATGGGGACGTCAAAATGGCCAGAGAATGACAGGCTATAGGCAATACCTGTGAGAGCTAAATAAAAAAGACAGATAATGAAGGTGATTTTGTAAAGAATGCCAGATGACTGGTTACCCGGAACATCATTAAGAGTATACATGCAGGACTCCAATTCTATCACATTGTTTTAGATCACACTTTCCATGCTGGAGGAGAAAGTATCTTTGCCAGCTCACTGGAGAAAGCTTGGAGATGATTGAAGTAAAACAGCAGGAGAAGGCTGATATGATTAAGTCACATAGTCAACTGCCCATGTGTAACACAGTAATGGAGGTGAAAGTAGGGGGCAAACTAAAATTAAGCTGCAAGGACATTAGAAACAATGGAGTACAAATAAAGGACATGAGATGATGCACGTTGAGCTGGCTTGCACAGGCTGCAGACTGCAAAATTTAGATCTTTTATTTAGGTTCCTTTTGTTAATATTAATGCAGATGATGACTATACTAACTAATAATAGAAAAGACATTCTATGGAAAACACACGTGAAGTGAAGCATATTTAATTAATCTCACTAAGCCGTAGAATTCAGAGCATAACCGGGGACCAAAATTGTTAGCAGCCAAACTAGCAGGGGAGGTTTGGGGTAGAACAATAACAAAAAACCAAACACTAGTACAAGACCTGAGCCAGATCGTGAACCCATCCTAAGTGCCTTTTCCATTGTTCTAGCAGCATAAGGTACCTCCAACCTGTCCTACAAGTAACTTCATCATTCCCTTCTGGGCCTTCCAGCATTTGGGTATGCTAATAACATGTGAGGGATTAGCCAGACTATTCTGTGTTCCAGTGATCTCCACTGATATGATGACCCTTAGGAACCAATTACAAGCTTCTGTAACTTGGAGCAGCCTTGAGGCTGTTCTAAATCACATCAATCCAAACCAGCATCAGGTAATTTCCCAGAAATGAGATGGGGAAACAGAAAGGTTGGAGAAATCCACCTTTGCCAATCACCTTGAAGCAGTTGACTTGGCATGAGGATTTATTTAGCCCATTGCAATGCACTGTTTATTATGATTAATTTCTTTAGTGCTGTCATTGTATACAGAACTGTGCAAGACACAATCCTCATCTCAAAGAGTTCACAGGACACAACCAAAAAACAATCCAGCACAATCTACATAGTGCTCAGTTACTGCTCAAGGGAGTGCTAGAAAGTCCTTTTAATACACTTCACCACACACAATTTACTGTTTTCTCTGTCCATGGACAGGGAACTGCAAAAACAGATAGCCACTTGACATTTGATACAAAGCATAAACAGAATAAATGCTAAGGAATATGACCAAATTATGCTCTATCTTGTAGAAGCTGACATAGTGATAGCGTGTCAGGCTTAGTTAATGTGGGGCTTAGTTAATATTTGTTACGCCCAATCACACATAAAACATGTTAAAAGATACTTTTAAAGTTACAAAGTCAAACACACAAGAGTTAGGAAGTGACAGAATTAAGGATGCCTCTGCAATCGCATCGACCTCTTCTACTTGAGCTAATGAATTAACTGATAGAAGTAGTCGGACGTCATCCACTATGAGGACCAGCACTGCTGGGAATGAGAACTTTGCTGGTGGGTTTCACTGGTATTTGCTGACAGAAGAGACATTGTTAGATTCAATCCAGGCTCTAGAGAGGAGGATGCTTAATGGGCAGAGCCTCTTCTGCCCATTACCCCCAAGTTTGACTCTTTTTGCCCTGTCCCTTCCAACCTCTTCTTTCCTGGCACTGTTTTCTTTTCTTTTCGCCCTGGGCTTTTCATCTTGGACAACCCAGTCCCAATACCCACTCATGAGGCTTCTTATCCCAGTCACAGTCTCCTTGTCCAGCCAGGTTTAGTCTGACCTCTCTGGATTCCCCAGTTCAGTCTCCCCCCCACAAGTTCCAGTCTCCTTGTCCAGGTCATCCCACTTCTCCTCCATCCCCAGTTTTTCATCCAATGTGTCTCTCTCCCCGATTCTGGCTTCCAATTGCCTCCCCACCCTTGCCCATATTCCCTGTTCCCACTGGCACCCAGTTCCAATCTCCCTGTTTGGGCTCTTTGTTCAATTTCTGTCTTCTTCTGCCCCCACCTCCCTCCCCTATCTCCTTATCCCAATCTCTCCCCATGCTCCTCTGCAAGTATATCTCTTCTCCTGGTCCCTTTGCATTTGAATCAGGCACTTCATCCTCATGTTGCAAGGGGATCACTGAGAGCACAGGAGAGACAGGCTCCCTGCTTTTAGTTCATGTGCCCAGACCTGGCACAGCCCACAACAGCCCAGAGCTGTACTTACAGGGAAAATTCTACTCAACACTGGACTGAAGCATGCTCAGTGCAGATGAATTCTTCAGGGAATCATCTGTTATAATCCAAGCAATTGCCACTGAACATGTGCAAACCACAATTTTCTGAAGACTTATAACCTGGCCACATCTCATAAGGATGGCAAAATGCATGAGACAAAGCCCAACACCTCTGCCAAATGTCAAGTCCCTAATCTAATGAATGGACTGGTGCTAGACCTGTCCAAAGAAAAGTTGTTAGACCTTTTAAGCATAGCCAAAACAATTTGCTTAGCCGCAGACTAAGAAATGACTGAACCAATGTGGCTGAAATTTCCCCAAAATATACACCATGAGGCAGACACCTTGGAAAATGTCAGCCCAGATGAAAGCAACTAAAAAACAGCATCGTAGAATGGCAGGGGTTTGACAAACTTAACAATAGACAGTGTTACCACTTACAGGTTCTTTTGTAAGAACAGGTAGACAGGTAGACCAGTCGGTCGGTCGACAGACCGGTCGGCCGGCGGGCGGGCGGGCGGTGCAAATACTTAGTATATTTGTAACTGTATTTTTACACAAAAATCATGCAAATAAATGTATTTTCTTTTAAATGAGAGCCAACACTCTAAAACATTGTTATTCATTTCAGGCACTCCACTCCATTCTTCATAATTCCTAACTAACCATTTCTAAAGCAAAATTTCTAAGGAGGTTATTTGACTAATTACTCATTTTGCGGTTGGATAAATTTGAGTCAAAAATCAAGATAGCAAGTGTTTCAAGAAATGTTATCTTTTCTTGTGCTATTTTTCTGTTTGAGAAAACATATGTATGGTGTAAAATTATGCACATCTGCCTAAGCAAGAGGGTATGTGGAGTATTTATCTCTTTGCTCTAGTAGAGAATTTATCTCTGAAATTCTTTGTCAGCTCATTAGATTTTTGAATTTACCTAGCCATTCTTCCTCCTATACAAAGTTAAGTTTACTTAGATGAAATCCTAATAAATAAAGCTACAGACATTCTAGGATTTTCATACTATTGCCTTAACACTGTTATGTGTAATAACCTCACAAAAAGCTTATACTTTTCAGTTTTATCAGCCAAAACACATATTGGGCAGTAACATAAGAGTATCTCACTCTGTTCACTTTATGCTCTTTCCAGATACTTACTTAGAGATAAGTTTTCGAAAGACAGTGTAAATCAAACATACACACAACAGCCAAATAGAAAAAAGCATGAATACATCCACATTTGTGTATGCACAATGAGTGGGGACAACTCCCACAGACGGAACCCATCTACTTTCTTTGAGGACAGCTATTAAATCTTTAAGCAAAAGACATTGGTTTACAGGAAACCTGTGTAGGCTCTTCAGGATGATAAATCCAGTATCAGGCTAACACACATTACTATTTAGATAAGAATGAATAGCAAAAACCTCATTCTTATGGGCACAAATGTTATCTGGCTGGCAGAGTATAGGATGTGGTGTGTATTAGTTAAATTGTTGAATTCTGACCAGATCTGTCAACATTTCCTTGCCCCTGGATGAGGTAAGGACCCAGATATATCTGAGGAGGGCAAGGACAGACACTCCCTTTCCTCCAGTATATTTCTTTCTCTTTTCTTGCTTTAGGGTCTTATCTGTGGCCTGGAGTTTTTCCTATGGTCCTCACTGACAGTGCAAAGGTATCTTGGATTTCTGAGTTATCAGTGCTACCCTGACTGGGGCTTTCAAAGGATGATTCCCAGGAGTTTTGGCTGAGACCTCTGTTCTGGTGGAGTTCTTTTATCTCAACCTCTAACCTTAGAATTGCCCCTTCACAGCCTTTATTCCTACTAGAGGTGGTTGAGGAATGCAGAAAAATCTACACAGAAATATTCAGAGTTCTATAAATGGGAAGAAAAGCAGCAAAACAATTTCACAAAAAAAGTGTCAAGATTTTAGAAATTCTTGCCTAACTGTACTTGGCTTCTGATTTGTTTAAGTTCTCTAGTGATCCTTCCCATCTTCCTTTCAACTGGAAACAACTGGAATCAAACCCCAATGTTCTAGTCAGAAGATTTGGATAGAAGGGCAGGGTGGTTTTTTTGGCACTATTGCAAGCTTGAGTTAATTTACATAAAGACCTTTCCATGGCTTTCCTAGGAGAGATTGGCAGGGCTCAAGACCCATCTAATGGAGAGTTTAAATGGAAAGCTGAAAGATCCATTTTTCTGACAGTCATCTGCCCATTATGAATGAAGTGAATTTCCAAGATTCTAGCTCAGAAGAACACTTGATGTTTTGGAATCCTACAAATAGGTTCTTGACTTTCAGAGGCTTTCTGATTAAAAGTCAATATTCAGTCCTATCATCCTTTTTGGGTCAAAGACTCATAATGATTGTTTAACTAATAGCACTATTCTAGTTCAATAGGAACATAGAAATTAATTGGGTCAGCCAATTATATGTGTTTGTATTGTATTACGCATACCAGCACATTTTAATGATTGAATCCTCTAATGGCAGGTTTAGCCCCATTATGGGCAAAATTCACACCAGGACACACTACATCAGAGGTGGCAAACTCATTTGCTATGGGAGGCCAGATTTGACTTAAATGTACTTCAAGTGGGTCATACATACCATAAATCGAAATACTACAGCACTCTCGTGGCATCACGGAGTGCGGTATATGTGAAACTGTGCTCCACAATACCTTTTTATTTCTCTGTCTGTCTCTCTCTCTGTTAGGAAGAGAGTGTGGTCTCGCTGAGCACAGTCTCACATACTCGGCTTTCCATGATGTCACGAGACCTGACGCTCTCACGGCATTGTGAAGCACTGGATATAAAAGACCACATTCTCACTCTCTATTAGGGAGAGTGTGGTCCCGTGGAGCAGAGTCATGGGCCAGATGGAAGAGGTTCACGGGCTGCATTCACCCCACTGCTGCATGTTTGACAGCCCTGCAATCCTCAGAAAAAGTAGTCACCCACAGAGATGGAAAGATGAGAGCCTGTAGGAAAGGCAGTTGGCCATCAAGAGAGATGAAGATGATTCCTATGTTTGCTTTGCTTTAGAAAGAATATGTAAAAAAATGTTCAGGTCACATTCACACCCACAGTCTTTCAGTTTTATAGCTAGAGGACTCACTAATGCATCTGTTTGATCACTACAACTGGGGAAATAAATCTGAGTTTGACATCCTTGCCTTAGGTAAACGGCAGGAATTTGGACAATCTATCTATCTACTCTAAAAGGGCAGTCAAGGGAGTGAAGGAGTCTCATTGCCTCATGTTCTTGTGGAGATCCCTCTGGCAATAATTTAGGGATGAGAAGGATTAGCATGGCAGGCAACAGGCTGACTTTCCTCTCAGTGCTGCTGATGTCAAAAATGTCTCCATTTTCTTTGCACTGGGTGATCAAACTTGGGATAAAAGCCCAGGCAATGTACACTTTGTTCTACTTCATAGACTTATGGTCCAATCTATATCCTGCTTTTTGGATGCACTGAAGAGGAGAAGCTAGCAGTCAATGGGTCATAGTATATTCAAGTTGGAAGGAACCTCAAGAGATCATCTAATACAATCCCTTGCTCAAAGCAGGACTAACCTCAGCTAAATCATACCAGTGAGGTCTTTGTCAAGGCACAATTTAAAAAATTTTGAGGATGGATACTCCATCCCCTCTCTAGGTAATCCCCCCTAATATCAAACATAGACATCCCCCTCTCCAATTTGAAACCATTGCTCCTAGTTGTGTCATCTACTACCACTGAGATTAGCCTAGCTCCATTCTCACCTCATCATAGAAGGCAATCAGGTTGGTCAGGCATGACTTGCCCTTGGTGAATCCATGTTGTCTGTTCCTGACCACCTTCCTCTTTTCCAAGTACCTCAAAATGGATTCCTTGAGGACCTGCTCCATGATTTTTCTGGGGATTGAAGTGAGGCTGATCAGTCTGTAGTTCCCCAGATCCTCTTTAGTCCTTATTTTGAAGATAGGCACTATATCTGCCTTTTTCCAATCCTCCCCCAGTAACCACGAGTTTTCAAAGATAATGGCCAATGGATCTGAAATCACATCAGCCAACTCCCTCAGCACCTTCAGAACCATTAACAATGAGAGTCCTGTGGAACCTTAAAGACTAACAAATTTCTTCAGGTATAAGCTTTCGTGGGCTCCAACCCACTTCATCAGATGCAAGATGCATTGCATCCAACCTCATGGACTTGTTTATGTCCAATCTTTCTAAATAGTTCTGAACCTGTCCCCTTCAGCACTGAGGGCTGTTCACCTTGTTCCCATTCTGTGCTGCTCAGTGAAGTGGTCTGGGAGCTGAACTTGCCTGTGAAGACAGAGGCAAAAAAACTTTTGAGTTCTTCAGCTTTTTCCATATAATCTGTCAATAGAATGCCTTCCCCAATCTGTAAGAAACCCACACTTTCCCTGACCACCTTCTTTTTGTTAACATACCTATAGAAACCTTTCTTGTTACCCTTCACATATCTTGCTAGCTGTAACTCCAATTATGCTTTGGCCTTCCTGATTTCACTCCTGCATGCTCAAGCAGTATTTTTTTACCACTCACTAATCATCTGACCAAGCTTCCAGTTCTTGTAAGGGTCTTCTTGTGTTTAAGCTCATCAAAGACTTCTTTAAGCCAAGTTGGTCATCTGTCAGATTTGTTAGGCTTTTTGCATATTGGGATGGTCTGTTCCTCCACCCTCAATAAAGGTTTCTTTAAAAAGCAGCCCAGCTCCTGGATTCCTTCCCCTTCACACTAGCCTCCAAGGGGATCCTGCCCATCAGCTTCTGAGGGAGTCAAAGTCTGCTTTTCTGAAGACCATGGTCCATATTCTTCTGTTCTGCTTTCTTCCTTTGGTTAGGATCTTGAACTCTACCATCTCATCGTCACTGTTACCTAGGTTGCCACCCACTTCTATTTCCCCTCCCAAAGCTTCCTTGTTTGTGAGTAGCAGGTCAAAAGGAGCATGCTCCCCTGTAAATTTCTCCAGCACTTGCATAAAGAAATTGTCTGCAAAAGTCTCCAAAAACTTCCTGGATTATCTGTGCTCTGTTGTATTGCTCTTCCAGCAGACTTCAGGTGATTGAAACTCCCATGAGAACCAGGTCCTATGAACTGCAAACTTTCACTAGTTGACTGAAGAAAACTTCATTTATCTGATCTTCAAAGCAAACTGACAAAGTGGGATTTTCTCCCATGAAAGCTCATGCGATAAATATATTTGTTAGTCTTTAAAAGTGCCACAGAACTCCTTGTTTGTTTTGCTGAACTAGACTAAGATGGCTATCCCTTTGGAACCCATCTACCTTGTCCTGGTCTGGTGATCTATAACAGATGCTCACCACAACATCATCCTTGTTGTTCTCACTTCTAAACTTAACCCGGAGACTCTCCACTGGCATTTCTCCAGTTTCATACTGGATTCAGAGCAGTCATATTGCTCCCTTACATACATTGCAGCTCCTCCACCCTTTCTCCCCTGCCAGTCCTTTCTGAACAGTTTATACCCGTCCATGACAGTGCTCCCATTGTGAGAGTTACCCCGCTAAATCTCAATTATTCCAATCATATCATGCTCCTTGACTGTGCCAAGACTTTCAATCAATTCTTCCTTCTTGTTTCCCAAGCTTCTTGCATTTGTGCACAGCAGAGGTGCACAATCTGCAGCCCCTGGGCCGCATGCGGCCTGTGAGCATGTTCTGTGCAGCCCTCTAGCAGCTGAGCGAGTGGGGGGATCATGTGCCATGACCTCCCCTCCCTGCACATTGCATTTGTGGCCCTCGAGTGGCCTTAGAAAATGTAGTTTGGCCCTTGGCCAAGAAAGGTTGCGCCACCCTGGTGTACAGGCACTTAAGATGACTGGCTGATTGCCTTACTTTCTCCGTGCATATCAGCAGGCCTTTCCTGTTGTACTCTCCTCCTTGTGCTTCCATCTAGTGTCTCACTTCCCACCGGGCTTAGGTCCCTGTCCATTGGAGAACCTAGTTTAAAGACCTCCTCACTAGGTTAAACAGCCTGCTTGCAAAGATACTTTTCCCTCTCTTCATTAGATGGATGCCATCTCATCCTAGTAATCCTTCTTCCTGGAACAACATCCCATGGTCGAAGAATCCAAAGCCCTCTCTCTGACACCACCTGCATAACCATGCATTTACTTCCACCAATTGACAATCGCTATCTGGGCCTGTCAGGAAATAGCTGAAGAATGGGAACAGAGGTATGTTCAGGAGTTGCCAAGTCTGCAGAAGAGGGTAAAGAAATGTAAATAAAGGGCACAGGATACAGAGTTGTTCATACAGATAACTGAGTAGAAAGAGGAAAAGGCAGCCAGCAAAGAATGAGCTCAAAGAGTACAGGAGTCCTCTTACAAATTAGCTTCTTTATAACCCTGTGACTGCAGCATTTGCCAAAGAGCTAATATTTGGTGCAGAATTTACCACAGCTTGATATTTGAAATATACCCTTTTCCCTCTCTTGTATATGAATATATGTAGAAGTGTTTAGCCACCATTTTTTTCACTTTGAGTTGCTCTGTTCTGTCACAAGGGTATGTCTGAATTATAATTACTATGGCAGACATAATTTAGCAAATTAGCAGCTAGACTAAGAAATCCATGTGTAACATAAGTCCCTACATGCTGGGACAAATCTGCTCTGTGTTGCTTAACCTCATTCTTCCAGATTTTCATTTACATAACACAGAGCAAAATTTGACCCATTGCTCCTGCTAAAAGTTTATTTACTGTATTATGAAAATTTAGCATTCAGAGTACATTTAATAGGATTCTTAAGGGCAAACTTTCAGCACGGTTTACAGGGATTTAATCATTTAGATGCCATTAATATTGATGAGTCATACTGCTGAATCTAGATTCATAGATTCCAAGGCCAGACGGGACCTCTCTGATGATCTCTAGTCTGACCTCATGTGTAATACAGACCAAAGAACTTCTCCCAAAATGATTCCTAGATCTTAGCTTTTAGAAAAACATGCAATCTAGACTTTAAAATTGTCAGTGATGCACCATAATAAAATTATATTTTTTCCAAAGCTAGTCTATTATTTTTCAGCAAAACAGTAAGGGCCAAATCCTGCTCTCAGTTAGCCAATGATAGAATGTCTCTGATTTTATACTCATGTAACTAAGAACAGAATTTGGTTTCACAACTACAAGAGTTAAGAAATATTTAGCAGAGATTTTCAGAATGCAGCTAGATAATTGAAAAAAAACAAACTGTTTGTAACAAAGTGATCAGAGATTCCCTTAGCTCTTGACACAAAATGTTAGCTTTTCTTTCCTCCTAGCTTTGACCAGAACACAAAAAATAATATATATAATTGAATCTCTAACAGAAACTACAGTTAAAAGGGGTGGGTGGTCAGGCTAGAATGATAAAAGGAAAAAATGTGTCTGTACTGAGTTACCAACATAACTGACATACCGGCAGGCCTGAATGTTCAGTATTCTAGTGTTTATCAAGCAGAAACACAAAATTGTCCATGATGTGTATTTGTGTAAAAGACAGTAAGCATTGTACTGCACACCTCTATAGATAAAAGAAATTGATATCGATTTCTAGGACTGCTGAGACCAAGACATGACCAACAAAGTCAGCCGAAGACTTGCCAATGCAAAAATCTAAACAAGAATACCACAGCACCAATCCTTTACGAGATACAGAACTGATCTAAGCAGGCTTCGGGCAAGAGTGATCCGTGGCAGGCATTATAATGCTATTTTAACGATGCTGTGCCTCTGCTAGCTGATATTTGAATTTGTTGTAGAGATTATGAATACCATTCATAATAAAAGAAAGATATCTCTCTCTCAAGAAAAAAATTAGATGCATAAATCATGATAAACCAGATTCTGCTCTTGATTATGATTGGTCAACCCTTCTGACTTCTCTTCCACATGATATTTGTAGATTAACCAGGAGTAACAAAGGGAAACATCTGACTCTCTATTGGAAGCCTGCTCTTTCATATCATGGCCACAACTAAGTAATATCAGGACAAGGGAGTGCCACATGAGATCTAGGTGTGAGGCACTGTGACTATTGCACTGCAATGAATCACCCATACATTCCAAACTTCAGAGTATACTCAGAGCTCCTCTTTAGTTCTGGAAAAGGTACTCAAAGTGAAAGCAAAATACAACAGATTGTTAAGCAAAAGAAGGTGACACATTGCAAGAGACCATTCAAACTGAAATGAGCAGTTATTACCTTCCAGAAGGGCTTTGTGTAAATTCAGAAGCTTGTCTCTTTCATCAACAGAAGTTCGTCTAATAAAAGATATCTCATCCAGCTTTTCTCTTCAGTATGGTACCAAGATGGCTACAACAACGTGGCCAAAACCAGTGAGAGTTCAGTTTGACATCCAGGATAAAAAGATTAATGGAATTCTCATTTTCACATATAGAAAGCCGAATTATGTTATGGATTAAAAATAGAAAACTGACCCTGAGGTCACGCCTCAATAAATGTGAACAGATTTACTGTTTGTACAGTACTGTGTGGCAGTAATACTGACAAAATTCTATCACAGAAAAGGTCCTTTTTAGTAATGAGATGACAGGCATGTCATTCATACAGTATAGTTAAAAATATCCATATATCTCTACCAAAGGCTAAACATACACCCTACAAAGAAGTAGATAATATAAAATCTATGATACTCAACAATACCCATGATCTAGAGATAATTTATATGCATTTAAAAGCAATTGTTACAAGAGGTATTTCCACTATTTTATCTTTTGAAATGACAGCTCATGTGGAGCTTGTTTCCATGGGAACTGAATCTTCTCCAAACTGAATTAATGTTGGAAAAGAAACAAACAAACAAAATAGCTTGTGGGGCCACCAAAGGTTAAGTTTTACCACATTGATCTAGGCAGAATATTTGTAGAAATTGGAGGGATCAATTGCCACAGAACCTTTATTCTTCAATTTATAATACACTATAGATATGTCCAACAACTGCAGCCCATCATGTTTCACATAATCAAATTGACAAGTTCCAAAAATCAGCTGCTCTGCAGTGATTACAAATTACAAATGAATAAAGCATCACATGAGAAATTGATTCGCCATTGTTTCTTTGTGTATTAATTTGTCTTTTGGCTTTCCAAACTTAAATTGTTTGATGAGATTTTCTTTTTTAAACATAAATTAAAAATGAAATGCCTATGATAAACTGTGTATCAGCTGTAATGAAGAATTGATCTCAATGATTTTACAGCCTCTTCCAGCCTCTATTTATGAAGATGAAAATTACATTTATTACCCAATTTCCAGAACTATGATTTAAGATTGTAAATATTTATTTATTTATTTATTTATCTATCATTAAATAAAAGATGGAAGAAAATTATAAAGGTTTTTGTGTTTGAACCATAATTATACTCAGTTACATTCTGTGTAATTGGTAACAATGGCACTATTTGTAATTTTGGATTATGATATATCAATAATTTTTTCTTGAATTATTTTGGTATTACGGAGAATTTGGTTCTGGCTGTTGTCTCCCCAGCTCTCTAACATGGCTGGGTTTTGTGAATTGTCTTTTGAAATGCCAAATGAAACTCTGTTTTTATGAGTTTTGTGAACAGGTCAAATATTTTTCAATTTGTTTTTGTTGGGATTAGGTGGTGGGAGCATAGGCATGAAAAATGACAGTATATCTCTACAGGAATTGCGAAAACAATAGGATTCACTATGTCCAGCAATAGCAAAGAAGTCATAATAGGCATCAGCATCTCTGATATTAAGAGCAACATTTATGAACGTGCAAAGTTTCATCAGTCAATATTATTTTCCTTAATTTGCTCCTTAAAAAACAAGAAAATACTTCCATTTCATCTCTTAAGAGTATGCAAGATACATTGGCAGCACAGAAGCTGAAGGCACCACGGTGCAGAACCCATCATTTTGAGTTCCAAAGGGGTCGCCATGTTAGTCTATTGCAGAAAAACAACAGAGTCCTGTGGTACTTTTAAAGACTAACGGATTTATTTATCGCATGAGCTTTCATGGGAGAAAATCCCACTTTGTCAGATGCAATAATTGAGGAAATTCTCCCACACAATGTTTTTAACTAATAGACTTTAAGGGCAGAACAGACAATCGTGATCATCTAGCCTGATTTCCTGCATATCACAGACCACAGAATCTAACCTGCTCACACCTGTAATAGGCCTATAACCTCTGATTCATTACTGAAATCCTCAGATCTTGATTTAAAGATTTCAAATTATAAAAAGTCCATCATTTTCTCTAGTTCAACAAGCAAGTCATCTGTGCCCCAGGCTGCAACAGAAAGGCAAATAAATAAATAAATAAACCATCCAGGGTCTCTGCCAGTCTAATCCATGAAAAAATTCCTTCCTACATGAAATAGAGTGAACAGTTAGACCCTGAGCAAGGGGGAAGACCCACCAACTAGCCACCAGGGGAAAGTTTCTGTGTAGTAACTCAAAGTCCTTCCCCTCTCGTGGTCCATATCAAGATATTTGCTAGTAGCAATAGTTATGGTTGGGCCATATACCATTGTAAGCAATCTCATCATACCATCCCCTCAATAAATTTATCAAGTTCAGTCTTAAATCAAGTTAAGATTTTTCCCCACTTCTGCTCTCCTTGGAAAACTGTCCCAGAACTTCACTCCTCTGATGATTAGGAATCTTCATCTAATTTCAACCCTAAACTTGTCAATATTCCATTTATATCCATTTGTTCTTGTGCCAACATTGGCCTATAATTTAAATAACTCTTCCCTCTCTTTGGTTTATCCCTATGACGTGTTTATAGAGAATAGTGATATTGCCACTCTGTATTTATTTTGTGAGGCCAAATAAGCCAACCTCCTTAAGTTTCATCTCATAAGGTAGATTCTCCATTCCTCTGATCATCCTAACTCTTTGCCTCTATTCCAGTTTTTATTCATCTTTCTTAAACATGGGATACCAGAACTGTGCACTGTATTCCAGATGAAGTCTCAGCAGTGCCTTGTATAATGGTTATAACTCTTCCCTATCTCTACTGGAAATATCTCACTTGATGCATCCAAAGATTGCACTAGCCTTTTTCACAGCCATCTCACTCCATCCCTGATCATTACACTGCTATAGGTTGATAATCTGATGTGCTAATTCCTCAATTTACAAAATAGGGTGAGGGATTTAAACTGAGCCACTTCATTGGCTTTAATGGCAATACAATCAAAATATAAAGGGAAATTGTTTCTTGTTTATCCAGATAAATACATGGCCTTACATATTAATACATACAGCTGCTTCATACATACAGTACATTCAAAAGAAGGATTATCCCTCTGGTTACACTTGTAAACCAAGTTTGGAATTCTACTAAGTCTTCTTAAATAAGTTATTTCTGTGGTACTTGCAGTACAAAGGACTAAAATCTCTTTTGCAATGAAGTGGTTCTTCCACGGATATCACAGCAAGAGAAAGTCACTTTAAGTAGCCTCTGAGGTACGTACTGGGAGCCATCAAGAGCAGACAGCATGGTCTAAGTAGAGGACAGGGAGCTAGAAATACTGAGTTTTAATCCAAGATCTGCAACTGACTTGTTCGGTAGCCTATGGTAAATCAATTATTTTCTGGGTATCACAAATTTATAGATACAAGTAAATTAATAGATGGCCAAATTTTATAGGATTTTATAGGATCTCAAATAAGTTAACAGTTTTCTTAGTCGTAAACATAACTTTTGGGCACTAATGTCAGAATTGAGATCTTCCAGATTGCTAGATGCAGTCAGACAGCTAAATATTAACACTTGTGTCCACCTTTCATTGTATCTATAAATTAGAGGCCATTTTTTAAAAGATCCCTTACGAGATTTAATTTATTTTCCTGAGTATATTTAGCAGTGAATTATTTACAAATACTAATTCATATAAAAACAATGAATTATGTTCAGTAGATTTGCAAACTTTTAATATTTATTTTCTGTGAACATTTGTATGAATTGTCTTTTGTTTGAAAGAATATTTATGGAAGAATGCAAAAGTCTTTAAAATACTTATGCAAATATATGTTTTCATAGAAGACTTAAGTGTTTGCATGGCCATCTTGAAATCTTTTTGATTCTCCTATTTCTCTTTTTGAAAGCTACAGTCATTTAATCTGGGAGCAGAAACAATGTCATGTCTTGGTGACCAATCGCACAATGTAAGAAATAGCAAGTATTCTAAGGCAGGATCAAAAAGTCAAGAGTTCATTAATAACCAATGATAGAATGCAAACAAATTTCATCTTATTTGACAAACAATTTCAAATAATGAGAAAAGTTGTAAAAAATCAAATCTGTCCACAGATTTGGGGAAGGAGGGGGATGACCTAAATGTATTACAAATTGTTTGCTCAGATCTACCGAAGTCCAAATTCAACACAATATGTCCTGAAGCCATTTCTGGTATAATATAATTTTACAAAACATGAGGCTGGAGTTTGCTCTCAGTTACATCACTTTAAATGAGAATAACTTGGCCTGTTACATTCTTCACAATTGGTACTGATCAACATACATTTGTGTTTCATACGCAACAGATGTAACATTCATCTCTACTATAACTGTGCTACCTTATTACACTGTACTGTACCTGTATGAGGGTGTCCTGCTGAATGCATGTACTTACAAAGGTATTTTTCTTAATATGATTATTACATCCTAAAATATTTCTATCTGTTAGCCACTGTAAATATAATGAAGACTTCAAATGAAACTAGTTGAACTCAATTCTCTTTGATATAAAAAACAGGTTTATAGCTAAAATCTTTGTAGATACTTGGAAACTTACCTTCATTACTGTTGGTAGTGCTTTTTGTAAATTATCAAAGATTTCTATAGAAATTAATTTTCATATTATTCCAAACTAAGAGGAAAAACAACATTTTTTAAACAATGAATAGGACACAATTCCATTAAAAGTACTTCTCCAGCAAACAAAGGTTTATATTTGCTGAATGTCTACAGCTCAGGTATGAAAATCTATAAGAGCCAGGTGATCTCATTCAAGTTAGACAAAGTGAGCTACTTTTCCATAATGAGAACTATAAGATCGCCAAAGAAACATCATCCAGGCTCATCGAAACTGCTAACTAAAACTGTGACCATTTTGTTATTTTACTAATCATGGAGTATAAAAAGTGACTCATATTTCAATATTTAAAATGTGCAGAAGCTGCATCTTGTAAGTGTTAAAAGTCCACATAAAGGACTGGTGACAAACTGGATTTCAATAAAGCTATTAGAATTAATGTTTTAACTTCTTACTTGGGAGCATGCAACTTTATTTCATCATATTGGCCTGGCAGGCCTTTTGAGTACTTTCAGTTTATAATCCTTTATTTTAATATTTTTTAAAGATATCCTCACATGATATAATAGACAGCCACAGTTTCTTCTTAAACAATGGAAAAACATACTCGGGATATGATCTATACAAGTTTTTTAGATTGAACCATCTTATAAACTGCTCTAATAAGCTGAAATTTAGGTTATTAGATTATGAATGCCCTACTGGATTGTAAATTAGTTGCACAATGAAAGTCTTTGTACAGTACACTGCTGGGATGCTGTAAATTGCCTTCAGTCCAAAGAATGTGAACCAAATCCTTTAAACTTTTTCTAAAAATTTCAAAATGGTGACAAACACATTCCTTGAATGTACAAGGAACTTGTGGCTGCTCAAAATATTATTGCTTCAGCTACCTTGAAAAGCACTAAAGCACTGAATATCATCAGGGGAGAGGGGTGAGGGAAAGGAAAGCTTGTCCAGTAAAAAAGAACTGCTATAGTCAGCCTTTATACATACTGAATATACAGAATGCAAGATGTGTCTGATATTTGCTCCCAGACAATGCCAATTAGCCACAGCTGCTTCAGAGAAGGGTATCAAAACCTTTTTAGTGAACTAAGAAAAGCAGAAGATTTTGTCAACATTTGTTGTACTTGAGGGAGTATATGGTCCAAAAAAGAGAAAAGCCCAGAGCAGAAAGCATTTGGCTACTACCCACACTGAAACCACAAGGGAAAGTGGAATGAAACAGTATATTATGATGACCCTCACAGGCCTTTGTTAATATTTGGCTATGAACAGAGCTAACAACTCATTCACCAAATGAAACTGATAGGTAGCAGGTTCAAAACAAATAAAAGGAAGTTCTTCTTCACACAACGCACAATCAACTTGTGGAACTCCTTACCTGAGGAGGTTGTGAAGGCTGGGACTATAACAATATTTAAAAGGGAACTGGATAAGTTCATGGTGGCTAAGTCCATAAATGGCTATTAGCCAGAAAGGGGTTAAGAATGGTGTCCCTAGCCTCTGTTTATCAGAGGATGGAGACGGATGGCAGGAGAGTGATCACTTGATCATTGCCTGTTAGGTTCACTCCCTCTGGGGCACCTGGGCACTGGCCACTGTCGGTAGACAGATACTGGGCTAGATGGACCTCTGATCTGACCCAGTACGGCCTTTCTTATGTTCTTATGTTCTTAACTCCTGCAGTTCCGATTAGGAAACAATTCAGGACATTTATATTTAAGGACAATTTTCAAAGGGTTCTAGACCCAGCTTCCTTGTCTGTGTGTTTAAAAACCTGCTTTCAATAGGTAATTTCTGTCCTTACATGGTCATATCTTTCCAGTAAGATGTCTGAATTCAGTTCATAGATTCCAAACCTTGCAGATGGGTAAGAATTTCCATTCACAAATGGACCTGTTAGCGCATGTAAATGTTATTGGTGTGTGCTGATATTGACATTTGACAAATATGTCTAGACAAGGGTGTGTGCATTGTACATACACAAATATAGAATACTCTTAGAAAATTTGGTCTGTATAACCCGGACTATGGCAGGGCTAATCAGAGCCCAATAGAAATTGTTATACCTTGATGCCACTCATTTACTGTAAATCTTCTTACTCAACAATAAGTAACTTATAATATGAGCACAGATCATCCTCCATATTACATTATATATACAAGGACGGTTGCATGAATTAGTCAGAATAACTAAGGGGGATATTGCCAAAGTTCAGTTTCCACAATGGGAGCAGTCAAAGATAATGTCAACTCTTGAATCATAATTGCCATGCATCACAGTTTAGACAGGGGAAAAAGGAGCAAATCGTGCAAATCAAATTTCCATGTGAATAGAGTCACAATGAGTCCTAAATTCAAAGCATGAAAGTTCATTTTTGCTCCTGTTGTTTAGGAAAGCACAATTTGGAAAGTGTATGTTTGGCTCAAATTAGAAGGCAGGAAAGAACCTTTTTCATTTTTGTCTCATTTTTTCATTCTGAGAGTTGAGAACAAAAGGGACCAATCAATAACTATAAATATAATTTTCTTTTTATTGATTTCTCAGAAGTCCTTAAAGACATCATCATTAACTTAAAGCTAACTTATGAAAATTTATGAGGTTTTTAATTCTCTCCTGGCAAAGTAATAGTAAGTGATTTCTATATTCAAATGCTTAACATTTTTCATTCCATAGCCAAGCCAGAATAAGTGAAGATGAGACTTGGTAAATTTTAATACAGTAATGGATACATTTTGGCTCTGTTGTTTTTTTGAAATTAAACATAAAATATGTAAGATTGTATTTTAAAAGCAGTAAAATAAGCGAGTTTCTGTGTTCTATTAATTTAACAATGCTTTGTGTTTGTAAGGCTAGCACATTTTCTGTGTTTGTGCCCATTATTTTATTGGTTTGTCTCTTTAGGGTTGATAAAAGATGCCAGATAGAGGGGCCTTGAGACTGAAACGCTTTATGTATCCACAAAACAGATGTAGTACGGACAGCACTAGTGTAAGCCTGGCCAAACTGGATATGTTTCAGCTCTCACTGATGTCAATAGGAGTCTTTCCACTACCTTTAAAAGAAGTTGGATTGAGCCTTCTGGCCTTGCAATGTGCCTAAACCCTTACCTAGGATGACAGCCTCTGGTAGAGTGGAAATAGTACAATATGCCCAGTGAAACATAGGCCTCTCTAAGACTGTCAACGAAGAATGAATTAGTGTGAATTGTGGTCATTTTTTGGATGAAGATTCCCTTGAATAAGGCGAAGACGAAAAATTGATTTTGCATAGGACATCTCAAAGCCAAGATAACAACAGCTAAAATGAAATGAATTACTTTCTAGTAATGAAAGACAGTCTCTGTCATCATCAAAAAAATTCATGAAATCTTTAATAATTGTTTTGAGGTGGTAACAAAAAGGTCAGCAACATGCATAGAATCACAGAAGAGACCTATATAATGGAAAAGGCCTATTATCTTATCTAGTCAATTTTGCTACAAATCCAGAATGTTTCTTGACAATACATTTTGTCATGTCAACCACAGGGGCTTCCACCACTTTCTTTGGGATGCTATTGCACAGCTCAATGGTATAGAACTCATATAGGAAGCTGAAAGTAATAAAGATAACTCATAAATAAAGAATTAGAGAAAATTGATAAGGGAAGAAAAGGAATACAAGGAGAAACCACAGGCCAGACAAGTTAGGAACAATAAGGAGTGTAAGTATACTAGGACCAAAGAAAGAATCCCAACAATGGTATTAGTCCATTACTAGATGGAAATGTTAGGGTTATCAGTTTAATGCAGAAAAGGTAGAAGTCTTTAGTAAATATATCTGTTCTATATTTGGGAAAAAGTTAGATGATGTTTTATTATCATATAACACTTCTTCCATTCCATTAGTATCTCTGGTGGATATTAAATAGCAGCTACCAAAATTAGAAATTTTTACATCAGCAGGTTTGGATAAACTGCATCCAAGAGTTTTAAATGAACTGAGGAGCCTGCTGGACCATTAATGCTGATTTTCAATGAGTCTTGGAACTCTGGGGAAGTTCCTGAAGACTGTTATAAGGCTAATGTTGTGCCAATAGTTAAAAAGAGGAACTGAAATGGACTGGGTAATTATAGGCCTCTCAGTCTAACATTGATTCTGGGAAAGATAACAGAATGACTCATTGAGAACTTGATTAATAATGAATTAAAAGATGGCAATATAATTAATGCCAGTCAACACGGATGTATGAAAAATAGATCATGTCAAGCTAATTTAACTTTTTTAATGGGATTACATGTTTAGCTGATAAAGGTAATAGTGTTTAAGTAATACACTTATAGAACTTGAAGGTGTTTGATCTGGTATTGCACAACAATTTTATTCCAAAGTAGAATAATAGAAAATTAACATGGCATACATTAAGTGGATTAAAATCTAGTTAAATATCAGGTCTCAAAATCTAATTATGAATGGGAATCATCACTGAGTGGATGTGTTTCTACCAAGGTGCTGCATGGGTCGATTCTTGTATCTAAGCTATTTAAAATTTGTATTGAAGATCTGAAAGTCATGATGAATAAAGTTTGCAGATGTCACAAAAAGTGGGGAGCAGTAAAAAAATGAAAACTAGTTACCTATACGGAACATTCAGTAAACAGGCAGAAAAAAACAATATGTATTTCAATACAGCTAAATGTAAAGGTACACATATAGGAACAAAGTATGTAGGGTGTGGTTAAAGGATGCGGGGGGGCTGTATTCGAAAAGTGACTCAAAGATTTGGGGGTGAAGGTGGATAATCAGCTGAACTTAAACTCTCAGTGCAACGCTATGGACAGAAGGGCTAATGGCATTGTTGAATGAAAAAGCAAGGGAATCTTGAATAGGAGCAGGGACATTATTTTACCTCTGGATTTGGCAGTGGTGCAGCTACTGCTGGAAGAGTGTGTTGAGTTCTGTCCACAATGAAAGAAGAATTTTGATAAATTGGAAAGACTTCAGAAACGAGACACAAGAATGATTAAGGATTAGAAAACATGGCTTAGTCAGAGACTTAAGGAGCTCAATCTATTTAGCTCAATAAAGAGAAGGTTAAGGGATGACTTGATTTATAAGTACCTACACGGGGAACACATACTGGTGCTTCAGTTTAGTGAAGAAAGGTATAAAATGATCCAATGGCTGAAAGTTGAAGCAGACAAATTCAATGTCAAAAATAAGTTGTAAATTTTATAACAGTGGGAGGAATTAACCAAGAGGTTGTAGTGGATTCTACATCACTTGCAATTTTTAAATCCAGATTGGATTTTTTTCCCTAGAAGATATGCTTTAAAAATCATTTTGGGGATATTATATTACCTTTGTTATGCAGGAGATCAGATTAGATGATCAAAATAGGCCCTTTCTGGCACTGCAATTTATTAATAATTTTTCAGAGGTACAACAGAGTCCTGTGGCACTTTTAAAGACTAACAGATTTATTTATCGCATGAGCTTTCGTGGGAGAAAATCCCACTTCGTCAGACGCTTTGAAGATAGGAAAGTTACAGAGTGGGAGGAAATTAAATGCAGGGGAGTGTATGACATAGCATCAGGTCAGGCTGTAACAGCAAATCAAAATAGGTGTTAGGATTCAAAACACTGGGGAACAGCACATAGAGGAGGGGGAGGTCAAATCACTTGTTGTAATGCGAGAAAAATCCATAGTCCCTGTTTAACCCCAAGACAACTGAGTCAAATTTGCATATAAGTTCGAGTTCTGCAGTCTCTATTTGAAGCTGTGATTTGTTATTCATCTGTTTCAACACAGCTATTAACAAGTCGTCAAGGGAGTGAGCAGGGAGATTGAAGTGTTCCCCTACAGGTTTTGCAGTGTTGCAATTTCTGATGTCAGATTTGTGTCCATTGATTCTTTGGTGCAGAGACTGTCCTGTCTGTCCAATATATAAGGCAGAGGGGCATTTCCGGCACATGATGGCATAAATCACATTGGTGGATGAGCAGGTGAACGAACCCTTGATGGAGTAGGTGGCATGATTAGGCCCTGTGATGGTGTCATCAGTGTAGATATGAGGGCAAAGTTGGCAGCGTGGTCTGCTGCAGGGCTGTGTTCCTGCTTTAGTGTTTCTGTTCTGTGATCTGTAGTTGCTGGTAAGTATCCTTTTAAGATTAGGGGGCTGTCTGAAAGCAAGGAGAGGTCTGTCTCCTAAGGCTTGAGAGAGTGAGGGATCATTTTGTAAAATAGGCTGTAGTTTTTTGATGATGTGTTGAAGAGGTCTGGCTTGGGGGTTGTAGGTGGTGACCAGTGGCGTTCTGTTGTTGTTTTGCGCTGTTCCCCAGTGTTTTGAATCCTAACACCTATTTTGATTTGCTGTTACAGCCTGACCTGATGCTATGTCATACACTCCCCTGCATTTAATTTCCTACCAATCTGTAACTTTCCTATCTTCAAAGCGTCTGACGAAGTGGGATTTTCTCCCACGAAAGCTCATGCGATAAATAAATCTGTTAGTCTTTAAAAGTGCCACAGGACTCTGTTGTCTTTCTACAATAAACTAACACGGCTACCCCTTTGGAATTTTTCAGAGGTACTTCAGATATAAAAGTTTACATGTTTCCCTTCTTAATAATATCCCATAGGACTTTTCAAATATAGAAGGTGTTAACTGTGGTATTCCTATCAGACAATGCTTCTGTCCCTCAGTAAAGCGTATCCAAGGCTGTGCATGAGGGAAAGGCTCCTGCTTTAACGATATTTAGCATATTTCTTTTTTAAAGCTGTCTTGGGGAATTCTGACTACAAAAGATGTTTCATATAATCAATTCCATTCTTTCTCATTTACAAATTAAGACCAGGAATCAAACTCTAGATAACAGACCAAAGCATGAATAGGTAATTGCTTTCTTTGGAAGTGAAAGTGGAACACAGCTGGCCTGTGGTTTGGCAACAACACTTTTCATTATTTCATAGAAGACCTAGGATGATAAGGGACCTTGTTCCCAGGCAAACAAAACTTTGAGGCATCATACAAGCGATGCATTTCGGCTGTTGGAGTGTTCCAGTCATAACATTCTCAGACTGTCCCAAGCTAATTCATTTGTGCAGATAAACTGATAACTAACAGTAAGGATAAATGTTCTCCCTTCCTGCTTGGTGGCACGGTGCTGTGGTAAATGTTTTATTGAAGTGTGGAGTGGAGAAAATATCAAAGATTCCACTGACAGCAGTAGGGGCTAGGTCCAGTGAAGGAGAAGCTATATTTGCCTTGGATACCTCACAGGGAGGTAATATGGACCATACTTTATCCAATATAAAACAGAATAAGGACAACACAGACAGTTATAGACTATTCAGCTTAACTTTGATATCCACAAAAATAATGGAACAAATAATCACATAATCAGTTTTTAAGTACCTAGAAGACACTAAGGTGATAAGTAACAGTCAACATTGGTTTGAACACATCATGACAAACCAAACTAATATCTTCTCTAACAGGGTAAAAAGACTTGTGGATGGAGGGAAGCAGTAGATGAGTTGCATCCGAGTGTTATATATTTTGATTCCGTCTCTCTTGACTGTCTCATGAGGAAACTGGGGAAATATAGGTTGGATGAACCTACTATAAGGTGGGTACACAGCTTGCTCAAAAACCATATTCAGGGAGTAGTTATCAATGGTTCACAATCAAGTTGGAAGGACATATCAAATGGGTTCTCACAGGAATCTGTCCTAGGTTTGGTTCTATTCAATATCTTCATAAACAATTTAAATAATGAGATAGAGTGTACACGTATAGAGCGTACACGTATAAAGTTTGAATACAATTCCAAGCTAGGAGGGGTTGCAAGCACTTTGGAAGACAGAATTAGAATTTAAAATTATCTGACAAACTGGTAAAATGGTCTGAATTAAACAGGATGAAATTCAATTAAGAAAAATTCAAAGTACTACACTTAAAAAGGAAAAATCAATTGCACAAATACAAAATGGGAAGTGGTTACCTGGGAATGAGTACTGCACAAAAGGACCTGGGTTTTTTAATGGATCCCGAACTAAATATAAATCAACACAGCAATAAAGTTGGAAATAAAAATGAACATAATTCTGGGATGTATTAGCCAAAGTATTGTAAGCAAGACACAACAAGGAATTCTTCTACTCTAGTCAGCACTGATAAGGTATCAGCTGGAGCATTATATCCAGTTCTGGGCACCACACTTCTGGTAGAAGTCCAGTAGAGAGCAACAAAAATTATTAAAGGTCTAGAAAACATGACCTGTGAGGAAAGATTGAAAAAATTGGGCTTTTTAGTCTACAGAGGAGAAGACTGAGCAGGGACATGATAGCAGTCTTCGAGTACATAGAAAGAAGGTTGTTATAAAAATGAGGATTATAAATAGTTCTCCTTAGCCACTCGGACCAGGACAAGAAGTCATGGACTTCAGTTTCAGCAAGGGGGATTTAAGTTACACATTAGGAAAAAAAAACCTTCCTAATTGTAAAAGTAATTAAGCACTGGAACAAATTCTCTAGGGAAGTTGTGGAATTGCTGTCATTGGAAGTTTTTAAGAATATGTTAGGCAAACACTTACCAGAGATGGAATAGATGGGTGGTCCCCAGCCTGTGGCCTGGGGGTCAAAACTGAACCACATGGTCTTTCAAAGTAGCCCGCTGCTCCTCTCCTGCTGGCTGCAGAAGGGGGCTGTTGCCGAAAGACTCAGGCAGAGCTTGTTGTTACAAGATCAGTGCAGGCTCCTTGCTACAGTGCTCTCCTCCTCCTGGCTGTTGCAGGGACCATGGCAAAGTGCTCCTCTTGGGTTCTTAAGTGCTGGAGTCCTGCTGGAGCCAGAGGGAAGGGAGTTCAGCACTCCCCTCTGGCTCCACCTGAGAGCATGGTGCTTTGCCTGGGTCCCTAAACACTAGGGCCCTGCTGGAGCCAGAGGGAGGGGACAGGGGAGCACTGATTTCCCATCCTTCTTGCTACAGAAGGGAGCCACTGCCTAGGGGACTCAGAGTGCACAGGGCTACAGGACATGTGCAGTTACAGGACACATGCTGCAACCAGGGGGATGGAAGATCTCAAGGAGGCAGCTTCCACACTGAACTCCTTCTGTCTGACTGCAGTGGTGGGTGGGGGGCATTTGTTGCTAGTGGAGCAGCCAGGACCCACCATGCTCGAGGACGGGCAGGATCAGGGGTTAAAGTAAGGGGGAATGCACTGGAACGCAGTTCCGGGGCCCACAAATTTGAGGGACCAGAGTTCTGGGGCCCCTAAAAATAGAAAAATACAGCAGAATCCATGTTCTGACCTGCCATGGCTGCTGGCAGGTCCTACACCCCACCATTGTTAATCACAATACTTAATGTGTTATGCAATATTTGCCAGTGTGTGACAATAATTGCTATAGACATAAACACCATATAAAATTATAAATATTTTTATGGAGCGATAACCAATGCATGTGGTACTGAGAAGTAGTTGCAAATGCCTACCTGGGCTGGGGCCTGCACATGCATGAAGGGGGCCCAGACAATATGGGAAGGGGGCCCAGAAATTAGGAGGGTTCCATGGCCTGTCAAATTATACTTTAACCACTGGGCAGGATACTAAAAAGCAGTGCCTTCCTGTTTGGCCTGCACTTAGCAGGCCACCCACCACGACTTAGCTGAAGACTATGTACTTTAGAGCAGGAGTGGACAATAATTTTCGCCTGGAGGGCCACAGAGTCAGTGGAGAACTGGCCACCGGGCTGACCAGTGTGTGTGTGTCAGGGAAGGGGAGGGGCAACAGAGAGCCAGCCATGGAGCTGGCCCAGGAACTAGTGGGAAGCGGGGGTTGATCAGAGCTAGTTGGAGGGGGGGCAGGGGGGGCGCAGAGCCTTCCTCCCAGATTCAGCCTCCCTCTTCCTCCTCCAGGATCAGATCTCAGTTGTCCTGCAGCCTCCACAGCCAACTGGGGGTGGGCGGTGCACCAGTGCAGAGCAAGCCAGGGCTGCGGCACGGAGCCGACCCGAGAGCCAGCTAGGGAGGGCGAATTGGTGCAGCGTAGAGCCGACACAGGGCCATGCAGCAGCTCAGAGCACAGCCCTAGAGCTGGGAAGAAGGGGAAGTAGAGCAGTGGAGCTCTGGCTTTGCCATGGCCACTCTGCTCTGCCTCCCCCTCCCAGCTGGAGCTTGGACGGAGAGAGCAGGAGGCTGAACCTGGGAAGGAGGCAGTGGCCACTCATGGTCCAGAGCACAGGTGCTCGTGGGCCAGATCTGACCCGTGGGCCATGATTTGCCCACCCCTGCTTTAGAGTGTAGTGACAGCCACTCATCTATACTAGTGTTTTGTTTGTGAGTGTGTGACACACTGGCTATGTCTGCACTGGCAAGTTAGTTCGAATTAAGGAAGCTTAATTCGAACTAACTAAAGCCATGGCTACACTAGGCTTTAATAAGTTCGAATTAAGGGCTTCCTTAATTCAAACTAATAACTTCGAATAGGGTATTAGAAGTAAGGGTTAATTTGAACTAGTTAGTTCGAATTAACCAATATGGCCATGTTAGTTCGAACTAATTTCTTAGTTCGAACTAACCGGCCCATTGAAATCAATGGGGATCGCTAATTTGAACTAAGCAAATTGGCACTTGCTTAGTTCGAACTAATTTTTTCTAGTTTGAATTAAGTTAATTCGAATTAAGTTAATTCGAACTAATTAAAATTAGTTCAAATTAGTTAGTTCAAACTAACTAATTCAAACTAATTTTAGTAAGTGTAGACATAGCCACTGTGAGCAAATTGTTGGTATAAAATTGTTGAATGTAAAAATGAGAGCAGTAACATCACATTATTTCCTTTAGATATGTGATGATCTGTAGTCCTTAATGATGTATCCATCAGAACACTTTTTATGAATTGATAGACTGGTGGCTCTTCAGGGTTGTAAAAATGATATTTGTGGCCCTCAAGTCAAAAAGTTTGGGAACAACTGGAATAGATAATACTGAGTCCTGTCTCAGTGCAGAGGAATAGACTAGATGACCTATCAAAGCCTTTTCCAGTTCTACATTTCATGAATATACACTAATTCAATTAATAATTTGTGTGAACGCATTATGACATGTTTAGGAGGTTATCATTCTCTATCCCTTTCCTAATGATTCCAAACATTCATAGAATCATAGGGTTGGAAGGGACCTCATGAGGTCATCTAGTCCATCTAGTCCATTCCGTTAGCTTTTTTGACTGCCACTGCAAATTGAGTGGATGTCTTAAGAGAACTATCCACAATGAATCCCAAGTCTCTTTCTTGACTGGTAACAGTTAATTTAGACCCCCATCATTTTATATGTATGGTTGGGTCTACATTTTCTAATGTGCATCACTTTGCATTTATCAACATTTGCTTTAATCTGCCATTTGCAAGGCCATTAGTAGTTTTTCTCCAAACATTGAAATCTCACATTGTTTTCAATCTTATTCAATAGCACCAGAATCTCCCAGAAGCAAACCCATCCCTCCCTTTGTATCCAGTAAGGGCTAGGGCTTCAGAGGAATCAGTATGGAGAAGGCAGAATGCTAAGCACCGGGTTAACCCAGCATCCTGTGTGTTTTTACCATGCTACAACATGGAGAGGGTGAGAGAACAGGTGGGCTAAGGGAGAATAGGGAGTGTAGGCAGATAATTACAGGAATCCATTGTTGGTAAGAAACCTTACTGCAGCTGAGGAAAGGGGCAGCTGTAATGGTGGAGTGGCCTGGGGTTCAGAGTGGAAATCCATAATCTGGTGGAAATCCATATTTCTCTGGCTGGGTGCGGAAAGAATGATTTGGTTCAGAAAGTGCATTAATGTTTTAAGATTTGTAACTTTAAAGAAATCTAAATCGCAGAGCACCATAGCACCTTGCCAAATTCAGACTACTGTCTTTTAATGATTGTCAGAAATGCCTATTTTTCAATAAACCCTTCCCAGCCTTTTCTCTGAGCTAATGGGCTTTCAGATATATTGTTTGTCTAGCTCTGTTTTGTCCAAAATAAATACAAATCTCAGAATCACCAGCCTTATTTCTTGTAATGTTTTCTATCTGCTACCACCTATTGATATTATTTGACTGGCAGCTGCTATTCAAAGTAAACAAACAAACTCTCAGCCCCCTAAGCCTTTGTCTGAGTAACCCGTTGATATTTACTGGGAGAACAGATGGCAGAGAGAGTTCCAGCAAACCAAAGCTAACATGCCTCTGGAAATAAAAACGAAATGAAGAAGGCTTTATTTTAAAGTTTGCACTGTCCTGCCTCAATTCCCTCTGCTCTGCAGCTCTTGCCCCATCTTCTGCCAGCATTGCAATGCCCTGCTCTTCTCCAAAAGGAGCCAGAGCAAAAATCAGAAGGGAATGGGCCCCTTTGTGGTTGCACAGATAAATTCTGTGTTAGCATCCTTTTCACCACAGCCACTGAAAGAGAAATGGGTGGTTACATGCAGCACTTCGGGCTTCATCGGACAATCTTAAGACCACAGAAATGTGGGCTTTTTGGAATTTAGGGCCAGATCTTGAGCCGCCTGGGGGCTCCACTCAGCTGAGTAAAGGGAGTTTTAAACCAGCCTCCCTCTGGACACCTTAGAGCAGGGGTTCTCAAACCCTGCAGTGTCCCAAGAGCTCCCAACTCTGCGAACACAGGGACCCCCCTCCTCTGCAGCCCACAGCCACCCAGGCTTCCCCCACTGCCAAGGTTCCCCTGGCTGCCAGCTTTTTTGACAGTGGCTGAAATTAAAGTGGCACTTGCTGCAGAAAGAAAACTGACCTCCAGGGGCATATTTGGTAGCAGGAGGCTTGAGAAGCAGCCCCCATCGCTGCAGAGAGCAGCCCCCTCAGCCAGTTTCCACGGCAGCGCTTCAATAGGCAAACTCTTAAAGGGACAATGGTGGCAGAAACTCTTAAAGCAGCAACAGCTGTTTGACAGTAAACTTTTGCTGGCAGGCTGATTTCAGCCGACACATTCAGCCACTGTACCGCGACACAAATCTGCTGCCTCAGAGAAGCTACATGGCTTCTCAGGCATCTACATTTGAACTGGAGGGTGTATTTCCCAGATTGTACAGACGTACCTGTCTGAGCTCTGCTCAAACTAACAATAAAAATAGTGGCAGAGCTGTGGTAGCACAGTGAACAGTCAGCCTGAGCTTCTGCCCGTGCTACTCCAGTGACATTTCTACTTTTAGCATTCTAGCTTGAGCAGAGAATGTCTACATGAGCTGGAAATCACACCTCCCCGCTCAACTGTAGATGTACCTGAAGTTACAATATGCTGTCCGCTAGTCAAAGGGCTGTTCTGTTTGGTGGGCATTACTAGAGCCCAAAGACACTCTGATATGCTTATTTCTGCTGATTATATCCCTTATACTAAGAAGGTGGGCAACTGTGCCATCTCTTCAGTCCCAGAGTAGTCTTTATATGCAAGGAATTTCAGCTGGTTAAGATGATTGTAGCTCAATGGAAAATAGAGGTCTCTATGCTTATAGTTTCTGCATCAATATAGTATATCTAATCTACTAAAGTGGTATTTCTAATTAT
Organism: Pelusios castaneus; assembly: GCA_007922175.1. Taxonomy (NCBI): domain Eukaryota; kingdom Metazoa; phylum Chordata; order Testudines; family Pelomedusidae; genus Pelusios; species Pelusios castaneus. Next base: position 18,269,414 of record ML685777.1, on the reverse strand, counting down.
TGGCTAGGTCACACACTTAGGGTGGAATGGACTTCCACTCTCCACTCAGACACAGAGGTCAGTTCTCTCTGTGCCACATTGCCCCCTTCCCATCTGAGGGCTCTCTCCAGATGTAGTGATGGGGTGGGCATGAAGAAACCATGAGGAACACACATTTCCCTGAACCTCAAAAAATGCCTAAGGAAAGTTAATATAATCAAAGGGGCCCCAACTGACAGCATACCAGTGAAGCCAGATAGCTAAAGCAGAAGAAATGCAAAAGAATAACATTGTAGTCTGAATCTACCTCAAAAATCAGAAGGGCTCAGCCAACCTTAGGATAATCAAGGAAGTAAATAATCCTTTGCTTTGCTGGCTTTTGTGGCCACATCCTCAGCTAGTGTAAATCAGCATAGCTCCATAACCTTCCACTGAGCTACAGAGATTTATAGCCGCTGAGGATCTGGCCAAACACCTATAAGAACAGGTAGAAGGAATAAACATTTGCCAAAATGGAGAGTAAGTAAAGTAGAATTAAATTAAAAATTCAAATCTCAGATGGAATATTTGACTGCATCATGGTGCACTTTTATTGTACCCGTTTTAGAACAGCCAATGCTAGAAAGGAACAAACCATCTAGCAGCCATGCCATTCTTTCCCTGTGGTGATTACATGTCTCTAGAGATTTTTATTTCCAGGGGCACTTTGCTTCAGGAACACAATTATCTCAGCATATCTGGGACAGCAAAATAGTGATCCCGAAACATTAATACACATCTGACATTCCAGTTTCCTCCACCATTAGATCTGGGCCTTCCATCCCAGAAAGTTTCAAGCATAACTAATTAATCACACATCTACAGAACAACTAAAGGTGAAATCCTGGTTATTTTAAAATCAATGGCAAAACTCCCACTAACTTCAACAGAGCCAGGATTTTACAAGACTTTCTTTATAATGCTGACAGAATTACTCAAACACTCTTATTAAGCAGCCACAGAATGTATTGGGATTTGTTTGCTTTGAATGTGTCAAAAAGAACCTTTTCCGGGCTCTTTTTTTCAGTGAGCTGCTGTCACAAAATTGTTGGTTTTCATTAAAAAAAAAAAGCTCTAAAACCTAGTCAAGCAAACAAATCATTATAATGTCTTTTTAGCAACACCTCTTGAATTATCGATGGTAACAGTGGTTCAAGAAGAATCGTTTTATAGAGAACTGGAAGATGAATATAAATAGCTACTGTACATCATTTAATTCTTAAAATGCATTGAAACTGGACAGGAAGAATAGCTGCCTACATATTTTAAATTTTTATGGTCATAATGATGATGACCCTTTGGCTCCCCTGAAAAGTTAGCGTCTTTTCATAAATCTCTAATACAATTATTCTAATAGAGCTTGTAAGATTAAATGAAATTTACAGTTGTCTCATCCAAAAGAAATATTTCTGTTTAAAGGCAATCGAGTCTGCCCATGGGAGAATGATAACAATTCAGTACATGACATGGACATTGGCTTTTATTGTTCCCCACAGCAGGGGGGACAATTGTTATATTGAACACTTTCATCACTGTACAGAAGCTTGACATCGCTTCTGACTTTATCACACATTAAAAATGAACAGAAGGCTCTTCATTTGATTAAAGTCTAGTACAGCTGCAGTCTCCTAGCGTGGAGGCAAATAGTTTCCAGGTGAACTGCTGCAGCTAATAACAGGGTGGCTGTTGGGTTCAGGGGTTTTGTTGTTGTTGCTGTTGGGTTTTTTAGTTTTGTTTTTCTTAACAAGACTTCCACAACATAGTCTAATTATAAGGCTTTTTTCCCCCTGTTAAAGAAGTGGGAATTAGCCTGTACTACGATCTGCAATTTGCATGTGAGGATTTACACTGATTGTCATAAGCTTGTAAAATGTACCATTTTTGCCTAAGAAATTCAATAACTCAGTAACTATCAGGTAAATGACTTTCAGCAAGATTCTTCTCTGGCTTTCTTCATTTTCTCTATTGCCACAACTCCAATGACTTCAGTGGAGTTACTCCTGGTTTACTCCAATGTAAACTCAGAATCAAGCATTCTATCTGCAATGGAATTGACAGCTGACCAAGATTAACACTTCTCTAGTGGCAGTCTGCAAACATAACTATATGTGACACTTAAAGAATAAAACATTAGGAGATTGTGGTTCTTTGAGTCATGGCGTCAGAAAAGTCCTGGACTTAAGGGGGTAAGGGTATTTTTATCTTTGTCCAAATATACTCTCTTGAAATGAATTTGTTAACTTCTCACCAGTCTTGTCCTACCATGTCCCTCTGCCACGCTTCTAAGCTTCCATCTCTACCCTTTGAAAATCACTGTGGTTGTGTGGAGCATTCCTAACATTGACATGCAAAACAGGATTTTCTAAACTACTGTAAACATAAAGATGTGAAGAATGAAAAATAATTAGCCATGTCCTCAACATCTAATATATTTGCATTGTTTTGAGAGAGCAGTTAATCATCTGCAAGAACACCACGTGTTTTGTGCATTTTTATTATCACTAATTCATTTTGAGCATAGTGTTATTAACAACATTTAAATAGAATATTCTGACTTATTATTATTGAGAAACCAAATATTATTAATTACATTTACATGATATCACAGGATTCCTGCCGTAATACTGTGTATAAAATAATATTTAAACTCCATTTACATATAAAATCTTTTGTTTTTCATTTCAAGGGGAGGTAATTAGAATAGGCACTGGGGAATTGAGAAACCTCAGTTCTGTCCCCAGTACTACTTTTGATACATTGCATGATACGCTGGAAGGGCATAACAAGCAGAGTACCACAGGGATCGGGTTCTGGGCCTGGTTCTGTGCAATATTTTAATCAATGATTTAGATGATGGCATAGAGAGCACTTATAAAGTTTGCCAATAATACCAAGCTGGGAGGGGTTGCAAATGCTTTGGAGGATAGGATCACAATTCAAAATGATTTAGATAAACTGGTAAAATGGTCTGATGTTAATGGATGAAATTCAATAAAGACAAGTGCAAAGTACTCCACTTAGGAAAGAACAATCCATTGCACACATACAAAATGGGCAATGACTGCTTAGGAAGGAGTACTGTAGAAAGGAATCTGGGTGTCATAGTGGACCCCAAGCTAAATATGAGTCAACAGTATAACGCTGTTGCAAAAATGGCAAACACCGTTCTGGAATGTATTATCAGGAGTATTGTAAGTAAGACATGAGAAGTAATTCTTCTGCTCTACTCCGCCCTGATTAGGCCTCAACTGGAGTATTGTGTCCAGTTCTGGGCTCATCATTTCAGGAAAGTTCCAAAGGGGTATCCGTGATAGTCTATTACAGAAAAACAATAGCGTCCTGTGGCACTTTTAAAAACTAACAGATTTATTTATCACATGAGCTTTCGTGGGAGAAAATCCCTCTTCATCAGATGCTTTGAAGCATTTTAACAGATATTTTCACAATTTGATCTTATAATAAGATCATGCATAAATAATCTGGGAAACGGTCTGTGTAAGATACAGACGTTCTCAGAGCTGCTAGCAGGCTATTAACACAAGTTAAAATTCACTGCTGTGCAAAAGACTGGCCCAAGATCCATGTACCACTAGAATCACTTAAATCCCACTTACCTCCTTCTGCAAAGCACAGTTTTAATTCAGTCCCAAGACTGGTAGCATGTCTACAGAAAGGAAATCTGAAAAAAAGCTAGACTAGACATAACTCTTTGTACAGTATTTTCCAGCAGTCACTCTGAAATGTACCCTTCTAGGAAGAAAGGTTGGGGCATTACCAATAAAATAAACTACAATAATTTCAATTGAATTGAAATTTTGGAGTGATATTGCTCTGTCCTTTGATTGGTAAAGTGTCCTATAAGCTGTGATAATGGTTCTATAATGCTACATTTGTCTTGTACACCATTGCTTTGACATTGGCACATTAAACATAATCTTTAAAGAACGTTAATGGAAGTAGATTGATTTTGACCTTCTGAATATCTTGTCAACAAAATAAAAATAATAAATCTGCTTCAGTGTCATTGGCATAATATTAAACCAGGTTTATAATCTGAAAAGTGACATTTGAAAGAAGGACATAGGCGTAGTATCGTTTATTCTCTCTCTGGGCCTCCATATAAAATATCCTCAGTTTACAAAGCCAACTGAGTGCCAGCCCTGCACACAAAAGCTGGGATATAAACATCCCACTATGTTCCCACTGCCTTTTACATCATCACTAGTAATTAAAGGTTGCTGCTGTGAGAAGTTGGCTGACAGTTCTGTTGAAAAAGGGGCATGAAGCTGTCTAGACACCATTTCATCCTTCCACAGCTGCACTGACTCTATACTGCTGACATGGTCAAATTCGTTTTTTTCTGTAAAGAAAGCAGATCGGATTGAAAAAAAAAAAACAGATGGAAAACTGAGTACGAAGATGCTTTTTTAAAAAAAGACAAAAAAAAAAACCCCCCACACATTAATTTTCTCTCTACAAACACCCTAAAAAATAAATAAAATCCCTAGAATTCTTCAAGCCATTGCTCGATTAAAAAAACAAACAAAAAAACAACAGAGGCCACTAAGAATCAGCAGAACAATAAAATAAGTAGGGAGTTAGACAAACTGACCTTCCATCTGAAACAATGTTGATTCAACTTGTTGATAATGTCTGAGTTTCCAAGAAACAATTTTCACAAGTTTTGAACTTCTAGTAAAAAGAGGAAGTTGTATTATTATTTTCAGGACTTTGAGACACTAAATGTTCTCAGATCTTTTAGTATATAAGAAGGTGCAAGTTATTTATACAATAAGTCTCCAGTCATCTGGAGGGAAGGGAAAACCATCAGGAAGTGAACCAAAGAAAATAAAATCTTTGAAAAATATATTCTTTAACCAAGGCCATGAGAAAATATCACACTGAAGCTTTCAGAATAACTGCTTTCAAATAAATTCTATCTTAGCTTTCATTCGGAATATAACAAGTTGATATTTGGGGGCCTTTCATAATTCTTTGCAAACTGTTCATATTTTATTTTTCTTGAGTTAAATAAAACTAGCTGCTGACCTAGAATGATAAATATTGAAAAGCTTGGAAATGATGTGCCATATTTTAGTATATGGTGATATCACTTTATACAAAAGTAAAAATAATCATAAACACCATGCTTAAGTAAAAATCAAACAGTTGTATTATCAGATCACCAATTTAGAATCTCAGATCAACCTCTCTTCCCCTTTTGAATTTTGGAAAGTGAAGACTCAGGCTTAGTCTACACTGCTACACTGGGTCAACAGGAGATATGCAACCTACGTGCTGTAGAATGCTTATCTCCCATCGACTTACTTACCCTCCCTTACTGCGTTGTCTTCACCCGGCTGTGCGATGGGAAATGTCTTGATTTAACGCAGCGTTACTCTTTTCAGGGGGTGAAGTTACTGTGTCAAAGGGAGAGCACTTCCGGGATCGATTTAGCAGGTCTCCACTGGCCACTCAATCAATCCCGCTGCGTCGATCCATGCAATCTCAGTGTAGACATGCCCTCAGTCTATTTTTGCATTGCTCCACTGTTCAGAGTGTGGGGGTTTGAACAGCAGTGCACAATAAAGTGCTGTGCCGTAACTTCCCCATGTGGACACTGAAAGCATGAACTAAAAAGTTCTCAGTTCTTATTATTCCTCTTCAAACAGGACTACATTCGTGTGAACTAGGAACCTCTTAGTTTGTGCCCACAGCATCCAACATGGAAGTTTCAGTGCAACATTTTGGTGCTCAGTGCTAGTCATACTCCAAAACTGAAACTTCAGGTTGGTATACATAAACCCCAGCTGCCCATCCCTGGAACCAAACAAATTGAATGTGAAACAAAAAAGGGCTTATTTTCTGCTTCTGTTTCAAATGTAGTCAAAATCCTGTGAAATTTCTCACTATAATGGTAAAAATCCTATAATTAGAGGTCTGGAGATTTTAGAGTGGACAAACCTAATCTTGTGCCCTAGCCCTGAATTGGTTTTGAATCCTAATCTGAATCAAATCTAGATTTGAACACCAGTTCCTTCAGCAGATATTGATGATGAGAAACTGAAATGGATGTTTTTTAACACTTATTCTTTTTATCCTTCTTTAGCTCCAGAATGCTTTCCAGAAGGACACCAGATTCTGCACAATCCCTACCGCAGCATCAGTTTTGATTCATTGGAATTACAGCAAACAGCAATTCAGGACCTGGTTTGTGATCATTCATTGCCACAGGGGTGGTATCGTTTCATGATCAACAACAGGCCTGCAGAAATGCCAACAAAATGTGTTCAAGTTAGTAAAAATTAAGAACTAAACATAAAAGTTACTTTAATAAATCCAGTAGATGCAATTTCTCTTTTCCGTTACACTTTTAAAATCTAGGGTTGCCAATTTGGGTTGGAAGTAATCCTAGAGGTTTCATTACAAAACATATTTAATTAAAGATTAATCTTTAATTTCTGGCAATTCAAGAGCAATCCCAGAGCCAGAGGGTTGGCAAATTTAGTAAAACCCCACTGACTTTAATAGCAGATAACCAACAGGTTATAATGGGATTGCTTGGATCTAACAGAGAGAAGAATTTTGCTTACGTTGTATGTTCATAATTTCCCCCAAAGTACTTCTTTATGTTAATCAATTACAAGTAATTCTGGTATCCACAATACTGGAATGAATTTGAAAGGTCTGATTCTGTTCCTACTTATACAAGTGTAAATCAGTGGGGTTATATCAGTGTAAAAAGAGTGTTAATGATAAATGACAGAGAGGTGAAATAAGAAGCAAGTGTTTTTTAAGCTAATATTATTGCCATTGTGCATTACTTAGGCTATGTACACGCGAGAACACTTGTCCCGCAATAAGTTATTGCGGGACAAGGAAAGCGCTATAAATATAGCGCTTGCTTGTACACACGTGCTGTTTCTTTCGCAAAGGAGCATTCACCATGTGAATGCTCCTTTGCGAAAGAAGAGCAGTGCATGGTGGGCACCTGTCCCACCATGCACTGCCCACAGCCAGCCCCCTAGCCCAGCTGCAGGGCTTCCGGTGGCAGCGGGGGCTGCGTTGCCAGCCCCCGCAGTCATCCGAAGCCCCAAGGCTGAGCTGGGGGCTGGCCCAAACCAGCGACGGTTCGAGCCAGCCCCCCAGCTCAGTTCCCGGGCTTCGGGTGTCAGCAGGCGCCACAGTGCCTGCTGAC
>ML685777.1:18249779-18261798 GCA_007922175.1 Pelusios castaneus | reverse complement strand
CGATAATGCTACCACTCTCGTTTTGGGTGGTTTAACTGTTGCGCAGCAAGAGTGTGTTGCCTCGCAACAGAGAAATTGATCGTGTGTACGCCATTGGCTTTATTGGGTGGTAAGGAGCCTTACCGCGCAATAAAGTGATCGTGTGTACATAGCCTTAGTTTCAGGAGTGGCTAGATGTTTTCTAGCAAAAAACCCGAGTTGTTTCATATGTGATTCTGTAGAAAAGGACAGGAAAATTGTCATTTGTTTTCAGGTGACGTAAATATGTACAATATTGAAACTTAGAAAACATTTATGAGCCAAATTAAAACCTACTGTATAATGGGTCCTCTGCCAGATTATGTCCATTCAATCATCATCAAATTATCAAACACCTTTTGAGGACCATTTTATGAGATTAGAATAGTTTCTAATTCATTATCAAACAAAGAGTCTATTCTGTAAAATAATAGATTAATTAATGATTGCAAAGCACTTGCATGATGAAAAGTTCAATATAAAGTCCCTTTAAAAATATAAACCACGCAACATACAGAACATTTATGAAGTTAGAAATATTTTATATGCAGAATAGATGCAACTACTAACTAGGCATGCTTAGTCAAGACAAAGAAAAGTGATTTTCCAAAACCTGACATTTTATGGAATGTTAAATCATATTTGTGGCTTTTATGAGGTTCCTAAGGGTATGCATACTATATAACTTTATGTATAAAATGCACATGTGTTTCTATCATGAAAGAAATTATTCAAAAAGCCACATTTTATTTATCCAAGTTTTTCTGTATATGTGAAAATTATTCTATAAAATTCAACATGTTGTCATTACAATTCAGTATTTGGTAGTGCACATCTGTGAGATAAACCTTTAACAAGACTCCATTTGTTTCTTTAACCTTCCTTCTATCAAATCCTTTATTCAAGTTTGTTGGGTTTTATTCACTCGTTTAGTTTCCATATCTTGTAACAATTCTTACCATTGGTTTCTTAAGTCTTATCTGAATGGCAGCAAATAACTGTTGTAGCCTGCTGAGAAAAAATTATACCAGTTGTATATCACCACTGGAAGAACATAGTTCTTTTAGATCTTCACCTTCTAATTCTTCTCCTCCAAATTCTCTCTATTCCACTTAGTTAAAAGCACAGTTTAATTTGGTTATCCATTTAATTTGAGCAGAACCTCTGAAACAAAATAATTGTATTAACAGCTCAGTTGCCACCCATTAATAAGCAGTTATTGGATATTTCAATCACTGGCTGTAGTGAGCTGATTTTAATTAACAAGGCAGGGACAAAATTCTAAAAAGATAGAAGGGAAAAAGTGTTCAAATAAGATCCGTGGTATAAGGAAAGATTGCTAGAAAACTAATAACAGCATTCAGACATTCTTGTTGATGCCATAAGGACTGCTTTGTAATATGTAAATATGGTATGCACCAAGGTGATATCAGGTAGATACAATTAGCTGTTTATCAATGGATACAATGAAGTCACTAATTCAAAGCAATATTAGGCATGAATTCAGATTTTATTTCATGCAGTTCAACTGAACTCAAATGCAATTTAAACTACAACAAAGAAATCAAGGCCCTGCCTCATTTAAACACTCAAGTATATGAGAACAACAGTCCCACTGGGAAACCTAGAGTCATCATTTAGGTGTATAATGGGAGGCTGAGCTCTTTTAAACATCTAGCTATTTATTTTAGTGCCTAAATGAAAGGTGTCTATTAAGCTCTTTTGAAAACTTTATTCTGGGAATGTCTCCAGAAACATTAACTTAGGTGTAAAACAAACAAGAAGTCCTTTGGCTTGTTAAAGACCAACACATTTATTTGGACATAAGCTTTTGTGGGTTAGAACCCACTTCCTCAGTTGCAAGCAGTGGAAATAGCTGTTTGCTAGGTATATGTACACATGCAAGGAAGGGTGAGTCACATTGTTATGTGGAGGACCAGTGTTAACAAGGTCAGTTCAAACAGTGTGAATAGGGCTCATTCACAACAACTAATGAGAAAGTGAGAATGTTTAAAGAGGAAAAACTACATTTTATAGTGAGCTAGCCACTCCCGATCCTTATTCAGACTCAAGTGTCAAGTCTGCATATGAATTGCAGCTCTGCAGTTTCATGCTGAACTCTGTTTTTGAAAGGTTTTTGGGGGGGGGGGGGGGTTGGGGGGTGTCTTTTGTTGTTTTTTGTTTGTTTGCAGTATTTTTTTCCCCCTGAAGTATGGTAATTTTCAAGTCTGTTACTGAGCATCCAAAGAAACTGAAGTGCTCCCCTATTGGTTTTTGAATGTTACCATTTTTTATATCTGATATGTGTCCATTTATTCTTTTGCATAGAGACAGTCTGGTTTGGCCAATGTATATAGCAGAGGGGCAGTGCATTGGACAAACCAGAATGTCTCTATGCAGTGATGCTTCTTCCCAGATGATGGCAGCACATTCAATAACTTCTGTCACTGTTTTCCAACAGATCTTTGGCCTTCCTCACTTTCTCATTTCTGTAAGTTCAGGTCTTGCTTACGAGTTCCATGCTTGCTCAGCATGTCTCTCATATGATGCAGATGTCCCAACCAGCTCAGCACACTAGTCTAGGAGCCACCTAAGCTAGCCAATAGCAGATGCCAAGGTTTTAAAGGTTGTGCCCTACACCCTGACCCTCTGACGGTGATAAGGACCTAAGTCCAGGCTGGAGTGAGGTGCCAAACTGTTTCTTGCAAAAATCATGGCAGCACATAAGCTCCCCAGACTTTCTTATTATCTATATTTTGTGTACTACAGAAAACACTGCCGGAACTTAACAAGCAAATTAATAAATAAGAAATTAAATTTTTTAAAAAGTGTGCTAACCCAAGTGAAAGCATTTTTTAACATCTCTTCCACTTCTTCCTTTGTATATTGCCTTAACTTTATGTCTTGAGTGGGCAAGTATCCCCCTGCACTTTAAACCCCATTGAATTCAATGGGGATCTTCATAAAACCATAGATCAGGGTGGGAAGGAACCCCAGGAGGTCATCTAATCCAACGCCTTGCTCAAAGCAAGACCAACCTCACCATATACATGGGCACAAGAGTCTGCCCACTTGCAGAATCAGACATAGTGGATTGTAAATTCCTCTGGGCATGGCTTCTATATGTCTGTAAAACACTGTGTGCACCTATTGCATTAAAGAGCACTATAAAAAGAGTACATTTCTGAAACATGATGATAATCAGAACCAAAGGAAAATTAGACCATGCCATATAATAGGCCATTTTTTCCCCCAAATTTTTCTTCCTGCACTCATGAAGATTCATTTCCCCTGCCTATGCCTTCTTAGCTGTGTGACTGCCAGCTTAAATTCAACTGGCAGAAATGCACTGAAGTGAATTTAATTTAACCTTTGACCTCAGAGCTCACCATACTGTCATATGTAAGTTTCGTTTTTGCTACAAATGAGCTGTTTTTGGTTAAGCAGGGGTAGAAAATCTGCACCAGTGAAAAATGACTTTCTAAATAAAACCATTTTTCAACCCTGATATAAAGCGCCAAATCACCAGTTTAACTTAATATACAACTTCATAAAACTCTCACATTGAAGTAGAATTCCTCACCATCCCTGACTTGAGAAATACAAATTAAAGAGAAACTCTCACTTGAACAGAATATAACTGAAGAACTATTTAAAAAAAAATCCATTTGGTAATATTTCAAACATCTAGAATACACAGATCTTCCAACTCATATTTTAAGGTCTTGCTGTGCTGACAGGCTAAGAGAATGCTACTTTTGGTTGTCAGCTCATTGGATTACTTACGGTAAACAGCCTCAGGCCTGGTTAGTACTGGATGAGAGAATCTTACAAAAAAAAAGGGGGGGGGGCTCATCTGGGTGTAATGGTATTCTGTATATGCCACTTTTCATTCTGAGTCATCACTAAGCCAATGTCCTTGCCTAATATCCTTTTGATGAGATACAAAATTGAGTTCCTGACCTCTTCTCATTAGAGATCTCATGACATTTTTTGCTAGTGTACCAATATTGAACCCAATGTCCCAGGAAATGCAAATATATGTGATTATATACTGCCTATCTAAATTACCTCTTCTGTTTCAGTATGACAGGGTTTTTCTTCTCTTCCAATCCAAAACTGTTGTGTAATACTACTGTGCACAGTTAAAACAACTGTCCCATACTCTACCTCCAAAATACACAGAGCAGTTTTTGCTTAAACACAGTTCTGACCACCTGCATGTATAACTGGCAAGTAAAGGGGAATTTACTTGAGCTCCTAACAAAGAAAATAGATCACACTCCCCCTGCAAGTCAATAACATTTAAATAACCATGACTGTATAGATTGTAAAGTGCTTGTGGATCTCTGGGATAAAGAGTAGCATAAAAATGTAAGCTATTGAGATGTGTAATCATTGGTATGATTCAGTTGGCAGCTATATTTTGTGGCAATAGATGCGCTAGAAATGGATCAATTAAATTGATAGCACATGAACATGAGGCCTTCCTAGGAATTGCTAGATCTTTGACATAGTTGAAACCCCTGGATTCTCTTTTGTGTTGTTTTTATTTTAATACATATGAAGACTCACCAACAGAGGGTATTAAAATATAATTCCAGCTACAGGTCTCATCGGTTTGTTTTCAGAACTTGCACCATTTTCAAAAACAGCATCATATGCAGAATTCAGACAACTGGGTATTAACCCTCTTGAGGCCTTTTTACTTCTTTCCAGCTGAGAGTGGGGAGGACACCACTTACGTTTAGGATCCCTTCCTAGCTTTTATAAAACAGCACATCCTAGGGCATCCCTAACTCTAGATCTCTTTTGTCTGCTGCCTCTACTTAAGAGGAAAGAAGTCTTATGGCCAGCTTTTTCTAGGTCATTTGCTTGCTCAGTCATGTGCCGGTGACTACAACTCCTACTTTTAAAGGGCCATAACTGACATACTGGGATGCAGGCACCTCCTCTCCTCCCAAGGTTTAGTGCCCTATTGCAACATAATCACTCCGACAATCAACTGTTAATAGCCATACTTAGGCAAATGGATAACAAATCAAAGCTTCCGAGAGAAACTTCAGAATTGGAATTCATGTACAGATTTGACACCATCAACTGAGGGTTAAACAGAGGCTATAGTTTTTTTCCCCATTACAACAGGTAATTTTGTTTTCCTTTTTCACTCACTTCCCTCCTATATGCTGTTGTCCACTGTTTGAATCTAAATCGTTGCACTGATTTGCTGTAACAGTCTGTCCTGATCCTATGACTTACACTCCTCTGCACATATTGTCCTCCCATTCATCTGTAATTCTCCATCTTCAAGCGCCTGACGAAGTGGGATTCTCTCCCATGAAAGCTCATGAGATAAATACATTTGTTAGTCTTTAAAAGTGCCACTAGACTCCTTGTCTGTTTAGCAGACAAAAGAACAGAGTTCTCTGATTCCATTTAAAGCATTACCAGTCTCTTTCAGATAAACTTACTATAGGAGTGTATGGCTGTCCCTCTCCAGCAATCTCAGACCAAAGCCACACCCCACTGCCATTTCAGGAAATTGAAATGGGGAATTAGCCATCTTTAGAGCTTGGTGGGGGAGGGGGGGTTACACCCGCTCATTACACCTACATAGAAATGTTTTGGTAAATGCCTGGTCTGTTGGAGCTTACTCGAGACAATGTGGGCAAGGTAATAACTTTTATTGGACCGACTTCTGGTAGTAAGAGCAATGCAGAGCTCTTCTGAAGAAGGAGAAGCTTGAAAGCTTCTCTTTCACCAACTGTGTTCCAATAATATCTTATAACCTGAGACGGATACAGCTACAGCAACACTGCATACAACAATTGGAACCCACAGACTGTCATGGACTTTAGGGATGATCTCTGTCTAAGCTCACCCCCCAATGAAATACAAATTTGTGTCCCAATTTTTAGTGAACCCTGTTTGAGCGATTTGATAATCCTGTTCTTTAAATGATTATATAGAATTAACACAAGCACTGAAAGAATATATGGTAGGTTGCCATAAAATATTCCTTTTATGTTTATCCTCAGATGAATAAATGTGGCACACAAGCTCCAGTGTGGCTTTCTCTAAAATCTGAATCCCTCCCACTTCCTGGGAAAAGAAAGCAGCTAATGGCTTGTGCTACCTGGCAATTCTTCTTTGGAAGCACCAAAGACTGTTGTTTGTTCCAGATACCGATCTCAGTTAGAAACTGTGGAGAATTCTTTGTTTACCTATTGCGACCTACTCAAGGGTGCATGGGATATTGTGCAGAAGGTAGGTTTAATAAACTATGTGCTTATCAATAAGATTGTATGTGCTCTCTTGCTATGTGTTCAAAGGTCCTGGTATTGTAATACACTTCTTAGTGACCTTGCAATTCAAGCATTGCTCCTACTAAGATGCAGGCTGTGTAGCAAATAAATCCTTAGCACTCCAAGGTGTTCCTGAGGAATAACTATTATTACCAGTGCTAAATTTAATCTGGTGTGTATTACTGAGGATACTTAGCCTGCTTACAGTTCACATGCAACCTTTACTACTGTCTTTGTCTCACTATTTTGGCTTGAATTTGTGAAACTAGCTAATTCAAGCATCTATTTTTTGTTTGTTTTAGTTTTTCTGCAGGTACTGTATCTAAGACTTGCTCTTATCTTAAATAATCCAGTATTCCAAAAAAGTCTAGAGCCATGAAAAGAAAAAAAAAATCTGATAACAGCTTTTCATGACATTTATGTAATTACTCTAGTCAGAGATAATTTCCAGCCTACTACAAGAGCTTTAACCTCTTCTCTGTAGCTAGGAAACAAAGGAATAGCATAAAGCAATTGCTCACTCACCTATACCTTCTGAACTTAAGAGTGTTCAGGTGCATATAGATTCAGACAGGAAGGATTCTCATTCCTCAAAGGGAAAATGTACTTTTATACTTTCATTTCAGCATTTTTTTAAGTATTAACTTTCATGAACATGACAGGGAAACTAAGGTTACCACCTTTCAGTTATATATAATATAAACTGAAAGAGCTGGTCTTTCCCTCCTCCCCCCTTTAGTGATGAAAATATTTTTTTATGATGAAAACATTCCATATTGAATTTTCTAAGTGAAATGAAAAATATGGTATTCTTTAGGAAAACAAATTATCAATAAAAAATTTTAAATTTTCATGTTTTTCCTTTTTCCAATTTTTTAAAAAGGAAATAGAGAGAGAGAATATGCAGGGAAACCCCTCATTATTTTGACTTTGTTCCAACTTTTTCTACTCACTACCAATACCACTACCAATACTTATTTTTTACCCCATCACTGAAGAAAGAAGGGTGTAAAAAACTGAAAAAGTGGGATTTCTCCCTCTATTTTGAAATGATTTTTTAAGAAAAAAAAATTAAAAACTCACTATTGAAATTTTTCTGAAAAATGAAATGTCAAAAATAATTTTAATGAAAACATTTATTTAAGAGACACTTCCCCCACCCCTATCAGCTACTCTTGCCAACTAACTCAAGTTGCTAGCTTTACTGTGAAACTGATACCAGCAATGGAAAATCATAATTATCCTCTAAATATGAATCTCTCCTAATGTCTGGGAGAAGAAACCCTGCTTTCCAACTGGGATGGAGGGAAGTTTGATTCTAAATCAACATGCTCAACTCCATGGGAGCTGCTGGTGGCGGTTCACTACAAACACAGAATAAGATTCAAAACACTACATAAGGAATAATAAAAACTGCACTGGTGGTATCTACAACTGAAGTTTTGCCATGGAGGGAACAAATGGAAAAGGGAAACCCCACTCTGTATGTCAAAAATTCTTTCTGGGGGAAGATTATAGAGCTAATTTTGGATTATCCCCTCCTGCCAAACACTATAAAAAACTTGTGCACATAACCACTTTTTGTATCCACTCTTAAGATAGGGTTTACAGCACTAGGGTGTAGCAGGAAATGTAAAACTCCCCCCTGGGTCTGGCTGCGGGGTCCCCTAAAGTAAGCAAGCCCCTGTCCCCCGGCCTCCCCCACTGTGTAGGGTAGCAATACAGGTGCGCAAGTGTCAGAGGCAAGGTGGGTATGGGTGGGATCTGGAGTGGAGGAGAAGGGCTGCTGTGGGGACGGTGTGGGCCTCCAAGGAACCTGGAATGGCACCAGGTGCCAGACATGGATCTCCTGGAGCAGCACAAGATCCCTAGGGAGCCCTGGGCCATGTCTGAGCAGGGGTGGGTTTGGGGGCCCGAGTCCTGCCTCTTTTTTCTATGGAGCAACGACCCCATTTTAGATTACAACTATTTACTGAAGCATATAGAAGGGAAAATATTTTTAGAGCAGAGGTAATTATCTAGAGTGCAGTGAACTAGCGTGGGCACCAGCACATCCTATGCTATTCTATAAAATGGTAGAGTGCCAAGTACATCTTAGAATAGCATAGAAGGGCTCCTCGTTACATGAAGCTATTAGTTAGGTGTTCTTTGAGGGCCAGTGGGGCAGAAGTGTTTATAAACCGGCTCATGTCTGTAGTGTACTAAATGCACATCACTTTTCTGTAGCTGTTGCAGAGTTGAAACCAAAGACCTGTGCTCCTGGGGAATCTGAATTGGAAGGCATTTTCCAAGGTAATTAAATAATATTAATAACAGTAAATATAGATTTGTATGCACACATATTCCTTTCTTAAACAGAATTCCAGATCAAATACAGAAACTGTAAGAGCAATTAATTATTTTTAGATTAGCTAAACTATTTTCACTGTAGTTGAAACAGTATTTTTCTTGTTATTTATATAAACGTAATTGCAAGCAAATAGGAATGTAATATTTCTGGCACATTTAGTTATGTTCCTTTTTACTCAATGAAAGAACAATTATGCTATTTATCCCTTTTCTCTTCAGGAAAACTCCCACCCCTGCCTTTACAACCAGTGATTACTCCTGAGGCTGTGAGAGACAGAGTCCATCTCAAATGTGCTTACCACCAGCCTTCCTCAAATCATCCTTTGCACTACGTGGTGATCTGGTCACGCCTTTCCACATCCAGCATGAAAGAACAGATTCATTGTGACACAACTCTGCAGACATTCTCCTATGTGGAGATGGATGGAGTTAATTTCAGATTGGGAGATACGGTAATGCTTTCCTGAACTCAGCAAACAAGGTCAAACATTTAGAGGAACTGAATCCTCTTGTAGAATTTTTTTTTTGGCTTTTATTAACTCTATTCCCACTGGCTGTACTAACACCTACACTAAATGGGATTGCATTTTAAATCAGATATTATTAAATACTATATGTCAAGGTCAGAATTACTAACATTTCCATTACATGCTATTCATACAAGTCATCCATTTTATTTTCTTAATATTTTCATTAATGACATGTGAAGGGGTAAACCAAACACTGCACTGTCCTGAAGGGGTTAAAGGACAATACTGGGCCCAGGTAGCCGCAGACTCCCAGGCCTACACATCATGCTCCATCTGGAAGAGCAGGCTAAAAGTTGCTCAGAAGCCCAGGCAAAGGGGAGAGAGTGCACAGGTTGGAGGGAACTCTCAGCCATTTTCCTGAAAAGCCACATGAAAGGTTGAAACTAGGACGAGACCATAGCGCGGGTGAGGCTCACAGGCAGTGCTTCTCCAAACCACTCACCCTTTTTGAGATTTGGCAATTTCTATACAGTGTTCTGATCACTCTGTTAAACACCAGGTTATTTGGACTGTAGGGAACCATGCCCTGAGCTGAAAGAGAAGAGAGGAAATAACCAAGATGGCAGATTTTAGATATTATATAATGAGGACTCAGTTTGTGTTGCTTCCCTGAGCTGAGCACTGGTAGAGTGGGAGGGCCCAATTCCCACTGCAATACTCTACTTGGGAGCTAGGCCTGAGACAAGCTGAGATGGTGATGCTAGATGCAGGGGTAGGCAACACTCCCCTGTGGGCAGGGGTTAAAGTAAGAGGGAATGCTCTGGAACGCAGTTCCGGGGCCCACAAATTTGAGGGGCCAGAGCTCTGGGGCCCCTGAAAATAGAAAAATCCAGTGGAACGCATGTTCTGCCCTGCCCTGGCTGCTGGCAGGTTCTATGCCCCACTGTTTTAATCACAAACTTATTGTGTTATGCAGTGTTTGCTAGTTTGTGACAATAATTGCTATAGACATAAATGCCATATAAAATTATAAATATTTTTATGGAGCAATAACGAATGCATGTGTTAATGAGAAGTGATTGCAAATGCCTACCTGGGCTGGGGCCCGCACATGCATGAAGGGGGCCCAGACAATATGGGAAGGGGGCCCGGAGATTAGGAGGGTTCTGGGGCCCATCAAATTATACTTTAACCACTGCCTGTCGGGGTAAGAGACTGGAAACCAGGTATGTTAACCAACAGGCCATTTGCCCCCACTGAATATACTATGACCTGGGGTAAAACACCTTGGGATTTCCCGTTTCTAGAACTAATCTCATTAATTCCTTAAGTACCAGATAAAGAAGTTTAAATATATGATGTATATATTGCAGATCAAATGCCATAAAGTTGGCACAAGCAGCATGTGTATGTAGGTCAAGAAAAGTCCTCCAACTTTTTCTTAGTTGTTTTTCCACCTACCAGCAGTATGAACTTGGAACACAGATATGTGCATCCAGTTCAAGCACTGGGTAATTTTTAAACTCATGGACAGACCCATAATAATCTCTATTCACAAAAAATAATATTAAGGAATATGACATTTTAAAGTAGACAGAGGTTTATTGTATGGTGTTCTGCCTCTCTGAGTCTGATTCCTTGGTTCAGTTGTATGCTGAAAGATGTAGTTCATTACAGAACAATCTCTGGGCAATACATTGTAGAGCTAACATAGCAGTTCTAGTCTGATTCCAAAGAAAAAACAGAAACTAAAATAAAAACACCATAGCCAGACATCAACACAAGACATGAAAAAATAGACTTGTATATAAATACATGGCCTTCCACAGCACAGAAAACAGACTTTAAAAGTTAAATTAGGTTAATAATTGTTATAAACAGAGAACCATTAGCAATACTAAATAGTCTGAAAGAATAAACACTGCAGCTGAAATAGCCCCATATTAAAGATAGGTTGTAAACAGTGCTGGTGTTTTGAATCTTTTCTTGAATAAGAATTCACGTTAAGAATAAGTTTATTCAAATTCTTACCAAGGTGAGTCATTTAACACAAGTGGCTAAATCTAGACACTTTTGCTAGTTTCTTCTCACAATTATGCTATCTGCATTTGAGTCAGACAAACTAATTCTGCCAGTCTTCACAGTGAGATATTTATTGTCATCAAATTAATTTCACTCGCAATCAGTGCAACACAGATTTAAACAGTCCTGGAATGAGAGAAGCAGTTCGGTTAAGTAGCAGTGTCACCCAGCTGGTATTTTATACTAAAAGTTGTCTCTTTCCTCTGCTGAAAACCACCTGTATTATAGTAAGTTTAAACTGAGATATTCAGTTCACTGCTAGGACTTCTCTTTAAGCTTCACATGGCTTATTTGAGTAATTATAATTACCACCAAATTGCCATCAGTAAAATCAGGCAATGACACTTCAGCTGTAACAGGGATTTTAGTCTAAAGTATTCCACATGATAAAGCTTTTAAAAATCACTATATTTGCCGTTCCACTAGGGGTTCCTAATAATGGTTGTAAAAGGGCTGCTTCTACTTTCAGTTGCACTGGTGTAAATCAGAAACTACACAGATCAATAGAGTTACACCAGTTTAAGTCTGATGTAAGCGAGAAGAGAATCAGGCCAGAAGAGAACCAGTCAATCCTGTGGATGGAGGGGAAAGCACTTTGCATCCCACTGCACCCATGGAGGCTACATAATAGAAGAGATTCTGCTAGGTCAGTTGAGCATTAAACTAAGGCCAGAGCCTTGCAGATAGAGGCTGTGCAAGAAAGGAGCTGGTAAATCAGATGTACCTTCTGACTGGCTTCTCCCTGCCCCTTCTGCAATCCAGAAAGAGAATCCTAAGGACTACATTCTACCCTCA
>ML685777.1:18225770-18249379 GCA_007922175.1 Pelusios castaneus | reverse complement strand
AGGCCTCCCTCCAGCCCCTTCCCAGCCCCCTTACCTGGCCGGAGGCTTGGAGCTGCAGGGACGGCCGGCAGAGCTGCTTCTGGGCCAGGCTGCTCCCACCCTGAGCAAGCTCTCTCTGAGCATGCTCAGGGCGGGAGATTTGAATCTCCCCAGCCTGGCCTCAGCAAGACGGGGATTCAGCTGCTGCGCGCGCAGCTGCGTCCCCGCCGTGCATATATACATCTCTCATTTAGGTATATAGATAAGTTTCAATATATAGTGGAACGATTTAATAGCTTTAATAGGCTCATAAAGAGTAAGTGAGACTTATTAGGCCAATGATGTTTAAACTTTTATTGACTTTTCTATAGTCTAAAACGGCCAAAGATATTTCTTCATAATGCTCATATGTGCATTCTCTCTCCCCTCTCTCCCAACCCCAACATTTTGGGCTCTGATTGTGTTATTTCAGACTATATGATGTCAGCATAATGTTAGTGAAACTATTGAACATTCAATAAATCTGTAATATGTTTTATTGCTATGGAAACACTGAAAGAAGCCCATTCCATCTGATTCGAAAATACAAGCAGCCCTAAGTTTTATTTATTCAGTATTGACAGAGGACAATCCATTCATAGAAGCACAACCATTTGTAAATTATGGTAGGCAGAATGTGTGTAATGAGTTATAAGGAGGAGTAGGTTTACTCAGCCCAGTAATCTGAAGTTTCACATGGTAAGAAAGCAATTGTCACCATCCGTAAATCATAATACACATTTTAAAATAAAATCTTTAAATAAAACTTACCTATCTGAGCTGGCGTCTGATATTTAAACATCATTTGGGACACGACAAAAGTAGAACCCAGGGCAAATTAATGTAATCTTATATCCACACTGCTTTAACATATGAAGAATAGTTTAACTTCCACTGCAAGTGGAAAAGGTGGTTTCCCTTCTTTAATTACTACCTTCTCTAGATGAGGGATTTGACATAGAAATGTATGAATATTAAAATCTCTCTCATAGGAAACTGCAGCCATTTTTCAAATACCTTTTCAAATGCCGTCTTTCAGTTGTGTGGTTGGCAGAACATAATGAGCAGCCCACAGGAACTTCCCTAATCCAACCCTTCACTAGTAGGGCTAAAGGGGGAAATCCATGGGTTTTGCCTGTGGTTTGGCTGCTTGGAGGTTGATAGAAACCATGGTTTTGTATATAGGTTGGCATTAACGAAGCTAGCATTCATCAGGCTTTCCCATGTAACTTTGCTATGTTAATACTAGGATTTGCATGATGTAACATTTCACCCCATTAAGTGTCAGATTCTGCTGCTGCCTCCATCACCTTCCTTCTGGAGCCAAACATGCCACAGCTGGTGCTTTGTGGTTACTCTTCCATCAAGGTCTGGCTCCATAAAATAACAGTTAACTCAGATCTAGAATAACCTTTGGCAGTCTATTTGAGACTCCTGGATTCTTAATTCCAGAAAGGTCCAGGCGGTCTTTTCTGTCTGCCTGGTGAGGAGATTTTCTTTTCCTCTAGAGCCCTTGGAGGTGCCTGCCTGCAGGTCCCTCTCCTCTTTACCCTTGTATCAAAGCACCGGGCAACAATTCTTTCTTTTCCCATTCTTTTGTAACCTCAAACTCTCCCAGGCTCCTTCTTATAGGGATGCTATAATCATATGGTGCCTCATCATCTGACCTAATCACTGATCCAAGCCTCAAACACATAAAATAGGCAGCAGATAACAAGTACAAGCAGAGATGAACCTAACTACGCTTAAGACCCAGCCTATCTTATGACGTGGCTTTTATAGTTATTGTCTACACATCCTAAGAATCAATAATGCTTGGCAAATTCTAAGAAAACATTGGTTAGGGTAAAATATTTAAAATCACTTAAGTGTCTTAGATGCCTAAATTCCCTTTTTAAAACTGACTTATGGCCAGACATTCAACAGCATTTAGGTATCTAAAAGTACAGATGGGCAAGTAGTGGATTTTTTAAAAGCACATAAGCAGTATACATGCCTAAATCCCAAAGCTATGTCTACACTGGCAAATTAGTCTGAATTAAGGAAGCTTAATTAGAACTAACGTAAGCCTTGGCCACACTAGGCTTTCATTAGTTCGAATTAAGGGCTTCCTTAATTCGAACTAATAAATCCGATTATACCTTTCAAACTAATCCTTAATTTGAAATTGTTAGTTTGAATTAAGTCAATGTGGCCATGTTAGTTCAAACTAACTGCTTAGTTCGAACTAACCGACTGTTAATTTACAAAGCCGTGACTCTTAAGAGGGTGCATGGGTCATACCTGTAGTATATTGGGTTACCTTAGTAATAGGTGGTGGGTTGCCATAAGTAAGAGATGTAGGTAAAACTAGTCTGGCTGGTTCTTAGTTCATTCCTATAAAGCCACACATTTTTGGGCTCCTTTTTGTGTCTGTTTCTAACATCTTTTTGGATATATATAACAATAATGAAAGGACATCACCATGCAAAGCTATGGCAAAAAGGGTAATACAATCATTAAAGCAGAAATATCTAACCTTAAGGATGATTAACCACTGGAACAAACTACAAAGGAAAGTGGTGGATTCTCCTTATCTTGATGTCTTTAGTCAGACAAGTTATCTGGCTCAATACAGGGGTAACTGGATGAAATTCAATGGCCTGTGTGGTATACAGGAAGTCAGACTAGGTCTTTTCTGGCCTCAAACTCTGTGAATCTAAGAGTTTTTCCATGCATGATGTAGAAGAAACAAATTGTCAATGACTGTAACAAACCCTACTTTGAGATTAATGATCTAAATAAGATGACCAATTCCTAAAGCCATCCAGTTCTCCCCCCACCAACGGTAAAGATCAAATTGGCTGAATGCAACACTTCCCTTGATTATAAAGTAGATGCGAATCTGAAGTAGTCAGTGGGAATTGCACCTAGGTCACCATTTTTGTTTTATTGTTTTCTTCCTGTGGGTGGGTGGGATTTTTCCCTAAAGAAATCATTTCCAACACAGAGATGCAAGGAAGCAAACAATAACCTGAAGCAATTGGCTTATGGTATCTGAAGCCTCCTTTACAGACTGCTATTGCTTTAAAAGGGATGAAGAAAAAATATAATTTTACTTTAAAAGATTTAAGGAATTTGTGAAAACTACCACCTTCCCTGTCCCTGTTGTCAGCAAGATGCCATTGGGGTTGTTATTAACTTTTTGCTTTAAACGATATATTGATATGAAAAAAATATTGCTGATTGTTGAGCTGAAGAAGAGCTGGTATTTGTCTGAATGCAAAAAACTCCTGAGAAGAACTATAGTAATAATTATGTAGCAAACTGTCAATCTGTAGCTCAGTCGCCCATGAATATATCTGATGATTATGAGGAGACATATACACCTACCAGGTAACGACAAAACTAAAAACAAAGAAGAGCAATAGAAAGGACAGGAATAAAATGTAATGCTATAACAAGGTCAGGGTCTATATATTTCTGATTTAAAAAATTTGTACTAATCTTTCCATGTCCTATAGATCTTACCCAAAACACAGGGAGGTGCCTACTGTTCAAGATAGTGTATTCTGCTTGCCAAAAAACACATGGATCTATACAAGATATTTTAATGGTATTTTAAATACAGTTATGTATCATCTCTATATTTTAAATATAATATTCTATGTGCAGAATGAATCCCAAAAGCATACCATTTCAGAGGACAGAGATATTTAGACATTTGGTTTCCTTTTCTAGCATAGTCAGAGGAGGAAGGCTCCCCAGCCAATAAGCCAGATTCTTTAGCCATGTTCTTTGAATGTTACAATGATCCTGACTAAGGCCTTGTACACACTACAAAGTTATTGCGCGATAAAGCCCTTTAATGCGCAATAACAAACAGAGCGTACACACACAACTTACAGTTATTCCGCGTTAAGTCCCTTCTTTTTGCGCAAAATGTAAACCACCTAAACGAGCGTGGTTGCTGCTAACGCGGAATAGTTGTTGCGCGATTGCCAGTGTGTGTACGCTTATCGCGCAATGTGAATATAACGGAAATGGCCCACAATTCAAATTCCATCCCTTCTGCACTTCCGCCTGTACTCTATCGTCGTGACGTCATTTTTCCCGACCTCCTCTTCTGTCCCGCGAATTTTTGAATTCACCACTCTCCCTTCTGCCTCGCTGTTCGGTGCTGCTGCCTCTGTGTGCTTCGCTCGCAATGTCGTCGCGCCGCAGCAAACGAGCTCCAGCCTGGACAGCAGCAGAGGTGATGGACTTGATCGGCATCTGGGGAGAGTCCGCCGTGCAGTCACAGTTACGTGGCAGCCGGAGGAATTTTGACATTTTCGGTCAAATATCCAAAGCCATGACCGAAAAGGGGTACGAGCGAGACACCCTGCAGTGCCGGGCAAAGGTGAAGGAGCTGCGGATAACATTTCACAGAGCCAGAGAGGCTAACCGGCGCTCTGGCTCCGCGCCAGCAACGTGCAAGTACTATAAGGAGCTGGAGGCGATCCTGGGCGGCGATCCCACAACCACCCCGAACTGCACGGTAGACACCTCGGAGACTGCACCCCAAACAGAGAAGGAAGCAGAAGGCGACGAGGCAATTGTGGACGAGGAATCAGAAGAAGAAGACTACGAGGACGGAGAGAACGGAGCCACTGACCCGGGGAGCCAGGAGTTATTTTCCACCCAGCCAGAAACAAGCTCCACTGATTCCTTCTCCACGCCTACCCAGGAATCATCAGAAGGCAGCTCTGGTAAGTCCCGTTCGCAATGTCCTCTATTCTAGGTGCTACAGCTCAGCGTAGACATGGTTTTTTTGCAAGGGGTTTTTGTTTTCGGTGTCCTCAGTTCTGTTCCTTACAGAACTGTAAAGGTGTTACTAGCATTACTTAAAAAGGTCATCGATGTATGCCTCGATTTCCAAGTAGTCGTTCCCTTTCAACTCACTGAACGCGTCATCCAAATATTTCCAGAGTCTTCTCTTGAGATTACATGGTAGAGCATTCCTTTGCACTCCACCATTCAGGGACACTCTTCCTTTCAGACTCGCAAGCACTCCTGCGGGCAACATTGCTGCGCACAGTCCTGCAGCGTAAGGTCCCGGCTTGAAGTCGGCAACATGAAGGAGATGCATTCTCGCTTGCAGAGGCACTCTAAGCAGTGTGAGATCTGCCTCTATTTCAGCCATCTCGGGCACGGGATCAGAACTTGGTGTGGCAATAGTCAACTCTCCGTTGTACTAGCTCTGCAACCCGTACCAAGCTTTGGGAAATCTGTTACCGCCCCCCCATAGGTCCCCTCTTGTGTATTGAAGGAATGTGTGGGGAGAACAACATCATTTGCTCCTGACCGTGGCGAGAACAATAGCGGCATTCTACATTTTTCATATCTGAACAGGAATGACCTTCGGTGGACAGTCTACAGCTGCAGCTGAGCGTCTGAGGAGGATAAGGCGGAGGCCTCGCAGGAGCAAGGAAGACGTCTTCCAGGAGCTCATGCAGTTCCATGAGGCTTCTGCGAGGGAGACAAGGCAATGGAGGAGGCAGTGCAGGCAGGACAGGAGACAGAGCAGTGCGAGGAGAGAGCAGCAGAAGGATGCCCTGATAGGCATCATGCAGGAGCAGACCAACCTCCTCAAGACCATGGTCGGTCTGCTACAGGCTCGCACCCCCCATCATCAGCCTCATATGCCTTTCAGTGCATCCACGCCACATTCCCCCCCCAGACAGTTTTTAGACCACCATGGACATCCATGGTGTAACCCTAACAGAACCCCTCCCCCAACATATGTAGTTGAGTCCCGCACCTACACCCACCTTTAGTCCCTACTCCCCTCAAACCCGAGTTTTGATCAATGTTAATTAAATAAAGTTGAATCCTTGTTAAACTTAATCAGACTTTCTTTATTTGTTTCATTAATTTAACATTAACGGTTTTTGATTCAATGAATGTTTACAGGGGAAAAACACAAAATTTCTAAAGCTTAATTTTTAACAGTTGAAACATATAGGAAATGGTTAGTAACTATATTCAAAGGTACAATTTTAACCAACAGTACTAAAATGGGTTTTTAACGCATCCCTTATGCGAACTGCCCTTAGCTGCGCCCCCCGGATACCCCTCGTGTCTGGTTGCTGGTAGGCATTTTCCAGACGTTGTGCCTCAGTGGTCCAAGAGTTCCTGAATCTCTCCCCCCGGCTTTCACATATATTGTGAAGAACACAGCAAGCCGAAATAACTAATGGGATCCTGTCCTCGTGGAGATCTAGCCTGCCATACAGCGCTCTCCAGCGCGCTTTTAAACGGCCAAAGGCACACTCCACAACCATTCTGCATCTACTTAACCGGTAATTGAAACGCTCCTTGTCAGGATCCAACTTCCCGGTGTACGGCTTCATGAGCCATGGCATCAGTGGGTAGGCGGGGTCCCCAAGTATCACCACTGGCATCTCTACACCGCCCACAATTATTTTCTCGTCTGGAAAAAATGTGCCAGCATGTAGCCTTCTGAATAGTCCAGAGTTTCTAAAGATGCGTGCATCGTGCACCTTTCCAGACCAGCCAGCATTAATGTCCATAAAGCGACCACGGTGGTCCACCAGTGCCTGTAGAACCATCGAAAAGTATCCTTTCCTGTTGATGTATTCAGAGGCAAGGTGGTCGGGAGCGAGAATAGGGATGTGAGTCCCATCTATTGCACCCCCACAGTTCGGGAAGCCCAACTCATTAAATCCTGCGATGATCTCCCTCACGTTTCCCGGGGTCACCATCCTCCTGAGCAGAATACGGTTGATGGCTCTGCATACTTGTGACAGTGCCACTCCAACGGTCGAGCGTCCAACCCCAAACTGGTTTGCGACCGAGCGGTAGCAGTCTGGAGTCGCCAGTTTCCAAAGTGCGATAGCCACACGCTTCTCCACGGTCATGGCGGGTCTCATCCTCGTGTCCTTGCATCGAAGGGCAGGGGCAAGCTCCTGGCATAGCTCCATAAATGTGGCTTTCCGCATTCTAAAGTTCTGTTGCCACTGATCATCATCCCACAGCTGAAGGACGATTCGTTCCCACCAGTCTGTGCTCGTCTGCCGGGACCAAACACGGCGGTTCAGGCTGTGTTGCTGGTCCGCGAAACTGATCAGAATGTCCGTTTGGTTTTCAATGCTGTCATCATCCGAGACCGAGTCATCCGTGTCATGCTCCGAATCATAGCCAAAGGCAAACCGCAACAGAATCTGGGCTGTGTTCACAATGCTGAAGGCAGCATTCAAGATCACAGCTGAATCCATGTCGATTCTGAAAAGGCAGTGCCGAGAAGAAGGTTGCTTCAATTTGAAATTCGCGCTCGTTGCTATTGGCAACCGCTGGGTAGCGTCAGTAGCGGAATGCACCACGGGAGATGATACTGGGGACTCTGGGATACGTACCCACAATCCCCTTCGCTTTCCTGGAGGACTGCGCTCAGAAGGGGGGGGGCTTTGTTCCGTTAGAGCAAGCATAGTGTGTACGCGATCTCGCGCAACAACAGCCACGGGAGAATTAATGCGGAAGAGGATTATTGCGCGTTAAAAATGGTAGTGTGTACATAGCCTAAGTAATGTACAATATGGGATGTTAATGATTTACTGTAACTTTGCCTTAAAAAAAAGTTCTAAATAAATAAATAAGCTACTTCGTTCTGCAACAGGAAAAAATATATATTGGGAACAGAAAATGAGACTGGGTTACTGATGCATTTTCCAAAACGCATGTTATCTTATTTACAATTCATCTTGGGATCCTTTGTTCAATCCACCCCCTCCTTTCCTTTCAGCCTCCTACAGAGCAATCCTGACAGTTTTAATTGTATCTCACTTCTTGGCAGGGATTCTCAAAGTGGTGTTTTTAAATGGAAATCACGGTGTGAATATTCTCGGCTAAAACAGTTCAAGAAAAAGGTGCACAAGAGCTCAGCAAGTTTTAGCACAGTCAGTATAAATACAATAGTTGCAATATATGGATAGTCTCATTGAGATGTTTAGTGGAATCAGTATTTCCAGAGAGGGGTATGAGGGAACAGACGTTATCTGATTCATCTCCTTTTTTCTGCTGCCACTGATTTGATGGATCTTGATTTTTTAGAAGACTCCACCTCCCCCAAGCATAGATGACAGAAACAGCATGAGGAATAAATAGCAGCAGTCAACTACATCATGCAAGAAAAAGATCTTTCTTAAAACTTCATCAATTGAACATGAGCCCTTAGACAATGAAAATGTCTTGAGGGATAATTAGTCCCTACTGATAAGACAATGAAAATGTCTTGAGGGATAATTAGTCCCTACTGATAACAAGGATTTCAATTGGAAGACACACCTCTTTTGTTGTACGTTAGAGAGAAATTGTCTAAACACACAGAAGTTGAGGAACTGTGACTTTAGAGTAGTACGTATGTCTGTTGTTAGAAAGGGGCAAACCTGACGTAAGATCAAAAGAACTCTGTCTGTCCCTTATACTTCAAAATAAGGAATACTGATTCCCCTTAGCCACCTGAGGTGATATGGTAGATGGTCAGTAAGGAAAGCAGAAATAAAAACCAAGGCAGCAGAGAACAGAAGAAAGTGTGTGTGTCTGAGAGGAAAGAGGGAATAATCCATTTGGTTGTACATAGATGGATAGTTTTATCTAAATAAGCATAGATAAAATAGACTTTGAATATTCCATGTTTCCAAAGCATCTGTCACAAAGGGCTTTAATGCTGAGGCTGGTCCAACAAAAAATATAGTCTCAAAAATATGGACTAAAGGGAGGCTGTATGTGACAGTGGATATGGCAGTGGCCTAGGTTCTATTCCTGTCTGTACCATTGTGGTGTGACCTTCTACAAGCTGTCTCAGCTCCTGACTTAGTCTCCCTCTAATGAGATGATAATACTTGCCTTTATAACATGCTTAGAGATCTGAAAATGCTATGGAAGTGTTACTAATTGCTGAGACATAGGCCTGGTCTGCCACCAGCGGCTACTATTTGTAGCTTGTGTATGTCCCATCAACTTACTTACATTGCCATTTAGCAATGTCTTCACTGCGCTGCATGGACCAGCCTCTAGTCGACACAGCCTTACTCCTTTCAGGGAGATGGTTTAATCACATCAACTGGAAAGCACTTCCTGGATAGATTGAGAGAGTCTCTACAATCGGTTCAATCGATCCAGCTACATCAATCCCCAAATTGTATAGACATACTCAACTCTTTCCCTTTTTAAATAAATGGATCAAAAATATTTCCAATCCTTAGGGATTACAAATATGTTCAAACAACCACCCCTAAAAAAAAGTCTGTTGTAGACATAAAATCCACCACCAAGATAACTAATGACAATGCATAGTTATTATCTCTCTTAAAGCTTTATTTCAAGAAAAGCTATTTATTTATCACAGGTCTTTTGCACTGTCACGGCTTTTAAGAGGGACTCTTCTGAGCAGCAGTCATTGCCTGAAGAGAGCGATGGATTCTATGCTGGGATTAAGGTAATGCAGATGTCGTTGATTTATTGTACTCCTCCAGCATGTCACTGAAGAATATTTGAATATTAAGCAACACACTCGGGAACAAAGTACATAAGAAAATAGAACTTGATGATCATAATCAATGTAGCTTCTACGTGCCCAGTGAGACAATGTCTTAATAAATTACATGCCATTTTATAACCCTATCTAAAGAACTCACTGTAGTGTTTAGATGCTGACGCTGTCAGAACATAAAAAGTATGCAAAAGCACTCCATGTATCCTCTAACACACATCCAGGTGGATTCCAGTAGCTGTTTACAAGGTTAGGAATGCCAGACCTACGTGAAATGGACCTAATCTTCCTGGATTTCAGAAAAGCATTTGATATAATTCTATATGGAAATTATAGTTTAATTGGAGAAGATGGTGATTAATACATTATCAAAAGTTGGACAAGCAGCTAGTTAAAGCAAAGACTACAACAGGACATCCTGGAAGATGAACTATCAGACTTCAGGGAAGTTACTAGTTCCTCAGGGACTGGTCTTGAGACCAATCTTCATTAACATTTTCATTAATGACTGTGGCACAAAAAGTGGGAGTACATTAATAAAATTTGCAGATGACAGTAAATTGGGAGATATTGGCAATATTCAGGAGGACTGTAATATAGTACAAGAACATTTGGCTGACCTTGAAAACTGAAGTAAAGTCTTCTCTCAAGTTAGGTTCTCCATTCTTCTGATCATTCTAATAGCCATTCTCTGCACCTGTTCTAGTTCAAATTCATCTTTCTTAAACATGAGACCAGAATTACACATGGTATTCCAGATAATGTCTCACCAGCGCTTTATACAATGGTAATAACACTTCCTTATCTCTACTGAAAATACCTTGACTGATGCATCCGAGAATTACGTTAGCCTTTTTCATGGCGGCGTCACATGGTGGGATGCTGTGATCTCTCAACTAAGTGCCCAGCTGGTCTACACTGCGTGGGGATTTCGGCAGCAGTCAAAGGGAGATATGCAAGTTATTTAACTTGCATATCTCCTTTTGATTGCCTAACACCTACTCACTGTAGGGTCCCCACAAAGCTGAATTGACAGGAAATGCCTTCCCATTGAAAGCAGCGCTACGCTACTTGTTGGGTAGGTCTTAACAAATCGACTTCTGGTTCATTTTGGGTTCAACTGAGAGCATCTTTACAGATGCTCAATCAAACTCACACAATCAATGCTATGCTGTCGGAGGAGCTAACGACAGTGTAGTCTAGCCCATTATCTCAGTGGTTCTCAACCTTTAGAGGGTTACGACGTGCTTGGTGGCATGTACCACCCTAACAGAAAACACCAGGCCACCTCTCCCTCAGACTGAATCCAGCCCCCGCCTGGCTCTCCACAACACACTTCCTGCTGTGTGGTGAGACAGTAATTTATCCTGATATAGTAGCTGAGAACTGTTGCATTATCTTATAGCAAAACATCTTGTTGTTAGTCCCAAAGTGCATGACCTTGCACATCACACTGTTAAATTTCAGAAGGGGTGCCAGCAAAAAAAGTTTGAAACCCCCTGGACTAGATGATCCCAGTGGTCTCTTGTGATATTAAAGTCTGTGAATTTAAGTTGGAATATCACCATATTCAATTCAAAAGGAAGAACAGAGAAACATTAGGTTCTAACCAACGCCTGGGTAAGGTCAAAGGAAGAGACTGAAAATTCATGCCAGTGGATAGACCCTCCCCCCCCTTTTTACTTAAATTATTTAATTTGGTAAAGCAATTAGATACCACTGTGATGACTGTAATATAGAATGTTAGAGAATTGATTTGTTAGCTGTTTCTGTCCAAAATATTATTTTCACAGAATTTTATGTTGAATTTTGAACACTCCTTGGTCCAGTGGCTGTCTTGTAATACTGCTGTAGCATTGACATTATTCTCTAGGATTTACCTATACTAATGATAGAGAATACTGGGAGTACCCTGGTAATGTTATTTAGTTAATACAAATGTATGTCCACAGTTCCCACTGAAGTCAAGAGGAGTTGGTATAGTCTAACCAAAAGCAGAATTCAACCCACAGGTTATCAGAAAATGCACTGAGATCCTTAGTAGTAAAAAGAAATTACCTTATATATAAGGAATATATAATTATCTAGCACCAGATTGGCTCTTGAGCTACGTACCCATGCAGGAGCATTAAAGAGAGTCAGTCACAGCTCGCATGCATGTACTACTCAGACCATAGGTTCAGATGGGCAAGGGTCAGAGTGCTGCATACTAGCTACTCTCCCACTAGAGTAGATCAGCAAGAAGGGGACAGAGGGTGGCTGGATTCCTGACTTTACTCTGGTATGCACAAACCAGCAGATCTATGCTGGCATAAAGGGGGAAGTAATCTGCTTCATGCATGAGCTCCCAGCAGATTGTTTTCCCCTGGTCCAAGAGTACAGAACAAAGTAGAAAGGGCACTTACCTGCACTAGAGCCATCTCCTATTCAGGGATTGTGGTACGGTCACACTCTAGCCTATGATCAATGACAATATACCTCTCAGTACACTGGAATTACTTCTTCTTTTAAAGAGGGATACTGAAAAGATTAATTCCATGCTAGCCTATTGTTTTCAGGACTTCATTTTTAAGGTTCTTTTCAGACGATGAAGTAAGAAACAGTTACAGACTTCTGATGACAACCGTAAATATTTTCCTAATTCCTGACTATATTATAAAAGCTTAAAAAGCAATTTTAACTTTTGAAATTATGGATTTATCAGAAATTATGATAATTTATTTTAAGTAAGTTTTTTGGCTAAAACGAAAAACTCATTTTCATGTTTCGGAAATATCAATTTTGCCTTATTTTTCTGTCATAAATATCTGAGATTGATCAGCTCTTTTACTTCCAGTTTGCACCAGAGTCATTACAAATTGCAGAGGATGAGAAAGAGCATGTTTTGACCATCCTAAGTACTGTACCTATTACCTGCCAAGGTCAAGATGATATCTGTAAAATTACTTTACAGCTGAAAACTGAAGATTCTGGTAAGAGTTTTGTACACTGCAGTCTATACACTCTGACTATTTACTTTTTACAGCTTACATGGTACAATGAATTTAAAGGGAAATTATAGCAGTTGGAAAATGGTAAAAGGTTCAAAATACTAAATAGCATGTTACCTTGCAAAACAAAGTAGATGAGAAAAATCACTCATCGTTGCTGATGCATAAAGCAATTTAAATAACAATAGCTAAATCATAGTTCATTGTGATTTGTTAGAGAAATAATGATAAAGGATTTTTTTTTAATTTTTAGGGTTATAAAATAGCATTACAAGTTACTGCATCATGAATGGTTCTTAGCTAGAATGACACTCAGAGCAATTTCAGCAGCCTTATTGATGGTCACTCAGAATGTCATCAACAGATCATTCAAGAGCTAGATCAATAATAAATAAATAATTTATTGAATAGATTTTGAATCTCTTTCTGTATAAATTGTGCTTATTTTGAAGAT
Organism: Pelusios castaneus; assembly: GCA_007922175.1. Classification (NCBI taxonomy): domain Eukaryota; kingdom Metazoa; phylum Chordata; order Testudines; family Pelomedusidae; genus Pelusios; species Pelusios castaneus. The sequence goes on along the minus strand of ML685777.1, from coordinate 18,236,385 downwards.
AGAAACAGATGTCTAAATACTGGCAATATCCCAAAGGTCCTATACTATAGTCTCAGTTCTATAAAGACAAGCACATGTGTAACTTTACACACTTGAGGACTGACTTTAATGGGACTGCTCATCTGTGTAAACTTGTATACATTCATAAATCTTTGCACCATCAGAACCGCAAAAAATTGTAGGGAGACAAAAATCATGAAACATTACAAACATTCATTTGTATTTTAACCCATATAAGCTAATTTTCCAAGTATCAGTGTGTACCCCAAGAACAATGTGTTCTGGAACAACTTAGGAATTTAGTAGTGATTCCTTTTTTTAAAAAAACTGAAGGGCAAAAACCTTCTTGCCGGGCAGCCACAGGTCCCTTCTCCCCAGGATCTGCGGCTCCCCCCAGTCGGGAGCCGTGGCTCCCTTGTCACGAGCCGCAGCTCCCCCCAGCCGGGAGACATGGCTCCCTTGTCCCCTGCCCAAACTCCTCCAGCCCCGGCTCTCCTGCGTCCAGTGTGGAGGCCGGCAGTTGACCTAAGTTTTTAAGTTGACTTAACAGAGTTGACTTAGGTTTTCTAGTGTAGACATAGCCTTTGTGTCCAAAAACTAGACTTTCGTTTTCCACTTTCATCACCTAAATGAATGATCATCAAGGGACTAATTCTGCAGCTTTCCAGTGTATCAAATTCCCTTGAAGTCAATGGGATTTGCTTTTGGAAACAGGATCACAAATATCAGGTCACCACAGCATTTTTCCACCTGTAAAATGTTGTGTCTCATCTTAAAATCTCAAGGCAAAACAATATACATGCCTTGGGAGTTTTTTTCCTAAATCCTTGACAATGTGACTTTTGTTGTGTGCTGGTTTTATCACTGGTGAGAATTTTTTAAATGGCCCCACTGAAATCAATGTCAACGTTCCCCCTGACTTTAATGAGACCAGGATTTCACCCCAGGTCTTTGCCTTCCCCTCTTAATCTGCTGCTGATGTATACATTATATAGAACTTCTAAAAGTAGAAAAAAAAAATCAATAATCCTTCCTTAGGTTCAATCTACCACCCCAGTCTTTCCTCTCATCCTCTTTTAATCTCTCTGATGTTCAGAAACAAGCACTTACACGAGTTGAAATCCCTCTCCTTTTCCTCCCAATCCTCAAACCATGCACTGACAACAAAGGGGATAAAAAGGCATTCAAAATGAGAACATAATTCAGTGATCTAAGACAAACTGTACCTGTGGTCTCAGCAGCTGTGCTGGTCCCCATACATGGAGTGGTTTGAATTTCCTTATAGCTTTGTGGTGCACTGTTCTGCATACTCCTCTCGGCTGCCTGGCTGTGTCAACCTACCAAGTGAGCATTCTTTAAACTCACCGGGCCAGATTTAAAAAAGGTATTTAGGAATGTACGGATGCAGATAGGCACCTACTGCAATTTTCAAAGGCACCAAAGCACCTTTGAAAAATGTGGCCGGTGGCAAATTAACAACTCTGCAGGGGCTATTCTGCCAAAGTTAGCATCTAGTAGAAACTTAGCAGGGGCCTACTCCATTGTCACTGCACATTTTAACAATCCCTTAATATTATAAAGGAGACTGACTGAGTATGGTTTCCAGAAGTAGATTTCTTTTCAAAGTGTTAACAAAGTTGACAAGTTGGTGCTGACAGGTGCAGAGATAGAAATACAATTGTACCAATTAACTAGTCTTGGAAAGAAGCTGTTACAGAAGTGGCAAGTTTCTGTCGCTTTTAATCATCTCATTTATGTAGTTTAAACTAATAGCCAACTATTGCCTTTGATTGGTCCACCCTGAGGCTGTTTGTGTGTCATTGGGTTACGTATGTTCAACTGAGATGTTAAATGTGTATAAACATCTTCTATTTTATGTATGCACATATACTTTGCTAGAATGTTTATTCAGTGTTTAGTTGCATTTGTTTTTGTTTGAAAGAAAGCTATGGCCTTCTAAATACTGTAAAATTTAAATTGGCCACAATCCTACCGATTGGAAATAAAGGCAATTTTATTTTGTATTTATTGATTCTGAAAGACATTAAATGACAAACTCCTTGTCTAGTTGAGCCTGCTTAACACCTCTATTATGTTAAATTATCTAGGTAATAAGCATTAAGAAAGCTAATGAAAAGCATAGTATACATCTCTGTTTAGCTAATATAATGAATCCAAGGACACATCAGAACTCTTGTTGTGCTGCTTGTCTGACAGGTTTCATTGTTATTTTAATAAGATTATTTTATCTGATTTAAAAAACTTTTTTTCTAGGTAGTGTGCAAACCTCTCTTGGCTGCATTGGCAATAACTATCTTTTATGGAACACTTCTATTTAACTGAATTTAAAAAAAAAACAAAACAAACAAAAAACCCAGAAAAAACCCACAACTTTGAAAGTGATCCAGAATGTTTCTATATAATTGTAAACCAATCTTTAAGGATTTGATATTAGAGATAATTCTTTATTAAACAACATAGATTATAGTTCAATTTGTGTAGCTCCCCATGGGTTTAATTTCAGTTACATTGTATAGGCCTTTTCCGTAAGGCATGAAATACTGATTATTTGGAAATGCAATCTTTGAATATTTTATACCCTCTGAATATAAATTATGAAGCAAATCCATGAATTATGAATAATCATTTTGTTTTTGTCAAGTTAATCCAATTCCCAACATTTACTGTCATATTCTAGGTATTGGCTCAGACTGTGGAAATTGTGAAATCCTGGATCCACTGAAGGCAATGGCAAATCTGTTGACTTCCTTAAGGCCAGGATTTTCCCTTGTGTATCAGTTCAGGCAACTTAATTCAAATCCAAAGTAGATGGCTGTTATTACAATCCAATGGTTGATCAGCATCCTATATGAAAAAAGCAATGGCTTCAGAGTAAGGCTGCCACAGTACAGGTTTTCCCAGGATTATTCCTCCCCCCCTGCCGCCTTTTTTTTTGGTGGTGGCTTTCCCAGAAAATCTTTAAGGTTGCTCGATACACATTGTCAAGTATCCAGTTTTATGGGCTCAGGATCAAACTGGGTGTCCCAGGTTTTTTTCCTCTGAGGCAGCAATCCTGGCTCAGAGCAATTTTTAGTGGATAAGCATCCACATGACAAAAAACCACAATCTGGACCTCAGATTTGTGACCTCAAAATGGAGGCTCAGGGCTGAAAAGATACAGAGACAGTTACTCTCTCACGCTTATAAGGGGCCATTCTAGTACAGTGGCAGAACTGTACAAGTAAAGCTTACAATGCCATTGGCCCACCATCTCTGCGGGCAACCAGATTTAGTCCCCAGGTCTTCACATCTTTTCTTATGTTATGTACTTACCTACCACCTCTCATCTTACTATGTGAGCAGCTCAATCTTTGAATGCAGTTGTCCTCACTATATTCATGTGATGTAAGAAAATTCAATTATATCCAATTTATAGATGGAGAAGAGAGGTACCTACCCAAGATCCCATAGGCAGTCTCTGTCAGAGCAGGGATTTAAACTTAGCTCTCTCAAGTCTTAGGCTAGGACCCTCACCATCCTTTCTCTCAGGAATAAACTCATAATAATTTTGTAAGTACCTTGGCAGGTGCATCTTCCTGAAACACAGTCCTTTTCCTTGTCATGAGAATTATTCATCATCATTCCATGGGCTCTGGATAAGAGTGTCACTTGATAAGATATTTGCACCCATGGGTACAAAGGAATGCAACTGGGTTTTCATAAAAATATCTATTGCCAGAAGAAATACAGCGACCATTTGCATAGCGATTATCAGATCAAAGTAGTCATAACAGTTTTCTCACAAAACCCACATGGTTTCAATGTATGTGTGTGTCAGAAAGTAGAACATTTATGACTGACAGTAAAGAAGGTGTGGACAACCACATATCTTTTCTCAGGCTCAATATTCCTGTACATTTTAGATAACTTATTACTGGCCCCCCCAAACATAGCCCTTTCAACATGCCAAGTGGATCTCCTGCATATGCCCTGTGCAGAAGGTAGCTGTGCAAGAGCCTCGCTCACTGTGACAGCTGTGACAGACTTTGCCCAAGATGGAGACCGCATCAGCTATATCACAGCTGAGCCAGACAAAAGGAGTGAACTACTGTGGAGAACTTATGCACCTAAGGATGTAAAGGTTGGTGACTCAAATAACTTGGAAAACATGGCAAACTTCAGTGGAAGTTTTGCTATGAAGGGAAAGGGGAAAAGTCATTAAGTCTTAGCTGTACAAACCATCTCATGTTGGAATCACTGTGATCACATTAACTCAGTGCAATGACTTAATAGGTCAGTGATATTAACCTATGGAATGTTTTGCTTTAACAGATTTGTTTTGGTTATGAGCCAGCACATCAGTAAAGCCAACAGCTGGAGTCTACACACAATCACATTTTTTTGTGCGTGCATTTGGAGTCTACACATAATCTTTGCATAGGGGTGGGGAGCGTGTTTGTTTTGGGAGGAGGGAGAGCCAATTTGGAGAAGGAACATACCTTGGAACTATCCATTCTTTAGGAGTTGGAAAAAAGGAAAACCAAACGGGGAAGAAATTCCAAAAGAGCAACACACAAACCACACTTACGTTGTGGTTTGTAGAGCAAAGCAAGCACATAACTTCCCTCCAAGAATACTTCCATTGGTTATTCTTCCCCACTGCCACACTGAAGAACAGAATAAATAGAGGGGGGTGGAGAATGGCCTGGTAATTTGAGAAGGGGACTAAGAGTCAGAATGCCAATATTCTACCTTCAGTTCTGCCAGTATTTGTGAGGCCTAGGATGAGGCACTTAACTTCACTGTATCTCTGTTTATCCATGTATAAAATGGACATTATTAATATAATAAGAATTAATGAATGAGGTAAATCCCACTGGCTATTCTTGCATTTTCTTCAATAGGCCTGTTCTAGTGTGTGAACAACACAATTTAGCCTATTGTTTATGGAGTTCTTTGAGACTCTCTGAAGAGAGATGTGATAGAAATCCACAATATATCACAGAATAAAAGGCCTACAGTGCCAGAACATGTGTGTCACTCAGCTAAAGTTCACAGAGATGTGGGAAATCCAAATATGAAATACTAAACACAGTGGTGAATGAACTATATGGTCCTGAGTTATGTCCATCATTTACCCCAAGACCCAAATAGTGACCCTGAGTCTAATCTCACTTACTCAGACTGTACAATGGTATCACCTCAATAACAGCACTGGAGTGTCTCCTGATTTACACTGGAAGAAGTGAGATCAAAATTAGATCCAAAGTATTTACATCTTTAAAAATTAGAATGACTGACAAACATTCATATATTTCCTTTCCTTCTCCATAGAGTCTTATCTTAAATATTTTAAATATTGTCCTCATTGTGATAATGACACTTTAAATCTAGCTCAGTGCAAATGCAATGCAGCTAACTCTATTAATTTTTTGTATTAATTTTGTATGGTTTTCATGTTTCCATTAACACATAATAACTGAGCAAATGTAAACTTGAATTAACTATTTTAAAAATAAATTACATCTGATCCTAGTAAAGAAGGCTTTATCCATGGGAAGAACAAAGAAACCATCGCACTTTACTATTGATGTTTTGCAAGCAATTAGAGGCATTAATGTGAAATAACTCTTTTAGTGCAGCTAATAAAAATTTCAGCATGACATATAAAAATCAAAATAGTCTTGGGTACTGCAGGCTTTCTAATATACAATAAAACCTCAGAGTTACCAACACTTCAGGAATGGAAATGATTCATAACTCTGAAATGTTCGTAACTCTGAACAGAATGTAATGATTGTTCTTTCAAAAGTTTACAACTGAACATTGACTTAATACAGCTTTAAAACTTTAAGGTGCAGAAGAAAAAATGCTGTTTTGCATTTATTTTCTTAGTAGTTTAAACAGTACTGTACTATATGTACTTTTTTTCCCCTCTGTTGCTGCTTGATTGTGTACTTCTGATTCCAAACAAGATGTGTGGTTAACCGGTTAGTTCATAATTCTAGTGCTCATAACTTTAAGGTTCTACTGTCTCTCCAAACTTATCAAGAAATGGAATGAAGTGTGCAGAAAAACAACAGAAAATCAGGTCCTCACTAACAAGCAAATACACCGCACAACTTATTATAGACCAGTGGTTTGCAACTGCTGTGTGATGACACATTACCGTTGCAAAACACAGCTAAGTGTGTCGTTGGGAGCCAGCCCCCGCAAGAAATTGGAGCACAACAGCAGCTTCCCACAGCTGCAACTTCCTGGCAGGGGGGCTAGATTCAGGCACCTGTGGGGGCTTCACACCAGGCACTCTGTCGCACATGGTTGTGCATGCCACCAACCATGTTGCAACACAAAAAACCTTGAGAACTGCTACTATAGACTATGGCAAATACTAGAGGGATAGCCATGTTAGTCTGCTTCAGCAAAACAAACGAGGAGTCCTGTGGACTAACACATTTATTTGGGAATAAGCTTTCATGGGCTAGAACCTATTTTGTCAGATGCATCTAACCCACAAAAGCTTCTACCCAAATAAATCTCTTAAGAGTCCTACGGCACCTTAAAGATTCTTGTACTTGAAGTGCAAATAGCACAACTTTGGCTCTATATACCATCACCAAGAGACACCTTTTGAGCAGTCTGGCATTGGTCTTGTCTCTCCATCCACTGGATGGGAGATGCAGAGCACCCTTACAGGGAATCACAAGCAGTACAGGCATGTCCCCTCCCCTTCCCCCCAGCATCACTGGAGGCATTGGATTGTCTCTTAGTTTCTGCAGGCATTTCTGCTCCAAGGTGGCTGACACTACTGGGGCTTGTTGCTGATCTAACTTTGGGTAGATTCAGCACTGCTATACGTGAGAGCAGAAGCTGATCGTTACAGCCTTGGAACAGCCCTTTACCTTTCACCTAATTTTGATCGTTCCAGCAACCTTTAAATCAAGGGAAACTGCGCTGATTTCTTGACATCAGGGACACCAGAAAGGTTTATTCTGGATTTAACAGATCTCAGAACCTGCTCTTCAGTCTGCAAGGCAAATGAATTAAACATTCAACATATGAACCATAAAATTAAGGTCAAATCTATGGATAGTTAAGGGCTACTAAAACATGGTAATTAACCATAATTATAATATACCTTAAGCCCTACCTCAGGCTTTAAAATTAGCATGATTTAATGAATGTTCTGCACTCAGTAATTTCTAGGAGTGTTCTGCTTCTTAATGGGAGCTTTAGTAAGGAAAAGTTTATCTTTTGCCAAACAGGGTAAAGAAATATAATAAACGGAGGTAGGTGAAATAATAGTACATCCAGCTCCCAGACTGTTAGGTGATTAAACTCAATTGTTCAAAAAGGAAGCCTAGTCTATACCCATTCTTCATCATTTTCTTAAGTCAGATTTCAGTTTGTACTTGACACCCAAATGCTACCCAAAAAGTTTTGTGAGGGAAAATAATGAAGGTAAACAGTCTCTTAGATGGTATTCATTACACAGTTTATTTTAACCAGGTCACAGTTCAAGACCTCCCAACAGGGAATTGCTACTCCTTCACAGATCCACATATTGTTACATTTGACGGTTGGTGAGTATTTTTTCAACTTTGAAATATTTTGGCTTGATTATTGTCGTTTTCTGCTCTTGAATGCAACATATGCTGTTTCATTAGAACTGGGTTGATCAACCTATGACCCAGGGGCCAGAATGCATCTCGTCAAAGGCTGCTACCTAGTCCACTCCTGTAAATGGGGCAGGGAATGTGGAGAGCACAGTGGCCATGAGCAAGGGGGAGACGCATGAATCACATGACCACTTATGTGTCCTACACCTCTCCTCCAAAATTTCTCACCCCACCCGCACCCACCAACAAAGATAAAAGTTGGCACCTTTGCCCACCTCCCCTGCAGGCCTATGCCAGCCAGTTGAGCGCAGTAGCAGCACCCCCACCTTATCCAAAACTTGCTCACCGGACCCTGAGTGAGAAAAAAATTGTAATGTGGCCCCTCACTCTAATTGGACACCCCTGAATTAGAATATCCTAGGAGTGTTATAGTAGTTTGTTTTTAATGTCTGATACAGTGCTTTGGAGGAAATTCATGGTTCTTTCCCAAATGTCAAAATCCCTGTTTTAAGAAAAAAAAAAGATTTCGAGTTATTTGTTTTAAAACTAAAAATGTTGTTGAGATTTAGTAGTGTGTCAGAAACAAAGGGTGTAATTCTGCAACCCTTGTTTGGGCAAAACTGCCATTGATGAGTTTTACCCAATTAAAAATTTGGCTTGATGGAGGACTACAGAATTTGAACCAGATCATCTCATATTAGCTCCCAGATTTTCAGATTCCTTTGAAGCCTTCTACTGGTGAGAGTTATGCCTTAGGTATCTAGAAGGGCTCAGTAGGTCTGGTGTGCCATCTGCTAAGCTCCCTTGGTTCCAATTTCAAATGCTACATACTCTGTAGTTCACAGTACACTCTATTCAGAACTCAGACTTTGAAAACAGGCCTCAGCAGAAAAGTTGACATACATTTTGGAACTTCTTATGTACAGGTACAAAGAGTAATTCAGGGAGATATGCAAGGTGGATAAAAACAGAGGATGCATGGATATTTATACATGGTCATTGATACCTAGAATTATCCACATACTGAGTTTAGAAAATAATATACACAGAATATTTTCTGCATTCACTGATAGTTAAGAAATAAAGTGAATTAAGTTAACTGTTTTTCAAACACTGCAAAGCCCACATTCCTCCTTTAGCACTTCGGGCCAGATCCTTCCACTAGAATAAATTGGTTCTGGTTCATTGACTTTAATGGAAATATGTGATTTACTCTACCAGAAGTCTTGGCTATATAAGTGTATCAAGTTTGGACTTTTAATTACCGACTAAGTTTGGGTCACTTCAGAACCAGTCAGGCCTCTCATTAAGTTTTCCATAACCAAGTAACTCAAAAATGGCCAACACAAAACTTTTACAAAACAAAATAATTTCACTTCTGAGCTTGGAATGAGAAGGAGAAATTTCTTCCTAATAGGTAATTTTGAGGAAGCCTTAAGCCACTGAGAATAGCATCATCAACCATTAGTCCTTGCTCCCTGCCCCCAGGGCGGAGCAGGCAGGTCCCGGGGCGGGGCAGGTGCACGGGTCCCGGCCTCTGGGCCAGCCTGCTGAAGCCTGCCCAACACCCCTCGCCATGGCCTCATGCAGCCGGGCAGGGTCCCCATCCGTGGCCAGGGCCTGCTCCAGCCCCGGCAGCGGCCTCGGTTCCCCAGCTAGGGCGCTGGCCGTGGCAGCCTGGGGTCCTGGTTGTGGCGGTGGCAACCTTGGCCAGGGCTGGCTCCCCGCTGCTCGAGGCCGCGGCCTCGGCTCCCTGCCGCCCAGTGGGTGGCCTCAGCTTCCTGGCCTGTGGCCGCAGCTCCCCGCCACCTGGCAGGCCACCGCGGCTTCCAAGGCCAGCTCCCCAGGGGGAGACCAGGGTCCCTCAAGGGCGGAGCAGGCTGGCCCCCTGCACTCCCCACCAGCTGGCCCTGTCTAGCCCAATTCCCCTGCCCTGTTCGATCATCACTAATGTTTTATTGAGTCTAGTTTTAAATGAGCCAAGTATTGGGGCTTCTGCCAGCTTTCTCAGGAGATTTATTCAACAGACAAATGCATCTCACTTTCAGGAACTTCCTGATATTCAGCCAAGTTTCCTACTCTTAATTGCACCATCCCATCACTCCCAGTTATACTCTCTTTTATTATTGTAAATAATTCTCTTTCAAATATTATGTTCCCCTTTGCCCTGTTAGTCATCTGTTAACTAAACTCTCTTTCTATATATTCCACGATGTTAATCTTCAAATTCTAATATATGTTATGAGCTAGTTTTAAAGCTACATTGCATTTACGGAATAATGGGAATGCAATCTTTGTTTGTACCATGCTAGAGGCCTACCACTGACAAATAAATTTTGAGGCAAGTTAAAGGGCCTGATCATCCCCTTATGTTCATAAAAAGCATGTTTAAGAAAAAGTGGTATGTGAATGGAAATGTGCCTCTTGCCTGGCACTGGGATCCTGGAGAGAGGGAGAGCTTGGGGGCCAGGCAGATCAGAGAAAAATGCACAAAAGTGCACCATGATAATATATCATTAGAAGAAGGCTTAAGAAATGTTGCTGCTCAGTGTGAAAATAGTGAGGGGAATAACCTAACAAAAGGCATTGCTTGGCAATAGAAAGAATGATGAGTGAAATAACAGAAGAGCAACACTTGGAGGCCAGGACCTATGGTGATTTTGAGCAGACAGTAGAGACTAGGAACAAGGGAAAGAATATTCCACTGGAAGGACAACAAAGTGAGAGTCCTAAGACTGGCAACAGAATCAACCTAAACCAGGGGTCCTCAAACTACGGCCCGCGGGCCGGATACGGCCCGCCAAGGTTATTTATCTGGCCCCCGCCCCTGCTGCGGCCTGCCCCATGCGTCTGCGGCAGCGGGGTGGCCGCGGCCAAGGCAGGCTGCCGGTCTCCCACCCACCGGCCGCCTCGACTTCTTGGCCCAGAGCCGACCCCGCCCCGCTCTCCCGACAGCGTCGGCCTCCCGGCACGGGGCCAGGATCAGGCTCCGTTGC
>ML685777.1:18124895-18225370 GCA_007922175.1 Pelusios castaneus | reverse complement strand
TACACTACAAAAAGTTACGTCGACTTAACTTTTGTAGTGTAGACATAGCCTATGGGACTCCAAGAAGCATTCTCTGAAAGACTGAGATCTAAGAGATGAGTGAGGTAACATCTTACAGTTAGAAAACAATAAAGAAGTGTGACGAGTGGGATTTTTCCCATTCCCCCCACCACATTCTTATATTTTCCCCTTTCTCTCTAGAAAAAGTTGAGGAAGAGAATAACAAAAGGAGAGAAAAAGAAAGGGAAACCAGACCCAAAAGTCAAAAAAGAACATTTTTTTCAAAAATCAAAAGAAAAATATATTGAAATAAAAATATTCATTTAAATTTGCAGTTGAAGATGAATTTTTTTTTTCATTTTGAGTTTATGAGTTAGGAAACTGAAATATTTAATTTAAAGCCACATTTCCATGAAAAATGTTAATTTGGAAAAATGCATATTCCATTGGAAAATTTCATTTAAAATACTTTGACCTACTTAATGAATTATTTTATGATTTCTTATTAAAATAAACTTAGCCTAATGAGTAATGATCACTGAGCAGTTTATAATTTGGTTATCCGATGCACACACACTCTCGGTTAACATAAAGTGAGGCTATTAATTAAACAATTAAAATATCTATCTTATTCTTTGGACAATAGTTTGTCTCTTCTCTATGCATACCTCAAGAAATGGATATTACATTAAAAATAGTTTGTCATGCCTCTGTATTAATACATTTCTATAGAAACATTTGCCTCATAATTCTTGTATTCTTTTGACCAAAGGGAGAGACTAATAGCCAAGAGGGAAATGTGTCATATTTTACAGCACAACAGTTTGAATGTGTTGCTGCATAGAAGTGCAATGACATTAATGATACTGGCTTAAGCTCTGGAAGAGCACTTCCTTTTATAGAAAAATGCCATTTAACTTAAACAAATTTGCAAGCCAGGCAAAGAGAAAGTACAGGCTTCATTATTAGTTATGATGCATTATAAATCTAAAACCCTTTCACATCATAAATTGTAGATTCTTAAAAGTGAATTATCAGTTTCAAGCTAAGTACTAAGATAACTCTTCGGTGGCAATATCTAAAACACTCAAGACTGCGTGGTTGGTAATTTCTGTATAATTAGTGTTATTTTTCATTGTACCTTAAAAAGGAGAATTTTGAGATTTCTGAAGAATGTAAAGTAAATCTATGAGTCAGTGTTCTTTGGGGATGAAATTTACCACTTCCTGAAGAGAATAATTACACTTGTATAGGGAGATAAGTTTAAAGATCTATGCCTGCGAGTGGAGGGGATGGAATTTGCCACTACAACCTGCAGGTAAGTCACTGGAATAATAATGCAGCCCATGATTCCTGTTGCAGCCCATGAGCTCCAGGGCCTGTTTGCAATGGTTTCACTCAACCATGAAGCCAATGGGTCCTTAGCCTGCCCCGAACAACCTTCTTCACAGTAAGCAGAACCAACATTTAGAGCCCATTAAGTGGCTGTTCTACTTTTGTCCACCCTACTGCAGCTCCATCTTGAAGGCCTGCCTTCTTTTTGGATTAATTTCATCCTGCAACATGCAAGGCTCAAACTGCCAGGGGTACTAAAAAAAACCAAAACAAAAAAACTTTTGTCTTGATGCCCACGAGTCAAGGAAAGTCATATCTTGGCTCTGTGACAAACAATCCTTTTGCAAATGCTTATTTAAAAGCAAAAACCCTCTCTCACCCACCCCATTCTTTAATCGCAAGCTACAGATCTCCAGGGAGAATCCTATACGAATTTTCCATCTCCCATATTCCACAGAATCTGAAGGCTTGACATCGCCCCTTGCATTGGACAACAGAGGCATGAATGGCAGGATCCACCAAAACGCTATGCTGAAAGTCCCCATAGACAATGTGGGTGTGAACAAAAAGGTTCCTAGTTCACCTTAACGTAGCCCCGTTCCAAGAGGACTGTGTTAATGTGAATTAGGAATCTTGTTTTGCACTTGTAGTCTCCACATGGGGGAATTACAGCCAGCTCTTTAGTGCACACTGATATTCACAGCCCCAACATACAATCTGAAGGGCAACATAGTCGTGAGGGCAACTGCTATGTTTGCCGCCACGAGTCATCGCTCCCCAAGCTCTGCATTCACAGTCGTTTAACTGAGGTTCCCATCTGTTGAAGGGGCATAAACATTGGTGCTTTCCTATTCCTTTCTTTTCTTGTCTGTATCTTAATAAAACCATTTGTTTGTATCTTTCACCTTGTCTCCTGGTGTTGGGCCTACCGAACCCATTGGACTTTATGGCCTGAGCTATAGTTTGTAGCCAGTGTCCTGTAACACACTGTTTCCTCCAGTTGCCATTTGTGGTAAAGTACAATGAAAGTTCCAAATTGTTCAACACATTGCAGTGTGCCAATTGCAAATCTAGTTACAGTGAAACTACGCTTACAGTGAAGTTGTTCTAGGAGGAGAAATGACTTCACTTTAACAGGATTCCAGTAGAGTCCTAATTTTTCATTTGAAATGCTTACCTAGCCACAGTCAGCCCTTGTAAAAGTTAGTGATTAGTCACAGAAGATGTTATTTGAGCACTGATTTTGCTGTGAAGAATATCATGCTGTAGAGCATCCAGTTACAACCAAAATGTATTTATTAAGGCCTGGGGGCAGGATTATTTCCCATTTGCTTTTTTCAAATGTTTATCCTTTTTATCCATGCCCGTTGCCATAGCAGCAGCTCTTAGACCGCTACCAGCTCTCACATGAATTCTTGTGCATTTCCAGCTAATAATTCCAGTGGTATTAGCTTGTGTGTGGTGCTGAATATATACTTCCCCATGTGTTGATTTTCTTTCTCTTCCAAAGACAGCAATTATGCTGAGTTAATTAACAAGTGTTGCTGCTGGAGTACAAACACGCAATCACGATAGATGTACATCCTCAGTCTGAAAATCCTGTTTTTATTTGTTTGTTGTTTAGGCGTTATGATAACTATAAAATTGGAACCTTTCTTTTGTGCAAGAGCCTGGCTCGTGTGTTTGAGGTGCATGTACGGCAGTGGGAGTGTGGAAGCCACCAGAATGCTATTGCCTGCAACTGCGGTGTAGCTGCCCAGGAGGGTAATGATATCATCATGCTAGACATGTGTAATGGTCACTTTCAGGAAACCAGACCTCAGCTCTCCATTAAAAGTACTGGAGCAACACCCCAACGTGTCAAAATCATGAAGTCCTATGGAGAGAAAAAAATTACCGTATGTGGACCTTTAGATTCTTTTTTTTTAATGTTGCTTTCAGTTTAAAGTTATATTTTGGAATTATTAATGCACTACTGCTCAGACACCCGTAGTAGTTAGAGTACTTACAGCAAATGTCACAATTACAGAAAAAAGCAGACCAAGGGAAAGTGTTGGTCAATGTGTTAATTTAACCAAACCTAAAACAAACATGAAACTTACGGTGGACTTACAGTGGAGATTCAAGTTGAGAATTTTGTCCTAAAATTTCATCACCAAAATTTATTACCAGAAAGGGGCCAACGGGAGCCAATACCATGTGGAGGGGAGGTGGGCTTTGTGATTTGGGTCTCACTGTCCTCTCCCTTGGAGTAAAACTTGATAATGTAGTTAATGAAAGTTTCTTAATCACAGAAAGAGAGCAAAGGCAGGAAAATAGTTTTCATTCAATTTTACAGCTGAATATAGTATAATTGCAGTTTTAATACTAGAATAATCATTACTAACAATACTCAAAAATATTCACGCTAGTCTTTTTTCTTTTAATTGGGAGTTATAGAATCACATTTTAAACTCATTTAGTCTCATGTAAACCCCACTGATTCCATTTTGGTTTAATCCAACTGAGTTTGCCTGGGACATTAGTGAAGGGAAAATCCAGTCCAAATAATGCAGACTATTGGAACAACATCTACTGTCCTAGTAGCAGAGACTTTAAACATAAGCTCCTTTTTAGGGTAGTGTGTAGTTAAAATGCAGTTGTTACATGTTAGCTGGCAAAAATTTTCAACCAAAACTTTTTGTACCTAACAAGGCAGATTGGGTCAATCAAAATATTTCACAAATGCACATTAAAGTAGCTGAATTGTTTCAGCCAAAATAAAAAAAAAATCTGAATGACTCATAACATTTCAGTATGTTCAGAATGATGTGCTTTGATTTGAAATTACTTTACATTTCAAATTTTCTTTAGTTTAATTAAAATTGTTTTAAAAAGCTTGAAAGGGAAACATTTCATTTCACCTCAAACAACATTTTATTCAACCTGATATATTGTATTTATTTGTTTTTACTTTTTGTTGACAGAACATTTTTTAAACCAACCTGAAAGATTTTTTCAGTTTTTTGAATGGCCAGCAGCCCTCCTCACCACTCCCTCAAAAAAAATCAATTATGCACACAGCTCTGTGTTACTTTCAAAGAGGTAACTAAGTACTATATAGCACTGCTTCAACTAGCAGCTGTCCTGGGCTACAAATTAAATTAAAAATTAAGGAAATAATAAATTATAAGCAAGATTCAAGTATAGGGAATCATTCCACCACTCGGTTTGGTAGCCCTACAGAAATTTGCTTATTAAAGTATACCTTGCTTTTTAAATTTCTTGTCTATGAAAGCAAGAAACTACCTAACATCAGGCTAACTCCTGCTTTCCTTACTCAGTGGGACCAATTATATATTTCATCCAAACAGGACTGGGCATATTGCATGGGCACAGTGCAAACACCCTCACATTACTTTGTAGCTTGTACTAGCCTTGATCTGCAATATCTCATGCTATGCTCTGGGAGCTCCTGCATCACTGAAGCCTAGGGAAGTTCTGCCATTGACTCTAAGGGAAGAAATACGAGGGTGTTAAGCAGAGAATGTCACATGAGCCAAATTGTGTGCTGGTTGTGTGATGTGCCCACATTTTCCCCAGGGCTAAGATCAAAATTTTCGACAGTGGATACCGATTTCGGGTGCCCAGCTTGAAGTGCATTGGGCTGAAGATTTAGATATACTAAGCACCTACTGTAGATGAAATTCATGGGACTTCCAAGTTTTTAGCACACCTGAAAAAAACCAGGCCCACGTTCCCTCAAGTTGAGCATCCCAAAACTGAGGCACCACTCCTGAAACTACAACTGTAACTTAAGTTCACCAAGCTTATTTATTTTTGAGATCCAAGTCCACATTTCAACACAGGTTTTCAACACAGAAAGACAAATTAATAACTTATTTTGTCTGATCTCTCAAGATTTTTTACACCCTTTTAAAGGTCCCCATAAACCTTTCACTAGTTCTTTAATGAGAAAATTACTTTATTTAGTTTAAAATAATCATTTTATCTGTAAACCAATCTTGGAAAATGAAACCATTTTTCAGTGGGAAGAAAACTATTTTTCCGACTTGCCAATTTATCTAAAAGAAACTATTTCCCAGGCAAAAGCAAAGGGCTGCTCTTACGTTGGTGAGAGCATCAAAAATGTGCTGGTAACTTACCAAACTTCAGTTAATGGAATTATTAATTAAAAAGGAAGTTACTTATGTGGGTTTATATTTACACAATGCTCTCAGATATTAGTTCCAAAAGTTCTGAAAGTATCATTGTAAATAAAACTATGAATGAATGTTTACAGTGTGTCTAAATGGCATTAAAGTACCAAAAGCATAGCCCACATCCTGTTTGGATTTCTTTTTTTTTTTTTTTTTCTGGAAGGAACATATTTTATTACAAAAAAACCTGTTAATGGATTCAATTCTCTGGGTTTTTCTGCCTCTTCAGATCATCTTCCCTTCAGGAGCATTTGTTCGAGCTGATGTAAGTGAGTGGGGAATGAGTCTGACAGTGAGGGCACCAAGTATCGATTTTAATAGCACCAGTGGTTTGTGTGGCATCTTTGATGGGAACAGTTATAATGACTTCCATAACACCAGCAGCAGTCCTTTATTATCACACCAGAGCAACATGCCTGAGGAAGACTTCATAGAAGCGTGGAGGTACAGAGCTAAAGGATTTGAGGCCTGAAAGTCATATCGTGACATCATTTAAAGGGATGGCTATACATTTATTTGATTACGTGCTCTTTTAATGACCAGAAAAAGAGCTCTGCCTAATCTATCAAAGGAGGGCTAACATCCATTATCTCCCCAAACACAACAATAGCTTCTGTTTTGATCTGCACAGAACGTGTAAGAAGCTCTGTTACTGAGAGAGAAGTTTTATATTCACTGGAGATGATATGTTAACAGCTGTGTTAAGAACCCACTCGGTTGTTAAAAAAAAAAATATAGTTCTCAGTCACTCTGGAAAATGTAGATAACTGACAATAGGGATTAATTAAATGTTTGGTATTTCCCTTGTTCTTTTATTCTTGAAAACTAATTACAATATGTAACTATAGAACTAAATATTATATTTTGACAAAGCGTGGCAATAAAAGTAACGTGCTAAAACTTAATATCCATTCAGTTAAAAACAAGGGAACATTTGAAACTCTTGCTTCCTGGGAGAGATGGTCCAGAATCTGGATTCTGATCCATTTCCATGTCAGGGAATTCCATTGCCCCATATTTTAATTCTTGAATCCAAGCATAACACTATGGTCCTGGGTCCAGGTCATCTCAAAACCAAAATTAAATTATTCTGCAGTTTGACTGGCTGGTGATAAACTGTCTTCAGGACAGCCATTACAAAATTTGATTCAAAATGGAAAAATGTCATGAAAACTCCCATTATTGTGAGAAGTCCACCAGAAGAAATATTGCAAGAACAGCTGATGACATGTGATTTCCACCCATTGGATCCAAAGGAACTGTTCATTAAATTTGGCACAGCTGAACCTGAACCCAAAGCCTAATACTTATTTCTGCCTCAAATCTGATCTCTAGTCTAAACTAATCTTGATTCTATATCA
Source organism: Pelusios castaneus (assembly GCA_007922175.1). Lineage (NCBI taxonomy): Eukaryota > Metazoa > Chordata > Testudines > Pelomedusidae > Pelusios > Pelusios castaneus. The sequence goes on along the minus strand of ML685777.1, from coordinate 18,218,475 downwards.
AGTCAGTGCATTCAGGGCCCATCTCTTGTAACTAAAGAAGATTTCAGAGCTATTGAATCTTAGCTAACAGACACACAACTAGACTGTATTAAACTCTCATAAAATAGGTTGAAGCCATTAATCATCCTCATTAGTAGATGAGTATTTTGAGCCATGGTGATGAGTAGCACATATAAGACTCGGAGTTAGAGGCACTGAGCTGCTTTTATATTAACTCATAGAACAGTGGCTAACATGAATTTAGTGTACTGGGGACTTACCCATTTCCTAGACTTAGATGTAATTGATAAGAGGTTACTTAGGTGGAAGGAAGGATTGTTTTCCAGAAAGTTAAGATCACCAGCAACAGCCATTCCCTGCCTACCACGTTTCTTGTGGGAACCTGTTCATCTCTCTTGGGTTGTATCAGCAACATGAAACTCTACTTCCTGTTACTGTTTGCCAACCCATTACTCAGGCCAAGAGAGCAACATGATGACAAGAAGTAGGGAATCTATCTGCAGCTGACAGAACGACTGGAGAATATGGTGTAGTCCTCCTATATGGAGCCAGCATACAATGGGAGATACAAAATGTATGTGGAACTTTTAGTTCTTTGTCAATTTGGAATGGGGAGGAATCTCCTGGCACTTGTCAGGGAGTAGGAGGAGGCCATGTTGTACCCAGGAAAGGGAGGAAGTGCTCTTTCTGTGGAATAGGGACTGGTGACATATTTAACTTTTGCTGTAAAAATAATAAGGATTCTAAATATCAAGACCCTAATCCAAAGTCAACTGAAGTCAAGGGAAAAACTCACTTTAACATCAATGGACATTGGATCAGGCTTTATAATACACGTACAGAAAAATGGCAAAATACAGAGTAAAATATGAAAACTGCTTTCTCTGATGCTGTTTTTAACTTAATTTTAAACAACAAATCAACATTTTAGACTTTAGGACTCTCCCAGCATCTGAAGCTATTTAGAGCATTCACCATCTGGCAGTTCAATTCTGTCCCTGGCTACCACCTCTTTCAAAAAGTTGGAGGGCTCAGGATGGCACAAAACTCTTTAAACAGCAGCTTTTCCAAATAGTAATTTTAAACAAACATGCATCTAAATCTTAAAGTTAATTTAAAATAGTTTCCTTCCTTAAAAGGGCTTCATGTTAAGTTCTCGAGGGTAACAGAGGACAGAACAAGGAGCAATGGTTTCAAATTACAGCTAGGGAGGTCAAGGTTGGATATTAGGAAAAACTTTCTCACTAGGAGGGTGGTGAAGCATTGGAATGGGCTATCTAGGGAGGTGGTAGAATCTTCATCTTTGGAGATTTTTAAGGCTCGGTTAGACAAAACTCTGGCTGGGATAATTTAGGGGGAGTGGTCCTGCTTTTTAGCAGGGGGTTGGACTAGATGACCTCGTGAGGTCCCTTCCAACCCTATGATTCTATGATTCTATGATATACATGCCCATAACAGCTCCTGATGGAGAGCAGCCACCTTGTTCTCTTTCCTTTTATCTTCAAGAGGAACACTAAATAATGGTTTGTCAAAATGTTTTTAAATTGAAAATGTAGTCTCCACAACACTGATATTTTCCATGAGAAAATGTTGATTTTTTTTCTAAGTTTTTCAATGTTCTATCAGGAACTTTCAATAAAACATTTAGTTTCATTTGACAATTAGAAATGTTTCATAGAGTTTTGATTTGAGATTAAACTCTTCATCTGTTGGAGATATTGTGTGTGGAAGTTGTAGTTCGGGTGCCTCATGCCTCCATTTTTTCCTTTGAATCAGTCTCCCTATTCAGACTACATTTCCCAAAGTGTGCCATAGTCATGAGATTCTGAATTGTTTCAGCCAGAGGGAAAGACCATGGTATATCATTAGAGATGCAGTCTTGCCCATATTGGGGAATGGGACATGAGACACTGTTATGGACTGCTGCACTGGACCCACCTGATGAGTGCGTCCTGGTGTTGTAACGGTGGAATGAGCTCAAATAGTCCCCTTCAGGTGGCCAATGCTCTGTCTCTTCCATGATCAGGACCTCAGCCCTCCGGCTGAGTCCATTTCCAAGTCTACCCTCCACCCCTTCTGGAGTAAAGTCCCACGCGCTATTCCTGGTGGTGGCCACTAGTTAAAACAGATAATAACAGTGAGTGTTGATTCACTCCTGGTTGCTCTACGGGAGCGGGGAGGGACCCATGTCCGCCCACTTCTCTGGGCCCTGGCCCAAGGATCCTAGGTGCTGACCTTGGCACTGATGCTGCTGCCTCCCTCCAGTCACAGCCTAATCCCTGGGCCACTTTTCTCCCATAGTCCCCAGTCACACACAGATCCTCCCTACTCTGAAGTCCAGCCGCCATCTGCTCCTGACACCCTTACCTCAGGACCACTGCTCCAGCCACTGCTGCCATCTGCCCCTGCACCTTCAGGACCCCAGCTTCTGGTGAGCTCCCTGTAGCACACTGTGATCTGTCTAGGGTGCTATCTCCCTCAGTCAGCCAGACAAAGAGAGAACCTTCTCCCTGCACTTCCCAGGCCAACTGCTTGAGCTGCCTCTACTGCTCCCCTTTATACCAAGCAGTGAGCCCCTGATTGGCTCCCAGCTCCCAACAGCCCATTGGCTGCTGCTCTCAGGCTATTTAATCCCTTGTGCACCATAATGGGACAACAACCTTGCTATAGAGACTCAAATTGCAAGTTCCACGAGGCACCAGAATGGATCAAGTAGATGCAGAGAATAATATAGACTCAAACAGAACAAATATTTCATTTTAGATTGACAAACCAAAATTATATGTTTTTATTTGGGAATGCCAAAACATTTTATTTTGATTGAAAATGTCAAAATAGAACATTCTGACATATCTGAATCAAAATTTTTTTAACTTTCCATTTGCAATGAAGGTTCAATAGTTCAACATTCCATCATGAATCAGAATGAATCAATGCTGAAATATCAGAATTTACTACTGAATGCAAATTCTATTTTTCTATCAGTTCTAGAAATAATAGCTCTCAAGTCTCAGGTTTCTGTGAGGACCTCTAAAAATATCTGCTGCGTTAGTTCGTTTGTGTATCACTACAATTCAGCTGATAATAGGACTGTTCCCTCTTAGCCAACCTTACTCCCAGTTGATGCTACCATGCAGCACTAGGGAAGATGTCTGGCAGGCATCCAATTGAAGGTTAAAGTTCCATTGCATTTTTCAGAAAGAGCAAGAGGTAATTTCAACATTCTTTCCTTCAAGAAAACATATCCTGTTATCTTAGAGTGTATCAAAGCAAATGTTGAGGGCATAATGACTGCTGCATTTACCAATCTAACTCAATATCATTAAAATGAAAAGTTCTAGAATTATGAAAACCTCTGCATCAAATCAAATTGTGTTCTATTGTAACTGCTCACTTTGCAAAATATTTAATAGAACTCTAAATTTATATTCTAGAGGGGGGGGCTCTTGAATAGCTCAATAATGATTCCCTTTTTCTCTGCCACTCTGATAACATGGTAAAAAATTTAGTATTGTATTAATGCCCAAAATCATCATATTGTATGTACTGTTTTCAATGTATAATGGATGAATCGGGTATGATAACTCTGCTCCCACAGCAGTACCATACCTCTTCTGAGGTTCTGAAAAACGTGCCTATAATATAATTCTGTAATTTGAAGTCATGCAGATAGGCAGTGATCCAGCAAAATACTTAAGTATAGGCTAGCAAAGAGCCCCACTGCAGTCCATCGAATTCATAGTACAACTCAGGAAGAGGTTCACAAAGGTGGCTGGAAAACCACTGAGAGCATTCACATACTTAAAGTTAAGAACATGTTTAAATGTCTTGCTGGATTGGGATCTTATATACCCTAGACTTCAGAAAAGAAAGTTTATTTAATGTTATAGATCAGATTGTTGAAATCTGTTTTTTTTTTTCCCAATTTCTTTTTAATCATCAGAATACCCCCAGGGAAGAGTTTATTTGACAAGATCCCACCAAACTCCGAAGGGAAGAAAAGAAAAAATTACTGCAGATGTCAGAAGGAGCGCACACTGTCTCTACACTCTGTAAATACAATAAATGCCTTTTGGAGTTCTTCCCCACAATCTTTCGGCTGCCATTATGATAATGTGGATTATACTTCTGCAATCCCATATCTAGATGTTACATCAGAATATGTCAGTCACCCAGAAACAGAATCTACTTTAAGAAGTGATGAGAAATTGTTGGCCAAGTCGTTTGATCAAAGATATCTCCCTAAATCAGTCAAAAAGCGAGATATCCCCAAGGACAGATTAAAACTATACACACATACAGTTTCCTTGAGAAATCAAAAAAATGATAATTCTGTTAACTCTACTGACCCAGGAGAAGTGCGAGAGAGACCAAAAAGGCAAGAAAAGTATTATGAATACTTACCTTTTAATCCATTTCAAAATGTGAGTCAAAAGGACTTGGAAAGCTTTGCATATTTTTTCCCAGAAGATTACTTTGAAGGGATTCAGCCCAAAGTTCAGTTAACTTGGCCTACTCCAAGTGGCCTAACCTCAACCAAAGCCTTGGAGATCTGTCAGGAGGCTCTTGCTAATTCTACTATTGGCTCCATCTGTAAAGAAATCCTTGGAAGACAGTTGGATGAGGCAATTAACATGTGCCTTTCAGATTTGCAACTCAAGGATGACCTGGCATGGGAAGGTGCAATGATAGCATTTTTGGAAAACGAGTGTGAAAGAAAAGTGCTAGAAAATAGAACTAAGCTGTTTCCTGCAGCGACACATGAGGAAATCATCAGAGCACTCAGGTGCCCCAATTTCTGTAGTGGCAATGGGCAGTGCACACAATGGGGATGCCGGTGCTTTGACGACCATGGTTCCTATGACTGTAGCATTGCCAATAGTGAGTAAAAAAACTCTGTTTTTTCCTGTCCTGCCTATCTTCCTAGGGCATTAGAGCTATTATCTGAAACATCTGCACAGAGTCGTTTGCTCTTCAAACAGCTTTACCAGTAAGATAATTCGATAAATTAGTAATAAGTTCTTTGACCTTGAAGAGCTGAACAAAATACCTGGTTGGCTGACCCTTCTCTTCTTTGCCTAAGCAACGTTTTATAAACGGATTTTAGAAGCCCCTTACGAAATTGGTCTTACAGAAGTAATTTTCTTTACATCTGATCTATTACCTGCATGCTGACAAACACACTACTGGCAAAAATGAGGGTCCTGTTAATCTCCCGGTTGATATGCTAGTGCTGCATAGATGACTCTCTCTCCTCTCTTTACCATCAGAAAGGAAAATTTGTAAATGAATTTCAAATGTTACATTAATTTAAAACAGCAAGAGGAAGAAGTAATGTTTGCAATGTTAAACAATAGTGTAAGGGATCAATTTTAAGCACAGACATGTTCACAGGGCTCATATAGTTGTTGCTGGATCTTATTGTGCATCAGTAGACATAATTTGACCCAAAGGTTCTGTTTATACAAACAGTTAATGCACATACTTAGATTTAGTAGCCCACTGAAGTCTAGGAGTTTGATTCTCATCTATCCCAAGGCTTCTCAGTGAAAAGAGGAACAGGGCTAACGTGATTACTTACAGTGCTTGAAGTTATGCACGTAAATAAATGTTTGCAAGATAGAGGCATAAGTTGGAAGTTTCAGCCCCAATTCAGCAGTTCACTTAAGTAAATACTTAAATTTAGGAATGCAAGAAAATTACATGCATTTATGAATAAGGATGGGAATACTCATCCGCTTCAAGATAAGCATATGCTTAAGTGTTTTGCCATAAAGTAATACAAATATTAAAAACTTGTTTTGTTTGTGGTAATGCTAGGCTAACAATATTTACAAAATAGTTTATTGAAAAACTTGTTGTTTAAACAAAGATTATTTTTCAGTTATTTACCCAGCTGATACAATATTAACAAATTATTATGCTTGATGTATAATTTAATTGCTGAATTTTGCAAAGTTTTTCAGACAAAATGTTTCATGTCTTTTTCTGTTTTAGCCAGCTTCAATCAATGTAGGGAAGTAGTTTTAAACAGATTAATTTTTCCCTGTAGATAAAATTCTAGAGAGAGAGAGAGTGAGAAGTCCCTTCTGGTTTTTGAGTCAGCCATACAACCTATCAAGTAAAGCTGATAGTAGTACTTGTATATGACTATATTTGTCAATATTGCATTCAGGGCCAGCCTTAGCAGTTGGCAAGCTAGGCAGTTGCCTAGGACTGCTGATTTTAGGGGCCACCTAATTTCTGGAACACATTCCAGGGCCCACAAATTTGGCCGGCGAGCATTCTGGGGCCCACAAATTTGGCCAGCAAGTGTTCCGGGGCCCAAAAATTAAAAAGAATTGGGTGGAACGTGGATCCCATGCTTGTCCAACCTGCGGGTGCAGTCCACGGTCTGCCCAGAATCCTGTCCACAGGATGATGGGAGCAGCAGCCAGGCTGGGAAGTTTCAAATCTCCTGCCCTGAGCATGCTCAGACAGATCATGCTCAGGGTGGGAGTGGCCTGGCCAAGGAGCAGCTCTGCCAGCCATGCCTGCAGCTCCGGCCAGGTAAGGGGGGGTGAGGAGCAGGCGGGGGGGGCTGAGAGGATCGGGTATGGAGTCTAGGAGGATCGGGGCCTGGGCCCAACCCTAAGGGAGGATCGGGGAAGGGGCTGGGGCGGTTGGGGAGCCGACGGGTGGGCAGGGAAGAGGTCTGGGGGGGCCGAGAAGATCGGAGAAGGGGTACGGGGTCAGGGAGCAGGGAAGAGGGCTGAGGGATTGAGAAAGGATAGGGGAGCCAGCGGGAAAGGGGCCCAGAGGGGCCCCCTTGGGGAACATATTGAAGGGGCTGCCAAGAATAAATTTGCCGAGGGCTGCCAACTATCTAAGGCCGGTCCTGATTGCACTGACTGCTAACAAGCAACAGACTAGAGAGAAGAGCCTAAGACAGGAAATTGAAAACAAGAATGCACATCAATTGCTGCAAATACAAAGTGATAGACTGCCCTGTGCATTTACCATTTGCTTTGTGTAGCTTACTCAGTGGGGCTCAATCAAGCTCCAGTAGGTATTTTCTCAATAACTCCACCCTTCGGAGACTTTAACTTATTACTGTACTATATTCAAAATCATACAAATCTTCCATCTAGCCTTCTTAGCTATTTCATGCCTTTGATATAGGATTCTCAGTACTGACCCTGCTGAGGCAATCCTGTTAGTATGTTGCTTCTCCCTGCAGGTCTCTCTCCCAGACCTTCCACTTAAGAGTTTTGTACCTAGGTCTTCTCATTGACTCTTCATCAGGTTTTCTTAAATACAGCACTCACTCCCAGGGCTGCACTCCCTGATGTCTTTCTCCAGATGAGCATAGGCTACCCTTTTATCACCCAGAAGGCCTGGTTCTTAGTCACATGCCCCCAGCACATGACCCTGATACTCAGTCCTGGGCTAAACATGGCACACTTGGCATACCTTAATGGACAGCTCATGCTGTGGCAATTTGGAAAATGTAAATGTTATAATCCAGTTTTCTGCTTTATATAAATTAATTATCATAGGCACAAAATTAACATTCACATCTTGAATGTGTTTGTTTCTAAAAGACACAAAAGACCATTTTCTGTTAACACTTTCCCAGGCACTTTTCTCAGAATTTCATGACACTTCTTTCTAAAAGCAACATAATATAGGTCTTTTAGTTAAACCATACATACATTTTCCAAAGGGGTAGCTGTGTTAGTCTAGTTCAGCAAAAACAGACAAGGAGTTCGGTGGCATGTTTAAATACTAACAAATTTATTTATTGCATGAGCTTTCATGGAAAAAAAATCCTACTTCATCAGATGCTTGAAGATGGGGAACTTGCAGAATAGGAGGAAAATAAATGCAGGGAAGTGTAAGTCATAGGATCAGGTCAGACTGTTACAGCAAATCAAAGCAGTTGTTAGGATTCAAACAATGGAATACAGCAATTAGCAGGGAGAAGGGGGCGGGGACAAGGTAATTTTGCTTTCCTGTTGTAATGGGAAATAGTTTCTATTCAGCCCTTAGTTCATAGAGTCAAATTTGCATATGAATTTCAATTCTGCATTTTCTCTTTGAAGCTTTGATTTGTTATTCATTTGCCTGAGTATGGCTTTTAACAGATCATTAATGGAATGATCAGGAAAATTGAAGTGTTCCCCTATTGTTTTTTGAATGTTGTTATTTCTTATGTCAGATTTGTGTCCATTTATTCTTCAGTGCAGAGACCGTCCTATTTGTCCAATGTATAAGGCGGAGGGGGACAGGCATTTCCGGCACATGATGGCATAAATCATATTGGTGACTGAGCAGGTGAATGAGCCCTTGACGGAGTAGCTCGCTTGATTAGGTCTATGATGGAGTCTTTTGTGAAAATATATGGGTAAAGTTGGCAACGTGGTTTGTTGCAGGGGTATGTGCCTGTTTTACTATTTCTATTCTTAGGGCTGTAGTTGCTGGTAAATATCTGTTTAAGGTTGGGGAGCTCTCTATAAGCATGGAGAGGAAGCGTGGAGAGGTCTGCCGCCCAAGGCCTGAGAGAGTGAGGGATTGTCATGTAGAATAGGCTGTAGGTCCTTGATGATGTGCTGTAGAGGTTTGTCTTGGGGTTTGTGATTTGACCAGTGATTTCTTCGGCTTCTCCTTTAGTAGACGACTTCTCGGTACCTGCCTGGCTCAGTTGATCTATTTCTTCACTTCCCCGGGTGGTTATTGTAGTTTTGAGAATGCTTGATAGAGATCCTGAAGCTGTCTGTCTCTGTCTGAGGGATCAGAACAAATGCAGTTATATCTTAGGGCTTGGCTGTAGACAGTGGATTGAGTGGTTTGTCTTGGGTAGAAGCTCGAGGGATGAAGGTAACTATAGAGGTCTGTAGATTTATGGTATAGAATGGTGTTTGGGTGTTCATCATTTAGTTGTACTGTAGTGTTCAAAAAACAGATCTCCTGTGTGGAGTGTTCCAAGCTAAGGTTGATCCTGGAGTGGAAATTGTTGAAATCTCTGTGGCAATCTTCAAGGGCATCCTTTCCGTGAGTCCAGATGATGAAGATGTCATCAATGCAGCTTAAGCAGAGGAGTGGTACTTGGGAACAAGACTGTTGTTCTAAGTCAGCCATAAAAATGTTGGCATATTGTGGGGCCACACAGATATCCACAGAAGTGCTGGTGACTTGAAAATATAAATTATCTTCAAATTCAAAATGGTTGTGAGTGACTACAAAGTCAGAAAGTTCAATCACAAGGTGTGCTGTGACATCATCTAGTATAGTTCTCTCAATGGCTTGTAATTCGTCTTTGTGTGGGATGTTGGTATACAGAGCTTTTACGTCCATAATAGCCGTGAACTCAGAGCTGAATAGAAACTATGGGTTCTTTTCCCATTACAACAGGTAATTTTGCTTTCCTTGTCCCCCTCACCTCCCGGCTAATTGATGTACTCCACTGTTTGAATCCTAGAAACCACTTTGATTTGCTGTAACATTCTGACCTGATCCTATGACTTACACTTCCTTGCATTTATTTTGCTCCCATTCTGTAAGTTCCCCATTTTCAAGCATCTGATGAAGTGGAATCTTTTCCCATGGAAGTTCATGCGATGAAAACATTTTTAAGTCTTTAATAGTACCACTAGATTCTTTGTTTGTCATGTATACATTATATTCTGCAAACCTAAATATCCCACTCAGTTTCAGTTGGATATAGGATTCCTCCTAACTGTTGTTTGCCACCACACTATAACAAACCATGACTCCTGTGCTCCTTCCAAAAGATGGACTAGTGTGGGTTTAGGTTTAGGTTTGCAGAATGTAATGTATACATGACAAACAAGGAGTCTGGTGGAGTGTGTATGTATGTGTATATATAAAACAGCTTTCATACTGGGTCAGACAAATGGTATATCTAGCATGATATCTTATTTTCTGAAAGTGGCAATTGTCAGATGCTTCAGAGGGAATAAATGAATAGGTCAGTTATCGAATGATCCATCCCCAGTTTTCCAGTCACTGAATGTGGCAGTCAGAGGCTTAGGTACACTTAAAGCAGGGATTGTATCCCTGCTAATAGTCATTGATGTACCTATCCTCCATGAATCTATCTAATTCTGTTTTGAACCCCTTACAGTTTTGATTTTCATAACATCCCCTGGCGATATGTTCCATAATTTGACTATGCATTATATGAAGCACCTTTTATTTGTTTTAAATCAAATGCCTAGTAATCTCATTGAGTGCCCACCAGTTTTTGTGTTATGTAAAGGAATAATCAAGACTTCCTCATTCACTTTCTGCAACCAGTCATGATTTTATAGACCTCTGTCATATCCCCCCCTTAATCATTTTGTTTCCAAGATGAACTGTTCCATTCTTTTTAATCTTTCCTCATTGGGAAGCTGTTCCATACCCCTAATCATTTTTGTTATCCTTCTTTCTACTTTTTCCAAATCTAACACATTTTTTTTGAGTTGAGGTGGCCAGAACTGCCTACAGTATTCAAGATGTGGGCATATCATGGATGTACATAGTGGCAATATATTTTCTGTAATCTTATCTATCGCTTTCCTAATGCTTCCTTACATTGTTAGTTTTTTTTGACTGCTGCTGCACATTAAGTGGATTTTTCAGAGAACTTTCCACAATGATACCAAGGAATGGTAACAGCGAATTTAGACTCCGTCTTTTGGGGGGATAGTTGGGATTGTTGTCCAATGTGCATTACATTGCCTTTATCAACACTGAATTTCATCTATCATTTTCTTGCCTACTCACCCAGTTTTGTGAGATCCCTTCGTAACTCTGCAGTCGGCTCTGGGTTAACTATCTTGAGTAAATTTGTATTATCTGCAAATGTTGCCATCTCACTATTTACCCTGATCATTTATGAATTTATTGAATAGCACTGATTCCCATATAGATCCCAGGGGATCTCCACTATTTACCTGTCTCCATTCTGAAAACTAACTATTCCCACCCTTTATTTCCTGTCTTTAAACCAGTTACTGGTCTATGAGAGGATCTTCCCTTTTATCCCATGACTGCTTAATTTGCTGAAGAAACTTTGGTGAGGGTCCCTGTCAAAGACTTTCTGAAAATCCAAATACGTTATATCCACTGGATCATCCTTATCCACATTTGTTGACCTTCTCAAAAAATTCTAATAGATTAGCAAGACATGATTTCCCTTTACATCAATCATGTTGACCCTTCCCCAAAAACTCATGTTCACCTATGTATCTGATATGGCTGATATTTCTGTTTTTTGATTTAGTAAGTAGTCCTTCCTTTTGCTACCTCCTCCATAGTACATTTCTGTGTTACAATTGATAGCCTAGACAATGTTTTTTTACTTAATTAACATTTGTACAGTGCTTTGAGATCCAGGACAAAAGCAGCTATAGAAATGCAAAGTACTACTTTTATACAAGGAATTCTCTATAACATATTCTTGCAGAAATCCTTCCTAGGGTGCTTTACAGTTACCTAAAACAGAGAAGGTAAAGGAAAGGCACAAAAATGGGATTGAATCATCTTTAAAAGGAGTAGATATGACCAAAGTGAGTGACTATCACATCTTTTCTTTCGAAAAAAAAAAAAGAAAAATCCCTAACAAACAAAAATAGTCAGATGCAGCTGACCTGGGAAACCTTTAACATTTGCTTTTTCCATTTTCCACAATACCAGTGAGATTATACGTGCTGCCTTCTCAGAAACAGCAAGCAATCTCTTTGGATTTATAGCCGCAGTCGCCCATTAAATACCAAGATACCTAACCCACAGATATCTAACAGCTACATACATCAATTAAAAAAAAACAGGTAAAAACAAACAGGCACACAACATGGTCTTCCTAGGTGTGGGCAAACTATTAATTGCAAAGAACTTCTCTGAGAAATATAGATGTTCTTTTTCCATTTGTGAATTGCTTGCCTGCACATTCATTTTAGACCCTTAGCATGCAATCAGAGTCACATGGGCAATCCCTCGGCCCCTGTGAAGCCCCTTTGAAGGGTTTTAATGCAAGAATACTGGTATCTGTATGAAAAATTGTCATTTCCCAAACATTAATGTCAACAAAATTCTTTTTTGCATAAATGTTTACAAAAAACATATAAACATGGATACAAACGTGACTGAGCCAAGTGGTGTTTCATATTTTAAAAACTATTCATATACTGCTTGGCAGTACTCTGCATGTTCTTATGTTTAGTTATTCTTACCACTTGAACTAGAGCTCAAAAAAAATTAGCAAAAATGACTTTTTCCATCAAAATGCAAATTTCCAAGATGAATGTTCATTTTCCATTGATTTTTAACTGTCATTGAAAAACTGAAACTCTTAATTTTTTTTTTGACTGACAAATCCTTCTGCCATCAAAAAATCAACTGAAGATGTGCAATCTGGAACCACCAAAAAGCTCATTTGAAGCCTGAAAAATGTAGGTTTTCAGCCACCATGTTTTTGTTGCTAAAAAGGACATCTTCAGTTTCTCAATGAAAATTTTTGAAGAAACGTTCAGATAAAAATGAAAACTTTCATTTTCATTTCAGTTTTGCACAGTAATGGAAAACATTTGTTGACTAGTTCCACCTTAAACCTAACTGTAGTTACAGAAAGCAACAAGAACTGATTTTCTAACTAAACTTGTGAGGCAGTTTCCAGAATACCTGTCTGTTTTCACACATATAACTCTGAAATATTTGCCTTTGGGGTTGTAAATGTCTATATTTGGTTTGTTCCCAAAAGTGATTTAAAGAACATGTTCATAAAGTCCCTTTGGGCTTTTTGAGTTATAGGATGAGAAGAAAGCATATATCCTTTCCCCAGTGCTGAACCAGACTACAGAGAAATGACCAATAGTTTGAAGTTTTGCACAAAGACAATTCTTTTTGGGACTAAAACCTTTGTTCTGTTTGAGGAACTGCTACTGAAAATTGCTTCTGACCATGTTCAGTAGTCACTACTAAGATTATAGCAAAGATTACAGACAAAGGGAATCTAAATTTTGAGTTCCAAAGGGATAGCTGTGTTAGTCTAGATCAGCCAAACAAACAAGGGGTATGTCTACACTTGCACCTTAATTCGACTTAACGATGCTTAAGTCGAGCTACAGAATGCCGCTTCCACTCTGGGTGCTTCCTTAAGTCGACTCAAGTGTTTCCTTAATTCGACTTAATAACTCCATCTCTGAAGGTTGACTTAATGCCTAAGTCGCCTTAAACCAGTGTAGACGGGGAGTGCCCTTAAGTCAACCTAATTGGCCTCCAGGCCCTGGTGCAATGTGGGACAGCTACCCACAATGCACCACTCCTTGGTCGACCTAGCAACTGCCAGTGTGGACATAGGCAGTCAACTTAAGTTTTTAGTGTGGACACTCTAAGTCAACTTCTCTAAGTCGACATAACAAAGTCGACTTTAAGTTGACTTAAAGTCGACCATGTTAAGTCGATTTAACAGAGTCTCTAGGGTAGAGATACCAAGGAGTCTGTGGCACTTTTAAAGACTAATAAATGTATTTATAAATATTTAATGCCACAGGACTCCTTGTAAATTTTGAGTGCTCTTCAATGTTAATAATATTCTTTCCCTATATTTCCTTTCATTTGTGTGTAAAATACATATACTGCATTCAGTCTCACTCCCAATGAACTCAGTGTCAAAAACACTCAATTACATCAATGACAAGGTTTGGTTATAAGTGTTATTAAAAGCAATAGTAGTAAGTAAAATTATCCACAGCATTAAAATTGCTAAGCCCTTTACTTCTATTTCTGTTTTCTCTAAATTTATCTGGTAGATAAGTTTTCAGGAAGGTTTAAAGGGATATAAACAAACTGATGATTGAATTACAGGGAATAAAAGAAATATTAGATAAATGTCAAATCAAAGTAATCTTTTAAAGACAATTCGATTCCCATTTTGCAGAACTTTCTTTTGTCTTCACAGTACTTCATAAATTTTCAAAATTAATCTTAAGCCATATTTATAGGGGAGATAATATAGGTCTTTGCAGTGGATGTTGGTCAAATCAGAAATATATAGAGACTACAGTGTTTCCACCATACCCATAAATTATAAAACCACAAGGGACCAATGTGTTCATCTAGTCTGACCACCTGCTTGACACAGGTTTTAGGATTTTGTTAAATTAATTCATATTTGAACTAGAGCATTGTTTCAGGAAAAACATGCAGTCCAGCAGGGAAAAGGTAACATGTCAGAAGGGGGATTTGATTGCATGCTTCCACAATGCCCAGGCGAGTGTAAGACAGAGCCCACTATACCCTTAGAATACTTAGCCATCCTGATATTTAAAAGGTAGGACTTGTAGAAAATTGATAAAGGAAACAGAGAGACACAAGAAAAGACTACCTTGACCCAAGTTAAATATAATACAAAGGAGATTTTTTTAAAGCACATTAGAAAAAAAATTAATCCTGAGAAGGTAAAATTAATAATGTAAAAAAAAAAGGGCAGAAGTGTTCTAATAAATAGCTTTGTTCTGTACTTGGGAAAAGAAACAGATGAGACAAGTTGTCTGGACTTAAAGATTTATGATGAGACTATTTTCCAGTAGTTTCTCAGGACTATGTTAAACAGCAGTTACTAAAGTTAGACATTTTTAAATCAACAAGTCCACATAACTTGCATCCTAGAATTTAAAAAGATTTGATTGAGGAACTGGGGAAGTGCCAGGTGACTGGAAGAAATCTAATATTGTGCCAATATTTTAAAAGGGTAAATGGAATGGCCCAGGTAATTATAGGCCTCTCAGTTTAACATTGTCCTGGGCAAGATAATGGAGCAGCTGATATGGGACTCAATAAATAATTAAAAGAGAATATTATAGTTAATGGTTATCAACATGGGGATGGACAATAGATCCCATCAAACTAACTTCTTTTTATGACATTCAAGTTTAGTTGATAAAGGTAACAGCATTGAAATAATATTCTTGGATTTTTTTAAGGTGTTTGACTTGAATCCCCACAACATTTTGATTAAAATCTAGAAAGATATAAAATTAACATGGAACATGTTAAATGAAATAAAAGCTGGCTAATTGATGAGCCTCAAAATGTAATTATAAACAGGAAATCGTCATTGAGCAAGTGTATTTTTAGTGGGTCCTGCAGGGATATGTTCTTGGGCATATCAGTGATCAAGAAGAAAATAAAGTTATCACTGATCAAGTTTACAGATGACACAAAAATTGGGGGAGTGGTAAATAAAGAAGAGGTCACGGATACTGAATGATCTGGTAAACTTGGTGAAAGCAAACAATATGCATTTTAATATCACTAAATGTATATGTCTAGGGGGGAAATGTAGGCCATACTTATAATATGGGAAAATTTTATCCTGGGAGGCAGTAACTCAGGAAAAAAAAAATTAGAGGTGTGGACCTGGATAATCAGGTGGACATGAGCTCCCACCAACACTCAGACTGCAACCAAAAGGTATTATGCTATTCTTGGGTGAAAACAGGGGAATTTTGAATATGAGTAGAGAGGTTATTTTACCTCAGCAATACTGTGGAATACCTCTGGAATACTGTGTTCTGTTCTGTTGTCCACAGTTCATTCAAGAAGGATGTTGATATATTGGAGAAGGTTCACAGAAAAGCCACAAGAATGGTTAAAGGATTAGAAAATAAGCCTCATAGTGATAGACACAAAGAACTCAGTGTGTCTATCTTAACAAAGAGACGATTAAGGTGTGAATTGATTACAGTCTATAAGAAACTACTGGGCAACAAGTATTTGATAATAGACTGTTCAGTCAAGTGGAGAAAGTTAAGTTAGACAGATTCAGACTAGAAATAAGGTATAATTTTTTAACACCGAGTAATTAACCATTGGAACAATTTACCAAGGGTTTTGATGGATTCTCTATCACTGACCATTTTAAAATCATGATTGGATGTTTGTTCTAAAAAGATACACCCTAGGAATAATTTGGGGAAGTTCCATGGCCTGTGTTATACAAGAGGACAGACTAAATGAACACTTGGTCCTTTCTGGAATTGGAATCTATGAACTTATGAAGTTAATGTGTTCAGTATAAGCACACCAAAGTTAATGTTGCTGTTTGAACCTTCACTTTCGCAGTCTCTCACTTTATGATTTAATCTGTATTGGCTAACATTGCATTGATCTACAGTTGATGGGGTTTTTTTTCTTTCTTTTTCACATGTAATGGACAAAAATGTTAAGAGCTGATCATGTGTGACATAAAATGAGGCTTCGAAGGGTTTGATTTTTATCAATAAATGTCAATATACTTGAGTTTCACTAAGCACACACAAATTAATGAAAAATTATTTCCATCTATAACTGAAAATTATAGACTCAGACTCTAAGGTGAGAAGGGACCAATATGACCATCTAGTCTGACCCCCTGTAAAATGCAGGTCACAAAACCTCACCCACCCATTCCTGTAATAAACCTCGAACCTATGACTGAGTTATTAAAGTCCTAAAATCATGATTTATAGACTTTAAAGTACAGAGAATCCACTAGCAAGTGAGCTATGCCCCATGCTACAGAGGAAGGCGAAAAACCCCCAGAGACCTTGCCAATCTGCCTTGAGGAAAATTCCTTCCCAACCCCAAATATGGTGATCAGTTAAAACCCTGAGTATGTGAGCAAGTCTCACCAGCCAGTCACCCAAGCCAGCCACACACTGTAATAACTCAAAACCCACCCCATCTAATATCCCGTCTCAGGTCACTTGCATATCCACCCCAGCAGTCAAAAATTGGTCAATTGCCAAACTAGGCCATCCCATCATACCATTCCCTCCATAAATATATCACGTTCAGTTTTGAATTCATAGAATCATAGAATAATAGGGTTGGAAGGAACCTCACGAGGTCATCTAGTCCAACACCCTGCTAAAAAGCAGGACCTCTCCCCCTAAATCACCGCAGCCAGGGTTTTGTCTAACCGAGCCTTAAAAATCTCCAAAGATGAAGATTCTACCACCTCCCTAGATAGCCCATTCCAATGCTTCACCACCCTCCTAGTGAGAAAGTTTTTCCTAATATCCAACCTTGACCTCCCCAGCTGTAATTTGAAACCATTGCTCCTTGTTCTGTCCTCTGTTACCCTCGAGAACAGCCTAGCTCCCTCCTCTTTGGAGCAACCCTTCAAGTAGTTGAAGGTTGCTATCAAATCTCCCCTCAGTCTTCTCTTCTGTAGACTAAATAAGCCTAGTTCCTTCAGTCTCTCCTCATAGGTCATGTGCCCCAGCCCCCTGATCATTTTTGTTGCCCTCCGCCGGACTCTTTCTAATTTGTCCACATCCTTTCTGTAGTGGGGAGCCCAAAACTGGACACAGTATTCCAGATGCGGCCTGACCAGTGTCGAATAGAGGGGAATTATCACATCCCTCAATCTGCTGGCAATACTCCTACTGATGCAGCCTAATATGCCATTGGCCTTTTTGGCAACAAGGGCACACTGTTGGCTCATATTCATCTTCCCGTCCACCATAACCCCCAGGTCCTTTTCTACAGCGCTGCTACTTAGCCGATCGGTCCCCAGCCTGTAGCAGTGCATGGGATTTTTCCGTCCTAAATGCAGGACTTTGCACTTGTCTTTGTTGAACCTCATGAGGTTTCTTTCAGCCCAGTGTTCCAATTTGTCCAGGTCTCCCTGGATCCTGTCCCTGCCCTCCAGAGTATCTACCATTCCGCCCAACTTGGTGTCATCCGCAAATTTACTAAGCACGCAGTCTATTCCATCATCAAGATCATTAATGAAGATGTTGAATAGAACCGGCCCCAGGACCGACCCCGGGGGCACTCCACTCATTACCGGTTGCCAACCAGACATCGAGCCATTGATTCCTACCCGCTGAGCCCATTAATCTAACCAGTTTTCGATCCACCTTACAGTCCACTCGTCCAACCCATACTTCCTTAACTTGCCGACGAGAATGCTGTGGGAAACCATATCAAAAGCCTTGCTAAAGTCAAGGTATACCACGTCAATGGCTCTTCCCGCATCCACAAATCCAGTCATCTCATTCATCATCATCATCATCATCATCAATTCACTTATGTTTTTGCCCCCACAACTCCCCTTGGCAGGCTATTACAGAATTTTACTCATCTGATAGTTAGAAACCTGCATCTAATTTCAAACCTAAAGTTCCCGATGGACAGTTTGTATCCATTTGTTCTTGTGTCCACATTGGTGCTGTACTCAAATAATTCCTCTCCCTCCCTGGTATTTATCCCTCTGATGTATTTATAGAGAGCAATCGTAACTCCCCTCAACCTTCTTTTGGTAGGCTAAACAAGCCAAGCTCTTTAAGTTGCCTCCCATAAGGCAGGTTTTCCATTCCACAAGTCATCCTTGTAGCTCTTCTCTGCAGCTGTTCCTGTTTGAATTCATCTTTCTTAAACATGAGGGACCAGAACTTCACACAGTATTTCACATGTGGTCTGACCAGCGCCTTCTATAACGGTACTATCACCTCCCTATCTCTACTTAAAATACCTCTTCTGATGCATCCTAGGACCACATTAGCTTTTTTAATGGCCACATCGCATTGGTAACTCATAGTCATCCTATGATCAACCAGTACTCCCAGGTCCTTCTCCTCCTCTGACACTTCCAACTGATACATCACCAATTTATAGGGAATATTCTTGTTATTAGTCCATAAATGTATGACCTTGCACTTGCCATTATTAAATTTCATCTTATTCTTAATACTCCAGTTTACAAGATCATCAAGATCTTCCTGTATGATATCCCAATCCTTCTCTGTATTGGCAATATCTCCCAACTTGGTGTCATCTGCAAACTTAATTAGCATATTCCCACTTTCAGTACCAAGGCAAGTAATAAAAAGGTTAAATAAGATCAGTCTCAAGACAGATCCCTGAGGAACTCCACTAGTAACCTCCCTCCAGCTTAGAATCATAGAATCCTAGGGTTAGAAGGATGAGATCATCTAGTCCAACCCCCTGCTAAAAGCAGAACCACACCCACTAAATCATCCCAGCCAGGGTTGTGTCTAATCTGACCTTAAAGGTTTCCAAAGATGGAGATTCCACCACCTCGCTAGGTAACCCATTCCAATGCTTCTCCACCCTCCTAGTGAGAAAGGTTTTCCTAATATCCAACCTCAACCTCCCCAGCTGCAGCTTGAAACCTCTTTTCTACTTTTGTGTTCTTTCGTTTTTACTACTGAGAACAGCCTAGTTCCCTCCTCTTTGGAGCACCCCTTCAGGTAGTTGAATGTTGCTATCAAATCTCCCCTCAGTCGTCTCTTCTGCACACTAAATAAGCTTAGTTTGTTCAGTCTCTCCTCATAAGTCATGTGCCGCAGCCCCCTAATCATTTTCATTGCCGTCTGCTGGACTCCTTCTAATTTGTCCACATGTTTTCTGTAGTGGGGAGCCCAAAACTGGGTACAGTATTCCAAATGTGGCCTTCCCAGTGCCAAACAGAGGGGAATAATCACATCCCTCTATCTGCTGGCAACAATCCTACTGATGCAGCCCAATATGCCATTGGTCTTTTTGGCAACAACAGCACACTGTTGACTCATATCTAGCTTCCTGTCCACTATAACCCCCAGGTCCTTTTCTACAGTGCTGCTACTTAGTCCATCAGTCCCCAGCCTGTAGCAGTACCTGGGATTTTTCTGTCTTAAGTGCAGGACTTTGCACTTGTCCTTGTTGAACCTCATGAGATTTCTTTTGGCCCAGTGCTCCAATTTGTTTAGGTCTCCCTGAATCCTGTCCCTGCTTGACAGTTTACCTTTCTGTATGACCTGCTGTAGTTTTCCCTTTAACCAGTTCCTTATCCACCTTTCTATTTTCATATTAATCCCCATCTTTTCTATTTTAACTAATAATTCCCTGTGTGGAACTGTATCAAATGCCTTTCTGAAGCTAGGAAAATTAGGTCTACTGCAGATAGGTCAATGAGAAAAATGCTGCTTGAGAGCTTACAAGGCTTTGCTTTAAGACTATTTACTTTGTACATTTTGACATGAGATCAACAGCTTGCTTTTTTAATGATTATAAATTTTCTTGAATTTCATCATCTACTGCAATTAAATAATTCTCTGACCATTCCCATAATTTTCTAAAACTGTGAAAACAAATCAATAGAAATGAAAAAAATACTTAAAAAGAAACATTTGTATTAGCCACCAAAATTATCTAAAACAATAAAAATTGAATTCTGCCAAACCTACATAAAACCTATTCTCAAGGAAGAGTGCTACAATGTCACACAGTAAAGGGAACAATTTAAACAGCAAGGCTGTGTTTGTTAAACAACAGTTAAAATATTATCTTCAGGTCTCAGACTCAAGTCTCTCTTTTTTATCTCACCTCTTGTCAGACAGGAGGTTGAACTCCTGACCTCACTGAGGTCAATAAGAATTTTGCAGTGGAAAAAGTCCCATTGACTTCAGCAGAGTTGGCAAATACTCCTGAAGAAGAATTAAGAATATCCCACACACCAGTAAAGATGTATATACTAATAGGAATGGTATCAGTCACCTAACTTGCAGGCCAAGCATTCTTAATTCAGGCTTGCACAGGAAGATTTGCACAGTCAGCCATGGACAAGGACAAACAGCACAAAAGCCTTCAGATTTCAATATACTCATTTGGAGAAGAAAAGATATAGAAGTTAAGGGGGAGGAAACAATGACATAACAATGACATCGGGTTTATGTGGGAGAAAGTACAAAGTTGCCTCGCACATGCTTTCAGAGGTGGAGGATTCAAGATACAATAAAGTGTGTGTTGATTTTGAACAGAGAGTGTCCTCTGTGATGCTATTTAAATTTCACTCTCTGGAATTTAAATAGAAATTATCAAAGGGGAAAAGGTACATGAGTAATGAAGCAGAAGATAGTCCTTGTTCTGAACATGTCTTTACCCAGAAGCTGCAGAAAAGCATAATATAACTCTCTCAAACCAGAATTTATGTGCATGCCTTAAAATTGTCAAGCAGCAAAGAGAATAAAACCAGCAGCATATTTGAAATTTCTTGTCCCACGGTCTCTAAAATCCCTCCTTAGTCTCAGTACATGACAATATATTTCTGACACTGGAAATATATTGCCCTGAAGGGTACAGAAAAATAAGACATGCTTACAATTTTTAAGGCATCAAAACACAACTCATAACACATTTAAAATAATTTAGCATTTAAGCATGTTTGAATTCACAAGAGCCAAATGTTTTTTGTAGCTGTACTCTTCATGCGATGCTTGATTTCAATAAGGAGCTGTCCAGGTGGCCAGAGTTATAATTATCCTCAAATGAAAACTGCAATTTAGAGTTGAAAGGCACCTCTGAAATTTGGCAGTGTTCCAGAAGCTTAGACTTTCTTAATGCTGCTTCACATTTAATAAAAACTCCCAACACCTGTAGAAGGTGCTTAAAATGTCATTACCACCTGTAATTAAATGGAGAATCCAATTACCATAGTTAACAAATCAGGCTGGCTTCCTATTTCTATACATTGACCATGGTGACTATAAAAAAAATTCATAACCAGTAAAGCACACAGATAGATGGATATTCTATGCAGCTTGTATAATGCTCTGTAGAGCAATT
Organism: Pelusios castaneus; assembly: GCA_007922175.1. NCBI lineage: Eukaryota > Metazoa > Chordata > Testudines > Pelomedusidae > Pelusios > Pelusios castaneus. The sequence continues at coordinate 18,196,875 of ML685777.1, read as the reverse complement.
ACAAAATAAAAGGTGATGAGGAATAATAAGGACAAATCAGTTTAACTGAGGTAATGACACTTTAAGAGCTAGTAGGATGCAAATTTCAATTCAATGTGGAAAGTTCTGGAAAAAAAATTCTAGGCATTCCAAAAAAAAATTAAAAAGTATTAAAGCATACTACTCGAAGACAAGAAGCTAATGCTATCCCACCATACCTAGGAATGTATAATTCTCATATGACAGTGAAAGAGAGGTGTGTTTAGCCCTTGTATACTGAGATGTGAATATGCCACTTGATTTCAGCATTTCTATTAAGAAGTTGCTTGGAAGTGATTTTTCAGAGCTTTGAATCAGAGCCAAACAGATCCCATATAGCCACTTCAAATAGCAATATGCTTTGTTATTTTTTAAATGGTTATATTGACCATTTTGAATGTTATCATACTAGTTATGGGCCAAATACTGTTCTTTTACTGCAGCTATAATTAGAGAATATTGGTGAAAAACAAAAACTATATTAAATAACACTATGGGGCTGAATTAGGAGCTAGCAAAGTGGAGAACTCTGGAATAAAGACTTCTTACACTCTTGTAACCCAGATAGCATATGAAAACTATTAAACTGTTCTGACTTCCCTGGCTCAAGATGAAGTACAAAGATGGCCAAGGATGGAATATTGCAGACAACCAAGGTTAAAGCTGATCCTAAATATTATTTTGCTATCATTGTTCATGTTATAAAACAAAACAAAAGGGAAAAAGTAAAAGGGAAGATTTCAAGTACTTTGCGGGCCTAAAGGGAAGGACATGTGCTCGATTCAGATTTTATTTGTTTAAAAAAAGTCTGCCATTCAGATTTTATATGAGAACATATTGACTTTGAAATAAATATGGTGCTTTCACTGCTATCAACTCCATGATCCTTAATCTCCAGATCATGACAGGCTGTGGAAATTATTTAAGGGCCATTAGTCTGTCAAATAAATACATACTTTGGCACATTTAATATGTGGTTTATAGACATGATAGATCACAGCATCTCTCAGTAGGCCATTATGGTGCACTGGGTCATGGATGTTCGCTATGCATAAATTAGGCTATATACTGCATACCAAACACCGAATAGAAAAAAATAGTTAATTTTTCAAACTTGATTTACATTTTATTTTTACACTGAAAGGCAATAACTGCTCGTGGAGTCTGATATAACTCTTACTGACCTCAACTCTGCCATCCATACTCATGTGAAGTAGTTCTATTTTCTGCTAGTAGACCTCCTGAAATGAGTAGGATGACCTCCAAAGTAAGGTGCTATTCCATGCAGATAAATGGGGCAGATTCTGGTTCTTTTGAAATTAGCATGAATTCTGCCAATGACTTCAGCGTAACTATTATTGGATCCTCAGTGAACAAAGTAGGATATTTTATAGGACAGTGCTAGCTTTTAGATGTGGATAATCATGTGAAAATAAAAAACATTTTGTTTCCCTCACATAAATCATGTGAATCAAATTTTTAAAAGTTAGATTTAAATTTGTAGAAAAAACAAAACCCAAACATCTTTTCTTAGGGGTGATTTTGGAAATCAACTTGTCTACTTATGTGTAGAATGAAATATGTTTTAATGGGACAAGTTACAGGATTCTTTCCAAAATATTTTAAAAGAAATGCTGACATATCTTTACATATAATGGAGACAGTGGATACCATAGTAATTACCATTTAAGCCTTGTTGGCCAAAAGACCATGTTATTATGATGAAACATTACAATTATTAAATGGGCATTATTCTTTTGGAAGATCGTTTTCATCTATATTTAAGTAAATGGATTTGATTCTTTTCTCCCTTGCACCAATGTAATTCCATTGATATCAGTGTGGGTAGGGCAGATTTGCATTAGCATACATGAGAGAAAAAAATCAATCCTTTTGTTCTTAAAAATATTCATTTATTTTCCTAGAAGTCCTCTTCTTGTTATTGACTTCACTTTTCTATGCCACCATTCTGATTTTTACTTCTTATATAGTTAATTATGAATTTTTGAACATGTCCTATGGCTGGCCAGTATTACATAGGCACCCACGCTCCCTCTGAACACACACAAGGATGACAAGTGAAGTAGAGTTGTTTATGTGCTAGGAGCTAACCACCCTCTGATCCCATCATATTAATTTCCCTTCTCTGCTAATTTTTACAAATCCAGGAGCATATTATGCAGGTTTCCCATGTACAGTACCTAACTGTTTAGTATGCTGCCGTCATTCTGCTGGGATCAGGGTTTTCTAGTAAAGCTTAAAAGTAGTAAAAATACAGTCTTATTTATTTCATGCTGATTTTCCTTGGCTATGTCTATACTACAAAAAGTTAGGTCAACTTTGTTAAGTCGACCTAAAGTCAACCTTATTAGGTCAACTTAACGAAGTGGTTTCCCTGAACGGGGACTTAGTAAGTCGACCTAACTGCCCTTAGGTCGACCTAATAAAGTGGACTTAAGCACCCACACTGTGCTTAGGTCGACGTAAGGAGTCGACTTAAGAGTTAGGTAGACCTAACCGGTGGTTCTTATTAAGTCGACCTAAGTTTTCATTAAGTTGACTTAAGGAATTTCTTAAGTCGACTTAATGAAAGTCTGGTGTGGACAGGGACTAAGTTACTTCGACTTAAGTCTCCTTGCAAGTGTAGACATAGCCCTTGTGTCTTCAAAGTGAAGTCCTAGACTCTGCATTGAAATAACTTTATATTTTGCAGATAAGGCTGTGTAAAGTCTGTAACTGAAAACTTTTATGCTGAGGGTCAAAATCGCAACTTAAGAAATTTTTCTCAGACTACGTGAGCATCTCAAAAAACAGATTTGGTCTGAATATGAAAATGTACATAAAATATTGCAAAAATATTGGAGTTTGTTATTACCAGGGCTTTTTTTGTGATGGTACTCAGGGGAACTGTATTGGCACCTTTTTTTCATAGCGATTTTTTAAACAAAGCACTGGTTATTCAAATCATGTTTTAATATGGATTAAATATAAATGGAAGAGGTTTTTTTTCTTTGCAGATTTATCTACAAGTTACTTTTAGCACTATTACTTCCATACAAAGGCCTGATCCTGCACGCTCTTAAAAACATACCTTTATTCATTTGAATGGGCTCATTGACAACAATGGGCTTTCACTTGGCTGATATTACTTAAGGGGGATGTGCAGAAGTTGGCCCAAAACACACCTCAAGAAAGGTGCTCTTCTAAGATGAAGAACAAAGTGTTCAAAATTAAAATAAACAACTGTTAGCAAGTAGACACCCATGCTTGGATGTCACTAGAAATAACATTTTCAAAAGTTCCTTTTGAAAACAGGCTTTAGGTGCTTTTGAAAAATTCATCACAGTTGCTTTTTATATTGAGCAAACCAGTGCTGCAACAGTGTTGTATCTGGGAAAACAACTACCTAACACAGTGGTTCCCAATTTTTTTTGGCTCAAGGACCACAGATATCATTTTTACAGCACTGAAGGGCCATCAGCCTCTGCCAGCAGCCCCCACCCAAAAAAAGCAGTTTGCCTCCTTGCTTATTGATCTCCCATCTCTCCAGCTGCATCTGGGAAACCACACACATTCTGTAGCTGAACATGCTCTATCTGCGTCCCAAAGCAGTGGCTCTCTTCAGCAGTCAGGGGGATGGAAGATCAGTGCTCCCCTCCCCTTGCTCCAAGGACCTGACTATCTATGGACCTAGGGTGAGCACTTTGCACTGCTCCCTGCTACAGCCAGGAGGAAGGGAGCGCTAATCTCCTATCCCTTTGGATGCAGCATCGGTCTTTCAGCCCTGCAGAAACGCACTTTACCTGGGTCCTTAGGCAATGATTTTATTCTGCAGCCAGCAGGAGGGGAGCCGAGGGCTGCTCTGAAAGCCCCCGAGGGCCACTGGTTGGGAACCACTGACCTAACATACAAACCTCAACTAAAGAAAACTATTTTGGACCTAACCCTTTAAGGTTCTGCTATTCAGATACTCTCCTATATGTGAAAGGCAAGAATTTTCCACAGCATACTTCTAACTAAGAGTTGTGTTAAGTGATTCTTAAGGGTTAATGATCCTGGTTTTGTTTTGAAGTCTTTTTCCTTCTATAGCAATTTTAGTTTAAATTTTTTTATAGTGTAGATGTAATCAACACACACATTTGAAAAGACAATCAATATCACCTTTACTCTATTGTTTTAACTCTCAATTCTTTCCACCCAAAGCACAAACTGGCTGGGTTATAGTGAGGCTATTAGCTTGATAGTTACAAAGTCAATAGAAACTGAATTTAAAAAGGATATCAAATTCTTATCATAAGGGAAGTGGAAGGTTGCATGCTCTGTGATCCACATTGTTCCCGGCAGAACAGATAAGGGAGATGAATCTTTTCTGCTGATTAGTTTATTTGCTTTAATGCAAAGCAGTGAACACTATTCAATGAAGCATATGGCTAACAAAACTATTTTCTGAGGTATAAAGAACTCAGTACCAGGGCTGGATTAACCAGTCTGGGCACCCCGGGCTGCCCCCTGTTGCGGGTCTCTCCCCTGCCTGCCACCCTCCCCTCCACCGCAGGGCCAGAGAGTGCTCCCGCCTTGCCCCAACCAGTCTGCCTGGGGAGATGGGGAGCCCAGCTGGTTCATGGCATGAGGGCCTCCAATACATCCCATTGAGCCCACAGGCCCCAGAAGGCCACGCTGTGACCTAGCCGGTCCCGCCCCCTGGACAGAGCAAACAGGGGCTAGCCCACCCCTGGGGGCAGGCCAGCTGGCCCTGGGATGGGGGGGCACTCAGAACTCAGCCTCTGGCTCCAGCTCCCCCAAGTGCTGGCAGGATAGGAGCGCTCTGAGGGCTCCTGCCCTGCTGGTGCTGAGCCAGGCAGGTGCCAGATTATTCGAGGGGTTTTAAGGGCTGGAGTTTGGGGCTTCCTTTCTGGCCGGGGCCTGGGGCTTAAGTCCCTAAAGCCCCATCAGTAATCCGGCCCTCCTCAATACTACAAAACTTCATAAAAAAGGGAGGTCTGACAACAGCCAGAACATTCAGATGCGAGTATATAATTCAGTTAAATATTATGCTCCATGCAGGCAATACAGGGAGTTTCAGACATACATCATACAAAACAAAGACCAAATGAAACTGGAAAGCTTGGCTTCCTTACAGTATAGTTCATGAACATCCATTCTGAAAAGTGAACATGTTCATAAGAACCAAAGCTCATTTACAGATAACTTGCAACAGAAAAAAGGCAACATTCGCCTACTAAAATACTCCCTGAAAACAATTCATCCAGCTAAGCTATGGACGCATAGCCCCTGATCCTCCAAACACTGATGTAGATGAGGAACTTCACATGAATAGACCCTCTCTGAGTTCAACATGTCTAGGTTCATGCCTAAAGCTACTGATTATGGGTCTAACCAAAATCTCATTTAACTCTTTGGATCAGGCCCTACAAATAAAGTTCTTACATACAGAAGAGAGTCAGCATACACTGAGTCCAGTGGCTACTGTTACACTAACAAGCACAAGTGTTTGCAGCATTGGGACCATAGCATAGCATTTTTCATCTTATTACTGCTCCCTATCACATTATAGGAATCTATGCTTAGGTACATATTTCAATCCAAACTCATTCACAAATGTCAAAAATGTTCAAATGAGACCTTCAGGTCCAAAATCCTGTCTCCTTTGCACCCAATGACACTTGTGAAAAATAAAGGTTGGCCTGTTAAATTTCCTGCACACGAATTGTTGTGCAGCATACTTGAAAATCTGAAATAATGGAAATGTTAACACAATCTATTAGCTACAACACTACAGTGGTAGTGGGTGTGTGTCATGAAATAATCAAAGAACTGGATCAAAACTGTCCACCATTTCTGTTTTGTATATTACTCGTCTCCTCAACTAGCTGATGAGTGCTAATAAGCTGTAAATTCTTCTTATAAATACAACATTTGTGCCCGACAGTGCTGCTAATACCTCTGTAATACAATTTTTAACAAAACAAATGGTCAAAAGCATTTTAAAAGCACAGGAAAAGCCTTTTACATTTTTTTATATTTGCAATGCTTTCTCCCCTTTTCGAACAAGAAATGACATCCAGTGGGATCCCATTTAAGCGTCATTAATCCTCATCATTTCTTATATGGGAGCTTCTCTAACGGGAAAGATAGTGCTATAGGAGGTCCTACTGTTAATTTAGTTGCTAGCATTTTGTCTCCTGAATCAGAACTGAGCCAATCTACTATTGTAGTATTAAGCAATGCTTTGCTCTGAAGGTTCTGTCTTAGATATGCTATAGTTCAAACAAAAGTTACGGGCTTGATGTGGGAAACCCTCGGTGAAATTCTAAGCCCTCCATTATGCAAGAGGTCAAATGAGATAATCATAATGGTCCCTTTTGGCCTTAAAATCTATTAATCTTACTGATGAAACTCAAAACTATTATCCTGACCTTTTGGAGTCATGATAGATGATGGACAAGTGCTCAGATACTATGGTGATGCGGGCTACATAATTCTTATTTTGAGACACAGATCCATCCCATGGCACTATTTGCAAGAGAAGAGGTGTTAACTTCAGCTAAATTTAAATAACTTCAGCTAAATGATGGCTAAATTTCTATTTGAGCATTTGCATTCTGATTACCTAAAAGTACCCAAGCAGGATGGTGATAGGTACTTTATATTATAAATGACTAAACTAACATACAACAACTATGTAGAAGAAAAATGAAGAACAACGTAGTTTAAAGTTACAAGGGAAATTTACATAGGAAGAAAGGTAAATACCTAGATTGGACTTTAACTTGGTATGCTAACAATTTAAACATTCCCCTTCTGTATATTCTTTGGACAGTGATTCTTCCACAACATAAGGAAGACATAAAATAATATAAAATTGAGTACTTCCATCATGCCATCCACCTGATGGTCATAAAGCACTTTACAAAGGTTAATGAATGAAGTTCCACCTGGTGCAGAGAGATAGCAAGGACTGCAGCTAGCCTGCATTAGCCGACTGGCTCATGGGGCTTCAGCTGTGGGGCTGTTTCATTGCTGTGTAGACTTCTGGGCTCAGACAGGGGTGTGGACTCTAGGGCCCTGTGGGGTGGGAAACCCTCCAATTTATGATATTCCCACAGCATGCTGTGAGGTAGGTTAGTATTACATACACAGCTGTTTTAAATGTGAATGCCTCTTATCTACCTGATTGAACGAGTTGCAGACAACTCATTGATATGAGCCTGCAGCACTGTGTGTGTACTAGGATTACCATCTGATTACTGCTGCTACCCGTGTATGGCTGTGCTATTTGTATGTGACATTTTGAAGGAGATGGACCAGGTACATGAGCTGTGCATATAACAAAGCAGAGCAAACCGGAAGAACAATTTGATAAAAATGAAATAAATTGTTTACAATACAAGTTCACTGCCTCTCTCTAAGGTTATATGTTCATTTCACCCTTTCAGAGAACAATCTGGAGATCACAGACTTGGAGAACCGGGGTCTCTGTGATATACAAGTTTCTGATTGTAACAGGATCCGAGTGTTTGGCCTCAGCTTCAGAGACTCTCCCGATCTGCGCTGTGAGGTCGCCAGACTGATTGTAAGAAATGTGCTATAGATGCTCAACCAAATCGGCAATACAGTAGAACTATTTACGTGCTTATATTTGAAAAAGCACCCCGTCGTTTAAGGCAGCAGTTCTCAATTGCTGTGTCACAAAGTGTGCCATAGCACAAAGGCTGAGTGTTTTGACAGCTAGCAGCTTGCTGCTGAAATTCACCACCACCACCACCACCGGAGAGCTACCCAGCAGGCCCTTTAAAAGTTGCCACGGCACTGTATGAAGTGCCGCCTCCAAAAGTGGCCGGGGTTGCCACTTTTCTGCTGCAGCAGGGGCTGCCTCTCAAGCCTCTCGCTGCCAAAATTGCCTTTGCAGGCAGTTTTCTTTTGGCTGCAGGGGCCACTTTAAAATTTACCCACCACCGAAAGTGGCACCATCGGGGGCGGGGGAACCTAGGTGGCAGTGGAGCTTTGGTGTGTCATGCACAGCTGGAAACCTTCCCAGCCATGGCGCAACACTGAAGGGGTTAAGAACCCCTGCTCTAAGAACCAGAGTCCAGGATCCTCAGTGACATTTAGCAACCTGACACCTACTGATTTCAATGGGAATTAGGTGCCTAATAGCTTTCAGGATCAGGATCCTGTTCCATTGTTATTACCAGGCACAGAACACCTTCAACTCCCAGTGGAAACATATACATTGTAAACCACAGGGGTGAAGCCAATCTTACAAGGTTGGGTCATAATCAATCATCTTTTTTTTTTCCTGCAAGCTTTATTTAGCCCTTATTAGGCTCAGCTCTACCCTTACTCAGTAAAGGTGAAAATCAATACTATTTCGCATTTTGTGCATCTGAAATCTTTTCTTATGGCTGTATTTCTAAATGTATTTGAATGTTAAATACAACACTTAAGTCGGAGTTAAAGAGGGTTTCCTTGATATAGTGACAGGATAGAGTATATTTCAAAATGAAGCTGTTTCCATAGATACATTAGGGGCAAACCTGCACCTTTTACACACACAAGTGGCCAATTGACATCAGAAAGGGCTACATCCTGTTCCAAGCCTGAACAGCGAAGAGGAGATAGGAGGCACTCTGGAATGCTTTTGGAGCAGTTCTAGGGTTGCTATGGCAGTTCTGACTTAAGGAGACTTAAATTGACCTAACTTAAGCCCTGTCCACACTAGGCTTTCATTAGGTCGACTTAAGAAAATCCTTATTCGACCTAACCCTGAGTAAGTCCACCTAACCCTTCCTTAGGTCCACCTAAGGCAAGTGTGGACGCATAAATCCACTTTCTTAGGTCAACCTAAGGGAAGTTAGGTTGACTTACTAAGTCCCAGTTAATGGTAACCACTTTGTTAAGTTGACTTAATAAGGTAAACTTTTCCAAGTGTAGACATAGCCATAGACTTTAAGGTCAGAAAGGACCAGCACGATCATCTAATCTGACCTCCTGCACATTACAGGCCAAATAACCTCACCCAACTGCTCCTGGAATAGATCACCAACCTCTGGCTGAGTTATTCAACTCCTCAAATCATGAATTAAAGACTTCAAGTTACAGAGAATTCACCATGTATACTAGTTTAAACTTGCAAGTGACCCATTGTGATACTCCTCTCTGCAATCTGGACTGGTGAATCATTGTGTCAATCCAGTCCTCACTCCTGGAGCCCACCTTATTCTAGAGCAGTGTTTCTCAACCAGCGTTCCATGGAACAGCAGTGTTCTGCTGACGTAGTGCATGTTCCGTGACCTACCTGGACCCCGCCCCATCAAGGGATGGAGTAGGGAGAAAGGAAAGAGCAATTTAAAAAACCCCAGACACAGCAACGCTTCCAGGCACACAGCAGCAGATGTTGATGCGCACTTGGAGGTTTTGCTGCAGCTGGGGTATTTTAAATCTCCCGCCACTGTTACCGGCTTTTTCAAGAACATTTTCATCAGGTGCTCCGTGTAAAGTAATGAATACTTTTAGGTGTTCCCTGGTTCACTAAACGTTGAGAAACACTGCTCTACAGTGTAAACTTCTATTTCTGGGCAACACACGCACAGACACCAGCAAACAAGTTCCTCCCAACTCAGTGAGTGAGTACTTCTAGCCAGCCATGCATGGAATTATGCAATGATATGACCCCAGCCAATATCCCAATCACAGAGGCAACCCAAGGAACCGTGTCTTACAATGTTCCGTGCTGTCCTCTGCAAGCTCAATGTTCATCAATTTATCAAAGAAATTTATATTCACACTTGTCACTTCAAATGGAGTCTCTAAGACTATGTCTACACTTACCAAAGTTAGTTCGAATTGTTAATTTGAACTAGCATGGCCCCACTGGAATTTTAGTTCAAACTAAGCAAGTGCCATACATGGCACTTGCTTAGTTCAAATTAGTCAGTTGCATTAAGATCAATGTGCTGGTTAGTTCGAACTAAGCAGTTAGTTCGAACTAACATGGCCATATTGACTTAATTCGAACTAACTAGCTTGAATTAAGGATTAGTTTGAAAGGTATAATCGAATTTATTAGTTCGAATTAAGAAAGCCCTTAATTCGAACTAATGAAAGCCTAGTGTGGCCAAGGCTTAAGTTAGTTCGAATTAAGCTTCCTTAATTCAAACTAACTTGCCAGTGTAGACATAGCCTCACATACCACAAGCCAAACACACTGCTTTAGATAAAATGAACAAATAAATTATTTAAACTACAGAAGGATTTTAAGTGATTATAGGTCAGAGGAAAGCAGGTCAGATTGGATCAAGAGAAAACAAAAGGCAAATTGCATCCTAATCTAAACTAAGATTTACACTTTCAACAACCTTACAAACTCAGATGATTCTCACCACAAGCTGACTGCTTTGCTTCCAGTCAGGCCCTCCCCCTTTGATCAGCACTTCAGTTTCTTGGTAATGTTTGTAGATGGAGGTGGGAGAGAGAGACTGCAAAATGTCTCTCCCTTTTAAAATGTTCCTTCTCCCCTCTGGCTCTCTGCCCTGCCATCCCTTCCAGGGTCAGGTGATAGCGTCCATGTATAGTTCCCTCCATGCCCTGAGTCACTGTGGTTCTTTGTGGATTTGTTTGTTGATGTGCAAGCCAATCCTTTGTTCTTGGAATGCTGAGCGGGGTTGTTCTGTACAAATCTGAATGTGGGGCAAACTGGCCCTCTGCTCAGAGAGTCTTACTTGGGTATGTTTTAAGCCATGAGACACATCTTTGGGATAGCTCATAGCAAAGCCTCAGAACCATACATATCACTTTGCAACCAACATAATGCCATAACAGTAATGTTCAGTATGCCACGAGCATCCCAAAAACATCTGACGTGACATGCTTTGCATTAAACAATACTTAATTACACTATAAGACCCAGCAGGCTGATATCTGGGAAAGAATTCTCTGTAGTAACTCATCATAATGTTTAGTGAATTGGCAGGGCCAGACATGGCTCTGACCCACAGCAAATATACCCATGACTTACCCACTAAGGGGTAGATGAGCCTGAATAAAGAAGGGTCTATTGTGTACTGCTTCAGGAGCAGCACAGAGAGGAAATTGTAATTCAGACAGTCACACACTCACTCCTGGTTAACCTGCTCATCTAAGGAGGGAGCAAATGGTGCCAGAGGTATACCACATGCAGTATATGTTGCCTGACCCACTAGCACACCTATATTGCCCAACACATTGGCTATGTCTACACTTGTTAATTTAAGTCAACTTTAGCTAAGTCGACTTAAAGTCGACTTAGTTAAGTCAACTTAGCATGTCCACACCTAAATTTAAAGTCGACCCAGAACATCCACACTGGACGCCTAGGTCAACTTCTAGGGGTTAGGGGAACCTTGGGCAGGTCCATGGTGCCAGCGGGGCCACCCCTTGCCCAATGCTAGGGGGTTCAGCCTTTGCCCCATTGTACCAGGGTACAATGGAGCAAAGGGGGACAGGGACCCTGGCAGGGCATAGGGGCAGGGTGGGCAGGGCTCTGCCCTTCCCTTTGGGGGGGGGGGCATGCCAGACTCTCTCTGTGCTCCCCCCCGGCAGGGAGGGCAGTGGGGGAGTCCTGGAGAGCCCTAAGTCGACTTAATGTCAACTTAGGTCTACACTGGCTTAAGTCGACTTTAGAAAGTCGACTTAAGCCTAAAGTCGAATTAAAAGTAGGTTTAATAAAGTCGACTTAATTTTCATTTAGTTGACTTTATTTTCCTTATGTCGACTTAAGCAAGCTTAAGTCGACTTAATTTACAAGTGTAGACGTACACATTAAGAGGTTGGGCCAAGGTTCTGGAGCCATCCTCCTCCTTCATGCTCACCTGAGCAGAGTGGAAGAGCAGTGGCTTTGCAGAACCAGCTTGCACTCCCATGCTGCTACCTGCAATGATGGCAAGTGGTGCAGGGCTGTAAGTGGGTGGATTATAGTTAGGTACAATTTAGCCCGTAGCAGCAAATCTCACCTTCCCCTCCAGGGCTACAGAGGGCCTCAGAAAAAGCAGAATCAGCATGGTTCTGCTAGACAAGAGAAACAAGCTCAATCGGGGGTCCCCATTCACTGTGTGCCACATCGCCCAGCTCCACCTGAGAAACCTGAGCAGTGGGATTTGCTAGGTGAGGCCTCTCAGACAAGAAGCTGGTGATCAGACCTATTAGAAATCCAGCAGCAATCACCTCCAATGAGCAGCAGACACTACAGCAGGCTTCAGAACTGCAGTGGCAACCTTTGGAATGGTTTGCTCCATAACCATTCCAAAGTATTTCCCACCTCTTCCTAGCTATTCAGGCTTGGAACAAGCTGTAGCCCTTTCTGACCTCAACCAGGCACTTTTTGGGTGCATCTACACTTACAAATTAAGTCGACCTAAGCTTGCTTAAATCGACTTAATTTAATCTGCGTCCACACTACATTTTCCTCAAGTCGATTTAAGCAGCTGCACTTGGCAAGCTGGCACTTGGCAAGGGGTGCCCCCCATGCCACTGTGGACCTGTCCCAGGTCCACTTAGCCCCTACAAGTTGACCTAGGCATCCAGTGTGGATGCTCTAGGTCAATTTGGCAGGGTCTCCTCTAAGTCGACTTAATTTCTGAGTGGGGACATGCTAAGTCGACTTAAATTAACAAGTGTAGACATAGCCTTTGTGTGTAAGAGACACATTGTTTGCCCTCTAATGTGTCTATGGGAACAGCTTCATTCTAAAAAATAATCTCTCCGAACAGAAATTCTTTACATTATTAATTAGAAATATAAATATGTGCTGACAACTGGAATTCATTTGTTTCTAGCATTTGCCTTTACACATTTTCTTCTGCTTTACTGTAGCATATCGATGGCAATTGGATATCAAGAGAACAAGAACCCACAAAAGCACATTTTCTCAGCTCTACGGCCATTGACTGCCAGATTCCTGTTCTGAATAGTACAGAAACAGAAGCTGTGCACTTCATGGCTGATGATGAACCATTTGCAAGATGGCAAGTGAAAGTAGGAATTTCTTATGTTATTAAACAATTTTAAAGGAGAATATGTTTTTGTGGTAACTAAAATGCAGAGTACAATTTTGTTTTTACCAGTCATTAGAATTGAAGATGAAGATGTATATGGAAATAGATATCTTTCATATCATTCGGGGGGAAAAAGCATCACAATTTTGCGGACATATTTTAAAGGGAATGTTAAGGTGCAAATTACAATCATTGTTCCCGGTAATGATCTCAGGTCGATGCACTGGTCTAATCAATAGTTAATCATTAGTATTTAACTTCTGGAGACCCAGGTTCAAAATCCTGATTAGGTCAAAAGTAAAAAAAGAATCATTTCTCATCCTGTTGCATTGTACATTTTACTGCACATCACAAGGCCACTGCACAGACTAATATAATTGACGTTCTTTTCTGAGGTGAAGACCAGAACTAGCACTGGTGCAACAGATGAGGACTAAAGTGCATTGGCAGAGCTAAAAGACGAATCTTTCAGAACACCCGTTTATATTGTGTCTGGCACTAAAGTGATTTCAGCCCCTCGTTTTCATCAGCATTTAATATTTACAGAAAATCAGAACCCTAGTGACCCTGTATCTGCTTCTTCTACTCTCTGATCCCACCAAGAGGGCAATAAATTAACTACTATACTGCATGAACATACACATGCATATCTCCCTTCCACATTTTAATTCTTTATTTTCTCAAGGTTGACAATGAGATCAAGAACAATTAGACAAACTGTAGCAGGAAAAATAACAGTGGGGATCTAGGAATGATTGTAGATATGCTTTGAAAATCATTATTGTACCTCAAATGACAACAGCAAACTGCTAACAAACTAGTTGCACTCCATTATCGCAGCTTGCATTGAAACACAGTGCTTTGGTAATTATCTGTAACATGGACCATGCTAGTTGAATGCTAAATTCACACTAAAAGCCCTGGTGGGTGGGTGGGTGTGTGAGCGTGCACGTGTGTGTGTTAAACTTACACTTCAGGTATCAAACCAATCTCTATTGGAAATCAGGATAAGACCTATGTACAGGTGAACTTACTTTACATCTGTCTACTGTGGGATTCTTACTTCTTCCTCTGAAACATCTGGCACTGGTCACTAGATTACAGGACTAGATGGACTTTGGGTCTGAAGTACTATGGCAATTCCTCTATTTATATGTATATGTTTCCCAAGATCTAAGGAAATGTTAAACCCTCAGCTAGCTATGTGGGTTGTGAGAGGAAACACTGCCCCCTGATGGAACAATTTGGAGACATAGTGAGTTAAAACTTAGATTCCTGGCTCATATGTGACAGAATTTTCCGAGAGAGGGTATATAATCTGTAGCTCTGTATCTGACTAAAATGTATTTCCACTGGAATGATTAAATAAGTAGATAGTTTTATGTCTTATGCGTAGTATGCGTATTATGGTTCATTTTGTTTTCTAATGCCACCTGCCACACACTGAGTTGGGTTGTGCACCTTTTCCTTTTTCCTTCCAAATGTGCATAGAATATTTCTCTCCTTGCACTACAGTTCAAAGAAATCTGTCTGTTTCTGAGCATTCTTCACCTTCCCAGACATTGAGGGCAATCCTTTTAGAAACAGCTAGCTCATGGCTACCGGATGAATACAAAATTAAACTCTTAGGTGCCAAATGTATCCAGCTGCATGCATACTACATTACCAGGCTTGTTGTTTGCTGGGTGGATTTTGAAGGAAGCACATGGAGTATAGTAATGAAAGCCTTAGCAGAACTGTACAGAAAATCAAACTTGCATTTCGCAAAAGATTTTGGGATTTTGATATTTGTTTTCACTCTTAACTCAGAACAAAAGAAAAAACAAACAAACACCACAATGAAATTCTCCAAGAAAGAAAATCTGGGAAAATGTTCCATTTCAACAAAGCTGAAACATTTCATTTTGATTCTATTTTATGTTATATTATATAACACAACAGAAAATAGAGAAAATAAGTAATTTCAAAAGGAAAAATTGGATCATTTCACTCCAAAAATGTTGAAATGGGATGTTGCCAGAACTCTTTTTCTCCTTTTTCCTCCAAAAAAAAAAAAATTCAGGATAATTTAGCAAAGCCTTTTGCTTTCAGTGAAAACTATTCCTTCAAGTTTTTTCCAGCCAGCTCTACCTCTTAGTGATCTTTCATTTTTTCTCCTTTGTAGTTCATGTTTTAGTTATTTCTTCCATGACCACGCTTCTGAATGTAGATTAGAAAATATCTGGTACAATACCAGCTAGTCAATTTGGAATAATTACCTCAGCTATCAAAACACGAACACTTTCTTAGACAATAGGTGAATTGGCTATTTAATGATATCAGAAATTAGACTATTCAAAGTAGAATCCAGGAACTGCCTCCATCAGCACTAGTTCAGTACTCGTTGAGCTCCTAAGTCACACAGTCCCTTTTGCAAATTCCCTCCAATATCACTTAGTGACAAATCACAAAGGCAACAATAAATAAGTAAATGAACTATTCACAAAACCCCACAGAGTGAAAGTTATTATAACACGTTAAAATTAAAAATAATGAGCAATCCAGAAAGTTACAGTTTGTTCACAACACTATTAATGAACAGGATAATAAATCCTGTGGATTTTTTCTTTATAAAGAGTTTGCCCAGCTGTAATCATTACTATTACTGATGTTTATTACCAGGTGTACTAGTGCTGAGAAAACACACAGCTTGAGGGTTCTGGCAAAGAATGAAATTAAAGTTAAAACTGCATTAAGAATGATCTTTTCTTAAAGGAGATCTTGCCTGCAAACAAACACCACCTTAAAAAAAATCAAAATGAAGTTTTTTCTACCATTGAATTAAAAAATAATGTGTTCCTTCTCTAAAGTTTTTTTTTCCAATTTATGCCAATACATATCACTGAATATCATGGTCAGGAAGAATTAAGTTCTCCTTAAAATTGTACCAAAACATTTTCATTTCAATTTAATTTAATGTTGCTTTTTCTTCTTTTCCAGAATGTCAGATTACAAAAAGCTGATATTTTCAATATTTTTGTAGTTATATCAGTTTACATGGAAGAAAATGTGTTCAGCAAGTAATGTATTGTCATCTTAGGATAATTGCAGGCTATATTGTAGGGATACTCACTTTATCATGTTCCATGGGAATTTATATTCCTTTTGAACTTGTGATAATTGATGCTCTCTGGATTCATTTTTTATTCATTCATTTTACTTTATATTAATTCAGGTTTGTTTCTTTGTTTGGATGGTTTTGTTTGTTCTTGCATGACTGGAAACTAAATAACACTCCCCTTTTGTGAACTAAAATACCTTATTCATGGATGAGAATACATTTTTGCTGTGGATCTAATGATTCTAGCAAAGTACAAAATTTTACTGGTTAGGAGACACGTTTTTGTATCCTGCATCTGAATTAAGTATATATTAACCAACCCTTTGGTTTCAGCAAACTCCTTACCCACTCCATTTTTAAGTTGATGAAGGCTTTTTATATCTCCAGAATCTTCATAAAGTAGGGCCCCTTTGTTGTCTCGTCAACGTACTATGTACTTAGTGGATGTTTTCGCTTGCTGATGTTCCGTGTCTCCCAAGTGTCTCTCATTATGAGAAATCTCTCTCAACGTTAGTCCCAAAGTTACCTTTCTTCCACATGAATTTGTTTTTATTGTCAAAAATTATTTACATTAGAAATAAGGAATCATGAAAGCTGGATGGCAGAAATGGTCATTCACCCTAATGGCATGAACCTGACAGGGTTTGAAATTCCCTGTATGAATCATAATTTTGTGTCACTCAGTTTGTGCACGTCACTCATATTGCCTCCATATCAGGGCTTTGGCAGGTTGAGAGGTATGGGCTACGCACAATTTCAGAGTGAAGTCTGCAGTTCTAAATCCTTTACTACCTCTGATGGTAGAATATGTGTGGAATTGCTACTAAGAAAAAATTACAAGGTGCTACTAAGCAGAATTATAGACTGTCAAGAATCTGTGCCGTGATGCTACCGATGATGAAAGAAAACCAAAGATAGAATCTGAGTAGGAACAACGGATTGTGAGTAAAGGGATGGTGAGGAAACCCTATGAATCCACCTAATCTTAATATACTGAATGATTGCCTCAGGAATGTGAATTTCCCTCCCACCCTTTGTCCCCTCACTCCACCCTTGCTCTAGGTACATGCTTTCTCATTATGGAGAAAGGGTACTCCAAGCTAGGATGTACGGTTGAAAAAATACAAGTGTTTTGTCAACTGAAAGCATATTAAGTAACACTTCAAAGTGCGACTATTTGTCAACATTAACAGCTATCACAAAACTTGTTATCTGAGCCAAAAAAATTTTTGGTTATTAATAATGGTTTCCAGTTTGCAGCATCAAGTAATTTGTTAGCTTGCAGGGAAGTAAGTCACAAGTGGTTTAATTTATCTTGTTGGCAGGCATCCAGTTCAAGGGTGCAATGGGCATGTGCTCCGAAATGAGCAGACAGTATCCATATGGAACATTATTACTTAGAATGATGATTTTTGTATCATTCAGATTACTAATGATGGCTTCCTGTACAGCAATTCCAAAGTTCTGACCCTGTATGATGGAGCCTGCCAGGTCTGTGAAATCCATCCAACTGGACTTTGTAAGTTAAAGGTAATTTTAAAGAGTTTAAAGGTTTAATACAAATCTTTCATCTTTTTTCTTAACCTTCTAATTCACTTTTGTCTAATGTGTGCTTTAACTGTCTTATAAGAGGAAAAATTGTTTTATAGGCCATCTGGGTGGCTAAGTATTTTTGTCCTCTCCCTGAAAATGGTCGCACTGCAGCGTGATTTGTACTGTTTCTGTGCGATATAAATAGTTGATGGATCACATATGCTGCACTTTACAAGGGAACTTTCTAATGATGACATTTCCAAAAGCCTACAGGTATTAATATCTGTAAATTGAAAACATTTTATACAGCTGAACAGGACTAAGGAGAACCTGGGAGGTCCTGGGATCATCCCTGATAGGCAGGATTCTCTAATGCCCCAAAGATTTCTAACCAATCTTCTCTTCCTTCTAGTACGAAGATTTCCAGTGGGAGGCAGGTTTCTTATCAGTCCTCCCTGCAGACTTGTGATGATATTGTAACTATAAGTCACAAGTCCTCTATACCCGTGCCTTTCAGCAGCAGTAGGCATACCAGAATACATGCTATGCATTTTTCTCATATAGAGACACCCTTGGGATAACTTAAAATGTCCATGTTCACATTAAATATCTGTAAGTGCAGATATAGAGTAGCATGACAGATTCAAAATTGTACTCGAAGTCTAGTACTACATTATAAATTGCCAGCACTCCAGGAAGCTGCAGGAGAGCATGCTATCCTTTTGTTTTCCTATGCTCTCTACTAAATTACATATTGGCATTACCCCTTTCAAAAACCTCCTCTCCTTTTCTGGGGGAACATGATGAACATTTTTACTGTTTTTCAATACAATTTTAAAAGATCCTTTGGGCGGCTGGTTGGTGAAAATATTTGACTGTCCTAATCCATCTTTTCAATTCTGATATACAAATAAATAAATTATAGGGCATCAGTCTTCCCTTAGTATAAAATAAGTTTCACACAGGTACAGCCTCTACTCACTTCATGTGCCTTGTTCTCATTAACATTAATAGAAGAATATTGTCTTTAGAGTTGCACTGAAAATTACTCTTGAAACACCATGTAACTTACCATAATACAACGGTAATTCCTACCTTTCAATTTGTCAGTAAAAGAGTTATCAAAAGGCCAGTACAGAACAATACCTCTTAGATTTTTATTAAAAGAATTAAAGGAGAAACATTACAATCAAAACTTACTATAAATAATGCTATTTTATAAATGTTTGCAGTGTTGTTATAGCCACATTGGTCCCAAAACATTAGAGAGAAAAGATGAGTGATGTAATTACTTTTATTGGATCAATTTCTGTTGATATGAAAGATAAGCATTCAAGCTACACAAAGTTCTTTGAGTCTGGGAAAGGTACTCAGGAGAGTCACAGCTAAATACAAGATCGACAGATAGTTTAGCATTAGTAATTTTTGCCTTTTATCATTTTCTTGTTTGTGTTCATTTGAGACCCTAGTGATTGTCTGGTTTCTCCCACACAGTTGTTAATGAACTCACACAGGAAAATGATAGAAGTCAAAAACACTGTCTCAGCTGTGGGTGGACACATTTCACAAAGCAGACACTCTGTATCTGGCCTATCAGTGCACATCTTCAAAGGAACCCTGCGCAATTCTTTCAAAAGACTAGCCTGGGAGTTTAAATTCATAATTTTGCTAGGCACTAAAAGTCATGATCTTAATAAAGACACTTGATTTATGGTTTATTATAACAATCTGTAACCCACTAATCCTCCACCCCCACTTTTTGTTCTGTGACTATGGTGGTATTAATGGGCCACTTCACCTTCAATGGTCCCTTAAAATATTTGCTTACTATTTATGCTAAACTATCTGAAGGATTCTATATAGCTCAAAAACTACTTCACTCCCCTTGTCAATGTTTCTTCACGTTTTTCCCCTCATACTTCTGTTTTTCAAATTCTGAAGTACTTACATTTCCTGAAGATTCATGCCTCTCCCAGATTATAATAATTTCTTCTGTAAAGTGCTCCAAGAGACTATTTGAGTTTGGCTATCCGTTATATTAAACTACTTTCTAATTATCCCAGCTATAGCATTTCTTTGTAACACATAAATTGCTTTCAGGAAAGATGTTTCACTGAGAGAATATTTTATACAAGACCATTTCACATTTTGTGTTCCTCTTCTATGGAGCCCATTCATCACCACATTATCACATCAGAAAAGGACCCTCATTTTTCACCAGAACTAAGCCTAACTCATCTGAAAACAACAATGTAATAAAGTCGTCTTACCCTCCAAATTATAATGGCTGAGGTCCATGTCTTTCTTTTTTAGGGTACTGCATGAACGTTTTCAAGTTCTTTTATTTTACATAGTATTCACACATTACTGTAATGTAATATATTATCTAGTATACTTTGTAAAGATTCTAAGAAACTAAAAAAAGTATCTATAGAAAAGACAGGATTCAGTATAGCCAATTGGAAAGTAATCCCATTGTCTTCAATGGGACTGTTCACGTATGTCAAACAGGAAGGATATAGCCATGTGTCTAGATTTGGAGCCTTATGCTGTTAACGCTTTCAATGAAAAAAATAACCTGAGTAAAGACTGCAGAATTGGGTCCTAATATTTGAGTGATGTCAAAAAGTAAAATTCTTGATTAAACTTTAAAGAGACAGCAAGTCTAGTTTGAAATACATGTTGCAGGAATAACTCCACAATAAAGTTGGTGGCTTAAACTCAGTGAATATCAAACTCACAGGTTTAGGACTAGATGCATAAAGGCAATTTAGGCATTCTACCACTAAAGGTTGGTCTATACTGCCACGTGATTTCAGCAGTAATCGAAGGGTACTTAAAATTACTTGTGTATCTCTCTCCAATTGCCTAGTTCAGGCCCACTTCGCCAACCCTCAGCAGGTGCCGGGGGCAGGGCCAGCAGACGCTGGGGCAGGGTTAGGAGCCACGACGCGCAGCGGCTCCTTTACCCTGCTGGCCCAGCCCCCCAGGTGAGGAGCAGGCCCAGCAGGGGACAGGAACCATGGTGTGCACATGACTCATGTGGCCCGAGGCCCCACTGGGGGCGGAAACAGCAGTGGGGAGCAATCACAGTGCTGTAGGGCTGGGAGGCCTCCGTTGCCAACCTCTGGCCTACCTTCTACTTACCACGCTGTCTTCAGTAGCCTGGGCTAAAAGGAAACCCCTTCCCTCCAACTCAGTGCTACTCCTTCTGTGGGGGTGGTCTTGCAGCATAGACCTCCTGATTGGCTGAGCATGCCTTCACAGACCCTATCAGTCAATCAGGGTGATCGATCTGATGGCGGCAAATTTGCTGCCATCAGTGAAGACAAGCCCATAGCATTTCAGTTACTGAATTTTAGATGCTCGGCTAGCTAATGGCTTCCACAGTTCCAAAGTAGGGTCCGAGGCTCTCTATACAATGCATCAGGAGAGTTAGAAGTCTACAGTGGGAAGCCACCAAAGCGAGCCAGAAGAAAATGCTGAGGGGAGGTATGACCTATGCCCGTGCCCTCAAAGGAAGTTCAGTGCCTAACTCTAGGTCGGATGGAAGTACTTCCCACTGCTCAGGATTCACAGCTATAAATCATCTTCTGGAATTAGGCGCATAAGCCAGGTCAGCTCCTTCTCACCAAAAAAATGAAGAGGAAAAAGAGTTGGTGTTGATGGTGGAGGGATTCAGGGGCCAGGAATCAGAATCTGCAGCAGAACCAGTCTCGAGGCTACCTAACAAATGAAGCTAGCCTGTGCCTCACTGGCTAGACCATTTGATTGATGGGAAGAGTCAGTAGACCAGCTCTTAAACCCAGCCCCAGCAGTAACAGCATTTTAGTAGCTTCTCCAAAAATTCATACAGGGTTCTTATAGCTTCTCTGCCTTGGACCCGCTTTGCCTCACTCTAAGTAATATGGCTATGCCACTCAGCCATGACCCTGAGCTCTGATTCCCAGCTTCTGATCTTTGAGTCTGGCATCTGGCTTCTGACTCAGATTCTGATTCAGCTCAATTCCTGGCTTCTTACTGTTGGTCCTGACTCAAGCTACAACTATTAGGCACATTTGAGTTGGACAGTTTGAGCAGCCCAGATACCACCAACAATAAAGGAACACAGCAAACCTAGAATCTACAAAAGTCAATATCTCTCTGACAGAGATAACGTGAACCCTACAAACCTTGCAGAGCCAGGATGCCACCCTACAAGCACAGAATGAGGTAATGCAAGCGTAAGCCGCTTTGACTTCAGCTCTGATCCTTGCTCCCCATGAGACCAAGTTCCATCTGTCTGACAAATTTTGTGATGATCGTGACAAATTATGGGGGTTCCTAAATAAGTAACCGCTTCTATTTCTTCTATACACAGTCATACCTCTCTGACCAGGCCAGAATGGGATTAATTATTAGCCTACTTACCAGGAAGGCCCTGGCTTGGACATTTCTGCTCCTACAAAAACAAAACCTGCTTTTGGGACAATTTGAAGATTTTTGTTAAAAAAATGATGAGGGTCTGGGTGATCCAAGTCACAAGTATATGGTCAAAGCCATACTTCCGGTGTTGTGGTAGGGACACCAGCCAATTGCCAAATATGCAGCAGAGTTCCAACATTTGGTAATATAGACAGAATGGAATGAATTCACCCAGAGTTATCACTTCTGGCTCAGCCTAAACGACAATACTAAAGATGAACTGACTTGAGTGGAATCCCCATTTGACCTGGATGCCTAGTCAACGTATATATCAAGATTGACAACTACCTGACTGAATCCCACCAAGAAAAAGTAAGGTCCTCCCAGCTCCCATCAATTCTATCCCTCACCCACCTTTCCAAGGGTTCATCTACACTTGTAAATTAAGTCAACTTAAGCCTGCTTAAGTCAACTTCATTTACTCTGCGTCTGCACTACCATTTCCTTAAGTTGACTTAAGCTGCTGCGTAAGTCGACTTAAGGAGATTTTAAGTTGACTTTATAAAACCTAGTTTAAAGTCAACTTTACTAAGTCGACTTAGCCAGTGTAGATGCGGATTAGCCCTAAGTCGACTTTAAGTCGACTTAAAGGGCACCCAGGGCTCCCCCACTGACCTCCCTGCCAGAGTGGCTGGCACAGCCAGAGCCTGGAATGCCCACCCACAGGGCAGGACACAGCCCTGCCCACCCCGCTCCTATACCCTGCCCCTGCCTCTGTCTTGCTCATCCCCCATTGTACCCTGGTACAATGGGGCAAATGCTGAGCCCCCTGGCACTTTGAAAGGGGTACCCCCTCTCCCACCCTAGTACTGGTTTACCAACAGCAGCACACATTTGTCAGTAGGCTTTTTGCCCATTATAAATGGTGAAAACCAACAATATCCTTAACTGTAGTTCATCCACAAGATTGTCCTTTGTGTATTAAGGATTTTAAACAACACAAGATTTGGTAGTGTTTAGAGCTGTCTTGAAATGTGGTTTTTACTTCAGCTGAATTCGGGCCGAAATCTTGCTATTCAACTATGGCTGAATAATTTTTCAAAACCATACAATTTGGAGGAGTTGCCACTCCCTCCTCTCAGGACCTTTGGCTCATGGATTTGGCCCCGGCACTTTGAAAGGGATACCCCCTCTCCCACCATGGACCACTCCCAGGTCCACCTAGCCCCTAGAAGTCAACTTAGGCGTCCAGTGTGGATGCTCTAAGTCGATTTGGCAAGGTCTACTTTAAGTCGACCTAATTTTATAGAGTGGGCATGCTAAGTCAACTCAAAGTCGACTTATTTGGCCAAGTGTAGACATAGCCCAACAGACCATACCAACACTTGTCCACCAATAACTTGGTAATGGCCAATCAGTTTCCAACACAATTCCAACTCCCTCTCAAGCTCTGGCACCCAAAAATTCCTGACACCAGGCTCGAGGCACTCGTGGAGTTAGGTGCTTCAGGCAATTTCATGGATCTGGAGTTTTCCCATGCACATAGGAACCCTCTCCAATGCAAGGACTCCCATGAATTACTGGAGTCCATACACATCACTCCTTTCATCAAGACCAACCACTTACCACATAGCATCTTTAGACAGAACTATCCTTTGAGACCACTAAGAAATTTTCCAGTTTGGACTAACCTGTGCACTGCACCCATCCATTGTCCTACCTTGGTTCATCACCCACGAGCCAAGTATGCACTGGTGGTCAGACACAGTACACTTTGATTCCCTATTTTGTCAACCATCCTGTATGTGGAGCATCAACTTGGAAACAGCAACTCTGCAATTTATTTGGTCCTCCAAAGGATTCCGAGATGTGAATAGAAAATCAAAAGGTGACCCTGGCACCCTCCATGAATTCCCCAATGGCTCCAGGGTTTCCTGTTAAATATCAACAACATGGCAACATGTTTGACAACAAGAAAGCTGACAGCCTACCACCCCATTCAAGCTATGACTGCCTATCAATCTCCAGATAAGATCAAAGTTTATCTGCAGGTGTATTTACTCCAAAATCCAACCTACAGGCCCCACAGAGCTATCTCAAGGAAAAACCTTCAAAAGGAGTTCATTCATCTCTTCACATCCTCAGTGAATGCCCTGATCTTTTTTATAATGAAGAAAGCTCCCTCCGGCCTGATGTAGACTATCAAACTCTGACCTAGATTACAATCCAAAACTAACACCCCTTACCACTTATTAATGAGTGCTTAGAAGACAACACAGCTTTCAAGGACCAGTGCCATCTCCATGAAAGACCATGATTGCTAGTCCAAGACCTGATAGACAGGCATTGCACTGTATCTAACCCCAATTCATCTCCTTATTCTGACAGGAATTTCTCAGGCTCCTTGGCATCAAATTCTTCTCCCTGTCCACCTATCACCCACAGACTAATGAGCAAACAGAGATCCAGTCAACTCTTGGAGCAGTATCTTCACTGCTTTCTGAATTACCCTTGCTGTGCTCTGCTGAGTTCATGTGTTACAATACAATCTATGCCTTAGCCCAATATAGCCCATTCATTGAAAACTATTGCTTTCATCCCCAGTTCCACCCAGACATATCTGTAAATTCCCCAGTACCAGCCACTGCAGATTTAGTCTTTCATCTACACCAAGTGCACCAACAGCTCAAGGAACACTTTCAGTCTGCCAAAGAAGTCTGCAAATACCGTGAGTTCTAAAACTGTCAGGCTGCCCCAACCTGGCCATAGGAGACATGGTATGGTTCTCTGTCCAGTATCTTCAGTTTGCTAAACTAAACTGTCAAAATCTGGGCTCTTTTAGCAGTTGATAAACTCAGCGGCTTTAAGGTTATAGCTGGCCCCATCCTTGCAGATCTACCCTATCTTTCACATTTCACTTTTAAAGCCTGTCACTGAGAATCCATAACCCAATTGCTCCAACTCACTATTGACACCAGTAACAGTCCATGGACAGGAGAAGTATTTGATCCACCGAATCCTCAGCTCTCAGTGAGTTAGTAGAACTCTCCAATACTTGGTGAACTGGGAAGGTTACAGTCCAGACAAGAGGTCTTGGGAACCAGGAGAGAACATCCATTTCCTGGACCTACTGTAAGAGCTCCACTGGAAGTACCTTGAGAAACTCGGTCCTGCAGCTCATCGGATGAGTTCTTGAGGGAGGGTACCATCAGCATCCAGGGCATGCAGAAGAGCCATTCTCCAGGCAACCCAACGAGTGCATTGTAGACTGTAGCAGGCTGACTGATTGGCTACTCCACCTGATGTGGGAAGAGTCAGCTGACCAGTTCTTAAGCCCATCAGAAGCAGCAGTTTGGTGGCACTCAAAGCATTCACCCAAGGGTGTGATAATTTCTGTTTGTTCCCTGCCTTGCTCCTGCCTTGGACCCAGCTTTGCCTGACTCCCTGACTCTGATCCTGATTTTGGGTCTGATCTTCAGCTCTGGCATCTGGCTTCTGACTCCAGTTCTGACCTTCAGCTCTGGCATCTGGCTTTGGCTCCAACATCTGCCCTCTGACTAGGATACTGAGCTACTACTATTCCTGCCTACCAACTCCTACTCCAACCACTGGGCACAACTGCCCTTGCTCTGTCTCTGACATTGAGTCTTCCAAGTGAGAACTTTCACCACTGGGATATTCACCATAACATTTTGTGTTGTAGCTGGTACACTTTGCATGAAATAATCAATAATCACTGGGCCAGGGAAAGAATGAGACTGAGTCTATAGCCAAATGATTAGAGCACCTACCTGGAATGTGGGACAGTCACATTCCAATCCCTACTTCAATGACTATTTATACAAAGTAGAACAACTTCATCAGGACATATTGAGGGAGATACACTCCAAAACTACAAGGTTTTTATTAGAAACGTATCCAATAACCGGTGTATGTAGTCACCATGGAAACTCAACATATGCACTATAAAGAGATAAAGTCATGTAAGGATCCACAACCCATTGACTAAAATTATTGATATTCACTGAAACTTAGACTCCTAAGTGACTTAGATTTGTTTGAAAACGTTACTATTGGTTAAAATAATATCATAGAAACCTAAAAATAAAAAGTTTCCTTATTACATTTTTATTTCAGTCTGTACTGAGTTGTTATTGCCATTGAGTTATTAATTATTATTATTTCAAAAGAAATGGAAGAAGCAAACAATTTTTTAAAAAAGGAGTAAAATTCCAAAATGTCAAAGTTTTTAGCAAGGCTCCCTTAAGTGTTCTTAAGGAGCTTATTTTTTGAGTGTCACAGATAATCATCAAATAAGCAGTCAGGACTGGTGGTAATAATCGCATACAGTACACACACATTTCTATGAAAAAAAGCTGTGTTTTATCAAATTTGTCCATGACAGTGACGTTACAAGTTGCCTAAGATAAGACAGACACAGTTATTAGGATCTTACACTGAAACTGGAAAATTCTAAGATAGTTAAACAATGTAAAGACGCTCTTGTATTCTCCTTGGGAGACAAAGTGCTAGAATATAAATTGTTGCTGTTTCTCTGTTCCTAGAGAAACAGTATTTAATGCTTCTCTCAAGCAATTACTAACTGTAAATTTCTTTCTTTTTTCTAGTATTTCTTTATCTTTTTAATTTTATTTTATTTATTTATTTATTTTGGCAGGAAGAGACTTGTAACATAGATGGACTGTGCTACAGTAAAGGAGATTCAAGCCCTACCAGCCCTTGCCTTCTCTGTGAACCTGACATTTCTAAGTTCACCTGGTCTATTAATGAAAGTAAGACAGATTTTTCTAAGATTTACAGGCATGGATGGAATAAAACTCTCCATGTAAATGAAGCACACTCCTGTTTGCAGTCTGTTTCAGGAACACCTCATTCTCTGTGCCATTATTTTTGTTACTTCCTCTGGTAATCCTCCATCCAATTAACACCTTTTTGTTTATCTGCAATTGCATACCCATTGAGTATGCCGTTGACTGCTTCTGCCATAACCTTTATAGGCTTACTTGTTTTGAGTGTTTGTGACATAAAAGATATATGAATAATAGATGGAAGTTTTCAGATGTTAAGCAGTGACAGTGTGCTGGACAAGCAACTTAGGTTTGATGGCACAGCAAAGACACGTGGAGAATCCTATTTAAATAATTGCATAATGTGAGACATGCTTTGGAAAGCAAAGCCTCAAAAATTGATACTCAAGAATAAAAGTCTAGTGCTAATTCTGCTCTACGTGCTGCTTACCAAAATTTATTGCAAAGATGCATCTACTTCTTATGGGAGAAATTATATGCATTTAAAATAGACTATGAAATGAAATTAATCTTCATATACAAGTGGCTAATGCAGAGTTAAACATAGCTATGGATGAATTGTATTATAACATGATTCTTCTAAACAGCAACAAATGTAGACTTGTTCTGGTGTTAAAAGAAAGGAAGGATAGCTTTAAGGTTAAGACAATGGACTAGGATTCTGGAGGTCAGATCAAATACCCAGCTCTGTTACAGACTTGCTCTGTTACCTCAGGCTAGTGAATTAACTTCTCTGTGCCTCAGTTCCCAACTTCTAAAGTTGCAGTAATACTTCCTTTCTCCCACTATTTGACTTGACTATTTCAATTGTAAGCTGTTAGGGTTATACAAAATGAACAGAAATTACATCCATGATTGTTGAAGAGACTCCGCGATACTGAGAAAGCCATTTAAGTAGAGCAACTGGGGATTATGGTCTACAGGAGCTTTTAAATTGTTAATTCACCCACCTTCAATTGTCCATTTTCATGATACAAGGAAAGTAATGTCTTTTAAAATGTTGTTTTCCTTAATGCTGGTTTCCCCTTGCACTGTTAACTTTCTAAGCAAACAGTGGGGATGTTGTTGGAAATTATCTCAGCTGTACTGAGTGAACCTGTCTAGACCTAACACAACCCCAGGTGATGAACCATTCCCCTCCCTCTTGGTTATCTTGAATTCTGCTTTAATCACATTGTCTTTCTCTCACACAGAATATAATTTAATTGTAATTTTAGCACTTTGCTCCCCCAAACCACTCCCTCCTCACTCAAAAAAGTTGCAATGATCACTGCTCTGCCTGAGAATACCAACATTTACCACACTGGAACAGAGCTTTAGCAATTGACAGAATCCTTACATATATAAACATTTTGTATGCTAATACACTTCTGATGGCAAGACCAGACTTTTTACTGCCAATTGCAGCATTAGCAGTCTCTTATGGGAGCCTAATTTCTACAGAAATATTCTTTGAGTGCAAAAGAAGACAATTAGTGCCTGTGTACTGATGTCACTCACCTCTCACCTGACTGGAAAAAGTTACAATCTTGTGTAATATCTGAGGTTTTGCTTAGTTAAGAAAATGGAGCCTACATACAATGTGCTAGAGACTTTCTGTCTCTTATTTTGTGTTTGTACAATGCCTATCTATAAGGGGCTTTAATTTTGATTAAGGTATCTAGACACTATTGAAGAATAAACAATATAGTAATAAATGGATATGAGTTCAAATTGTGATACTTTTACTATATTGACAGCTCCTTAGTCCTCCAGATACCCCATTGATATCTATGGAACTACTCAAGGAGCAAAATATTCATGAATTAATGGTACTAGTGGGCTAGTTGTATAATTTACAATATTTTTTTTCAGAGTTGCTTGTTCAGTTCATCATTCATCAAGGTGGGAATTAGATTACTTAAATTTAAAATATGAATATATATTTATATGTAGTGATAATTCTTCTCGTCTCCAATGCATATGATACATCACTGAAAACAAACAAGACTCAAATTAAAGTACAGTCACTAGTATACAAAGAAGTCTTTCTTAATCATACTGTCAGAGATGTATGCAGGGCACTCAGATGTGGAGATCTATTATATACTGCGATATGAAGACCAGGTTAAACACAACTCGCAGTTGCACTTTACATGTTATGAGAAGTTAAACTGAATTTGGTAAGGCTGGAGAGGAAATACATCAAACATCAGGAAAAAGTTGACGATGCCAGGACTAATGTCCACTATGGGCAAGACTCAGCTTATACTAGGTCCGATGGCGTGCATTTAGAGAATATACCTACAGCATCAACAGTAAGACGGAAGCCTGAAGGCATCCATTAAACACAGTATCAACATGCAAGTCAGAAGAGAAAGAGTATGATGCTGTCACTTTTAGTGGGACAACCCTAGAACTCCACCAGATTTTGAATTAAATGTGGCTGGATGACTTTTCTAGGTGTAACCAAGCAGCACCTTTGGTGCTGTTAAATGCCAAGAAGGGGCACTTTTAAAGTGACATGATAAGGGCAACCCATTCATACCTGACAGACCAGAGTTTATTAATGTCATGATGAAACAGTGGTATACCGAGGATCCCTCGTACCTGGGGTCATTTGCACCCCACCCTGCACCATCAATGACAACACCTATGAGGAGAGAGATCTGTAGGCCTGTTTCCTGCTCTCCCCTGCTCCCTGTGGTGAGGGCAGCAGGGTGGTTGGGACAGGAGTGATGGGAGCTGCCCATGGGCCACCTGGTGGTGGTGGGGTGATGGGTTCTGCCCCAGAGCCCTGCCATCAGGTTGAATGCTTGGCATGCTGTCCTTAAACTTCAAAAGCCGGGCTGTCCATGAGGATAATCATTCCCTGGTTGTGCCTGTTGCAAGCAGCCCCCTCACCTGAGTAGCCCTGTGTCTACTGGTGTCACAAGGAACTTGATCCTACCTTTTTAACAAGTCAGTATGTGATGGCAGGGGGCAGATCAGGATGGAATCTGCAGCAACTTCAAACTAAGCAGAGAGCCCACTCAAAGCTGGCTTTCACCACCAGCACTGGTTTGCTTCAAGAGTGGAAAAGTGCAGGAGAGGCTCCCAGCCTTGCTTTTGGCTCTGCTACACCTCTGTGTTCTTATTGGCTGAGCGAAGACTAGACCAGTGAGGGGAAGGGGGAAGAGGAGCAAGCGACATCATTCCTCCAAGTCCAGGCAGAGAAGGCAGGGGATGAGGAGATGAGCAAGCAACATCACTTCCAGCTGTTAGGAAAATCAGGGCGAGGCAAAAGCCTCCCTCCCTCCACCCCACCAATGTCCTACCTAAATGGCACTCTGTGTCCAGTGGAGGGGTGGAGAGGCCAGGAGGACACTTGCTCCACCCACAACAAGAGCTCTCAGCAGCCAGGAGGAGCTTCTAAAGCCCAGCTCCTGGCCACCTGTGACAGCGGGGATGGAGGCACTCCTACAAGGAGGGCCCAGCCACCCCTCAGTACACCACTGTGATATAAGCAGTCTTCAGTGATGAGATAGCTAAAGATGTCAGTTGAATACATACCTTGGGTCATGACTTGTACGAAGCTTTCAAAACACAAATAATTATCCAACGTTCCATTGATATACAAGCACCAATCAAGAAGAACAGACTAAAGTTATGCTCTAGTGCACAGAAAAAAAACAACAGACTGAAGGTGGTAAGGATATTACAGACCTAACCACAGACAGGTCATTATTTGCCTGTCTTCTGGTCATGTTCAAATCTCAACTTGACATTGATCTACATCAGAGGTGCACAACCTGAGGACCGTGAGCATGTTCTGTGCAGCCTTCTGGGAGTGGAGGTATCATGTGACGTGATCCTCCCCTCAGGTTGCATTTTTGGCCCTCGAGTAGCCCTTGGCCAAAAAAGGTTGTGCACCCTTGATCTATATGATACTCTGGGAAAGTATGAGTTTTCTGTGGTAGCATGATCAATGTTCAAATATGATGGAACAATGCATATGACAGACAAAAAGCAAACTAATGCACATCTCACATGGTGGTCTTAAACCAACACCTATTGACAAGTGACCAATATCTTATGCAAGCAGAGGCCTTTCAGCATAGATGGTACGGCTGAGGTACAAGCGCACAACAAACCAGAAACCATTAACACCTGCTGAGTGTTGGCTCAGGAGGCTACAGAGAATATACTGGACTTATAGTCCACTTCATATTTGATGTGTGTGCAGAGGAATCAATTAAAAATATTAAGAGAAGAGACTCTATGGTATTTCACTTCTCCAGTACAAAATCATTGACTCTTCAAACATTTCCAATGTCACCCTGAAGAAGCAACTGTCTCATACTCACACAAAGGATGAGTTAACTGCATACCTTGCAGGAAAAATGCTTCAGCATGGGAAGAATTGCTCAAAGAATTACATCATTGCGTGGCATAATAAAACTGCTGTTCCGTGGAGTTTCTTTGTAGGTCCCATGAGAAGGGCGACACTAAAATTATCTTGCATATCAAAGCCACAGAGAGTCGTGCTACTAAACTTTGGCTTTTTGCAGAAGACACAGATGTTCTAATACTCTTGTGAGATGCTCCCAAGACTTCAGTTTTTGTACCTGCTACTAGGGAACAGTCTCTCTATATCCCTCAGGAATGCATTCCTAACGCTCAGACCACTAAAAGATGCCGTACTGTCAGATGCCCATGTCCTTTCAGGATGTGACTGTTACTGGAAGGTTGGCTGTAAAGACCAAATTGTCTTACTGGAAGGCAGTAAATTCAGCCTTTGAATTCTTTCCTCATTATAAAGATGCTCATAATGACAGATGGTCACTGATGAGGTCATACATGAACTAGAAGCTTTCAGATGCCAAGTGTACCATTTGAAAATCAGCATTACAACACTTGAAGGATGTGGTGGATGTTTTTGAAGAAGTAGACAGATGGCAAAACATTGCCACTGACAAGGGATGCATTTATACCTGCTATCAAGAGGGCAAATTATCAAGCAATAGAGTGGCTCTGGAATGATAAAGAACATCCCAAACTATCCTCCCCTACAGAGCATGGATGGATCTTAGAGGATGGACTGATCATACCAGTTATGTGTGAAATGCCATGGACTTCTGAATCAATCCTTCAGATAATCATATGCTTATGTGCAAAATCCAGATGTTCACTACCCTGCAAATGTTTGGACAGCTGCCTACTTTGTACAAAGAAGTGTGCATGTGGTTCAGACAAGGATCAGTGTGATCTTCCTAGCAATTATGTCCTAGACTCAGAGGAATCATAGAATCTTAGGGCTGGAAGGGACCTCATGAGGTCATCTAGTCCAACCCCCTGCTAAGAACAGGACCACTCCCACTAAATCATCCCAGCCAGGGTTTTTGCTAACTGGGCCTTAAATGTTTCCAAAAATGGAGATTCCACCACTTCCCTAGGTAACCCATTCCAATGCTTCACCAGCCTCCTACATGTTTTCAGTCTGACTTGTCAGTGCTAACTTTCCTAGGCTTACCAAAGATCGATCGATTGATCGACCGACCAACACACACACACACACTCTTTTAGGTTTTTCATATTTGATACCTTTTGAATTATACCTAACTTGAGCCATTTTTGATGACACTATTATTAAACTTTCCACAAACTGGAGGATTTACAGCTGGAATCTGGGGCGGGGTGGTGGGGGGGCTATGATTTCTCCCTCCCTTCATGCCACAGAGGGTGCCACGAATTTTTAAAAAATCAAATGACACCTCCCTTAGCTTTCTATCACTAACTTGCCCAGAGAACAAGATTTTACTACATTGTACTCCCAGACTATGCTACAGTGACAAGTTCCAGAGGGGTGGCCGTGTTAATCTACTTCAGTGCTTACCTTCACTCCAATATTCACTAACGCTCAAGAACCTCACTAATCCACATTCTTTGTAACACACACATCAGATGGCAGTAGTTCCACTTATCGGTATCAATGTATTGGTGATCGCTTTATGGAGCTCTCATATTCCTAATACTTCATTATATAATTACCAAATATATAACTGCTTTTATTAGCAACACCTGGATGCTCCAGACAAGATTTGCCCCCCCCCTCCCCATAACGCCTGTCCAATGCATAGTTAGAAATGGGGGAATTATAACATAAATATAGCTATGTGGGCAGGGGCGGATTACTGCATGGGCCAATAGGGTCCATGCTGGAATACTGCTGGTGCTGAGGGGCCGAGGCCACTCTGGCCCAGAGGCTGGGCTCTGCACTCCCCATGACTGGCTGCCCCCCTGCCCGCCCGCCCCAGGGTGGGCCAGCCATGTTAACTCCTCTCTTCTCTGCTCTGGGGAAGGGCTGGGGCTGGCTGACCGGAGCAGGGGGGGCAGGGCCCCTGGAGAGGACCACCAATGGGGGCCCAGGGCCACAGGCAGGAAGGATTTAATCTGCCCCCGTATGTGAGCCATTCATCTAAGAACAGCTGGCTGAAGTTTCAGTTACTTTTGAGTTTTTTTGCCCCTATTAGGATTAGCGTTATTATTTCAGGTAAGAGGTGGGGAAAGGGGAGCAGTGGAAGGGTATAGAGACCATATCGGGAATATTCATAGTTTGGATGAACCTCAAAACCAGTGGAAGTTCCATATGAGTGATGCACCATCAGCTTTAGTTCACTTTAGTCTGTTCATCACAGTATTTTTTAAAAAAAAAACCCAAAAACCCCAGCACTGTGAATGTTTACATTGCAGAAGTCTGAATGCACATAATCATTGTCTTGTTTCTACTTTTTAAGACAATCTACCTCCTGTGTTCCAAGTCCCTTCCAGCCAGCTGCTGACATTTATTGGAGAAAATTTTGTTTACCAGTTAATAGCAGTGGATCCTGAAGGGTCAGCTGTGCTATTCATCTTAGAGGCTGGGCCATTGGATGCCACGCTGTCTCCTGCTGGCCTTCTTATCTGGAAAGTCGATTCGGAAGAACCACAGATCTTTGAATTCACTGTGTCAGATGAATGCAATGCACAAAGCAGATACACGGTTGAGGTAGGAGGGGAATATTAAGAACAAACTTGTTTATCATGGCACTGGTTTAGTGCAGTTTCCATTATGGCTACTAATTTGTTACTGTCTTAAAAACTGAGACTTCAGCTATTTCTTAGTAAGTGCATATTACCCAGCATGGCAGTAATAATCAATTAATCAAATAAATATCTTTGAGAGCATAGAACCGATATATACAGTGAACAAGAGTTAATACTATTGATTGCTATTTGAAAGAACACTCTTGCACTGCCTCTTAATAGTTCATTAATCGGCTTTAAAATTCATAATCTACTTTTGGATATTTGGGAAAAAAAGCATAACTTAAAAGACCAAGTTTTAGCTTTAAAGGGAATATTATAACTCATTCACAATTATATTCAAAGGTACCTTGCTCTTATGTCATTATTCCACAACTTTGGTTTCTTGGCTCTACTGTAAGGTGTTACATTAATCCTGTGAGAACATGAGCTAACAAGGTGTATGAGAAAGGACACAGACTCTTAGCACTAGAGCAGTTTTGCTGATAAAGGATAATTGTTACATGCATAACATTTTATCCAAAATCATCATCCTTAGAGTTCTTAAAGAAATGGGGAAACTGTAACCTACATGTTACTGTGATGGGCATATTAGAAATGTATAGCTTGATTTGCTAGCTGGAATGGTTCCTATTAAAATTCTTTGAAATCTTGTCTTTGGAAGAACATAGCATAACTGTGCACTTCAAACTGTTCTCTATACTTGACATAGAGATTATCTAGGGAATGCATGCCTGCAAAGTATTAATGACAAACATGATAGACAGGCAAGCAGGTTTTTTTGTTTGTTTGTTTTTTAAGGTTATTTATCTCTTCTTTAAAAACTAAGTAATTCTGCTCTCAGATACTTAATAACAAGTGCTATTGTAGCTAACAGGAATTTATTCGCAGATTTGAGGTTAGACTGTGCCCCTAAATGATGGAAGCTAAAATCCAGCTTTCAGTAGTGTAAATGATTAGCTTCATGGTGAGAATAGCTCTCCGGAAAAACTATTTTGATTAGCAAGAAGGCTTTTCTCCCCATTAGTAATGGGTAGGAAGCAGATTTCAAAAAAATTTCTCATCCTATATTGGGATGGCAACTCAAAAAAAATCTCAAAAATTTTCACACACTTACAAAATAACAAAAAAAATCAGAACTTCTTGTTTTATTAATTTCTAGAATTTTAATTTTAACCTTTCCTTCTTCAATGTAATATTAATATGAATTAAATTTCTAAATGCAAAATTCTTTTGAATGAAAAACCAAAATGTTTTGCTTAGAAAACGTCAAAATTGGGCATTGAGAATTTTGAAACTTTTTGCAACATTTTTTCAAGTCAGGAAATTCATCAGAACCAATGCTTCCTAGCAAACAGCTTAGGTTTCAACAAATTGGCATTTTTTAATCAAAAGAAGTGTTGTTAATATGTTCCTGGCCACTCTACTTTTTCTAATGACATGTAGTAAGTTTACATTTCAAGTCAAAGCTTAAAAAGGTAAATAGATACACCTTTCCTCTATGTTTCATTAAGAGGAACATTTATTTATGGCTCCTTTTTGCCTTCTCTAGGTTTCAGTGAAGCCTTGCAACTGCAGGAATGGTGGGTCATGCGTTACCAATATTAACTTTCCTCCAGGAGTTGGTGAATATCTCTGCATATGCCCCAGTGGATTCGATGGGGACTTTTGCCAGGAAAATATAAATGACTGCAAATCAAATGCATGTGGGAGTGGCACATGTATGGACAGTGTAAACAGTTACACTTGTAAATGCCCAGCTGGTTTAGAAGGTAACACATCACTGCTTCTAACTCCTATCTGATCTGGTAGGGTCTGTGTTTAGTGGGTTTCAAACAGAGTATAGGATGTCCAAAACATCTGTCAAGTGGACTGAATGAATCCCTACTCTGCAGCCAGCCATCTCTCCCTTTCTTAGCTTAGGGCACGAAGAGAATGTATATGTACAGCTGTTGGTTTTCTGTGCTGAGGGAATAAAGCAACCCAGAGCTACAGCCCAATGAAATCAAAATGAAAAACGAGGTGCTAGAATAGATGACCTCAGCTTCTCCCCATCTGACTCCTCCTCCTCCATCCAAGCAGGAGATCTGAAGAGCCAAGATTAAGCAGATGGCCGTGTTTATGGGCTTGTGGGGCTGCACTAAACTGAACCAAGGAGCACTGTCAATGTTGTCTTAGGAGGAGCAGAAAAGAGGGCAGATCAGTGAATAAGATGGAAAGGGGCTGGAAAGGAGATACTGATGTTGGGGGAGAGGGAGGAAGAGCTGAGAAGTGAGCGAGAGAGATTAAGAGGTCTACAGTAGCAGAACCACAAGGGCCTACCTGAAGCCTCATTAGTCATCAGGCCTTAGTCAGGCACAACACCTCTGGAGTTTATAGACATATTGCTAGGACGGTGTACTCTTCTCTGCCTGGCTAGACACCTCTTCTGACCATTGTGTAGAGTGTACAGAGTCATTGTCCTATGTCTTCCTGGTCACCTTTCGGGTATCTGCTGCTCCAGAGGGTCCTAAGCAAGCAGTGATGCACACAATCATGAGTGCACATGCACGGGCCCTCATGCAGAATGCAGAAGTCAATGTGGACACTCACAAGCTTAGTGCTGACATTTACACTCCAATTTCAAAAATGGAAGCAATCAAGCTCACATATAAAGCACACATTAATGAAATAGATAGTAATGCTGCTATGCACTGGAAAACTAGTACCCTGCTGTTGGAAAGGTGACTAAGTGAGGTCAAAATGCACATTATGTGATCATTATAATTAAAAACTTCACTTCAGCTTAAGATATCCATTTTCAACTAAAGTCAGCCAGCAGATTTTTCTAAACTCTTATGAAAACAGACAACCCAGCTGCTCCTACCCCACATCCTCTCCTTCAGCAATTTCTTCACTGTTCCTTCCTATCTTCCCTTAAGCAACACACATCTGTTAAGATGCAGCAGGATTGAAGAGAGATATTTCTTACTGAGATGTGACAACTGATATTATTGAGGTGAAGACATAGCCTAAGATTCCCTCCCCTGGCAAACAAAGAAAATGCAGAGATATTCATGCTGTAATGCAGGATTTGTCTTGGTCAGCTTCCTTTGAAGTGAAGTATGCTCTAGCAAAGAAGATTCTGGGGAACATCTCAACCCCCTTCCTCCTCTCCTTTCCCCTCCAACACATGCTGTTAAAACTGTCAGAGCATTTCACCAGGTTGCATGCATTGTACTAACTCCAATGGTTTAATTGGAAACTGGCATTCTCACTGCAAGTTCTGTAGGAAAGGGGAAAGGGGAAGCATTATGCCAACTCCTTAAATAAAATAGATGAGACTGTAAAAGAGTGAGGGGCTAATAAAGGTGATACAGAGAAGAATCCCACAATCAAATAGACAAGTCAGCAAAATAGTAATTAGAATTAGGTCAAGCCTCAATTAATATCTTCATTAATGATCAAGAAGATGGAGTAAATAGCTGCTAACGATATTCACTGATGACTCAGAATGTAGGCTACATGAACAGCAGTGAGGGGTGAGAAAGGGCTTAGAGATATTTAAAAACATGGGCAGAAAATAAATGAGAGCTGAAAAATGCAATCCAATGTATTTGGGGAGGGTAAATTCAGACAGTCAGTGAAAGGAAGAAATTTTGAAAGAGACCTGCTACTTAAGACTGGGTAGGGAAAAGAAATTTAGAAAGGGAAAATGTAGGATGAATATCCAAAGAACATCCTAAGAGTGAAGTTGGTTGGAGCCTTCTATTGGCTGGTGAATAATATAGTCTCCCAAGGAGAGTAGGAGAAACCCCATTACTTGAGACTTTTAAAACAGGATTTAATAAAACATTCAGAAAAAGACTAAAGGGAACAGTCCTTCACTGGGGCCAGGGAGATGGACTAGCTGATGAATAAGTCTTTTCCATCTCTCAACTTTATGGGCCTGATTCTGATTTCATTTTCACTGGCAGAAATCAGGAGCAACTCTAGTGAAGTCAATGAGCCTGATTCTCCATGGAGTTGCACCAGTTTTATCCTGCTGCACTCATTCATGTGAAGAGTCAGCCCCACATGGTTATATGAGAATACAGACCTGTGATTCCATGTGAACCAACTTGTCGTCATAAAAGTTTGTTGTTAATAAATCCTTAAGAGGTATTTACAGTATAATTCAAAGAACACCCTGCTTCCACTTATATTTTGTGTGAACAATGGATAAACAGCAGATTGAAGAATATCCAACACTTGTTATTTTCTAACATATTATTATCCAGCATGTTGTTATTATGACTATGAAGCCATGGACGTATGATACCTGACTGTTGAAGGACATATTAGTCTTCATTGATCACATTTTTCTTGCATATTTGTATATGATATACATTGTTTTTGCTGTGTTTTCCTGACCTAAAAATACTAAAAACCCAAAGCAGCAACGAAATAAAGAAATGATGGAGTGAAAGAGAAATACATCACAATGTTTTAATAGCAGGTGAAAAATTATAAACAAGTGAATCTTAAAACCAACTGGGAGGCAGATGATTTTACTTTGAGGCAGGTTCTGACAACAATAAAATCTCATCCTTGATGTTGTGTTTATGTCTCAGCTCCCCAGAAAGCCATCAATAATCTAATGAGAAGGCAAAGCTATCATGCTCAAGTGACAACACCATTTCAGCATCAAATCTTTAGAAACGATAGTGAACAGGTAGTAGAAAGAAAATACAAACTCTTTTGAGAGTTTTCCAAATGCCATCTCTAGAGAAGAAACTTACTAAACACAGGATGCATTAATAAGTAGCTGAGATCCAAGTGAACTATATCCCTGCATTGCTGAATGTGACATCAGAGTCTGAGGGCTTGTCTATAGTGGGGGTGGAATTGTAACTGGATTTTAGGCTGTCGAATTACAGAAGGTGAAGACGAGTGATCACTGCAAATTGCTTGCTTGGGATTTCATGTCCCCACTACTCACATTACTTCCTGAAATGCATTATACTATGGGTAGTAGATATAGAGGCTTGTGGGGAGGCAGTCATCCATCCTCTGCTCACTCCCCTTCCCCCTTCGCTAAAGATTAAAAAAAGCAGGAAAAGCTTTCCTTGCTGTTTCTCTGCCACAGACAGAGAGGCGCAGTGCTGCATGTAGAGAGAAGAATTAATTGAAAACTTCCTTGGGGGTGTAGCTGCAGACAAAGGAGGAGCTATGTTGCTATGGTGAAATAGATTAGAAAAACCAGAAAAAAAAAAAGATTTAGGGCTACTCTCTGGCTACATGAACCTAAATTTGAATTGTAGATTTCAACCTCAGTGTTATGCCACTTGCAGGTGTTAGCAAGTTGAATTACACCTCCATTTTTTTCAAATTTAGTGCTCTAACAGTAGAGAAACAGGCTGCAGAAGGTCAAGGTAAGCAGCATTATGTAGAACTGCACTGTCAGTGTAGATCAGTTTCCAAAGGGATAGCCGTGTTAGTCTATTGTAGAAAAACAACAGAGTCCTGTGGCACTTTTAAAGATTAACAGATTTATTTATTGCATGAGCTTTCGTGGGAGAAAATCCCACTTCGTCAAACGCTTTGAAGATCTTAATGTACTTTGCAAATATTAATTCATTTACTTTCAACACCAATATTATCCCTACTTCACAGATGCCAAAATCAAAACACATCAGTATCCAGTGATTGGGAACAGAACCCAGGATATCTTGAATCCATCCTCAAGGGCAGTAACAATTACAAAACACCATAGTCAAATTCCAAAGGGGTAGCCGTGTTAGTCTAACACGGCTACCCCTTTGGAATTTGACTACATGGAGGGCACTGAATACAGCCGTTTGAAGTGGAAATCCATCAACTTCACAAAACACCATAGAGCCATCTATAAAATAAATTAAATAGTTCCTTAATTATTTTTTTTAAAAGCCTTTCCTAATTTTGTAATAAACTCAAGTTTTTCTTATAGTATATAATATAATCCCTCAGTGATATTATAGTCCTATAATTCAGAACATTACTCTATTACTTATTCTTCAGTATATTCAATAGGATCACACTCAAGAGTTTAGTCTTGTATCCTTCACAGTGGATCATTCCTCTGTAAATCCAAGATGACTGATATTTCCCTTTACAGAGTTTTGCTGGTTTCTGCTGCTTCCCCAAAGTCTCTAAGCCATGGAATGTGACAGACATTCTGGTTACTCCCCATGAACCTTAGCTACATTGTTCATATGCCCCTGAGATAGTCAGGTACTATTCTAAAACCAATACCTTTACCAGTTGATCTAATGTAATCTAATCCAATCCCACCTTTAGATTATTAAAATTAAATGAATTTTTAAAATCCAATTCAATTTTTCATTTATCTTTTTTATTTGTCTTTTGCAATTTTCTCAGATAATTCAGTATCACTTTGCTTATCAAATGGTCAGTTTAACTTTTTGATCTGTCTCCTTTTTAGTTTCCCCTGCACTAGCGCAGTGCTGTAAATTTAGGATTATGAAGACTGCAGGGAATGCAACACACACAATCTATTTGGTCTGAGTTTTACAGTGGTTTATTTTTAAAACACCTAAACACTATCCCAAATTTGCTTTGAGGGTGTCCATTTAAAATACATTATAATAGAAGAGCATGAAAAATTCAAAAACCATCTGGTTATTTTGTAAACTTTATTCCAAACAAATCCTATTAGGTTGACAAGCAACAAGCTGTTAATAATATGACTCAAATAGAAAACACCAGCACCGCATATCAGTACATAGCTCTCAACCTGCTAAAGGCCAAATGGTGATACTGGATTTTTAAATATATGACAAAGATCTCAAATAAAGGACATAAAAAAAAGACGCAAAAACTTGAAATGAATCTTCATTTCCTTAGCCTATCTGAAGTTTTCCACAAGCAGTCTAAGTTCAACAGTTCTTATGCCAATAACTGACAGTAATAATAAACAGTAAAATAACAGCAGATTTAAGTGAGACTGGGGAATTTGGCTCTAAAATGAGTGGTGTACCCTGTAATGAGTTTACAGTCGAGAGGTAAGCCTCAGTCTACTTGAACATTTTAGCTAAGGAATAAACACAATCTTTCCTTCTTATTAACGTCCCCTTTGTTTTTGCCATAGGGCTTACTTGTCAGGAAGATGTGAATGAATGTGAAGAGAACCTTTGTTTTCCTGGAGTGTCTTGCATAAACACCTTTGGATCTTATGTATGTGGAACTTGCCCCAGTGGAATGGTGGGGGATGGTAAATCTTGCAGATGTAAGTGTTTTGCATGATTTATTTATACAGGCAGATAAAAATTAGGGCCCAGTTCCATTTCCACTGAAGTTAATGGGAGTCTTGCCATTCACTTTTATGGGAGCAGAGCCAGATCCTTAAATACCCAGACTAAGCTAATCTAGTATTACCAATTTGAGTATTCAGTATAGCTGTATGTATTGTGTGTATTGAGTATACAGTGTTAGCTGTAGATGTTGGTTTTTTGCTGGTGTTTAAAACCTTTATTTTAATACAAAGCCCTACAGGGGTTGTATGATTATTTTTCAAGTGTTATCTGTGTGATCTACCTGTCTATTGCCATGGCATTTGTTCTCTGGATCTGACTTAGTGTCGATCCACTAGTCACCACCTCTAGCCTATTTCACAACAGTTTTCTCCCTTAAAACCATGTTGGGATGAATGCAGAGCCCCTTCCATGATGCACACAGGTTGTGGATAGGGTAACCAGACTTCCTGATTTTATAGGGACAGTCCCGACATTCAGGGATTTGTCTTATATAGGCACCTATTATCCCCATCCTGATTTTTCAGTTTGCTATTTGCTCACCCTAGTTGTGGAGTCATCTCTAAAAGATTGCTCTGTTTCCATGCTGGGGGGTAGCAGAGAGCTTAAATGGTAAGAAAGCACTTACTTGTGCAGGCCCTTCACACATACCTGAATTTCACCAGTGTTTGCAATACGGTATGCTATTCTCAGCTATGCTAACCTCACGCTTGGCACAGCTGGTGGGACTCGGAGGAAGGCAAAGGTGGCTCTAAGCCATCTTTATGTTGTCCTGTGTTCTTGGGGGCAGCCAGGGGCCACACCAATCCCTACTGAAAATTAAAACAGCCTTGTGCCAGCTAGAACATTCTCCTGGAGACAATTAAGCCCGCCAGTTGAGTGCACTGGGCTCCACCTCCACTCCCCTCTGACACTGGAATGCCTCTGCTCCCAACTGGACATAAAACCAGGCCCAGGTGAGGTTTTATAGCAGCTCAGGATTCGACCATGATGGGAAATCCTCATCAGTCTCCTTGGAGTGGCTTAAAGTCACTTTGTGCAACTCAAGGAGTGCAAAGGGACCCTCCCACATGCAAAGACTATAACCCATTCTGTCTCTCTACTTTTTCCATTTGCACATACACAGTTGCTTATCTTCAGTAAAAGGAATATTTGTGGGGGAGATAAATCAATGATCGACGTTCTTTTGTGTTTCCAAAAATTTCAAGCAGCATGAGATAAACTTATTGAGATGTCTTCTCTTCCTTTAGTTGTCTATAAAAGAAAGCTACTGGGTATTTCTGTGTGTGAAAAACTGATCTATAATTGAGGAACCTTGAAATCAATGTCCTGTATTCTGTCAGACTTATTGAGTCTTCCTTCAGTTAAATTTACACTTTTCTCTGATACAAATGTTTGCTGACTCTATTACTCGATCAATTCGAGTAATTCCAATGCTGCCTTTGTGTCTGCTTTTCTTTTTTGCATTTTTGGTGTTAATCTGATTAGTTGTTGGGGGAGGGGAGATTAAAGAAAAAATAGTACGCCTTTGCATTCTCATTCAGTTCTTTCAGTCATGTGACAATTTAAAAAAAACCCATAGAATCACTTTCCTCTAAGTAAGGATCTTTTTTAGAATGATAAAAACCTATTGTTTCTGTCTCTGCTTCATTGTAGTCCCAGCCTAGAACTTCACACAGCTCCTTCTTTCTGGCTTCCAGCTATAGATTGAACGAACACACACACACACACACCCCCCCCCCCCCCCCCCCGTCCAGGAAATTGATATTTTTAAAAGCCCAGTGACTAATCCTTTCATTTTACTTATCTATGAACATATATAGGAGTGTCCAATGTGCAGTTGTTAAATCAGAACACAGACTCCTACAACATAGCTTACAGCTACATATATTTCATATCGAAATGTGGGTCAGAAACAATGTACGTCCCAGCATTCAATGTGGCATCTTCATCTGAGTAGCCAGGCTCCATTATACACTCGAACTTAAGGACCTCTTTGCCAGCTGCAAGTGTCTCTCTCACTTTGGCATAGTTCATGTGGTTTGGGACAACTGCATATTTTCTTACAACTTTTGTACCAAAGTCCTGCTACCTTTCAACAGCTGATTCGTTTGTTTATGGTTGGCTTCCAGGCTAAACAAATTTGGGGATTATTTGATTTACTGTTGCTGGTGGTTTTTATCATCAGTCACAGCTAAGTGCTAACATCTTGCTTCCCTGACCTCCATGTTTCCCTATTACAGCTAAGG
Source organism: Pelusios castaneus (assembly GCA_007922175.1). Taxonomy (NCBI): domain Eukaryota; kingdom Metazoa; phylum Chordata; order Testudines; family Pelomedusidae; genus Pelusios; species Pelusios castaneus. The sequence continues at coordinate 18,153,375 of ML685777.1, read as the reverse complement.
CCACTGCCAACATTACAGAAGATTTCGTTACTGGTAATAACAACACCAAAGGTGAACTGAACACGATAGAAAGTGAATGGCCAAAGAAAGTTCCTGCAATTCAGAGCGCTAACACTAGAGATTCACACAGTAAGTCATAATATTTGTGCTCGGACATATTTCTTTTCAGATTTGCAGTACATGTACAAAGACTTCATATATTTTACATTTCTATAAACACAAATAATTGTTTCCAGTGCATCATAATAGAACAGAGTCAAATACAAAAACAGAATATACAAAAAAAAAATTGTATTAGCACTTGTAAATGTGATGTGGGTATGGAACCATTAGAGCGGATAAGATTCATGATAGTTAGGGAGTTGAGTGAACAGCTGATCTTTCGCTCTGATGGCCAAACCAAACTACACTAGAAAACTTTTTTTTAACAAATTAAAATTGTTTTGGGTCAAGCAAAATATTTTTTTCCACCCAAAACAATTTTTTTTTCTTTTTACCTTTTTTCATTTAATTTAGCTCTGGGTGTTTTACCTTTGTTTTGTTTTTAAAGAAATCTAGCTAAATTTCACAATGAAATGTCATATCTATATGAAAAGCTGAAATGTTTCATTTTAAAAATGTCAAAACAAAACATTTAGGGTTAAAAAAAAACAATTTCTAACCAAGTGGTCACCAAATTCAATCCAAGTTTGAGAATAGTTTTGGTTGACCCAAAATTGAATTTTTCAGTGAACAAACTTTTCATTGAAACTCTTTCCAGCTGTAGATGGCCTAGCACAGAAATCTCCAATCAGGCCTATCTGTGAAGGAACATAATCACTCCACTTTTGCTGCCATTAAAAAAGACGAAAGTACTGATGCTTAATAGGAAGTTAACCTAATCAGGCTGCCAGCAGTCATCTCCTAGAATCTGTGTCTAGCTCTGTGATTAAGAAATAACTTCAGGCATGCAAGAAATCTAGATTCAAACCACATAGTAAGAATCTATTTTGGATTTTTTTCCCCCAAACCCTGTAGCTGAAGGAGAGAAGGGGAGAATATACCTCTCCCAAAACCTTTGTGCCTCCAGCAGACATCATGCTACCCAGAAAACCAAGTATGCAGTAGACTGGACAGTGGTCCACCCTTAGCAGGGGAATTCTTCATTCCTCTTATGCTGGTATTACACTGCAGACTGGCTTGGGCCTGCCTCTTTGGGATTTATAGTAAACTCAAGAAGCAGAATGAGAACTGTGACTGGCTGTTGTTCAGGGCTTCACATGGGGGAAGTGTTTCTTGTGTCCTCTTACTCTTCTGTGCACCTGTACACAGCTAGCCACTATCCAAAGTAAGTCTGCACATTGCGTAGACCATATAAATCCATACATATTTCAGTTCACTTAGTACTTGTTCTTTTGCAACCAATGTGGAGAATTAACACTGAAGATATTTGAGTGTCATGATCTAAACCCCAGTGAACACAGTTTAAAGAGAAATACCACCACTCTTCAGACTTTATGCATCTTTTGTTATCTGTTGTAGGCCCCCTACTTTCAACTTCACTTGTCATCCAGTGACACCAGCTAAATCGCCAGATTATTTAACTATGTGCAAAATTAAATGAAATAATATAGCTTTATGTCACTTAATGTTGGACTTTCCTTGGAAATGTCTAGGTCAGAACCATATTATTTTACAATATATTACTGAAGGTAATGTATGTGTATGGCAAGGTTTGCCAAATAGATGCCAATGGGTTTTTTTTAAAAATGCAGTTTCTCACTCAGTTAATCTTTCACTTATGCGGAAAATTACAATTTCTATTCTGCCCATGATAAATGCCAAGCAAGTGAGTAATAAACTTTAAAACACGTAATTAGAGGACTAATAAATCTGACTTTAATAAGAAACAGCTGTTCTGATACATTGTGCCTTTAGGACATGCTTATGTTTGGCACAAGATTTGGGGAACATTGTAAGTTAATTATATTTTAAAAGAATAGAAGTAGCGTGAAGACTTGGCTGGGTTTATATAGACACTGTCTCACTTTTAATGCAAATGTAATTTACTTTTAATGAAAATTTAATTTAATAAAGAAAAGTTCTTGGATACTTTTTAGGTCACACAGCACCTCTCCCACCTATTACTTCCTGTGCCAATAGGCCATGTTTCCCCGGAGTCTTATGTGTCGATCGTAAACCTCCTGAGATTGGATACATTTGTGGTCGATGTCCATCAGCCTTTTTTGGAAATGGCCGAATCTGCATACAAGTTCCTAGACCAGGTGCTTTTTATCCTTGGGGGGGGGGGGTTTAAAAATGTGGGGGGAGGTAAGGTTAAGAGGAAATGTAAGTGTTGTCATGTTATATTGTGACATCCTGTATGTCATTTTTATGTGTAATGTTCAATCAGTCAAAACTTTTGGTTTGAATCTAATTTGGAATGCAACTACAAAAGTCTCACAATCAGAAACACTCTTGGCTCTCTGTCTGAGTGGAGATAATCCAGAATCACCAGGCTGTCTGCGCCCAGAAATAGTTTTGTGGTGAAGGACTTCAGAGTGCCAAAGTACTGAAGAATCACCCCATCTTCATTTCTACCAAAGCACAAACATAATATTTCAAAGACACGTTGAGCCATTTTCAAATCAGAGCAACAGATGATTTGTGTCAACAGCACTCTGTCCTCCTTCCATCCCTTCATCTGTTACAAGACATCTGTATACCAAATTGACCTGTAAGGAAGATGGTAAGCAAGGAGGCATGCAAAAGTGACTGTATCAATAGCTGAGGGCAAAGGATAATTAAAATCGCCAAACAACTTTTCAATCATGTTCCATGGGCTGAATAGTTTTCTGCCTGGGGAGTTCTGAAACTCAATTGATCTCAGAGGTGAGTCATTAGAACTTCTCTGCTCTGATGGAAGAAAAGATGGACCCTGACCTCAAATGGGAGATAACAGTAGTGCATCTGACCACACAAAAGGGTCAAAACACCAATCAGCCATCATCAGAACTTGCTTTCCAAGCTTAATGAAATTTACCCAATTCTGTCTAATCTTTAAGATCCTTTTTCCTTTCTTATTGCTTCCTATCCAAAATGAGCTAACTGAAGAACTCGGGTTTCACTGAGGATTTTTAAAAATTGTCTTCAATCTTCAAACTGAACCCTCTTGATCTGAAGCTATCCTTTCAAGCCTCGTTCTGACAAACCCAAGCCCCCTCCAATAACTGTTACAGATCAATGGTTATATTTTAGTGAATGTTATCAAAGAGGAAGAAAATTTGCCAATTAGTTTAGGCCTCATCCAACCACTTTGAACGGCACATTGATTTTAGCCAGTTTCCCTGAATTTACAGGTCACGGGAACAAAACCAAACATCTGGACCTAAGGGTTATGGTGGACGGGAAGATGAATATGAGCCAAGAGTGTGCTCTTGTTGCCAAAAAGGCCAATGGCATATTAGGCTGCATCAGTAGGAGTATTGCCAGCAGATCGAGGGATGTGATAAGTCCCCTCTATTCGACACTGGTCAGGCCGCATCTGGAATACTGTGTCCAGTTTTGGGCTCCCCACTACCGAAAGGATATGGACAAATTGGAAAGAGTCCAGCGGAGGGCAACAAAAATGATTAGGGGGCTGGGGCACATGATTTATGAGGAGAGACTGAAGGAACTAGGCTTATTTAGTCTACAGAAGGGAAGACTGAGGGGAGATTTGATAGCAACCTTCAACTACTTGAAGGGGTGCTCCAAAGAGGAGGGAGCTAGGCTGTTCTCGATGGTAACAGAGGACAGAACAAGGAGCAATGGTTTCAAATTACAGCTGGGGAGGTCAAGGTTAGATATTAGGAAAAACTTCCTCACTAGGAGGGTGAAGCATTGGAATGGGTTACCTAGGGAGGTGGTAGAATCTCCATCTTCAAAGATTTTTAAGGCCCGGTTAGACAAAACCCTGGCTGGGGTGATTTAGTGGGAGTGGTCCTGCTTTTTAGCAGCGGGTTGGACTAGATGACCTCGTGAGGTCCCTTCCATCCCTATTATTCTATGATCTTTCCTCTCCTTTCAAACAAAGAGCATGTAGATGTGATGATATGTTACTAAGTTAGTCAGAGTCACAAAGACAGATATTGATTGTTCTATAACTTGGTAAGGCTCTAAAAGCTGATGAGCAAAATAAAGAATTGTGGATATACATAAATTGTCCTTCGTTATTGTTGCACAGAGTTGTACCTGGCTGTGGTAATGAAATATTAGGGTACATAATCTATGCCCTTAAGGTCATTCAAATGTTATTGCATAGACCATTGCATGCTTTCTACAGTCTAGGTATTGTACCGGTATTGGTACAACATACTGATAAGGTAAATCAAATACACTTCTTGCATTCTACTTACAGAATTACTATTGAAGAAGTAGTATGTCTTCTAAAATGGAATTTATCTAGGAAATGATGTTTATGATGATTCATGCATGCTGTTCATGGCTACAAGCAAGATTTAGCACATTTCCCCTATATCTAATTTTAAAACTAATAAACATTTCTTTTAAAAGCAATTTTTATATCAGAGATTGCATAATCCTGGAAGGACGGGGGGTGGGGTTAGGGGTGACTTCAAGGTTCAGCTTAAATAGGACCAGCCTGAGTATTTCGGGATGGGTTAGCAAGATGATTCTTTGGATACATCTGAACTTTAAACTAACCTGTTTTATGTAAGTCATATGGGTGACAGAGTCTTTACTACTCTCCTCAGCCTCTACTAGCCCACTGGCTTGTTCCTTTCAACTTTAGCAGTCAGAGAATATCTTTTAAAATATCGGCTTAGATTTCTGGCCTTTTTCATTGCAAACATTGGCATCTAAAGTAGGCACCTATATCAAAATGGCCTCATTTTTTTCAAAGATCATCCTAATCTCAACTTCAATTGAATTCAATGAGAGCTGCGCGTGCTCAATAATTTCTTCATAATTTCAGGGATTTCTCAGTTGTCTGTATTTCTCTTATTTCTTGTGTATGTTGGATAAGAGGTAAATACCTTTTATCTTTTGCAGATGACATGGACGACTGCTTCATTCTTTTGTATTTTTATTGTACCACGTATCTTGATTTCATTTTCAATACAAGTGCCCTTGTATAAATTAATGAACAAGTATATTTCAAGGTAATAAGAAAGTAGTTTTCTTTAGTATGTAGAAACAAAGAAAATAGCTATAGCAACTAAGCTGAGGAAAACAGACTTCAAACAATCACATTTGTGTCTTAATTTATATCCAGAATGCTAAACTTATCTTCCTTGCACAAGTGCTTAGTTGGTTTAAGCAGGCATACTAAATAGTACTTGATGTTTAAAAGATATAATCTGAAAGTTTTTAATTAAAATTTATGTACATTTGTGGATTATGGTTATGAAATCCCCCTGGTTGAATAACAACTTCTCTGCCTTGTAACTTGTAATACCATTCATTCAACAAAACATACAAAATTCTCTCCAAGTTGCTCAAGTGCTTGAGAAGGTACTGAGATTTCATACCAGTTGTTTTCAATGGCAAAACATTTAATCTAAAGCTCTTTGTGCTAATTCTGATTTTCATTTTTTGCTGGATGGTTTTGACTTGTGTTATATTCAATTGTCATAACTTAAGGATTAAGGGATAAGTATGTTTTGATACAAAAATTGCCCATCTTTACTAAAATGCCTTTGTACATTAGCTGACGCAAAAAGATGCTATTTCATGCCTACTGATTTTTTTTCCTAAAACAGTCGCTGATGAGAAGACACACATTCATAGCTTTCCATTGTGATTTATAAATACCAACATGCCATTTGTTGACCACTGATATGTGGTAGGAGTTAATCTACTCATGTACTTAAGTTACAGTTAACACCATAATGCCAGATTGGTTTCTGAGCTCTATTTACCTACCGTGTCAAGAATACAAGCCTAATTCTGCTCTCACTTGTTACATTTTTATTTCTAGTTTACACTTTAATTTATATATGGTTTACACCTAAATAGATTTCAGTGCAATACTGCTTTATTTATACCATTGTAACCCTGAGGACAGTCATGCCCTGTCTCAGAAATTGGATGAGGTCTCATGCCCTTGGGGAACTTTATTGTTTTTTTTAAAAGAGAAATCTTTGTGTTTATTTTGTTAGTTAAAATAAAAAGCACAAACAAGCTCCTATTTTATCACAAATAAACAAAAAAACCCAGTAACCAAGAGTTTGTATTTAGTAGTAGTGTCAATATCCCTTATTTTTCTGGTAGTGTAATGAAAAGGAAAGCCTAAGACATTGAATCCCATTCAGACTTCACTCTAGCTAGTCACTACTTTCTCCCTTGGCTAAAAAAACTATCACTTCTTTGATTGGCAGAGGGGAGCATATTAAACGAAAACCTACAGTATCACTGGTCATATTATGACATTTGGCTTCACAAGTAGGAAAGCCAAGATGTCCTAATGTGAGGTAGCTGTGGCCCTATTGATATTGCATGTTTCAGTGAGAGTCCTAGTCAGATGCTACAGGTATGTGTCTAGTCTGGTTTAATCAGTCAGAGTCATAGCAGTATCCACTCTCTTCGCTTTTGTTAGCAGGTTGGGGGGCTAATTGTCATCAGAAAAGATTTATTCTTTTCCCGTTAGTAAATCAGCAATTTTACTGGACAAAGCAGCGCCACATCCATCACTGATAATGGGCTGTTTGCTCAGAGCCACCTCTTTGTGCTGCTTCTGGTCTAGGGAGCGGAGATCAAGGAAAAGGATTATTTTATCATCTTCATAACTGAGGTATGCTCCCTTGCTTTCCGTTTTCAAAACTATTGCTAACATGCTAGCTAGCGTGGTTAGTTTACAGCATTAGAGATATTTGGCACTTGATGTGTTTTGTATTCGCGGGCTATTGGTTATTTTGACGTAACCATTATTGTGCCTTGTTCCTTTGGGGCATGATTCTGAATTCAGTTCAACTTTAGATCTGTCTGGTTTTAATGGATTTACTTCTTATTCAGGCCAGTGTGAGACCAGAATCAGTCCACTATTAAAAAAGCAAATCAAACATTTGAACATTAAAACTTAAGAGTATATATTAAAAACCTGATGCTAACAGTATCATTTTAGATGAACATGCTAGTGTTACAGTTACTATCTTTACTGAGATCTACTCACAGCCAAGGAAAAATAAACAACTCCTGAAAACTAGCGAGGTCTGAGCTCCGGTCACCAATCTAAGCTTTCAGTCTTGCAACTGACTCCAGCTGGAAGGACCTCTTCCCCAGTGCAGAGCCACGTAAGACTGTGTCTTAAATAAATAACCAAAGAACTTAAAGGACCTGATTCCTCTATTTCATTGCAAACAAATTGGTGAACCTTCACTAAAAAACATAATCAAGGACTTAATTCTTGTCTCATTTACTTTGTTGCAGATCATAAGTAAGACAATTGAAGACATTCCATTAAGACAATTGAACCATTCTGATGTGAGCAAAATAAAACTCGATCATGGAAAAAGTTGTAGAGATTAAAAGATTTTTAAAATATGCATGTCACGCATAGAGAAGTATTAAAGAGGAGAATATAGATACACAAGGACTAAGATAGTGCTTAGCAATCATTAACTAACTTATCCTGACACCATCCCTGTCAACTAAATATATAAATTGCAATACTCACCTACATAGCAGGAGTATTTTCAGGCTTAATTTATTAATATTTGCGTAGTGTTCAGAGATCTTTATAAGGAAGGCAATATAAAAGAGCAAAATAAATAGTACCTTATACACTGAGGGAAATTGTACCACAGTGGTTAAATAGCATAATCAAAATCACACAGCATAATGAGTGAGAAAACCGGAATTAGAATTCTTAAGTCCCTGGCTGTCTGTACCATGCTCCATCCTTCAGACCCGTTGTACATCATACTTCGGGTTTACCATTTGCTAAATTCAACCCAAAGGACAAAAATATGTACCACAATCTTTTGTGCTATGTTGACACATCATAAGCTAATGGGACACAATGGCATCAGAACTGTTCTAACACTGCATCAAAATTTCATAATAGGATGGCATTTAATGAAAGTGGTTCTGAGATCCCTGAAGGAGTCACAGCACTCTGTGTGGGACGCCAGATAACTGCAACAGTATAAAGATGACCCTGGAAGTGTTGCGGTGGGTGACAAGTCTGGCTTTCAGTGCATGTTTAGGTGCAGCTAAAAGCAGTTTCCTGTTCATCTGGAAAGAATCTTCTAGCATTTCCAATTGCTTTTTCCTTCTTAGTGATAGCTAATATTTTAGAGGGTATTTCCAGAAGAATATCAAGGGAAGTTTCTATAGTATTCTATGACCCAGATATAACACCCTAAAGTAGACAGAGTGGAAAGAATATGTTTAGATAATTTAAAAGAAAAATGGTTTCCAGCTTTGCTTTTCCATATACTCTATCAATCTAGAATTTAATTCTGCCAGTCCAGATGATATATTTTGCAAATGATATACCTCAGCATCAGGAGGCCAATGAAGCATCTGTCATGAAACCGCCAGAAAGAGGACAAAGCTATATGCTATGGATAATATTTACATTCAATCAGATCAACTCGTATAGATTACATTGCTTTCCTACCAAGTTGGCCATTTTTTTGCTTAAGCAATCACAGTTGTCATGACGTTTAAGAGGTAACAACAATTCAGTCTCCAAACAAATCTAGAGAGGACAGAGGCCCTATAGTTTGCTGCAGTGACAGAACTGAGAGCCAGCTAATTTCCCTTTTTCCATTTTCAAACCCCTTTAATCATATAGTAGTAATATCATGCAGCTTTTAAAGGGAGCTGTTCCTGTCTTCTTAAATATGATCAAGTTGCAGTTTTGTTAAAGCCACTTAAAATTACAGATAATTCATTATTGGGCCAAACTCCTGGCCTCATTAAAGTGAAAGGTGGTTTTTCTATTACTGAAGAAGTAAGAGCAGCACTAAAGCGGGGAAAGGGAAAGAGTTACAAGCATTGTAAAGAAGAGTAGAACTTAATGTGAAATACCTAGACTCTCTAGAACCACAGTATACACATAAGGCCTTCACTTCCAAAGTTTAGATTGCCTTCCATGCAGCTTATTGTGGATGAGATTTTTTTAGAATGAGACCCTAAAAACCAAAGCCCTGTCTGCTGTAGGTGTTGTCATTATCACCAGGTATTTGTCATTAGGGCAGGGGTTTGCCTCACTGTCTTTAGCCAAAGTTAATCAGATCTAGGCTGTGACTGCTCAGTCGCACTAGTGCATAGTTATACACAAGAGTAGCTCCATTCACTTCAGTGAATCTATTCATGGAATGAGACAACATTCAATGTAGAAAAATGCACCAGAATCTGGAATAAATAGGTACATTTCTGTAGATAGACATACTATATTTAAACAATGACATGAATACTGTATGTAGCTTACAAAACACTATTAGGTCTTTTGGGATGAAAGGAGATCTATACATACAAAATATTATGAGAAGAATTTCAAGGACTTTTTTTTTGTATTTTGGAAATTATTAGAGGGTGGTTCCCCGCCCATTTATTTAGGGGAAAATCAGTGTATAGGAGCCTCTCACCGAGAAACAAGAACCAGTGGTCTATAAATAGTGTGACTGCTGAAAAACCACTCAGATTATTTAAGTGTCACCATTCTGACTAAAGACAACAGAATCCTGTGGCACTTTTAAAGACTAACAGGTTTATTTATCGCATGAGCTTTCCTGGGAGAAAATCCCACTTCGTCAGATGCTTTGAAGATGGGAAATTTACAGAATGGGAGGAAATTAAATGCAGGGGAGTGTATGACATAGGATCAGGTCAGGCTGTAACAGCAAATCAAAATAGGTGTTAGGATTCAAACACTGGGGAACAGCACATAGAGGAAGGTGAGGTCAAATCACCTGTTGTAATGAGAGAAAAATCCATAGTCCCTGTTTAACCCCAAGACAACTGAGTCAAATTTGCATATATCCCTGCAACAGACCACGCTGCCAACTTTGCCCTCATATCTACACTGAAGACACCATCAAAGAACCAAATCAAGCCACCTACTCCATCAAGGGCTCGTTCCCCTGCTCATCCACCAATGTGATTTATGCCATCATGTGCCGGAAATGCCCCTCTGCCTTATATATTGGACAAACAGGACAGTCTCTGCGCCAAAGAATAAATGGACACAAATCTGACATAAGAAATTGCAACACTACAAAACCTGTAGGGGAACACTTCAATCTCCCTGCTCACTCCCTTGACGACTTGTTAATAGCTGTGTTGAAACAGATGAATAACAAATCACAGCTTCAAAGAGAAAAAGCAGAACTCGAACTTATATGCAAATTTGACTCAGTTGTCTTGGGGTTACACAGGGACTATGGATTTTTCTCTCATTACAACAGGTGATTTGACCTCACCTTCCTCTATGTGTTGTACCCCAGTGTTTTGAATCCTAACACCTATTTTGATTTGCTTTTACAGCCTGACCTGATCCTATGTCATACACTCCCCTGCATTTAATTTCCTCCCATTCTGTAAGTTTCCCATCTTCAAAGCGTCTGACGAAGTGGGATTTTCTCCCACGAAAGCTCATGCGATAAATAAATCTGTTAGTCTTTAAAAGTGCCACAGGATTCTGTTGTCTTTGTACAATAGACTAACACGGCTACCCCTTTGGAATTTGACATTCTGACTAAGAGGTTCTACTTACTGTTTTTATTGTGCATGGTCTTGGAAACCTCAGATTGGACGCAGCAAATCCAACTATTGGCTCACTAAGTTTGAGGTTCTTCCTTGAGCATGGACAAGATCTAATGCTTCAAAGGAAAGGCAAAAATTCCCCCTTATGTCTCTGATCAATTTTTTCTCTCCAATTATATTATCTAAAAACAGAATCAGAAAGACCTACGAACTTGGCTCCCACTTGTTGTGGTGTCAAATTTTCAACAGGCCCCAACTGCTTTCAGGTCACCATGGAAACTCCTGCTTTTCTGAAAAAAATAAAATCCTTGATATCCTCTCAGAGTCTAAAAAGAGAAAGGATTAGATGTAACACCAGTACCACTGCTATTGGCGTGTATCTGGACGATGCCCTTTCTTGCCTGTGTCATTATTCCTTTCAAGTAGAAAAATATAAACACTTAAAATGATGATCTCAGAATAAAATATGGCAGGAATGTTGTCAGTAGATTTCTAAAGCTGAGAAGCTTTTATAATAGCTTAAAGTGTCTAATATTTTATCCAGCAGTGAATTATAGCTACATATCTATACTTGAAAAATCCTTGCATTTAGGAAGAGAGATTCTTGAGGTATATGGCAAACCTCAAATTCAGCACTAATGTTATGAGTAATTTATATCTTTCTCAAATGAGATTTAGGGTTGTCTGGCACCAGGTTTGGAACCTGAATCAATAGTATTTCTCTTGATAGACCAAATTGGTTAGTTGTTGATAAGAGTAAATAAATCTGTTAGTCTTTAAAAGTGCCACAGGACTCTGTTGTCTTTCTACAATAGACTAACACGGCTACCCCTTTGGAATTATACTAACATTGTCCATAAGTAAAAATGTCTTGTGCTGTTTTTGGTTGACCAGTTAGTTGCCAACTAGTTCTAGCTAAAAACTCCATAAAAGTTTCAGCTTGTATTCAGAAAAACTATTATCTAATAGTTTATTTTTTTAAGGGTGATTGTCCAGTTGAAAGTAATTGGGAAATTGTGGGGAATTATATAAAGGAAAGATCTCACTGAGGGCATTTAGACATGCTTATGTGATATTAAAAGACACTCATTATTAGTCTTCAACAAGGAACAGTTCAGATAATTTCTTGGCTTTCATATGTAAAGTAACTCATTTTTATGTATTTACCGCTCAAAACAATGTAATTGTAATTTTGGGCTATTTAATACATGAATTAAATGAAAGGAGAAGTTCAATAAAATATTCAAATTTAAACCATTTTTCCTTTGAAGAGAGATTATGAATTTTCTTTTGAAGAAACATTATGAATTTCCTCTAAAACCTGCTATTAAAGTTCTGAGGCAGTCTGCATGGCAATAGACAGGGGCTCTGCAGATGGGATCCAGGCTGATCTAAGCCTGTAAGAATATATCAACCTGTCTAAGCCAAGAGAAAGAGTATGAAGGCCCATGAGGCATCAGATAAGAATACTGTTTTTATTAATTTTTCAGACACTCATATCAAGCAGAAGTGGAATATATTGCTAATTCCAAAATACAAAATACAATTTTCTTTTTGCTACCGTCTTTCCTGAAATCTGTATCCTAACATTCTTTACATAGTTGCTGAAGTAATATAACTAAAAAGTTATTTAAATATTAATTAAATAATAATAGCAGAGGTCTTGTCATAGACAAGAGGGATATTGTATGTTAAGATTTGAAATGTGCTGAGGAGACAATGAAGCAAAGAGTGATACTGGACAAGCTGTTCCAAGAACTACAGAAAACAAGAATCTTGTCCCAAAAGGCGGGGTTGCCCACCATCCATAAATTTACAGGTAGTCTGTAAAAAAGTTTGCAGTTTTCCCACAGGCATGAGTCCGTAATTAAAAGAAAACTGTAAAAATCTCCCAGCATGCAGGACTCACTCAGGTAGCACAGGAGGTGTGGGACAGCTTAGCATGGTGGTTGGATATTAGGAAAAACTTTCTCACTAGGAGGGTGGTGAAGCATTGGAATGGGTTACCTAGGGAGGTGGTGGAATCTCTGCCTTTGGAGATATTTAAGGTCCAGTTAGACAAAACTCTAGCTGGGATGATTTAGTGGGAGTGGTCCTGCTTTTAGCAGGGTGTTGGACTAGATGACCTCATGAGGTCCCTTCCAGCCATAAGAGTCTATGATTCCATGAATTGAGCAACTGGATGCCTCCTCCTGGGTTCTGGTGCTGGAAGACTTCTGTTTCTATGTACGTTATGCAGCCCAGCATACATAGAAGTGGAAGGAGGTGGCATCCAGCTGCTGCAGAGGCAGGACTCCAGCACCATCCAGGAAGCTGTGAGAGCCATGGTTTGATCAAGGGGGCAAGAAAGGGAGCAGGATCCAGGTAGATGGGACAGTGGGGCTGATGCAGGGGCAAGGGTCAGACACACTCCAGCATTGCCCTTAAGTCACCAGTGCTCAGCAAATGCTTTAACTTCTCTCCATGGTGGTGCTGGGTCGAGTCAGGGGCCCCTTTGTGCAGCCAGATTCCTGTTGCACACACCCCATTGAACCCATCTCCATGCGACGAGTCACAGAGCTTCAAGGAGAGGCTGCTTCTGCATCCAGAATGCCTGGCTGAAAATCCACAGGGCACAGATGAAAAAGATGCACAGGGAACCCCTCTGTGCTCCCTGGGGGGGATGCATGCAACATTGCCCCTCTAGCCCGCAATCCATCCTGTGGCAAGATCCCTGCTACTCATCCCCAGAGCTTTCCCCATTGCTCTCTAATGTTCTCTGGCCCAGCATTCCTGCCTTTATTCTCCTCCTGCCCCTCGCCACATATCCTCCTCTCCCCTTCCCATCTCTCCAGCCGGGAAGTCCTACCTTTTCTCTGCTGCTGCATAATACTGTAACATTATTGTATTGTTTATCGTATTTTTAGTGATGTCAGTAAAAAGTTTGCCATGTCAGTTAAAAAAAACCCCGTCGACTTCAGATCTTCGTGTCATTAAAATCAAAATGCAAGGTTGGCATTTACATTAGCATAACATACATGCAGCGTTCTAAAGGGATAGCTGTGTCAGTCTAGTTCAACAAAATAAACAAGGAGTCTAGAGACACTTTTAAAGTCTAACACATTCATTTATCACATGAATTTTTGTGCGAGAAAATCCCACTTTGTCAGTCGCTTGAAGATGGAGAACTACAGAGGAATTGTAGGAAAATAAATGCCAGGAAGTGTTAAGTCATAGGATCAGGTCAGACTGTTACAACAAATCAAAACAGTTCTTTAGAGTCAAACAGTGGAGCACAGCATATTAGAGGGACATGCGGAAGAGGCTAATAATGAAGGAGAGAGAGAAAGCTTTTGTGAGAGTGGTTGGAGTACATTCAAGGAGAGTTTTGAAATCAAAGACTGCAGCTTTAAATAGGATCTTAAAATAAATCAGGAAAGGAATCAGTAGGGTTGTTTGAGGAAAGAGAAAAGGTTATACATTCAACCAGACTAAAATAAGTGGTAAATGAGCGATAGAAAAATATTACAGGATTCAGAGATTTGGTTTGAGAAACCTCTCTCGTGCTCTCGCTCTCTCTCTCTGGCCTGGAAATATCACTAGAAAAAAGCTTTTAAGATTTCTTATATTAATTTGTGTCAGAAATGTTATCTTTGGAGACCCAAACCTTTGGTTCAAAACTTGTAGACTTTTTTAAAATAAAACTTCTGAGTCTTAAATAAAGGACCAAACCAAATTATATGTTTTTACAGCCCACTTCTTCTGCAAAGCTTTTTGTACATTGACTTCCTTCTTTACAATGTCTCTGAACCTTGTTTGCAAAGCACAGAATGTTCTCAAGAATTAACTATCAAACTCCAACAAGCGCAACGCATGGGACAATAGATCAGACGCAAAGTTGTATTAGTAGCATTATATAAATAATGAATATAAAATCTTTCTTCCTGTTCCATTCATAATTTAGTCTACTTCGGTGTAGTTTAACTCCCAGGATCTGACCTCTGGTTTCTGCAGGTATAAATGGGAGTAACTCCATGGAAGTAAATGGAGCTACATTAGTATGAAATGGGTATAAATTAGGACAGAATCTGTCCCCTAATTTGCCTGCATTACTAAATTTCTTGAGTCCCAGAATTGTGCCCTCTATTGCCTTTTAAACAGGGAGAATATTTCTAAGGTATTGTTTTGATATTTTTTGAATGTTAGAGGGGATTAGTGAGAATTAAATTCTATTCCTCTCATATGTTAAACAGTTCCAAAAAATGTGTCCCCAACCTTCATTCAGTATCTTGGTACAACGCAGAATAACGTCTGCTTCAAATGACTGAAGCCTTCATAGTCTTAGATCTCATTTTATTTAAGTGCATCAATAAATGGATTAAAATGTCAATTACATTGTTCTGAAAAAAGTTGCATGAGAAATCCTATAAATATACTGAACTGTGTATTGTTGGAGATAAATCAGACCATTAATATAACATGAGTAAATAGAATGTCTCCTCATAACATAACCTTTCTCTTATAAATTAACACAAGATTTCAGCATGACTTACTTTGCAATGATTAAGTCTTCAACCTCCATTACAATTTTCTTCCAATACAAGAACTAGAAATATCATTAATACCTTTGCTGAGTAGCCTCTCTATAGCAGATTGTGCTGAACAATCATCCCTGGGAAAGGACACAACACACAGTTCTCACAAATAAGGCTCACCAGAAAACAGCGATTCCTTTTCACCAACAGTGTTGATATTTCAAAATTAGTTTTCCTTCTACTGTGGACTGAAAATGAAACCATTAGAATTTGGAAGGGAAAATGGATATGCAAAAGCATACATAGAATAGCTCAGGTGTCATGACACTTTTCTGGCATGTTGGAAACTCCATGCTTGAATCTCTGCTCTCCCTAATTCTGAGAAACAACTTGAATGTGAGTTTCTTACATGCTAAGTGCCCTAACCACCAACCTACAGCTGTGCTGTGCTGTTGCAGCTGTTACAGTTTGTATGAATAATTAACTACTCACTAGACCAGAAAGAAAGAGACCAATGCTATCACTCAGCAGCTAAGCCACTTTTCCTGGGGTCAGTCAGAATAGGGACTTGAACCTAGATCGCACACAGCTTCAGTGAGGGACCTAACTTCTGGGCTATATCTTTAAAGACTTTAGTCAAAAATTTTCAACCAGTATTAGTCAAAATAGCCTATCTGGAAAATTAATAGGAAAATCTGGATGGAAAGAATGCTGCCCAAACCCAAAGATCTTGAAAAAAAAAAGGGGGGGGAGAATGAAAAAAAGTCCGTGGAAAAGGGAAGAAAAGAAAGAATATTAGAGTATTCTCTCTTTACCACTTAACACCCCCTACAGGATCAGGTTCAACAGTTAATAATGGTAGCACCAGCGCAAAACGACTATATTCACAATTTAACTGAAGCCCAATATAAACAGTGACAAAGTGCCTCATCTTTCAGTATCTCCCTGTCCAGCCACTATAGTATCAGGGAGCTAGTATGTGCCTCACTATGACCCAAATACTGTCTGTTTATGCAGATCCATTAAGGCCAAAAGCAATGGAAGGGGGAACATTTCTGCAAAAATCTGGCCCAAGAGGCAGAGAACCCATATATTGGTTTCTACATGATCCTGAACACTACAAAGCTAAACTTCTTCTGGCTCTCCACAGCATGGACAGGTCTTTAATTTTCTGTCCTCACCAGCCATTGTCTCATGGATGTGATCCCATTTAAGAAAGGTCCAGTCAGGTCATTGTTGGCTCATATAATTACCTCTCTGCTAGGTATCTGGGGTGCACCATTGGGTGAACTCCTGGAGTCTCCACTGAAGTTGTAGAACAACAAAACTCATAAGATATGTCTACACAGTCAATAGAAGCAAGACACTCTGCCCAGCTTGATAGACTTAAGCTAGTGGGACTTGTGCTAACGTTTTTGAAATAGCTGTCTGCTATGGAGACATCACTTTGAAGTTGTGCCTTAAGTAATGAAGCCCACCTACCTCCTTAGATTTCAGTCTGTTCCCTAGACTGAGCCACAACTTCAAAAGAGCCATCAACATAGACATTGTTATAATGCTAGCACAAGCCCCTCTAATCCAAATCTGTTGACCTAAGTCAGGAGGGCTGGCTCTCATGAGCTGTGAAACATACTCGTGTTGACTTTAACAGAGACAGGATTTCACTCCCTTGTCAATGCTGGAAGGTATTTAAATAATTAGTACTGGGGATTCCCCTATGTCTAGAAGTTTGAGATGTCTACTGTACCCCTTAACTTACCTACATGGTTACCATACCTGCCTCTCTGTTCTTTCTTTTCCTGTCTGTACCACAACATGATGTTTTTTCGGCATTATGTCCAGTAGTTCCCTTACTTATAAAATAAATTCCAAAGGGGTAGCCGTGTTAGTCTATTGTAGACAGGGACTATGGATTTTTCTCCCATTCCAACAGGTGATTTGACCACACCTTCCTCTATGTGCTGTTCCCCGGTGTTTGAATCCTAACACCTATTTTGATTTGCTATTACAGCCTGACCTGATCCTATGTCATACACTCCCCTGCATTTAATTTCCTCCCATTCTGTAAGTTTCCCGTTTTCAAAGCGTCTGACGAAGTGGGATTTTCTCCCACAAAAGCTCATGCGATAAATAAATCTGTTAGTCTTTAAAAGGGCCACAAGACTCTGTTGTCCTTATAAAATAAAGCAATTGTAATACAAATACTTGAGTCTGAGTTTAAAATTTATTTTTCAGGACTGTGGGCATGCAACCTTGCAATATTTTTCTTTAAATGTTTGTGACTAAAATTCCATCACTTAA
Source organism: Pelusios castaneus (assembly GCA_007922175.1). Lineage (NCBI taxonomy): Eukaryota > Metazoa > Chordata > Testudines > Pelomedusidae > Pelusios > Pelusios castaneus. The sequence goes on along the minus strand of ML685777.1, from coordinate 18,135,868 downwards.
ACATTCACAGAAAATGCGAGGCTGGGGAAAATACGGGCCTAAATTAATCAGATTCATTTTTTTAAAATTAGAGGAAATGCTGCACTACAAATACACAAATCTTTTTGCAGATATTAATATCAGAGATTGCTAGATGTCAAGAGCTGGCTGGAGAGCTTTGTTTTTCCTCTGCAAATGCTTTCTGGCAGAGCCATACAATTTTCTATTTCATATGCCCCAACCAAATTTGCATTGCAAAGTTCTGCATGGTTTTGTATATATGTGTATGTTCCGCTGCAGATGTTCTGAGAGATGTGGCCACATTTAACAAACAAAACACCTCAACACTAAAATGGAGAAGGGAGCTGTTGTAAAAAGAAAGCAGTTAGGGAATGTCGGCTGCTTAGAACATTCATTATTGTTCCATGTAGGGCACTGGGGAGGTGAAGTTACAGAGGCAGCCTAACTTCATCATCATCAAAGACAATAGAAACTTTTCTATGAGGATAAGCTACACCTCTAGGGAAAATAAACCAGATGTCCAGTCTTTTATTTTATTATAAATAAATTAGTCAGTGAACTTAATGATGATGGAAGTGAAGGACTGATAACACTGATTACGGTGAGGCATAATGTGGGCAGGTTTCCCTACATATCTCTGGCACCACATCTCTCTTATGACTTGTAAATTTGCTGCTTAGGCCCCGAACACCAATTCATCCAAAATACATTATGTGATGTGGGAAAATAGTTACAAGGAAGAGACCAAACTCCCCTTCTAAGACATTGTAAAAGTTGTTGTTGTTTTTTTAAATAAGGCTAATAATGATATGTCTATTTTCATATTTTTAAAAGTGGTAATTGATTAAAAAGGTCATGAGAACAATGCTTTAACTAGTTACTTTTTTATCACACAATGTTTAACTTTCCACCCTTGACATTAAAAATAGATAAAAGATCTGAATATCCAAACTGAAGCTATTATCTAACCTTTCATTTCCATCCAGAAATTAATTGAGGATGCGCTCATTTCTCATTTTACCTGGAAATAGGTGCTTTCTAGTGCTCAGGAGAACAAGATCTTGTGTTGGTTAATGGGGTGTTTTTTGTTTGGTTTGGTTTTTTTATTTTGTTTGTTTTTTTGTTTTTGGAATGGGGAGATAGGATTTGAGAGTTACCAGCTAGAGGGATTGGGACTTGTTGCTTTTTTGGGGGGGTGGGGGGAGCAAGAGGATGCATCAACTCAGAAAGCAGTCTAGACACTTGTCTAGATAGAATACAATTCTGAAAAGCTTGACAATGGAAAAGTGAATCAAAAGTGTATATACATATGATTGTAGGTGTTTGTAGTGGAAGGGAGGATTCACAACACTTGTTATGAAAACAAATGATAGGAGAAGAATTCCCCAGGTAGAGGGCAAGAGAAATTGAATATCACCACCACCCTTTTCCAAAATATTATGGAATGTCTCTCTTGTTCTCTTCCCTTCTTCAAGACATGTCGTCACATCATCTCCCTTTCACTGGGTAATATTTTTAAAAGTATGAATGACCAGAGCGAGAGAGATAAACAGAATGATCCCTTATACTTTGGTAACAAAACTCCTACCAATGTAATTTTTCTGCTCTCTTTAAAATTTGAAACACCTACCAGCATGTACAACCTATTTAAATGATGAACCACACACTATAATATGTCAGAAAAACGTTTCTCTGAAGATATTTTTCTGAATGAGAAATGTGCTACACAGAATGAAATGCTAATCTTAATGGCTCTAAACCTATGCAAATTATATCTATTAAATTGTGTTAATAGTAAGTTGAATTCTTAAATTCAGTACATAATTTAACAGGTGGCCTTAATCTGGCTTTGGACATGGCATGCTTTTGCAAGCCTGCCAAGGCACAGAAGACAGGAAATCCATATGATGACAAATTCGTTAGACTTGTTTTCTTCTGATTTTCAATGTCAGTTTCTTTCCCTGGATTAGGGAATAACTAAAATGTCTCTGCTCCATTTCCTTGTATCTGAGACTTACTGTGGTCATGGGTTCATACAGTCTCTATTACCTTGCAAATGGGCATGGTTTTCTTCTTTTTGACTACAGGTGTGCACTATTTGGCTGGAAACTGCATGTCAGAATGGAAATCAGAATTTGCTCTGTCTTCTTAGCACTGTCATGATGGATTTTAGGTCAAATGTTGTGGGTTAGTTTCCAACTTCCTCTCTGCCTGTTACACGATTCTCAAGTGGTACAAAGTAGCTGGAAAACTGGCTTCACTGAGCAACAGGGGATTTCTGATGTAGAGGAAATCCCATAGAAGGGAATCCTTGAAAGGCATAGCTCAAAAGTACCATCATGTTGCAGTGGGGGGCAAGGGTTAAATCCTGATTCTCTGAGATTTGGTCCCCATCATTCAGGTCCTAATCTTCTCCAGACAGAGAAGAAAAATATATAGTCTCAGGGCTTGATTCACCATTTTGTTTTCCCTGTTTTAGCCAGGTGTAACTCCATTGAAATGAATGGAATTAAGAGCAGCATACAATTGGAACACCATAGTGGTATATCAGCCCCTCATTCTCTTATCTGCCCCTATTAAAAAAAATAAGCTCAGTCATTTCACTGCTGCATATCTCTCAGTTAATACAGGCAGAAAAGCTGGCAGCAAGCGAAAATGCATTTTTGTACCATAATATAACCTTGAGTACTTTGGACTGTCATTTTGCTGTTATTTTCATCCACTTCAATATGTAATCATTCAGAGGCATCACAGAGAAAACCAGATTCATCCAATCACACTCTGCATTGATAATGGGTTATACCATTGTACGATATTGATCGACTTCATGGAGAATAAATTGAAGTATATAAGATTTGAGAAAGCTGCTGACTACAGAAAACTGAGGCTGCAATCTCTTAGAACACTTCTTTGTTGTCTATTTAAATACCAGAAAAATTGCCCAATAAGAATTACTAACTCTGCCAGGAAAGTTCCATCATGATCTCTTCTTAACTAGCTTGCACTGAACCACATTAGTGAAAACTTGCTGCAGTATTGGGAGATGGATAATGGGATACTGAGATTGTTACCTCTAAGTTGCATTTGAATTGAGTCCAAAATTCAATTAAAATAAATATTATACAGCTTTATGGTAACCTGTGGAAAAGAGCTATAGAAGATCTTAATTCAATAGCTACCATAATGAACAGATGTCCATGCCACAATATTACTACCAAAGTTGGTTTAATTGGCACCTTTGTTGGAATTCTGATCAAGGAAGCCAAGAACTGAATGAACATGAAAACACTCAAACCTAGAAGAGGCCCCTTCCACCCCTCAAAATGGAGCACATTAGCAGGGCCATAGTTGGAGGACTGCACAAAATTTACTGTACTAGATCAGGAGATAAATGGAAGATTTCAGTTTATAGTTTGCCAGTCTGACTGCTTTTGTAGTTACTAAGATTCATTTAGGAAAAAAACTCTATTTGATTCTAGTGCGATGGCTGAAGCTCAAAGCTATTAGTGGTGTTCATTTCAGAAATTTGTCAAGTGCTGATTCAGGCCTCCACTGTCATGCCTGTCACTTCTTGATCTCTGAATTGAATTTTCTAGAGACAGTACCTCTTGTCTGTGACTGATAATTATCTCTGGGGATATTTCTTTCATCTTTCTTTCTCTCATTCATTTGTAAAAATCCCTTTCCCTCTCCTTTTTCTCATTTTCTGTGTTATCTCTGATTTCTTCTTCTCTCTCATTTCCTCTCTCCTCTACTACTTTCTATACTCATTTTATCATTTGACAATCTTGCAGTACTTGGATATATGTACTTTCATTGTCCATTGCTTGACTCATTATCAGTGTCCAACCCTGGTACAATGCCCCACAGTGTTCCAGGAAAATAAAAAAACACAGCAGCAAGAGAGAGAGTGATATGGTTTACAAGCCTAGTGAACACAGCTTTGGGCACCAGGAACTCCTGTGTTCTCATTCTAACTTTCTTTGACCTTTGTCAAGTCACTTCATCTTTGCACTTCAGGTTTTTTTCATTTGTCAGCTGTGGCAATAATACCAACATCAGAAGGAGTGTTGTGAAGACAAATGATATTTATGTAGTACTTGAAAGATGTGAAGAACTATATAAAAAGTGTTGAGAGTAATTACAGAAGGATTGTATGCCAGGGCAGTCTGTGCCTGTGCCACAGAGTGAGTATGTCAGAACTTGTTAAAAATAGCTTCTCCCATTCATTAGACACAGCATATGGCCATTAATCTTTCTGAAAGAATTGATGCAGACTACCTGTCTTCACTTTCAACCCCACCTCTCCTCATCTATCATCTCATGCAACTACTGAAAGGTCAGCACCGACTCCCTTTCTGCCAGCGATGCCAGCCTTTATCAGGCACTTCTTATATTTTCAAATGAGCACCTTTGGGGTTTCTCCCATGCTGCACCACTTTGTCGGAAGGAGCCGCCATAAACATGCTCAACGTCACATCATTATCCTCTTTCAAATCCCTCCTTTAAACACTCCTTTGCTGTGGTGCCTACAAAAACTTGACAATGGTTTTACTATTAGTGCATTAAAACCATTACTCAGGATGCTAACTGTTCTTTCTCATCATTTCCTTCTGCTCCACCTCTCTGTGTCCGGCTGTTGTCAGTAATCTTACACATACACTATCAGATTTTCCAGATCAAATCTGTCTCTAATATTTATCTGTACAGTACCAAATACAATTGGGCTCTGATTCATGACTGGGCTTCTAGGTTGTACTGTAGTCCCAAAAAACAAACAATAATGGACTAAGGCCTGATCTACCCTAAGGGTAGCAGTCAACAGCAAAGATGCAAGCTATATAGAGAAGATAGCGTATCTCCCATTAACTTATTATCTTTTACTTACTGAAATATCTCCTCTGTGCTGCTGCAACCAGAATGCCCTCCAGTCGACACAGAGTTACTCTTCTTGCTGGGGGTGGATTTACAATGTCGACTGGAGAGCACTTCTGGGATCGACTGAGTGGGTCACCACTGCCTGCTCAGTAGATCTTGCAGTATCAATTCAATAGAGACATCCTGTTAGTTATTCAGAAATTACTCTAATGCCTCTTCCCATGCCTGGTGGATTTCATTGTTCTATGTGTACAATTGACATCTTGGTACTTGATAAGATGGATCATTGTTCCCCTTGTGGATTTAAACCAGCAGATTTACTAATACGTATCTATCTTTAACTCTAGTGTCAAGATCATCTCACAGTCGTATAGATCCTGCTGAGAGAGGAAATGTAGTTGTTAAAGGCTCCCACCAAGAAAAGTCAAGAAATATTGATTCTAAACTTTCCCAAGATCAAATGCCAAGACTAGAACAAATTTACCTTACGACAAGAAACCCGACAGTTACTGATATTCAATCACTCCCATTGAAAAGGAGGGTTTCCCATTCTCAAGAATCAGACACAAGCAATACTGACACAAACTCTACACTGCCTCAAAGAGCATCTTCCCATAATAAAGTACCAATAAAAAATTATCTTCAGCTCCAAGAACCTAATCCCAAAGCAGTAACTGTCAGAATGATATCCCAGGTCTCCTCTGACTATAAGCTAAATGTTAAATCACGTCCAGCTGGAAATATTTCTCCTCATTATGGTAAGAATGCAAGTATATTAGTTACAAAGACACATGCTGCTCTACAGAACCAGTTGACATTCAACTTTTCACCTGGAAAATGGCCCAGTAGGACTGCAACTACAAAGACTAAGCCAGTCCATGCTTTTAGAACTGAGCAGCCAAGGACATCTCCTTTAACAGCACCACTATCTTCTTCATTACATCCGAGAACAACTTTTTCCAGTACAGCTCCCCAAAGTACTAACTTCCCAGCAGTTCCCAGAACCTTTGTTCCAGCCAGGATTCCAGAACAGACACTTGTCATCAGAGAGTCACATGCCTCAGCAGTGAAGCATTTGGCACTATCAAAAACTATTAACAGGTTGCCACAGCAGAGCAAGAAAACCACATGTGCTAATATGCCGTGTTTTAATGGAGTGCAGTGTGAGATAACGAAAGATGGAGGATTTAAATGTGGCCATTGTCCCTCTGGATACAATGGTGATGGAATTACATGTCAAGGTAAGAAAAAAATGAAACTGCTGAAAATGTGTCAGTATTTTTTAAGTTAAGCATTGTGCAAAAATAATTTCATTTTTGTTAGTAGTTTGCAGGGTTTGTCAGTGTAAACAATTCTTTTCAAATCCTGTTTTTCTTTGAAAATAATGAACAAACTTGCTTTATAACTCAGAAAAAGACTTTCTGCTAAGATAAATGGCATTTTTATTTTACCAATGTCTAATCAATAGAAACAGTGAGCATGATTTTGATTCCACTTACCCTGTTTTAAGGCAGGAATCATACTTTTGAAGTCAATGGCATTACAATCATGTAAAACTGGTGCAAAAAAGATCTGCATGAAAAAGATCTGCATCTCCACAAGGCTCCATCAAGTTCATATGGCACAAACAATTTAGGTTTTGCTAAACAACAAGTTTCTGTGACCTTGGAACACATCTTTAAATCCAACCACAAGTATTCTGAATAGGGAACCGAGCTTATTGCCTGATATGTATAGCTCCAGAAGTGTATTCAGAACACATTGACTCATTAGACAGCTTAAAGGACCCTCAGTAAACACTATTATATGCTGTTTAAAAGAAATGGATTTTCTTGCTTAGCTATCACTAAATCCTTTGTTGAAATCCCTCTGAAAAGCAGATACAGTAACTGGCCTAGCACTGCTAAGATTAATAGGCAAAAATGTTTGTATTGTCTGTTTAATTCCCTTTTATACACACATTCTCATGCCATGCACCACACAAACAATGGGTCCGATGCTGGCCTCCACTAAGTTTGCTTTACACTGCTCCAGGAATGCACAGTCACATTCATTCTGGCTTCCTGGGGATTCCCAGGATGTGGCAGAATCCTCAGGTGGTGTACAGCGGCATAGCGCGCTATGCCATTCAGCTCATTGTTCCCGGAAGTGGGGAAGGCATATTGGAATGACGGTAACTGTCAGCTGTTTCCTGGACTATTTCCGCCCATGAAGGGTACATAGGCGTAAGGCAGAGTGGCCCTGAGGCTGCCCGTATTTTGCACTAAGGACAGGAGAAGTACCTAAGAGAGTCACGACCACAGGACTCCAATAGCCACCCTGACTGCAGAATGGCTAATTCCCAAATTCTGCCGTGAAAGATACACACACATCTCCTAAACGTCTTTATCAAGTAGATTGTAGTTTTTCTTCAAGTATATATCTTAGCTGCCATTCCTTAGCTCCCTCCCCTCCCCTCGGATCGCTAGATTTACCGCAACTCTCTCCATAGAGTCCTTACGATGAAATCCTTTACAACCAACTTTGATCTGTCTCAGAGTTTGATGATACGATACACAAACATTCTTTATTTTTCCTCTTGCTGCTAACCACGTCAACGACTAAATGACAAGTCTCTCTCTTCTGTGATTCTGTTCCATCAAAAGTTTCTCTGTGCACCTGTCGATTGCTGTCCTGGAACAAGACCAAAAATGCCTCTGTTGCTGGATCCATCTGAAGAACATCTACTGTACCCCCAGCTGTTGATGTTTCTTTCCTTGTCAAAAACAGCAGACTCATCCTGACGGGGGAGGAAAGATGATGAAAATTGCTTGCATTAAGGGCTGCCATCATCTTTGCTATTAACACCTGACAGTCCAGCCATGACTGTATAGATTTCCACTGAAACAATAGTACCCTTTAAGAACAGACAACAAAACTGAGTAGTTGATCAAAAAGCTTGTACTCATTCAACCTTTGAAATTTTTATGCTTGGTATGTGATCTAACAATGAGTAAACTGCTGACAGCTTTCTACCGTCTGCAGAGAGCCGCCCCCATCTTATTTTATAATTAGAATACAGGTAGATAAAGGAACCAGTCCAGCTGTAGCAAGATTTGATACCCGTGGTGCTTGAAGAAAGATGACCTGTGCTTAACAGGAATGGCTAAGAATATTCCAAGATAAGATTTTGTGTGACAGAATCCAGACATTTTTTTTTAAGGTGTGCTCAAAATTAGGATTAGGAACTGGCTTGGGGTAACAATTTCTCCTGAACCAAACCAAACTTTGTTGTTGTTTCTCTTTTTTCATCTTGGACAAGGACTCTTCTGACTCTAAACATAATTGTGACTCCCTCCTCCTTCATTAAGAGACTTTCGAATGTACCCTGCAGATTTTCCAATTACCTTAGCTCAGACATAGATACCCAAATGAAGTGGCTCGATTTTCTCCTCACACAGCAGCTTCCTGATGGTGTAAGTGGGAGCAGACCTACAGCCCTGCCATCACCCTCCTTCTTCTGGTACCACCACTTCGAGAGGCAGAGCTACAGTCCCCCAACTCCCTGCACTCTCTGGCACTAGCTCAGCTCTTTGCAGGTGAGCTAAAAGAAGAAAGATTCCTTGGTTCCTTCCCTATCCTTTTCACTACAGTGCCACCATATGCTGAGTTTTTAAAGGGCTGAGTTTTTAAAGGGCTTTGTCCTTTTGGACTGAAACAAGCCAATATTATTAATTAATAGTTCAATTTTGATCTGATGTGCTGATGATGTGGGGCATACCATGGAGGAGGAAGCCTCCTGAAAAGTTGAGAAGGTGGGGAGCTAAGGTCAAATGTAGAATTTCAGGAAGGAAACATGCACAGATAAGCATGGTTGCTTATGCTAAAGGACTACCCTATGAAAGTGAGGGATTGAAACTTAAAAAAATAAAATAAAATAAAAATCAGGATCCTTAGAGCGTATGTCTACGCTGCAACAAAAGCCTGGGGCTGGTCTGTGCCAGCCTACTCAGGCTGCTGGGCTGCTTCTTCGTTGTGTAGACCACCAGGTTCAATATAGAGAGTGGATTTTAGGACCCTGCATGCAGAGGGGCTCCCAAAGATCAGGGAGAGGGTCCCAGAGTTCAGGCTTCAGCCCAAGCTTAGAAGTCTACACAGCAATAAAACAGCCCTGCAGACTGAGACTCATGACCCCACTCAGCTGCGATGGGCCAGCCATAGATTTTTCTTTGCTATGTAAACACACCCTTTAAAGGACAAGTACCACATTGCCACTAAATGAGGTGCACATTCAGCAGTTAAACAAACAGAGTCCTGTGGCACTTTTAAAGGCTAACAGATTTATTTCTTGCATGAGCTTTCACGGGAGAAAATTCCACTTCGTCAGATGAAGCATATAGAGGAGAGTGAGGTCAAACCACCTTTTGTAATAAGAAAAAAATCTGTAGTCCCTGTTTAACTCTGAGGTAACGGAGTTGAATTTACATATAAATTCCAATTCTACAGTTTCTCTTTGACGCTGCGATTTGTTGTTCATTTGTTTGATCACAGCTATTTTTTTCTCATTACAACAGGTGGTTTGACCTCACCCTCCTTTATATGCTGTTTCCCAATGTTTGAATCCTAACATCTATTTTGTTTTGCTGTTACAGCCTTACCTGATCCTGTGTCATACATTTCCCTGCATTTAATTTTCCCCCATTCTGTACGTTCCCCATCTTCAAACCATCTGACAAAGTGGGATGCGATAACTAAAGTTCATGCGATAAATAAATTTGTTAGTCTTTAAAAGTGCCACAGGACTCCTTGTTTGTTTGGCTGAATTAGACTACACAGCTACCCTTTGGAACTGTCAACATGTAATTTTAAAGGCATTTTAACTACTAGAATATGGAAGGAAATGCTGTCCCTCCCTGAGCTTAGCTTGGTTTAACAGGATGTGTACATACGACAATAAGTGATTGAGAGCAGCTGTTTAAGCTATATAGGATTCTTTAGGGTACCCGAGGATGGAGTTAGCACTGTGGATCCCTGGTGGATCATTTCACATTGGAGCTGAGGTTAACAGAACATTCTGTTCTGGTATTTTGTTGTGCATGTTCCTAGTAGATCTGAACCTTCAGAATCAAGAACAACATAGAATTCAAGCCAAACTCAGCCTACTCTGTTTTTATTTCTCCTTCCACAAGTGTGTTCAGTGTAGTTACTAACAGCTAGCAGTCCTTGTAGTAGGGACAGAAAGAGGTCGATCTGTGTGTAATGCAGCCCTTTTCCTGAAACTATGTTGTATTAGGAGCAGTTTGAGGGACTTTTTCCTCTCTAATCCCTTTTTTTTAAACAGGCACAAAAGTTTCCTGTAGAAATAAAACCTACCCATTTTGGAATAGATATTCTCTTGAAAACATGACACCTCTATAGAGATCTGCAAAATATACTGGTCTTGTACAGTATTCATGAGAGTGAGAGAATGCTCTAGAACCAGTGCTCTAAAAATCATAGTCAAGGATGGCTACTGGTCAAAGGGAAAAGTCAAAAATTCATCATTATCAAATAAATAATCATAATGTATTATAATGGGAAAAGAAATTTTACATGTTTTATTGGCTCCTGTAACTTTTTTGTAGTGTCTTTATGTATGAGCTGTTTGTCAATTTCAATGTGAAAGAATACAGAACAAACAGTTCCTCACATGTGCAACTGTAAGATTGGATATACTGCTAACAGCTCCCATGCAGGTAAAAAGTGATTTAGATTGCATTGTTTTCCTACCCACATTGATGTAATTAGTGTTAAAAAGAGACAGTTGCTTAGGGTTGGTTTTACAAAGGTGTTCATACTCCTAAAGACGTAGGATTTACAAAACCATCTACCGTATTTTTCGGACCATAAGAGGCACCTGACCATAAGATGCACCCAGTTTTTAGAGGAAGGCAAAGAAGAGAAAAGGAAGGGAAGAGAAAGAAAGGCAAAGAAGAGAAAAGGAAGGAAAGAAGAGAAAGAAAGAAAAAGAAAGAAAGAAAGAAAGAAAAAGGAAGACAAAGAAGGAAAAAAGAAAGAAAGAGAAAGAGGAAGAAAAAAAAGAAGGAAGGCAAAGAAGAGAAAGAAGGAAAGAAAAA
>ML685777.1:18063109-18124495 GCA_007922175.1 Pelusios castaneus | reverse complement strand
CTGGGAGCCTGCCGCTGCCGCAGCCACCCCTCTGGCCCGGCCGCGTGGGGCAGGCAGGCAGGCGCCCGCTCCGGACCCTAGCCTGAGCCTGCCTGTCCCTACCTGGGGGTGGGGAAGGCCAGCCCAGAGGTCGGGCGCAGGCCGGGTGTGCGGCGACAAAGCGGCTGCCCCGGGGTTGGAGGGAGCAGCGCTGGACAGCATTCGGACTATAAGACGCACCCTCATTTTCCCCCCACTTTTGGGGGGAAAAAAGTGCGTCTTATAGTCCGAAAAATACGGTAGATGAATTTGATGCCTAATTCCCACTGACTTTTCTAAATCTAGCCACTAGCTAGTGATTCGTATACACACATGCAATGGTTGAAGTTGTATTTGAATCTGAGAAAGGCATATTTTTTCAGGGTGTATTGGAAAAGATTATGTGCTTATAGGAGTTTCAGCCCTCTCACAGGCATCAGTCAAGGGGAACATCAGGTATGATTAGCTCAATAGCCCCCAGGTAATCCATTTCCTAGGGTTTTGAGTAGCAGGCCTTGGGCATTGGTGAACCTCAGTTCTTTCTATTTATTGTTTGGGGCCCAAACCAAGTTGTGGATTAGCTCACTATGATACTTTAATTTAATGAAACTGACTAGAAGTTTTATTTTGAAAGATTGATGCTTTTATTGCTGCTCATTTGATAAACATGCTAGGTGCTGATAGACAAACTTTTTACAAATGGAAATGTATAAAATTAACCCTCTTCTGAAATGCAGTATATTCTGACCCATGGCAAACATACCACACGACACATTCTGAGTTCAATTCAATGCCCACTGAAGTTAATAGAATTCTTTCCATTTACTGTAATGAAAATTGTATTGGACTCTGCCATGGGAAACCAACTACAGGTCTAAAAGTCTTTACTTGTCATTTATACTTCTTCATTATACACCTTCACTTTACCTTCTTTCTCTATGTGCCTTAAATTTAAATAAAGGTTTCAATCCATGTTTAACCTAATGGAAAATGGTGCTGTAGGATGGTGGCCCGATTATCCAGGGTTTTCTTGTACATATTCGGACCCTATCTCTACTTATCAGAGGCTTCGTCTGTTCATCTGTGTTGGAAGATAAATAATTTTACAATTATTAGGATAAACAATTTCTAATGATGTCTGTGTTCTGATATTGGTTAGTTCTCTCAAATTCTGAAACAGAACAGTAAGTAAAATCAAATATGAAGCCTTCATTTACTGGAAATTATGCAGGACCTCAAGTCATAGTATGTATGGGCTGCATATATATGAAATCTAGATTTTAAGTAACAAGCCTATACAAGTTAGGCAATTTGTAGAACTGAGTGTCAAACTGGAGGAAAGAGCACAGCCCCTGATATTTGCAGGTATTCCAAAGGATATGGAGGAAAGACCTGGAAGTGTTTATGGTCTCATTTTAAAATAAAAATTAAACAGTGAAATATTTTCAGTGCTGAGGGTCATAGCAAGTTTTTTCTTTTAAAAATATCTGATGCTCATAGAAAACACCACCTCAGCTTCTCCTATTTAGGTTTTAAATTATAAACATATGAATTTGACAGTCAAATTGATCATTTGTCACAATAGTTCTCTCCTTATTGAGATTTTATGCCATCTAAAACAGTTTCAGACAAAATACTACTGTGATACTTTAGTACAATGTATAAAATGTTTGTGGAAAATTGTGTTTCAAAATATAGAGGATATAAGCTGTGTAAAAGAATTTAATACATAGTATTTTTCTGTAACTGAGGGAAAGGCCCATTAGATGCATTATATTATATAATCTCTATCTCTCTCTCCCCCCTCCCCTTGCAGCTAAAATGTTATTTTCATCTTCTGCTTCTCACTGAAGCAGAATTTCTTTAACCTATATTTAATATTAAAATGTCACAATAAATGTAAAGTGCTTTGACATAAAAAACAGCATGTTCTTTTTCCACAGTTCAAATACATCTTTAAATGTGGACAGAGCAAGAGGAAGGAAGTCCACTGAAGTGGACATAATTACTTGATGTCTTGCATGCAAAATACACAGTGAATGAAGAAATAATATGTGTAAATGTCACTTAGTTTAAATTGCCTGGTGTGGTACTTGGTCTCACAAGTTTTATGTAACTCTTTTAACTCATATAATAAACCACATGATCATGTATTTTAAAATCATGGTGCATTGCTGCCTGTCTTTAGACATCTGTGTGTACAGAAAAGTGCACAGTATTAGAACAGTGTTCATTTCTGATTAACAAAGAAAATCATGTATGCAAATCCTATCCCTGTGTTACATTACTTGATAAATTAATGCAAGGGCTCCTATTCACACAGCTATAAGACTCCCATCACTTTAGTGAGCTTTGGATCAGGCTGTTACACTCCATAGACGTGTGTTGTTAATGTTACTTAGCATAATTTAGAATCAATGTTAAAATTCATCTTCTTTCTTTATAATTATCCCTTATTTCCTGCTTCTGCTTCCTCCATTCAACAGGTATAGCTATATTAGTAGAACAAATATCTCTAATATCAGCAAAATCTAGGAGTACCTGAAACATCATGAGTTACTCCAAAATACACCATAAGTGAAGGAATTAGTTTAGATAAACTTTGGGAAACATTTGTGCCTTAAACATAAAACTAAACCTACATAAACCTCCTCAGATGTTTGATAAAAAAGCACAACTTTTCCCCCACTTTCCACATACCTCTGCACTTCCTGATTTTAGCCAGGAATGGAATTGCAAATGTTGATGCCACTAGAATTGTACCCCTCAACATCAACATTGAAAAACACACTATACTCACAAAACAATACACTCCATAAAAATACATGTCATTTCCTAAATTAGGAGATTTTTGTTCAAGTTTATAAAAGTCCAAATGAATTATGTCAACCACTTCTCTTTTTTGTGACATGCTCAAAAAAAAAAATCTAATAGAGTAGAGACAGTATTTTCTTTTACAAAAGTCTGGTTTCTAACTACTACGACTTGATATGCACTATCAAGAGAATTCACTATTCATTGTTAACTGCCATTCCTTATCTCCTGTTTTAATCCATCCAGGTAGCAAAAAATAAGACTTTGTGATTTAGTTGACCAATTGCAATCCTAAACTGGAAAAATGATCCAGTTATTTAATAAATAATAACAATTGATATAGACTTGCAGAAAGCAGGACAGTCCATGTATCATTTGCAAACGGAACAAGAGAACACATTTGTTGTGCAATTTATTGGTATTTTGTCATATGCATAGTTCTTCATAAAATGCATGTTCCAACAGTGGAACTAGCTTCATTACGTTAAAACGGTTTAAGTATTTGCTTGCTCATATGCCTTTTTATAGTCATACTGTAAATGTCAGTCATTATTTTTCAGCAATTCCCTAAAGATGTATTGGTCTTAGAAATTTGGAATTAAAATTTTCCTCAAACAATTCATCATACCCACGAGTCTCTGTAGAATTCTTTGTTTGCGAATTGGTGTTTCAAGAATTGTTTTTATTTTATCTAGGTCAGCAATTAATCCATCTCTGCTAAACTTTTGTCCAGTACAGCTCCAGTAAAAAACATACCCTGATCTTATGTCTTTCACTTGATAAATGCATAATTTACTTAAGTCTTTCATTGTGCTTAAGAACTCTAGACCAAATTAATCATTCAAGAACAACTTCAACACAAAAGATATATATTTACCCATTGAAATACTTCAAGAGTAGAACTAATATCAATATCTTTCATTTAAATAGTTAGCATCAAAGTGGTTTATTACCTTTCTCTAACTTATGTTAGTCTGGAAAAGAGGAGACTGAGAGGGGACATAATAGTTTTCAAGTACCTAAAAGGTTGTCATGAGGAGGGAGAAAAATTGTTCTCCTTAACCACCAATGATAGGACAAGAAGCAATGGACTTAAATTATAGCAAGGGAGGTTTAGGTTGACATTAGGAAAAAAATCCTAACTGTCAGGGTGATTAACTACTAGAATAAATTGTCTAGGCAGGTTGTGGAATCTCCATCATTGGAAGTTTTTAAGAGCAAGTTAGACAAGCACCTGTCAGGGATGGCTTAAGAGGGTACTTGGTCCTACCAGGAGTGCACAGGACTGGACTCGATGACCTCTAATGGTCACTTACAGTTTCTATGATTCTAACTTTTAATTGCCAAAATACACACCTTGCATCTAACACAAAATACTTTTTGCTTCTGAACACTTAGTTAAAAAAGCTTTAAGAGGGTCATGTTCATGTGTTATGGCTTTATGTAAATAATTTGGACCCATACATCTTGTGGATCCATATTTAGTGTCTACATTTTCAATACTGATTTTTTTTTAATGTTAATATTTTTCTTAGCAGCTGGACAACTGCAGTTAGTGATTCATAGGTCTTGGTGTCCTATTCTCCTTCCAGATATCTTAGATCTAGGAAATGTCTCAAATGTTACTGAACATGCTTTCTGTCTACTTTTTAGATAATTTTGGGGTGTTTGCAGCCATCATTTAAAAAAAAATTGGTGGCATAGGTTTTCAGACCCAGTATAGGTGGTCCATTTACCCTTTGAAAAGTTATTGTCAAGCGATGCTGTTTTTTAAGAACAAATTGTAGTGGTTACTTTCCCGTCTCCTACTACTTTATACTCTGAATATGGATGAAGTTTGCTTTTGATTTAGATAGTTTCATTGGCTATTATATATTTTCCTTAGAATAAGATTGCATTGTCTTCACATCTCTTTTAAACGATAAAATTCTTCCCTTAATGTTTAGATTTCTGAGCCAATTTGCAGCCATTTGTTCTGGACTCATTGCACTTACAGAATGATCTAAATTGCTGCCTTGCTGTTTGCCAAGTACATGGTTGCATTCATATTTAATGGTGTAAAGTATCTCCTCTTTGGCAAGATTCATCCCTTTAAAGAAGGCATAAGTGGGAGCTAACCTTGTGGCTAGTTCTCTATACAGATGTGAACGTCACCACATATAGAAATTTTTGTATCTCAGGAAAATTAAATCCTATTTTGGATTCCTCTCATTTTTACCTTTTTCCTTTGAAGTCATGCCATGTAGACTAGCTGCTTATTTTGTACAGAGTCATTATGAGCCTGAATCTATATGTCAAAGTTTCAAGGGGTTCCTGCATCAATCTGCTTCTCACCAGTCATTTGTATTCTACATAAAAGCCTTGATTTTATAGATTCACATAGCTCTCTCAACTCACATTTACTATTAAAACTGGTTTATAATAGCCTTCAATTCAAATAAAAACCAAATGTCTCACACAAATGATGTCTTTTCCTGGAGTTGCAATACTTCCCAAGTTTATCTTTGATTTGTGCAATATGCTTCCTCCTCTTCCTTCTACAGAAAGCCATGATATACTAAAATATCACAACATGAAGAGAAACTTATTGCCTATGGTTTAGCTGCTTTCTTTGCAGACCCCACAGTGCTGATTAAAAATTCAAATTATTGCTTAAATGAATAGCATTTTGCTATAAAATTTCCTTGCGAATCCACTGGACTAAGAGGATGTAATCATTCCATCTTTGGTTCAGAACAAGCCTGATAACATGTAATGTTTACTGAACATTCACCAGTCAAGAAGGATAGCAAACACTTTTTATTAACTGCACAGGCAGTCAGCTCTCTCTGGAGCCTTCTCAGGTATTTGAAAATATCTGGTTCACAATGTGTGCACTCAGAAGCGTAACATGGGAATTAATATGCTGTGGTCACTCACATACTAACACGATATCTCATTTATATTGTTACTTCCATATTATTTATGAGATACCTTCACCCCCACTACCACAGTTTTATTCTTCACAGCCACTTTGTAGAGGAATATTTTAAAAAATAGCATAAGAAATGAAAAATAGACTAGTGAGTACTGGACTCATAGATGCATAGAGCTGTGCTCAATCTATTATACAACATTAAGTTGTGTTTCTTTCATCACTTATCTATTTGTGCTTTGTGTAGTGTTGTGTGATCCACCTTGTGAGCATGGCGGAACCTGTGTGGCTCAAAATATATGTTCCTGTGCTTATGGATTTGTTGGTCCTAGATGTGAAACAAGTATGTATAAATCTATGTAGACTTCCAACCCCATTTTGGCATTTGCAGAAAATCATAAGACACAAAGGCTATGTCTATGCTAGAAAAAGTTAGGTCGACTTTCTTAAGTCGACTTAATAAGGTCGACTTTGTCGACTTAAAGTTGGCCTTATTAAGTCGACTTAACTAAGTGGTTACCCTGAATGGGGACTTAGTAAGTCGATCTAACTGCCCTTATGTCAACTTAATAAAGTCGACTTAAGGGTTAATCCATGTCCACACTGTGCTTAAGTCGACCTAACTGGCGGTTCTTACTAAGTCGACCTAAGCTTTCATTAAGCGGACTTAATGAAAGTCCAGTGTGGACGGGGAGTAATTTAGGTAGACTTAAGGCTACTTAAGTCAACCTAAATTGCCAGTGCAGCCATATCCCAAAAGCCTATTATCTATATTTTTCCTCAAAATTATTATTGAATGTAGTAGGAAAACTGAAATATAATATATTTAGAGTAATGCGCTGGTTAAACCATTTCTTGGGATTTTTTTTCCTAAGTACATTTGTACTACGTAAAAATATGCACACCTATATCAACATTTGCTACATAAAAGCATCTATTCTTTAAAAAAAAAGCTCTATTTACAGTAATACTTGTGAAATGCAAGATTGTGTGAGTGAATGCTGTAATAATAATTCTGAGAATACAAAAAGCCAAGGTTAGGCATTCCGAGTCACGTTATTGTTCAAGACAGGCTCAATATATGGAACATTTGGGGGGAAAAATTCAGCTTTCAAAACACTTTATATTAATATTGAATGGCAAAACATTGTTTCATAACTTCATTCCTTGCTTCTGATTTAAATATCAGGTTGCCCTTGACAGGGAAATAATTTTAACTCTGCAGCAGAATAGTAAAAATACATACAAGCTAAGAATTTCAGATTCAAGACTTAGCCAAAAATGTGAATAATGAATAAAAAACAAAAATAAAGGATCAATTCTGCTCCCACTTTTACCAGCATAAATCCAGAGTAACTATTAGTTGCAATAGAGTTGCTGTTTGATTTGTATGAGTATTAATGATAGCTGAAACTGGTCCTAACCTTTTGCATGTTTAAACTTAACCTTGAAATCAATTGCTTATTTTGCAGTGATCTGCAATAGACATTGTCATAACGGTGGGAAATGTGTATCACCCGATGAGTGCAAATGCAAAACTGGATGGAGCAGTCCTTCTTGTGAAACAGGTAAACATTTAGAAAGCATTGGTCTCTCATGCATTCATTTCTCTGTCTGAAATGCCTGTGATTTACACAGTATGCTGAACATATTGGGAATTACTAAAGGAATGAATATAGAAATGAAATTAGGAACTAGCAGTGAGCAAACTTCAAAGTTTGGGTTAATATAAATATTCATAATTTGTATGCTTAAGCAGATCTCTGGTCCTGATAACTGGTATGAAAGTTTCACAAGCAGGGGTGTTCTGCAGAATTTTAACTCTTTTGGGAGCCTGCAGGTTAAGCAGTGGATTCGGAAATGAAAAGAAAACAAAACCAAATATTGCAACGCCCCAGAAAAGATTTCCTCCCTTTTTTTCCCTTAAAAAACCAAAGGCAATATTAAATTTTATTTGTATCTGACTTAATATGCTCATATTTGGGGAAAACCAATTTTACAGTGCAGTAAAAGTGGACAATATTATGAATGGTACATGCAGGAATTTGCAATTTTCCCCTTGAAAAAAAGGCTTTGATGAGAAGGGACAGCCTTTTACCTACTGACACTGCTTTTTCATCTTTGCAAACCATATTATGCCAATTTTTTTTAGGTTTATTTTTTTAAGTGTTTTCCCCCAGGCTTCTTGAAATAGGTGTCATATGATTAAATTCATATCCACTGCTTTAGAAATTTAGGAGCAAGTCCCCTGGTTTAATTTCCCTTTAAATTTAAACCATGTAAAGGTAGAAAGCTGGAGATTAGTAGAATCTCTCAAGAGATTGTCTCCAGTTCTCATATTGATCTTTTTACCAAATGCTCTTATCCTCTGTTGGTTGTTGGGTGGTCTTGTTAGTCTTTTAAAAGTGCCATAGGACTCCTTGTTTGTTCCACAAAATGAAAAAACTGACTCCCCAAAACTACACTTTAGTGGAGATGGGAACGGGACAAGTATTAACTTCTGCCCATTTAAACAAGGGAGAAGCACATGGGAGAACAAAAATGATTTGTTTTGACCTTGAGACACATCATAGACAATTAAATAAGAAGGTTTTTATTTAATTAGTACTGCTGTGTGCCAACTCCTTATTGAGAAGCATTAGAATGTTCTTCCGAAGAACAATCTTATGCCACTCATAATGCCTACATTAATCCCTCTACTCCTATGAACAGCTCGCTCTAGTAATATATGCATGGGCTATGTGTGCACGTGCCGAGGAAGAAAAGAAGGCCCCACAAAGATAATCCATCAGCAATTGAAATTCACTCTTTTAGTCCAGTTCTTGCCCAGAAATGACTAAACAATATTTTGCCATTAGTGACGGCAGCTTGTAATTATGAAAGAAGAAAACGTCCTTTCGTAATGTAGAATGCACATTTTGATTTTGTAGATGATTGTTCATAAGCCATGGTAGCCTCTCATCCAAAGTATAGTTTCGTATTTTTTCAGCCTCATACAACTACATTTTATTTAATCTGAAACATCCATGTTATCCTTAATTTCTTTAGACATTTAGCACTGGTAACAATGTCATTCTGATGAACTAAAGTATTACTGTAACATACTGAAAGACAAAAGAGATAAAAAGGAAAAGCTATTTTAAATTACCATTATACTTTGAAAAAGTGTAAACTACAAAAAGTTACACAGTCAGAATCTGTATTTTCACATAATGGCTTCCCAACCAAATGAGCTGAGTTTGTAATTTAGATGACTTTTCCAATTGCCGACGCTGCAAACTTCACATACAAATCTGAAAGTCAGCTTTAAAATCTTTATGCCTTTTACATTATCACCAGTAAAAAGGAATCTACCAAACGAATATGGCCAGCAAGTCTGTTGATGTTCTATTGGAGCTTTCACATTTCAATGGTGAAGAATAAACAGATGCATTTTGCTCCAAATATATGGCACTTTATGGATACAGTGGAATGCCGCTATGCTCTGCTGAAGTTGTGCAAAGCAGAAAATGGGTTAATATCTCATTTCCAATTTACCCAAGCTGTCTAAAGAATTGGGATGACATTTTACCACCTTAAGATCGTGCTTGGACACAATATTAAATTCAAAGGAAATGAATTGTGCACATCATGGGAAGACATCCGAAATAAACTAACAGTGTATATATCTAAGCTCATAGGATCCCCAAATGTTTTCCAACTATGCTAAGGCATCACTGAAATCCAGCCATTGCTAGGGTAAGCAACATGCTACACGGTAGACCTAAAAAAGAAAAGTGGGGGGGGACTTTTTTGCTAGCATTGGAGAAAACCTCTGTTGTAATGGGCTGTGCTAGTAGATCTTTCAGATTTATGCAAAAGGAAAGAGGACCTAACATGTAATATTTTAAAAGTTAAAAAAAAAAAGTAATTACTTTAATTTCTGGTTTTATGCAGCTATCTGTAGCCCTGTTTGCCTAAATGGTGGCATCTGTGTACGCCCAAATACCTGTGCTTGTCCTCATGGCTTCTATGGACCTCAGTGTCAAACTGGTAAGAAAGTTCAATATATCACATGGATAGTAGATTCAGGCTTTAACAAATGTGGTAAGGGATAAAGGCTATGTAAATGTTTATCTACCTTTTGTACCATACAAATTATACCCCGATATTTGCTTTGTCACAACCCCATCCATGCCATTTTCATGTTATTATACATTAGAAATCTGCATGGAAGTTTCTTGCGTTTTTAAAAGGAGGTTTTTTTTAAAAAAGTTTTATTGAACTATACATTTATGTGTTGCTGATAACTTGAATCTGAAATTACTTTAAGCAAGTCATTACAGAATAAGCAGCTAATCAATAACTTTAAAACATAGATCTGCTCTGAGAAGTATTTGTTTTTCAAAAAAGGGAACATCATCTTTATCTTGCAAGTAATACGGTAGGTATATTCAGTGTCACACAACCAGAATCTCATTCGGGCTGTATTTATATTCAATACATACAAATGGGGAAGCTAGACTTAAGGCAGCTTTCTGCTCCCCTGATCCTGGGCCAGCAAACAGCAAGCACTCAGTGCAATTTGCCTTAAATTACATCTGCTGCAGCTGTGCTATTCCAGGTACTGCACCAGCTGGGAATCATGTCAGAGTGCCAAGGGGAGCATGCTAACATCCTTCTCCCCTATCTTTCACAAATCCCTTATGCAAGGTGGACAACTGCCCTAAAGCAGAAAATCCTTCGGCTCCCTCTTCAGGGCAGTTTTCAACCTGCTTTGTATTGCAAGTAGAGTCTAGCCCCGAATATTTTGTACATACAGTAGAACTTCCGAGTTACGAACACCAGACTTATAAATTGAATGGTCAACCACACCTTTCATTTGGAATCAGAAGTACCCAGTCAGGCAGGAGTGTCCCTGCCCCCCAAAACCATTTGGGGCACATCCCTGGGCTTACCTCTACACCCGAAACCACATCCCTTCCCCCCACCACACCCCCAGCCCCTGCTGCCAGCAGCCCAGCTCCTAGGCTGGATCTGACCTCTGTGGCTGCCACCATCAGCTGGTAAGCCCATCTCCTGGGCCGGATCCAACCCCTGCTACCATCAGCCCCAGCTCCCTGGCCAGATCTGGCCCCTGTCGCTGCCACGTGGCAGCCCAGACTCCTGGGCTGGATCTGGCCCCCAACCCTGTTGCTGCTGGGCAGTGATCCAGGTTGCAAAGCCAGATGCAGCCACTGCTGCCAGCTCCAGGCTGGGTCGGGGCACTGGCTCATGTCCCCTCTGCCCAGCACCAGCAACACCCCTGCAATCAGGCAGCCAGAGAGAGAAAAAAAAAAATTAAAAAACAAATACAGTACAGTACTGTGTTAAATGTAAACTACTACAAAAAATAAAGGAAAAGAGTCATTTTCCTTCTGCATAGCAGTGTTTCAAAGCTGCATTAAGTTAATGTTCAGTTGTAAACTTTTGGAAGAACAACTATCATATTTTGTTCTGAGTTATGAATATTTCAGGGTTCCGAACAACCTCCATTCCCAAAGTGTTTGTAAGCCTGAGGTTCTACTGAACATTCCTGATTACATCTCTTAATTGTTCCAGGGATCCACTGGCCTTTAGGGTTCTGTGGATCAATTTTGAACCTATAGTATCACCAATCCCTGTCACTTAATTCTCAGTCTCTTTTCTTTTGGGTTGTTCTTTCTTTATGAATAGGTCAGAGGAAGGTGGATGGGTAGTGTGCATGTATGTCCCTTAAACCTTTTGTATACTGTCCTTTCTTCTTGCTACTCCATGGTATCCTTTGCAAGCCTGATTTTGCTTAGGAGACTCTATATTTGAAATATATTTTCAGTTTGGACCACTTTTTGAATTTCACGAAATTTCTATGAAATTTTGTAATTGCTTTACTTAGAAAAAAAATAGGACCATTACAGAGAAGAACAGCTGATTTTTCACTGAAATATTGTTCATACTTCCAATTAAAGCCATGGATAGCTAACATTTCAAAATTTTTTCAGATGGCTATCAGTTTATGTATTCTAAAATTCTACATGCAGTTGACCATTTGGTTTTGAGCAAGATGTGTCTCAAACCAAAATTTGCAAATATATTTGTGAAACTTAAACATTTTGTGCACACCAAGAATACTTAGTTCCATATCCAAAAGTTGCTAGACAGTCAAACGTTTTCTGCAGATAGCAGGCAAGTGGAACTTTTGCTAATAGACAGAGAACACCATAGATTCTGCAATTAGTGGATCAATAGTTAAAACTTTTCCTTACCTCCTTCCTTTGATGAATACCTGAGAGCACCAAGATATATGCCTGTGATGAGTGTGGTTACATTAGCTGTCATGCTAAATGCAGTGTTTTGTACGGTTACACAAAAATGCGCCTTTCAAATTCTCTCTATGTTTTACAAAAGGGTTAAAAATCTCTTCTCAAGGATACCCTCTGCCTTTGGGAATTAAAACTACTGTGGGTCTGACACCTATTAATCTCCCAAAATATTTCAGGCTAGATAGTGTTGGAACTGTTCATGCTTTGGTTCCAGTTCACAGAAACACGAGAGATGTAGCACCTTGGTACAGTGACAGGCCACATATACTCCCTACACCCCTCCCCCCACCCCCAGTTGTGCCGAGAGACGATGGCTTTATTTAGACCCTTCTCCAGCAACTTGGTGATGCCCCCGAACAAAGGAGGCCAGGATCCTTAAAAGAATCATGACCTTCTTGTTTTCTCTGACAAAAGAATGCCCCACTTTCTTTGAGGGAGGGAGGGATATTTCAAACAGAAGTGCCATTCTTAACTGGGGGAGTAACACCGACAAGTAAAAACAACTCTGTCATTGAGTTATCCTATTTTTCAACGGACAGTGGTGCATTTACAAAGTTTCATTTCAATCCGTTTTTTAAAAATTTTGAAACCATGATACTAAATTGACGTAACATTCTTTGCTTTCCTTTTGTTAGCTCTTTGCAACCCTCCTTGTAAGAATGGTGGCCACTGTGTGAGAAACAATGTGTGCTCCTGTCCTGAGGGTTATGTTGGAAGAAGATGTCAGAAAAGTAAGTTACATAATTTTCCTTTACTTTCCAAATCTTTTCTGCTTCAGAGATGTGTGTTTGCATAGGGATTATTTTCCTTCCATGCATGTTGAATAGAACATTTAATTTGGATTAACGCTCTAAATTTCAATTTTTATATCATAGCACGCATATCAGTAGCCTACATACAAAAGACAGAGCAACTCATTTCCGAAGTCTCACTTGCACTCAGTACCAACAGGTTAATGAAAATACCGTTATGTCATGCAGACATTAGGAGTAAGAGCATTTTGCTGAAGTCCTATCTCTAAATTTAAAAGCCTTTAGATTGAATTGTACAGTCAGTATTCTAAGATGACTTAATTATTTTGCATTAAATTTACTGCAAGAGAAAATTAAAGCCAAAGCTATAGCAGCTGATTGAGATCCTTAAAATGTCAAAACACCATTCCTCCTAGCTCAATTAATACAGTCAGTTAATAATGCTTTTTGACTTCTTCGTTTGTTCCCATCACTTTCAAATCCCTCTTCAACTCCACACAGCTTTTCACGTTTGAGGCTTTTATTCTTAAAGGATAATTTATTATTTTGGCATTTTTACTGATTCTACTGCACTTTTCAGCATCTGTTATCCAGGGAGCTCAAGGAAGGTAGGTGAAAACTTGTTTTTTCCCCTTAACCAGATTGAAACTGGCAAAATGGGAGCTGTGAGAACAACTGCTTTTGGCAGGAAGAACCTGTACATTTTCAGAGCACTTTATTTTTCATACACAGAGAGACAAAAAGCCAGTGAAAATTTCCTTCCAGCAACAACAGCTCTCTCAGTCCCTATACTGCAGCTTGCTTTCCCTTCAGCTGAGAGAATCTTGAGGCACAGTTCCTACCTGGCTGCAAAATATGCAATTGAACAGTCTACTCTGGCAGGAACAAGCTAGAGGGAAGATTGGGGTGGGGAGAGCCCTTATGTTCAGCATCTTGTTTTTGAGGTCAGAGTACATTGGAAAAGTGCTGCTTCCAGCTTAAAGTACGTTCCCATTGCTCAAGACAGATCAGCAGAAAAACAATTGATAATGATCGCACCTTTAGGGAAGCTTCTTCCTAAATCATATAACTGCTGCCAACCCACACAATAGGTTTTTTTTTTCCCCCGCACTTAATCTGCTTTCAAGATGTGTACAAAGTTTTGCTGCCCATCTGGGTCGGCACTAACTAGTGTAACAAAATTTTCAGTGACTAATACAATATTCTAGTCCTCTTTTAGCCAAATAAAGTTCATGCCTTCATTCTACCCCAGTAACTAGCAATTAACTGTCTGTTTTATTTGGCTTAATATCCTATGAGATTGAATTAAGGACATTCACTGTCGAATACAGAGCTAAGTACCAAGAATTATTTCAATATCTATGTGCTATTACGTGGTCACTGACTGCTAATGAGATTCACTTATTAAATGATTTATTTCTTTTTATCCTGTTTAGACAGGTCTGCACACAGGTCAGTTTTATAAATTTGTTATTCACACGCTGTTGAACAAAGTAATATTACAAATACACATGGGCCTACGGGTTGTTCACATATTGTTTGTGACAAGTACTCATTCTAACTGGTCACCTAAGAGACTCAAACTCTTAAGGTCAGAAGGGACCATTCTGATCATCTAATCTGACCTCCTACACAACGCAGGGCATAGAACTTCATCCATCCACTCCCGTAATAGACTTCTAACCTAAGACTAAGTTATTGAAGTCCTCAGATAACAAATTAAAGGCTGGGCTCCACACTTCTGCCCCACCCCTGGACTGGCTGCTCCACCCTACCGGGCCCAGCTTTGCTGCACATTGCACTTCCACCCCTTGCCTTTGGCTTGCTGCTTGCTGCTGAAGGCAGCGGGGGCCCCGCAGCAGCAGGGGGGGCAGACCGCTCACTCTCTGGGATGGCAGTGGGGGAATTGGGAACCCCAGCAGGGCACCAGCGCTGGTTTCGGGGCCCCCAGCAAGGTGCTACACTGCTGAAGGAGCCTGCCACAGGGAACTGGTGTTGCAGTGGGGGAACCATGGGGGGGATTTTTGAGGTTTTCAAGGCCCCCGGCATGGCACCAGGGCCACGGGGGAAAGTTTCAGGGCCCACAGTGGGATGCCAGGGCCATGGGGGAGGCCGGAGCTGGCACCAGGGAGCCCTATGGGGGCCCTGCAATGGGCCTTTGCCTAGGGCCCCAGATAGGCTAAGGCCACCTCTGTGGTGCAGTGGATCTGAAAAACCTCCAGGACCTCTGCCAATCTGCCCTGGGGAATATTCCTTCCTGACCCCAAATACAGCAATCAGTTAAACCCTGAACGTGTGGCAAGCCAGATACCCAGGCAGCATTTTCTGTAGTGACTCACAACCCAACCCATCTAACATTCCCTCACAGGCCATTGATCATATGTACCGCTAGACATGGGTATGCTTGCTGTTCCCTGACTGGCTATCTCTAACTGTGAAAAGCAGGAGGAGTATCTGGCAAAGTCAGTCCCAATCACCTGAGCAAAGGACTTTCAGACATTAGACTATGATGGCATGGCAGCAGTGAGATCCGGCCCTTTTCTTTGGCCCTGTTCTCTCACAAGAAAAAAAAATTCACATGTTGATGGAAGGCTCCCCAAAGCAAGGGGTTTCAGATCATGGAGGCAGTTAATACCTTTTGGGAGGCCAGTGAGTAGAGCATTTGACTGGGACCCAGGAGATCTGAGGTCAATTCCCGGTTCTGCCAGTGGCCTGCTGGGTGATTTCAATTTTCCCATCTGCAAAATGGGGATAATGATACTGACCTCTTTGTAAAGCCCTTTGAGACCTCAAGATGGGAGGCACGCTGTAAGCTCCTGGCATTACTATTATTATTGGAGCTACTGGTTCTTGCTGCTGGTACATTCAGGCAGACACCCCTGTGGTCAGTATGAACATTTCTTCTATCTTTTCTTTCCAGCTAAAAGGGCTAGCAATGTATATAATAGTCAATGAAGATGAGATTTGGTTTGTCCCCTAATTCCAAGAAAGATTGCTCCTCTGGCTAGATTGCCTATAGTTCTGATGCTTTAACCTACTGCTAATTACAGGCTGTGTTCTTTAGTGTTTAGGACACTGTCATTTGGGGAACTTCTGTCATTTCAGTGACTTAATTGGAGGTGGTGTATACAGGAAGGTGGGACTAAGAATATGGAAGGGGTTGAAGAGAAATGGGAAAGACTGTATGACCGAAGTATAACAGTATTGCAGTAGATAAATGTTCGGCGGAGAGGGTTTTCTAAGACCTTGGCAGGTTTTTCTATGAGCTTCAGAGATGAGGATATAATCCATCTGTGCCCTGAGTGAGGATTTTTAATTTCTTTCAGGAATTATTACTTGCTATCGTAATTGCACAGAGCCAGTGGCTACCATTATACAAAGGATGAAGGGAGAGGAAGAATTATATGGCAATAGAAAGGTTGTAATGAGTTACCAGAAAATAAGTTCATTGATGTGATGTAACAGTTCCCAGTTGCAGACTATCACAACCAAGAGTCGGCAACCCGAAAGATAAGAAGAGCCATTTAAAAAAAAAAAATCAATAGCTAGGTATTTTGAGAGCTGCAATGAGCATAGCCACCTGGTAGGAAGAGGTGGGTCAGGGCACCTGCCGCAGGGTTCCCTGGCAGCAGGGAGTGAGCCTGGAAGAAAGAGCTGGCTCCCTGCAGGGTCCCACAGTGGCAGAGGGAGCCCAGATCCTGGTGTGGGCTGCCCACACGGTCCACCCAGTGGTGTGGAGCCCAGAGCCGCAAGGGGGCAGCCAAAGAGCGACATACAGCTCTGAAGCCACAGGTTGCAGATGCCTGATTGCGACCTACATGCATGTCAGTTTCACGTGAATTGTGCAAGGTGAGACAATTACCAGTTTGCTGGCTTAAATGCCATCAGTTCTTTCAGAACCTGTGGGAACACAATCAACTGGTGCTCAGCTAGTTCAACCATAATTAGGAATTATGACAATACCAGAAATCCCAAGAGAAAACTATTCCTTGTATGTCATTATCACAACCTTTTAATTATGCCTTACAGCCTTATAAATTAGCAGAGTTTTGTTGAACTCTTCCACGCTTTGGTGCGTTTTCTCCCCAGTTCTCAATGTAGATCTATTTATAGGACCTTATTTTCTCTTACACCAGTGTAATCAGGAATAGTTCCATTAGAATTACATTAGCATCATACTAGCATGAAAAGGATATCCAGCCCCTTTTGCCTCTGGGTAGTGAGTAACTACCTCAGATATTCTAGAAGGAAATGTTTTTTGCATCAGTAGAAATATGTCAGTGCCCAGTGAGATGAATATATAGTAGGGTTCTAAATAATAAAATTATTTAAATGGCCACTTGAAGTAGTTCTCTGCTGATTAGGTAACCAGCTAATCCCAAATGAATACACTCTAAGGCTGACAGCTAAGGTGTTCATTAACCCAGTACACCATTATTACCCAGAAGCTGAAATACTGTTACTGAAGTTTTAAATTAAACAGTCAAAATGTAAATGTAAGGTAAGAAAAAGGTGCAAAAAGACCCAAAACTATAACAAATTAAATGGTCTCATTTCCCCTTTCATCTGTATTTCCCCTTTCTAGTACTCAATAAAGCTCCCCCAATTACACACCCACGCCCCTTTTCCTAACTGCAAGAAGCTGGAGAAGTCTGTATTCTTGTGATGTAAATAAATGAGAGTGCTGGAACAAGGGTCTTCCTGGTCTGTAGGGAAGAAAGGTGATGGGAGGCAAAGATGAACATGAGTCCAAACAGTACTGTATTGAGAACACTTTCGCTCTAGGCACTCCATGCCCTATTTTCGATGCTTTGGGGCATTTTTCCTTTTCTTGTCAATATTTCAACTGAAGGACTGAGAAGGAAATAGGCTTATTCATTGCTGGCAGTTTAAAATTTTCAATTAAAGGAGGCAATCAAGGGAGAGGGAAAACAGCAGCCAATCGGAGTGGAGATATTTGCAGATTGAGTGCAAGTTTATTTGTGACTTGAATAGTTATCTAATTTATTATTTCAATTCCTGTGTTTTACACCTTGGCCTTTCTAAAGGAGTCTACCTGGCAACTACCATTTTGTTAGACAAAGCGGATGCACCACGCCTCCGTCGTTCCGACTTTTTTCTTCTTTGTTTCTTTAATTTAAAAGTAAGGGCATTCAAGCTGAAGTTGTGTGTTTGTTCCTTGTCGAAGCAGAAAACAATTATGTAAATCACACAATTCTGATTGGCTGAAAGCTGGAAAACAGGGATTTGCACCTGTGTTTACCGACAACTGCACAGTGATTATGCAAACCAGACAACCACAAACAGAGTAAGGGAATGTCAGCCCTGACAACAAAATGTACAGTTATGCATCAGTAACTGCAACAACTCTGTATTTTCGCTGGCTGAGAATTTCATTCTGCACAATCCGTCTTGCTCTGTAAAGAGAGACAAATGCTGGCCGTTCATGTAAATAAAATATTTTCCAGGAACTGTTTTACATAAAAAAAAAACAAAAAACGTGCACTTGCTTCAGTAAAGAAAAAGCTACTCATGTTTTATTTTATTTCACTTTAAGGAAAGCGCAAAGTAAAAATAACCTTGGAACTTCACTTCCTTCCCGGGGGCATTAAACACACTATTCACACTGACAGTTTACAAAAATTAACAGTAATGAAAATTTGTTAGGATTCCAGGTATTTAATGCATACATTTTGGATAGCTTACTTTAAAAACAATGCTAAAGTAATTAAAATCAATACATTTGATACACTAGGAGATCTCCTGGCACCACCCATTTATTCCTTTTAAGCTAACCTCAAATTCTCTTCTGGCAAGTTCCTTTCTGAACCAAAAAACTGGACAGCTCCCTCTGGAGCTCATCAGCTTGCAAAGGTCACCAGAGAACAACAAAGAACATCCTTCCACCCCAGAGAACTCCAAACAAATTATCAACCTGAACAGCAGTACATCATGTTGCCACTTGTCAAATCTAGGTAGCTGGCTGGGCAGACATCTTTTTTAAAAAATAGACACACCTCAAACTTTAGTACATTTCTAATTCTTCCATGAAGTGTGGTAGAAAAATTGGGGCTCAGCTCTGCAAACTAATTACCAGATGAGTCATCACACTGAAATTGGGCCTTTGCACATTTGGGTCACAAACTTTGTAGATAACTTTTTATTCACTCTAGACATTCCTGCAGGCAGGGTTTATAGTCAAAACACTGCATTCAGTATCACTTATTCCTCCAGCTTTGCTCTCCTCCTCTCTTGATACCATGAGGGTGCTACTCATCTGAGAGCTAGAGGCAAACTAATTGGGAAATGTCAAAATGGGGATTTCTGACGTAGCCTTTTGCCAAGCACTCTTACATTATGCAAATCACTCATTTACTGGATCCCGTCCTTTCCATTTGGGCGTCTGTAAATTAGAGCCTTCTCGTTTGTATTAAGCAGGTAGTTTTAGTGCTTACCAAATTATATATGCTCGAAGACATCTTTCTGACAATTTGTAATATACTGTCAAGAATACCTCCCTTCATTAGGCACAACTGATTGAATACTGTGGAGTGGGGATAGCGAAAAGGAAATGGGGGGCTAACTTATGATTTCTTTTACCTACCTCTGCAGGGGAGTAAATGAGCATATGGTGCCACCTTATTCCCTTGTCCCAGATAATCATATCACAGGTCATAGCACAAGAGGAAGAGTGACCTCTGCATTGCTGCAAGTCACATTTCCCACACAGGAGGGAGTAGAACAATTGTCATAGATGATGTGGGTGGAATGGAAAGTATTTAGAGCCAGATATAGGATACCCTGGGGCAAAGAAGAGAACAGAGGACCAGGCTGCATCTCAGGCTCATGATTTGGTTCCTGTCTGCTCCTGGGGCAGCAGTGCTCCATGCTGCCCCTTATTCAGGGTTTGTGGCAAAACCCTGACTAAAAGGTGACATTTTGTTCTCAGATGTACCAATGCGGTGGCTTGCACTGCCTTTAATAGGAACTCTGAGCATCACAGGAGGAAGCTGTCCCTAAACCTGTATATATCAATGTGTACAATAATCCATCTCGGTAGGAGTTAAAATATGTTCTGAATAATGGGCCCAAAGTCTTTCCTTACTCAGTGTTTACTCATTCCAAAGGCAAAACATCCACTGACTTCTATGGGAATTTTACTTGTCTCTAGAATTTGATCCAATGTTTGAAAATGAAACCAGCGAACCAGACTGCCTGAACAGGACAGTGTCTACACTCTGCTTTCTCTTTGAAGGCCATGATTGGCTTTAAATTGCAAGCAATCATAAGTTGCCACACAGCTCTTTCTTGCCAAGCACATTTATTCTCATGGTGAAAGCCTACCAGAAGTCAAAATTGCCTGTTTTCTTTTTTTTTTTGCACAGAGGAAAATAAACCCAATTGCCACAAGCATCAACAAAGGCTTAGCCCACTCACAGCAATAAAAACGTGTCTAAATGACTGGTCATAATGGAAGCACAGAAGCTGCAAAACAAACCAACACAGGAAAAAAAATGTACGAGACAATCTTCTTTCACCTCTTATTTATGCATGAGAAGAAAGCCGCTGAACAAAACAATTTATGCCCAATTCTATGATGGCTCAATGACCTAATGAAATATAAGGCAGTCAACAATGATGGGAAAATTTAACCAAACCCAAGACCTCTCACAAAATGGGTATAAAAGCTGTGCAGGGAATACATAGTGATTTTCCACATATTCTACACTAAAAGGCTGCAAAGTCAGAATAAGGATAGCTGTATTCTTCTTAAAGTAGAGTGAGGTAGTGACACTGAAGACAATGTGTAAGTAGTGACAGTGTAAATGTTTTTTTCGCCCACAACCTCCATCATTGGCATCTCCTAGTGAAATAATCAATAAACATATAATTTACACATGTGCACCTGAATATATATGCGCTACATACATATACAACACATTAGGTAAATAGTGCCTCTCATTCTGAAGAATCCCAGAACATTAAATTACTTACATATAGGCAGCCTACCTCTAGGGAGAGTGCCAGCTGGTAAGCAGAAAATAAGTAGACTGAAGAACAGGATATCTGGAACATTACTGGGAAGAATAATAAAATGGGTATGGGATCATTAACATCTAGGCAGAGCAGATAGGAGCTACGTGTAAGTTCTTACTCAGGAGCTTTGAACATAGTAAGCTACCTAGAGATCAACTTCTCTTTCATAGGAGGAGATGCACAGAATAAGAGCAGGGTCAACCTTGCCAGGTAACACACTGTAATTACTCAGGTGAGAACAGTTAACAAATGTGCAGCAGGCTTTCAATATATTCTATATTAACATTAATGCTGAATTCTCTTCCTGGTACAGATTTCCATTACATCGCCTTGGCCATTCATTATCATTATTTTTTCCCATTTTTGATACCACAGTACCACAGATAGAGAGAGTCTCCTGGTTAAAAATCTCTAAAATGACCAGCAAATATATTTAGATATGTTCCAGAACTAAAGACATAATATACGTGCATCTGATGAAGTGGGTTGGAGCCCATAACAGCTTATGCCCAAAGAAATTTGTTAGTCTTTAAGGTGCCACATGACTCTCGTTTTTTTAATATAATTAAAAGAAAGCTTTAGGATCATACAATTGTTTGTTTACTTTACTTTTTTCTAATCCATAAAATCTATTTCAAATAATCATATTATATAGCAACGCGGTGTGCTCTGGCCCCACATCACAACAGCTGTGTAAAACGATGAGTATATTATGGATACAAAACCGTCAACACATCCATCCCAATTACATTTGCAGCTGCTTCTGCATCTTGTATACAATTTGTTCACTTGGAGTGCATCCCTTTGAGCTTTCTACAAGATTATTTTTACCATACAGAAAGATAATTTATTGAGAAGGTGGTTAGCGGATCTGTCAGGAAGACATGCAAAGCTAGAGCTAGTGAGGTGGAAAGCTCAGAAGGGTTGGTGGTTTGATTTGGATGAGCAAATCAAAAGTTTGGATTCTTGTCTGAACCAAATGAACATCTTGGGTCTGTAAAAGGAAATCTTTATGCCACAATGTACACACTGCACAGCTAGATAGAACTGAGCTTGCTGTTTTACATTATTTAGGCATAAAATCAGTTATCTTGTTTATAAAGCCAAATCAATGTGGATAAAAAAAATCAGCAATATATAGATCTACAACTTAGAGCATGTGCAAAACTACAGCCTTGTTACACTTTGGGTGGAGATGGCGGGGGAGAGGGGTTGGGAAGGGAAGAAGGATAAAAAGGCTTCAGTGCCCTAAATTCATAACTTGTTCTTGAGAGCTGTGTGCATTGGGACTTTCATAGAGGCAGATATATTGGTACAACTGTCTAACTAATGATCTGCTGAGCATCTGTTGGTATACCCACTAAAAGGCAGAATGACACTTTTACCTTACATGGACTTCAGTTAGCATCAGGATGGTAAATCCAAAATAATGAGACTTTGGCCAAACCCCCCACCTGTTTTGGGAGAATCAAAGGCTAAAATGGCATGCAACCAGCTATTTGGAGCATCCAGTCAATTCTATCGTCTCTGCAGTCAAGAAAATGCATCCTTTGGGTAGCTTACCTGAGATGCAAATCACATCTAGAAAGACCGAGTCAGACCCCCAACTGGTCAATGGAGTTATCGCACTTTACCCCAGCCAGGGATTTGGCCCTTCATTTCTTCTGATAGGAAAAAGGACAACACTATATCTGTGAAATTCAAGGCTGCTCCGCTAAGATATTCTTGTTACTAGAACAAAATCTCTCTCCAGTTTTTCTGATAATAGGCAATTCATATGATGTTCATAACATAATCCCCACCATATTCAGATATGTTAGTTTCATTTTCCCCTCACTTAGATTCTTTGCTTCCATCTATATTTTCTTGACAAGACTAGAGTCAATGAAGTCAGGTTATTTTTGAACCTGTCTCACATTATGTATTCTTTCAGGGTCTCCTCTCTCTCCTGTAATCACTCCCTTTTTTTGTGAATGTCACAGAAAATCAAAATAAAAACTAAACAGAAAAAAGGAAAACATTAAAATCACATATACAAGAGACTTCACTGTGTTGAATCAACCTCCCTCCATCCCAAAACCATAGAAAAGAAACCAGAAAGATGTAAATAAGTTCCAAAGAGGTAGCCATGTCAGTCTAGTTCAGCAAAACAAACAAACAGTCTTGTTCCAAAGGGTTAGCCATGTTAGTCTAAGTCAGCAAAACAAACAAGGAGTTCTGTGGCACTTTTAAAGACTAAAAAAATTATTTATCGCATGAGCTTTCGTGAGAGAAAACCCCACTTCGTCAGACACTTTGAAGAGTCTCGTGGCACTTTTAAAGCTCATGCAATAAATAAATGTGTTCATCTTTAAAAGTGCCACAAGACTCCTTGTTTGTTTTGCAGAAAGATGTAAGCTGCAGTAAGATTTCCTAAAGAATCCATCTGAAAACCAATCTGCCAGTCATTGTGTGCAGATTTATAAATCATGTTTTAAAATAACCAGCATGATGACTGATTTAAAAGGAGTTGTTTTAAGTGTGCGTCTAAGAATGGATGCTGTTCTACCCCTTCACCACTTCTGTAAGCATCACCACTAAGCTGTATCCTGACACATTTGCTTAGCCTGTCAGAAAAGCCGTTATTGCTTGGGACTACTTTTCATCTTCCATCTAGAAGCAGGATGTGTCATCCAGGTCAATTTTCTCAGCCTCTGCAGGGCAAAGAAACCCAAAGTTTTCTTGAAAAGTGGATCTCCAAGTCAGCACAGCAGTGCAGTGCTCTGTCTCCTTATCATCAACTTGACTCAGGATAGGTAATGATAGGTAATTACTGTACTAGAGCTAAATAGGCTCTGCATGATCATTTCCAGGAAAGGCTAATGCATCGTCCTTCAGTTGCTGCACAGTGTTCTCCTAAAACATCCTACATTTAAAGGATCTCTCATTGTCAAGATTTCAGAAGACTGATCTAATATTGCCTCTGTCCTAGCTAAACTCTAGAGTGTCCTAGAGCATTAAATTCTTAGCTAAAAAAAGGCTGAAGTACTCAATGCTTTTTTTTTTTTACCTCAGTCTTCACAGGGAGGGTCAGCTCCCAAGCTACTACACTGGGTAATGCAGAATGGAGAGAAGGAGAGGCAGCCAGCCTCAGTGATGGAAGGTCAGGTTAGGGACTACTTAAAGAAGTTGGATATGCACAAGTCTATGGGGCCGGATGAACTGCATCCGAGGGTGCTGAGGGTGCCGATGCGATTGCAGAGCCGCTGGCCATTATCTTTGAAAACTTGTAGCGAACAGGGGAGGTCCCGGATGACTGGAAAAAGGCAAATATAGTACCTATCTTCAAGAAAGGGAAAAAGAAAGATCCGGGGAACTACAGACCCATCAGCCTCACCTCAATCCCTGGAAAAATCACGGAGACGGTCCTCAAAAAATCCATTCTGAAATACTTGGAGGAAAATAGAGTGATCAGGAACAGTCAGCATGGATTCCCCAAGGGCAAATTATGCCTGACAACCGGATTGCTTTCTATAATGAGATGACTGGATTTGTGGATGTGGGAACAGCCGTCAACGTGATATACCTCGACATTAGCAAAGCTTTGGATATCTTCCAAAGGGGTAGCCGTGTTAGTCCATTACAAAGAAAGTGCCACAAGACTCTGTTTCTTTGCTTTTGATATGGTTTCCCACAGCATTCTTGTCAGTAAGTTAAGGAAGTATGAAGTTGGATGAATGGACCGTAAGGTGGATAGAAAACTGGTTAGATCACTGGGCTCAGCAGGTAGGGATCAATGGCTCAATGTCTAGTTGGTAACCAGGAATGAGTGGAGTACCCCAGGGGTCAGTCCTGGGGCCAGTTCTGTTCAACATCTTCATTAATGATCTGGATGATGGGATAGATTGCATGCTCAGTAAGTTTCCAGATGACACCAAGCTGGGGGGATGGTAGACACACTGGAGGGCATGGACAGGATTCAGGGAGACCAAGACAAATTGGAGCATTGGGCCAAAAGAAATCTCATGAGGTTCAGCATGGACAAGTGCAAAGTCTTGCAATTAGGACGGAAAAAATCCCATGCACTGCTACAGGCTGGGGACTGACCAGCTAAGTAGCAGCACTGTAGAAAACGACCTGGGAGTGGTGGTGGACAGGAAGCTGGATATGAGTCAACAGTGTGCTCTTGTTGCCAAAAAGGCCAATGGTATATTGGGTTGCATGAATAGGAGTGTTGCCAGCAGATCGAGGGATGTGATTATTCCCTCTATTTGGCACTGGTGAGGCCGCATCTGGAATACTGTGTCCAGCTTTGGGCTCCCCACTACAGAAAGGATGTGGACAAATTAGAAAGAGTCCAGCGGAGGGTGACGAAACTGATTAGGGGCTGGGGAACATGGCATATGAGGAAAGACTGAAGGAACTAGGCTTATTTAGTCTGCAAAAGAAAACACTGAGGGGGGATTTGATAGCAAACTTCAGCTATTTGAAGGGGTGCTCCAAAGAGAAGGGAGCTAGGCTGTTCTCAGTAGTAACGGAGGACAGAACAAGGAGCAATGGTTTCAAGTTGCAGCTGAGGAGGTCAAGGTTGGATGTAAGGAAAAACTTTCTCACTAGATCTGCAAGCATCTATCCTAGATCTGCAAGCATCTGAATGCAATTGCTACAAGAAACCATGCATTCTAGTTTCTCATTCCTTTTAATCTAAAGGATATATTACTAATAGGGAAAAACAGCCTGCATCATTATAATATTCTGAACACAGGATAGATGGCAAATCAGTAAGACTCTGGGCTTGATTATGCTCCACCTGAAGTCAAGAGGAAACCCTCATGTTCTTCTGTAAGCAGAAGCCCAGAATCTCCACAGTGAAGCTATCAAATCCTATAAAGGATCTGTTCCAGAGGGGTAGCTGTGTTAGTCTATTGCAGAGAAACAGAGTCCTGTGGCCCTTTTAAAGACTAACAGATTTATTTATCGCATGAGCTTTCGTGGGAGAAAATCCCACTTCGTCAGATGCTTTGAAGATGGGAAATTTACAGAATGGGACGAAATTAAATGCTGGGAAGTGTATGACATAGGATCAAGTCAGACTTTAACAGCAAATCAACATAGATGTTAGGATTCAAACACTGGAGAACAGCACAGAGGAAGGTGAGGTCAAATCATCTGTTGTAGTGAGAAAAGAATCTGTAGTCCCTATTCAACCCCAAAACAACAATCAAATTTGCATATAAATTTGAGTTCTGCAGTTTCTCTTGGAAGCTGTGATTTGTTACTCATCTGTTTCAGCACAGCTATTAGCGAGTCATCAATGGAGTGAGCAGGGAGATTGAAGTGTTCCCCAGTTGTTTTTTGAATGATCTGATATGCGACAACTTGCTGACAACGCATGCCACCGTTATCAGAACTAGAAACCCACAGCTTTATTCTTTGCTTTATGCAAAGTTCAGTTTACTAAGGCTAGGAGAAACCTTCATTGGAGCTGATGATTCAGGTTAGGGAGAAATCACATGCTTCATCTCAGGCGAAGACTGATTTTAATGGAGCAAGAAACAAATGTAGGAATTAAATTAATAGACAGTGCTCATGCTACAACTGATACATACAGAAATTAAAGCAAGTAACCTAACCTAGAAATTACCTGCTGAAGTCTGATGTGTGGTATATATGTGGAGAATAAAAAGTAGTCAGGAAATTGAACTGTGGAGCATTCACTTTTGACAAAGTCCTGCTTGAATGCTTCCTTAATTACCACTTTCTTTTATATTTTTTTCATGGGAGGGGAGGAGTGGGCCTTCAAGGACTTGTGATGTCTAGCCACTGCAAGATGTGGTGATCTACTTGTGTTCACAGAACATGATCTACTGTGACCCTCTCAGCCTCAGCTCCATAATACTTCACCTTGTCTACCACACGAGCAAACTCTTTAGATTCTGCCAGCCCAAATCATGCCTAGCAGGTAACCATCAGTGAACTCCGATTCCTCAGTTAAATCTCTCTACTGTGCTCAGCCCCTCTTACTGTAGAGCCCACAAACCTTGTTGAGTTTGCTGCTCTGTTAAAGGGAGAGTACATGGCAGCTTATTAAATTAACTGGAGTTGACAAACCCTCCATTTCAAGCTGGTTTATGGCAAAGTAAAACAAGTTTATTAAAGAAAGAACAGAGGTTTAAGTGATAAGGATAAAAAATAAGGATAGACAAATACTCTTCCAAGAATAAAACATCTTAAACAAGTCTTTTATTCAAAGCAGTTTTTCACTCTAATCTTTCTTTTAGTATGGCTGAATAGACTTTATCCAGGAACCAACGTACAAAACTCAGAATGGTTGGTTTCTTTAACTCCTTTGGTGGAGACTAACTTGCAGGTTCACCTTTCTTTATAGTCCAGTAGAGCTTTTAAAATGTTTCCTTTAGAACCATATCCCCAGATAAAGTACCTTTCTCCTACTGGGTGTAGACACCAGACTGTTTGGTGTAGCCCCTATGTGGGTTCCTAATGATTTCTATAGTGCAAATGATCTTCTTGCAGATCTTCAATACCATAGGCACTGGGTATTAACATCAACGGAAGGCTTAGCCTTCCCAAACAGCCAGGCATGCCTCCTCTCTTAGTCCCACCTCCCACCCCTGCTGTGTCCTGCTTCTTCCAGGCCAGGCAGAGACAAGTCCCAGTGGGCACTGCAGCATCATCTCCAGTTCTTCCTCAGCCCTCTGGGCTTGAAACAGGTGGGGCTGGAGGGTGGTGAGGACCCAGAAGTCTGGGCCGTCCCTGGGGTGGGGTGGGGGGCAGTTGGTGCAATTGCCCTGGGCCCCGCAGTTACGCGGGCCCTGCGCTGTCCCGCTCCCAGCAGGGCAGTGCGTTCGACAGGGAGCCGAAGGCAGCAGGGTGCACCAGGAGCACTAAGCCCAGCCTCTGGGCTAGCCCTCTACGCACCCGGGGTGGAGCAGGCAGGCCCAGGGGTGGGGCAAGTGGCCAGGGCCCGCCTCTGGGCCAGCCTGCTGCGGCCTGTCCCATGCGGCCAGGGCCAGCCCTCGCCAGCAGGGTGCCCTTGGCCGGAACCGGCTCCCGGCGGTGGCCTTGGGTACCCACCCGGGCTGGCTCCCTAGGGGAGTGGAGCGGCCCACCTCCCCTCCAGCATGGGACGGGGCCCCGCCTAGGCCAGTTGGCCCTGGGCCCCACTTCCCCCACAGGACGGCCCTACCAGACGATGCTCCAGGATTTTGGGCCACGCACCACTTGAACCACTGGTTGGTGGTACTCTAGGGGGCTGTGGCTCCCTGCTGCTGAGACCCCCCTGACCAGGACTTGGGACAGCTGTGCTGCCCAGCACTGAGGCTGCCCAGCCAGAAGTCAGAGTGGCTGGGGGACCACCTGGAGCTTGGGCCACCCAGCCAGTGCTCTGTAGCAGCTGAGGCTGCCAGGTGCTGGGGCCACTCAGCCAGGTCTCAGGGCAGCTGGGACTACCCAGGTGGGACTCGGGGTGCTCCAGCTGGAGTGGGGTTCCTTTGGCTACTCGTGCAGGTGGGACAGCAGCTTGAGCGGTAGCAAAGGAGAAGGCAAAAGGACATGGCCTCAGGAAGAAGGGGTGGGACTATGGATTAGTCTCTCCTAACATGGATTCATGCACCATACACGTCCAATACCTATTGTATTTGGATCACATCTGGTTTGATTTACATAGGAGGCACACTCAAGCAGACAAAACTACATTTACAGAATCGTAGGACTGGAAGGGAATTAGAGAAGACTTTTAGTCCAGTCCCCTGCACTCAAGGCAGGACTAAATATTAGTCCTCCAATGAGAGATATTCCACAACCTCTCTAGACAGTTTATTCTGGTGATTAACTACCATGACAGTTAAGAAGTTTTTCCTAATGTCCAACCAAAACCACACTTCTTGCAATTCAAATCCATTGCTTTTTGTCCTATCCTCCAAAGTTAATGAGAATATTTTTTTCTCTTTCTTGTAACCACCTTTTATACACTAGAAAATTGTTATGTCCTCCATCACTCTTCTCTAGACTAAACAAACCCATTTTTAATCTATTCTCATAAGTTATGTTTTCTAAAACTTTAATCATTTTTACTACTCTCCTATTGACTTTCTCTAATTTGTCCACATCTTTCCTGAAATGGAAGATAAACACAAGAACTGGATGCAATATTCCACTTGAAGCCATACCAGGTTGGAGTAGAACAGAAGAATCACTTACACGTGTCTTGCTTAGAACATTCCAGCTATTACAACCTAGAATGTTTGGGGTTTTTTGCAACATTGTTATTCTGTTGACGCATATTTAGCTTGTGGTTCACTATGACACCCAGATCCCTTGCTCCAGTATTCCTTTCTTGGCAGTCATTTCTCATTCTATATGTGTGCAATTGATTGTTCCTCCCTAAGAGTACTTTGCATTTGTCCTCACTGAATTTCACCCTATTTACTTCAGATCATTTCTCCAGTTTGTCTGAATTTTAAGCACATCTTCCAAAGCACTTGCAACCCTCCCAGCTTGGTACCATCCACAAGCTTTAAACTGTGTTCTCTATGCCATTATCTAAATCATTGCTGAAGATATTGAACAGAACTGGACACAGGACCAAACCCTGAGGGATGTCACTTGATGTGCCCTTCCAGCTTGACTGTGAATCACTGATAACCAGGAATCCTAGACATCTGTGCATGGAAAAAACATGGAATTTGCATTTTTACAGTGAATCTTTAGTTTTTACATTTTATGAAAAGAATAAGAACATGCAGTAGAGGGAGCCTCCCTTTTATGTGAGCTTTCCACATTAACTAAACCACCAGCCTCCCAAGGCTGACTGCTGCAGAGCTTGGGACCACCTAAGTCCCTTCACTCATCTAAGGGCAGAGCCTGGTAGTGAAAGATCTGTTGCTTGGGTACAAAGTAATAGCAATGGCTAAGAGCCCATTGAGTTCACTACCACAGCACAAGCCAATGACTGCTAGCATGGTTTCATCTGCAGATAGATGGTAAGGAAAGCCCCAAGTGATCCAGTGGGAAAAGCCATTGAAACAATGTGACTGTTTAGGGTCCCAGAGAAGTAGGTAGCATTAGCTTCCCAAACTATCAGAAAATGCCAGAAGCAAGCCTGGGAGGAACAGATGGATGTAAACTTTTCATTGCATTAGGAATTGTGGTGTTTTGAACACTATTTTCTTGTAGCCAGATGCAAAAAGAGTCTTTGGAGGGGGGGGTAGCAATTTCTGTGATTTATTTGTTACTCATTAGATGGTAAGGGTCTTGCACTGGAAATGCCAAAGCACTTGAATTCAATTTTGTGGTTCAGCAGTCATATATACAAGGTCTCATGTCAGTATACAATGGTCAGCATATGATCATAGCATTAATAGCTAACTCAAACACAGCATCTGCAAAATTCTGTGTGGTGGTAGTTTGAAATGCCATGTGATTTAGATTTGGTTGCTAGAGGTTCTGGAGCTCAAATGAGAAAAATACAGGACAGCATGAGTTGGAAAACTACATAGACAAAAAAGGGTCAAAGTTATACAGTTTCCCTTCTTGGCAGCAAGATAAAGAGGTGTCTTGTGTCTATCATATGCATAAATTTAGTGAAAAATGAAATATTTGAACTTGTACAACAATTTTGCCATATTTCAAAATAGATGGGAATATAGTCTTATCTTGTCTTTAGCCCTGATCGATGAAATGCTAAACAACTTTCCAGAAATTGTCTGAAGTAAATCTATTCTCTTCAAGTCCTTTCTGAACCAGATGAATGTCTGAAAATATGTTTTCCAATCAGGAGGTGAAAGCTTTAACAAGAATTTGGCAATCAACAGTAATAAGTGGTACTGGTCTGTCTGCCGTTGCCACAGAAGATTTCTTGTTTGCTTTTTCGAGAATCGTTATAATTAATGCCTCTCTCATTTCTCCATTGAGACAGCTCTTATTGAAGGCTCCTTGAAAGGTTTTTTGCACAACGGAGCTCAGCAAATTCTAAAAGGATTTATAGAAGCTAGCAAGCCCCAGAGTTTAAGACTTTCATGTCCAAATTACTTTTTGTTTTTA
This sequence comes from Pelusios castaneus, assembly GCA_007922175.1. Classification (NCBI taxonomy): domain Eukaryota; kingdom Metazoa; phylum Chordata; order Testudines; family Pelomedusidae; genus Pelusios; species Pelusios castaneus. The sequence goes on along the minus strand of ML685777.1, from coordinate 18,093,599 downwards.
ATTACAAGCAACTTAACTTCATGAAATATTGTAAATACATCCTGAAGTAAATTTTACCTTAATATGGACCAGTAAACATGCTCCTAATTTAATATGTAACTGTAGGTATCTGTGATCCCATGTGCATGAATGGAGGAAAATGTATAAGCCCAGATGTTTGTGACTGTCCATCTGGTTGGAGGGACAAGTGGTGTAATAAACGTAAGTATCTCAGCCTCCCATCAAATGCAATATTGTGTTGCACTTAGGCCCGTCAACATGAATTGTAATCATTTTAATATTAGGAAACAATAAAGTGAATAGACTGTTTTGTGACTTCAGCATTTTACAGGGAAAACAGTTTTAGGTACAGGTAATAAAAAATGATATAAACATTTGATGTTTACAAAAAAGAAAGGTGGAGAGAACCATGATTCTATCTCATGCAGCTGTCTTTTATGCATATTTTTATGGAAACTCATTTTTATGGTATTAAACTTGAAGTATTGATTTTAGATCCTACCAGATACACATATTTTGTTGTATTTTACAGAGAAATGTCATATATTTCAAAGCCAGTACTATTTAAAGCCTGTAGTAAAGCCTTCCAAACTGATATACTTTCAAGGTCATCAGATGTATTTCAGCATAATTTTGAGACTGATATGTTCTTACATTAAGCCTACCACATCTCACTGCAGTTTACATAAAAATGCAATTAAAAAAAATCACCTTATCTTAAAATGTTTCAAGGAATATTTTCTCTTACATAGTTATTCATTACCATGATTTTTGGCAGATAAGTTGAATAAATTTAAGATCAAGATGACACGCTGTATAGGAGATGGATTAATGTATTGGCTTTTTCATCCTAGGAGTACTGGTGGTGAATAAGGTTTGGGAATCAGCATGGTGTTAATGTCAACACTGTTTCTAAAGTACAATAATGCTCATTTCTTCTCACTCCACACACACACACACACACATACACACACACACAATGTATTCTCTATACATATACATACATATAAAATAATCCCAGTGGTAAATTTCGCTTAAACTGGGTTGTGATGTACATCAGCATCATGCCCTATCTATTTACACAATCTGACACATGGACAACACATAGCATACTGACAAGAATACTTTAATTTGTTGATGCGCGGGATGTTAGAGCTAGTTTGGAATGTTCCCGGAAGGCACTCACTCAGGCTATGTCTATACTAGAAAAGTTAAGTCGACTTTGTTAAGTCGATTTAATAAGGTTGACTTTAAGTTGACAAAGTCAACCTTATTAAGTTGACTTAACTTTTCTAGTGTAGACATAGCCCCTTGTTGATCTTATTAAGTCGACTTAGAGCTTTAAGTCAATTTAAGATCAATTTAGGTGCTAATCCCCATCCACATTGGCTTTAAGTCAATTTAAGGAGTCTACTTAAGGCTTAAGTCGACCTAAAACCAGGTGTTATTAAGTCGACTTAATAAAAACCCAGTGTGGACGTGGCTTTGTTTAGCTGCCAGTGTAGATGTACTCTCAGAGAACTATCTCTGGTGGGGAAGACAGTTTCGCAGAAATTCAAAATACTAAAATTACCTTGTAAAGAAGACTCGTTAAATTCTTTTAGATTCCACCATTTTGAAAATAACTACATGAAGCAATTACCAGCCCATTGCCCTCTAAACCAGCTCACACACATGGGTACATGACATGGATCTTCTCTTTTGCCTGTTTTTCATGTTGGTCCTTTCAGCTGTGTGTCTGCAGAGATGTCTTAATGGTGGAGAATGCATAGGCCCCAGCATCTGTGCGTGCTCTGAAGGCTGGATAGGAATGCTGTGCCAGACTCGTAAGTGCTTCTTTAATTAAAGACCACTATCTATATTGGAATATATCCTTATAAACTGCATGTATGTTCCACGTACCTCAAAGATATGAACACCAAAATTACAAACTGACTTGTCAACCAACCGGAATGTGAAACCAGAAATAAGCAATCAGGCAGCAGCAGAATTGGGTGGCGTGGGGGGCCCAAAGACTATATTGTGCTTGTATTGCATCTTAAAGGTTGGCATGCAGAGCAGAAACAGTTCAGGTCTGCGCTCTTTTCTGTAAGCCCATGGCTCTGTTTCACCCCTCCCAACCTACCCCATGGTGGGTGGGGGGAGGTGAGGGGGAGACATGCTGTTTTCACCTCAACCAGAAACCTAGGGATAACAAGCTACCCCATGGAACTGCTGATGGTGCAAGGAACTGAGGGTTGCAGCCAAAGCCTGGCCTGGAGCTGGAGTGGGAGTCAGAGTTCGATCCATAGCCAACACACTACAGCCTGGAGGTTTGAAAGGCCACATTCTGTGCACTGATCCAACCCAAGCTTTGCCTACGGCTGCATTCCTGCCAGCACCTCTGGGAATGCAAGAGGCAGGGGACGAAGGGAGGGGCTCTGGTAGCAGGCTGGCACCAACCCCCTAGCACATGCACAGCAAGCAGTGCACTGAGCAGGGTGAGCCCTGGTGAGATGCGGCTGACAACTGGGGCGGATAGTGCCAACGGTGCAGGGCAGCCCCCTCCAGTTCAGCCCACTGGCAAGAAACTGCAATAGGGCAGGGAGCTGCTTGCAAACCAGGCATTGCTCCCAGGTGTCACCTTGGCAGAGATCTCTCCTAGGCCTCAGCTAGAAGACACGAACTGCAGGGAACTGAACCATAAAGTTTTGTTTAGAGTTACGAACAACCTCCATTCCTGAGGTGTTCCTATCTCGGAGGTTGTAGTGAGGACAGCCATGTCCGTTCTTACAGCCACGTCCGTCCCAAGACATTGGAGAGACAAGGTGGGTGAGGTGATCTCTTTGACTGAACTCAGTTCTGTTTGTGAGACAGACCACCTTTTGAGCTCCCACAGAGCTCTTCTTCACCTCTGCAGGGCATGAGTTTACACAGAGCGCTTCTTCATCTCTCACCCACAGAAGCTGGTCCAATCAAAAAAGATTTCCTCGGCCATCTTGTCTCTCTTACACTCTCCATGATACCTATCTGCTGTGAATAAGATGGTTGCAATACATTTCAGATTTAATTCTGCCTCCCCTACTCTCATTGAGCATATAATCCAATTGTTTTCAATGGGACTAGCTGATTCAGTCTAACAGCTTGTTGACGTGGTAGGAGTAATGTACACCTTACAGAAATGGGATTTCCAAAGAGTACTAACATGGTGTACATTAACTGGTCCATGCAAAACCTTCTGGTATGCACTAAAGAGTCTCTAGTCAACTTTACCATAGTACTGTTTGAAACAGCATTAGTTTAGTGTGGACCAGCAGGGGCTACGTGCAATTATAGTATAACAGTGCTTTTTTTTAAAAAAAAGTGCCGGTTCTCATATCTTGATAATAAATTTGAAAAATGCCTCTCCCTCCCCTCTTCTTCCAGTGGAACACTCCTTTCACCTGCTGACCCCGCCCCTCCAGCTGGGCAGCAGGACTGGCAAAAAAGGTGCCGGTACTCCAAACCCTTGCATGCCGTCATAAAAAAGCACTGATATAACATGAGTGCACTTTCAAAATCATACCCCTCTATAGGGTGAATTATCCCCCATATGGACAAGCCCTGAGTAAGGGAAACAGAGTTGGGCCTTCATTTATTTAACTGGACACTGTTTAAAAAGCTTAGAAAATCTGCACATTTCCAAAATGCCAACTTTTAAAACAAACCCTTACTCTATTTGCAATCCAAATGCTGCAGCACTGTGCAAATCGGTAAGCCAGAAGTTTCCACGTGCAAAGGGACAGAACGGTGTGGCCTGCGGGGAAGAGCCCTGGTGATTTTAAGTGTCCCTTTGATTCATGCATGTTGCTAACATCACAATAGAAAGACAGTAAACATTTCAAGTGTCACTCCTTTTCCCCTGTTCCACTGGCAGTACCTAATTATATTTTGTAATATTTCTGGCCCAATTATATCTAATTGGCTGCATAATTGTCTCTTTCAGCCAAATATATGTTAGTTCACATTTTTTAATACTTTAAATTATTTACAAATCAATGACTCAAGCCTGGTCCCATTCATCCTTTCTCTTCCTTCCTGCCTGCCCACATCCCAGGCAAACAAAGGCAGGTTCTTCACTGTGAAAGAATCAAGGTTCAATATTTGTAGCAGTTTCTGCTGCTGTACACAAACAACCAAGCTGCAGAGCCTAGGCATATTTCTCTTTATTTAATCAGGCCTTTGGAAGGCAGTTCCAAACCTGTTAGTTTGACATTCACTCTGTTTTTACTATTTCCTTTACTGTTTTCACTGCAGTGGACAATTTAATCAGCTTTTGGCCAAAAAGAAACTAGCTGTAACTTCTAGGTCTCACAGCAAATCTGAATAATCCCTGAGTATGGAATTTTGCTATTTAAAAAAAGACAATAGTGGGAGAGCAGATGGTTGGGTCTTAGAGTGGAGCTCTAGAGTATTCGGTGGCGTAGCAAAGACGAGGCAGTGGAACCATAAGTCATATTCCTTACAGATGCTAAGTTTAAAAAAAAAAAGTTTTCCCATGGACATAAAACCCAGTAAAGTAGGTCTTGATTTTTGCATTTTGAATGCAGGTTTATTTTGTAAACTAATATCCAGGAGTCTATACAAAAATATGTACATCCCAAGTGTTATAAGCTTCCTAAGGCAGCTTGCCTACAGGACTGTCAAAACTCTGAAGCATGGAGCTTTGTCGACAGGAGGACCATTGTACCACATACACCACTGTTTTGTCACCAAAAGCTGACCTTTGTCGACAAAGCCTGCTCCCTACCACCGATCACCCGCACACACACTAGGCAAATCCATCTTTGGTGTGACTCTGTTGAGATTAATGAAATAATATCAAGGATACATTTGGGTCTCTGTATCATCTTCTACACAAAACTGCTTTGATCAAGCCTTTCAGACTCAAATGTGCAAGCTTTCTAAATGGTGTGCTTAGCATTTGGAGAGCCTGCCTACTTTTCAGCTTAGACACAGGGCCAAAGTCTGCTCTCATTTATAGCAAAAATTCAATGGATCTACTCCACATTTGCACCACTGTAAGCATGCATAGATTTTTGCCCACAACCTTAAAAGTCAGAGAAATATTTTCACAGTGCTGCATAAGATAATTTGCAGCCACCAAACATACAAAAGAACTTTTTTTAGGTTTATATTACTACAAGTTTCCACAGAATTTCAGCTTTATGAATTTCCACTCCACAAATCCCAATCCAAATCAATTTTACTGGCAACCATAAACATGTTTGTTTTACCTTTACTCCACTGGACATAATTTCATTTCTTGGACTGACCATCTAAGCGTCAATCTGAATTTAACAGTAATTGGCTACCCCACCAACTTGGAAGAGAGGGAAATACAAAGCAGGGAGTCAGTCATATATAGAATAACTACAGCCCATATTTCTCCATAAACGCTCTAATAGCCTCATCAACACGTGAAACCAGAGGAAATGGAAGAATATATGACAGGTAAATGTCAATGAGCAGTTATCCATTAGGATTTCTCAAAAAGAAAAGAAGGACTCCACTCCATGACAACTCCACCTAATAACAACATTTCATGGTCAATGGTAGTGGAGAACAGCTGACAAATATAAAAAGAATCACCATAGACACCTGATTTTACTCCAACATGAAGAAATCACAAACCAAAATGGCCAAGTGTGGTCTCTACCTCACAGAGGCCTAAACCCAAATTTATTGTGGTCAAGGATATTTTTAGGATCCAGATATAGTTGGAGCTGCCATACTATGCAGCTTTCATCAGTCTCCTCAATATGGGAAATTTAAGATGAGTTCTTCAGCTTTGGGAGCTAATAATTACTTTAAATAATAAAAACAATAATAATGACCCAAATCCCCCAACGGGCTTTTGCCAAACAAGGTAGACATGGATCTATATTGCAAGCTGTAGCCTGAAGATCCCCCAGCATTCCAATAAGCACCAATAATAGCTGAAACACCACTGAGAAGGCCCTGTATTTGTCCTCCCCAGTCTCAGTTCTTCTGCTCTGAAGATTAGTTCAGTCTAAATGTGAATGATTTTTCTCTGCAAAGCACATTGAAAATGCATCACTGAGCACAACACTTGACTTTGTAACCAGATATAAACCTCACAGATTAATCAGGTTGTACAACGCATGGAACAGTTCTGCTGACGGCTTGTTTCGCAGCATCCTCAAAGTGTCAAAGAAAAGCTTCTATCACTGCTTGTGCAACGAACAGCATAGAATTTAGAAACTATGCTGTAGTGGGTTAAACTAAGACTCAGACTTCTTTGATCAGATGTGGTAACACCTTGCCTCCACCTATCATTGACTCTCAGTAAGTTTCAAAGGGGTCGCTGTGTTAGTCTAGGTCAGCCAAACAAACAAGGAGTCCTGTGGCACTTTTAAAGACGAAAATGTATTTATCCCATGAGCTTTCGTGGGAGAAAATCCCACTTCATCATTCTTCAAAACGTCTGATGAAAGCTTGTGCAATAAATACATTTTTTAGTCTTTAAAAGTGCCATGGGACTCCTTGTTTGTCAGCATGTGATGAAACAGACACAGATAAACTTGGGATGAGGACATTTAGGAGCCATTGTTTCAATAAGCATGGACAAAGCACAATAACCCCTTTCTACTACTCTTTAAATAAAGAGGTTGGTTGGCAGAGCAGCGTTCTTCCTCACTCATCTGTAACTGAAGAGAATAGCTTCTGAGGAAGGATCAATAAAATAGGTTTTTCACTCCAACAAATAAAGTCTATGGTGATTTACACATTGCCGTATGTATACAGTATGATCTTAATGGTATGAGGGATTAGCGGGCAAATTGAACACTTTATTGCAAATCCGGGGAAATGATCTTTCAAAGAGTGAACTGTGTGGGTTTTTAAAAAAATATTCCATGGAAACATTAGTTGCAGTTTCATAGTTGACACAGAATCTACCTTTCTGTTCTAAACCATGAAGTAGTTTTACCTGCCTCTCGCCCTTGGCTTTTATTACAGCAGTGCAAATGTTCTAAAAATGTAATACATGTATTCAGAAAAAAAAAAAAAAAAAGTAGCACATGACCGAGGCTATGTACACACGACAAACTCGTCCCACAATAAGCTGTTGCGGGACAAGGAAAGCGCTATAAATATAGCGCTTTTGTGTGTGCATACATGCTTCTTGTATCGCACAGGAGCATTCACCCGTGCCTTTTGGCTGGCAGTGGGCTGCCCCAGTGATTCACTGGGCTAGGGGGCTGGCTGCAGCCCCCGCTGCCTCCCGAAGCCCCGGGGCTGAGCTAGGGGGCTGGCCCGAACCAGCTGCCCTCCCTGGTTTGGGACAGCCCCCTAGTCCAGCCCCGGGGCTTCTGGTGGCAGCGGGGGCTAAGCGCCACAGCCCCTGCTGCCACCCAAACCCTTGCAGCTGGACTAAGGGGCTGGCCGGAACTGGCGAGGACAGCCAGTTTGGGTCAGCCCCGTAGCTTGGGTGCGGGGAGCTCAGCTCCAATAATAGGCAATTTCACTGCTCTGTTAGAGCAGTGCAATTGACATACATGTCAATTTCACTGCTCAGCTAGAGCAGTGAAATTGACATATTTGACAGCTCCAATGTCCCAGAGTGGCCTGGATTGGCACTCTGGGACATTTCCGGATGCTGTCTAATGCGGAAAATCCATCCACACCAGCACTGCCGCTAACCACTCGACTTGAGTGGTTTAACTGTTGCGGGGCAACAGGGTGTTGCCGTGCAACAGGGAAAATGCTCGTGTGGATGCTCCAAGCTTTATTGCACGGTAAGGAGCCTTATTGCACAATAAAGTGGTCATGTGTACATGGCCTGAGGCTGTAGCAGTTTCCTACCAATTAATTTAAATGAGTCCCCTTCTAATCTCCCTCTACTTTGTCCCTCCCTGCATCCTCCTTTGTTTGCACACACAAACCTTTCTCCCTTCCAGCCATCAAGTGACCATCAAGCCAAAACAACAAAGACTTAAAACTTTATCCACACTTGCAAATTTACAACTCCATTGATTTCACTGGAGTTCCACACAGGCATAGCAGTCTGTCAATGTGGATCAGATTTTAGGATTGGGGTATAATTCCAATAAATTATAAAGTATAAGGAGTTTATAGTCATGAAGGATCCTCATTGTTAAAATTCATGCTGGTTATCTGTGGTTCTAAAATTATTGAACACATCCTGGCATCTCATTTGCCCTTCAGAATATCTTCTCTTTATTTGCATGTTATAAGTGTCAAGCTGATAGCCTTATAATTTCCTGAGCATTCTTGCTCTCTCCCTCTCTCTGAATAGTGTCTCAGACATGCTTGCCTCCAGATTTTCTATGTAACCCTTTCAATCCTTAAAATAAAAAAAAAGATTCTCAAAAAAGATTGTCGTTTGCATGCAAATTACTGATATGTTCTTTTAACACTCGGGGATAAATCCCTTATTGTAGTGGGCATTTATTGATTATAATTTTAACATAAGCTTGGCTTATTAAATGGCTTTCCTTGCTGAGTCTGTACAGGATAATGCATACATAGCCTGTATCATTTTTAGTGTTTAGTGGCTTAGTCCCTTGTAAATGCATTTATGAAATATTCATTTGGACTTCAGCTATGTTATTACCCTTTCTGATTTCAATTCCAATTGTCTTCTGAAATTTTTTGAACTTTATTCCTAACTGAAGTCGTCTTTTTTCATAGCACTGGGAGTTGGGGGGAGGTTTCTCCATTTCAGAATTCCCCCCCACCCACCCAGATTTGCTTGTTTTGGTATTTTCTGAGAATCAAAGAAACTAGTCAGTCTAGATCATCTAAATCCAAGCCCCTGCCATTTTACAGTTGTTCGTTCGGATACATCTGCTTGTGCCTTTTCTAGTCTGATTATGTACAACCCAAATAATGAGATGTTATCACTTCCTGTTATCACAGCCTGTGTCGCTAATCACATTATACCTAACACCATAAAGAGTTTCTCTCCCTTTTTAGGAGAAAACCCCTCTGAGCTGTTCTAAAGTGACAGAGTAACTAGTAGAGGGAACTTCTTGCCCTAACTATTGCACCAACAAGGCAGGATACCACCTCCATGCTCCCTGAGCTGGAGAGCAGATGTCAACTTACGATATTCTTCACACCCAAAGGGGTGACCTCTGCAGTTTGAGGGCCTGGCCAGCTCTCTGGCTATGTCTACACTTGTTAATTTAGGTCAACTTTAGGTAAGTCGACTTAAAGTCGACTTAGCATGTCCGCACCTAAATTTTAAGTCAATTTAGGGAGGAACTTACAAAGTCGACCTAGAGTGTCCATACTGGATGCCTAGGTCGACTTGTAGGGGGTAGGTGGACCTGGGAGAGGTCCACAGTGGCAGGGGGGCCACCCCTTAACCTAAAGTCGACTTTAAACTAGGTTTAACAAAGTCGACTTAATTTTCCTTAAGTCGACTGAAGCAGCTTCCTTAAGTCAACTTAAGGAAAGTGTAGTGTAGAAGCAGAGTAAATTAAGTCGACTTAAACAATCTTAAATCGATTTAATTTACAAGTGCAGGCGCACCCTCTGTGTGCTTATGCTATGCACGGTAGCCCATGCTAAGGTGAACAACAGATTCAAAGGTAAGGGTACTGGTCTCTTTTGAAGCAGGATAATTCCCCATCATACTGTAGCTTGTAGCTCTCACTTTAAGAGAAAGGGTTTGCCCTTGCTGTTTACATTTTTTGGTTGAAACATTTGTGAATTTTTGTCATGCCTTTTTCTCCATCCCACCAACCCCGTATGTTGTGCCTTAGCCAATCTTTACAAATTTAGTTTTTAATCTTTTTTTATAAGGCAAACCCACCAACACCAACTATTTTTGGTTCCTGTGACAATGCTGCAAATTTGCCATGAGTTTCTGAAGAAGTTTCACTCTGGCTTCGAGTCTGAACTAGGCTTATTCCATACAAATCAAAATTGGTTTATGCATATTTGTACACTTAGGCCAAACAGTTTTCCATGAAAGCTCTACCATGCACTTTTGAAAATCAGGCCACTCACATGGCTGTCTAAATAACCGTTTTGGAGGTTAACTTTAAATACTAAGCTTTAAAGCTTTAAAAGTTTTGGCACTAGACTCTCCAGAATAAGAGATTGGAATTCCAGACCCTTCGACTTTACAGTACATGCACTGACCCAGTGTGGCAAACTTTAGGATGATGTGCGTTGACTCTGTGATTTGACTGTAAAAATGGAACATCTCCCACTCAGATACAATGATGGGACGGAGGGCGGGGGGAGGTTGCATTACAACCTTGATTGATTGATAAATATTTTTATTTTACTTCTATTTTGACAGTGTGTGGTTAAAGGCTTTCCATAGGCCTCTGCCAGCCAGAAGCATAAAAATATATCTAAAAGTATCCAATTCAAGTCTGATTCTTATGAAATACACTCAGCTCCTTTCCCGGTAACTGCTATGTTAGGCCAGACTATTTTGGCAATATTTGATAGAAACTTTAACTCCTGAGATCTAATTAAAATAATAACACGATGTGTATTCTTCTAGGAATGGTTCCTTATGAATGTTCTCTGCTTTCCCTGGCAAAACAATGTCAGAGGAGCAGAAGCTGCTAACTAGAATGAGAAACGGGCTAGAAATCAGGTAGTTCTTACATTAAATGAAGAGGAACTGATGGTTTTATTAGCTGAATATATTTAAACAGGTTGTACTATAAGTTAAGTGTTGCACACTTATACCTTTGCACCAACACCACTTTCCTAATTTGATTTATGTTTAACTTAGAATGGGTTGCAAGTAATTGTTTCTGAAAAAGCTTGACATTTGTCCTTATGTCCTGCTTTCCAAAATTATACATGATGCAGTTCACTAAATTGTACAATCTTGTTGTTTTTTCCCTTGTGATTGTATGGTCTTTGGAATTGCATATTTAGAAATTTTTCATTTCAAGTCAAAAAAGGGCCTTAACAGCTGTTATTTTTTCTTTTATTTGAAGAAGAGAAAAATCAGTTATGGCACAAATCTAACCCTAACCATCACTGTCCACAGTATATTCTGGCTTTAAAAATTAGGTCTAATACGTAACCATTTTCCCATGGTGCTGTAATAATTGTTCTTTTTGCACTAATCTCTCTTCCCCCATCATAATTAATTAGAGAATAGGGCCAGGAGAACAACAAAAAACTCCTATAAATAGAAAAGAAAATACATGAGAAAAAATCCTGTGATAAAAAATTTTTAATGCCAAAATACATTCAGAAATCACCTCTTCCTCCCATCAGAATTCAGAAGTTGGATTGTAATTTACTTTGATACATCAACTGAGGGGGAGTCAAATCATATTCCTAATCAAATTATGGTTCTTGTAAAAAAGAATATTTAAAAATAACTTGATCTTTTATTTTATTTGTAGCTCTTTGTGAGAAGAAGTGTCCATTTGGAAGCAGGTGCATCAGACCAAATATATGTGCCTGTAGAAGTGGATATACTGGTTTAAACTGTGGAAAGAAGGTAAAATATAAATTAAAAAAATACTGAGTTCTACTAGTAAGATGCTGGGGGGGAGGGAATAATTCGACATAACTCAAATATTTTACATAGTTAGGAATATATTCATTTATAGCTTTAGTTTTATAAAGGAGGTGGAAAAGATTATGAAAAGCTGGATCTCCATATTTGAGCTGGGGAAAAAATCAAAATTTTCCACTATTTCATAACGCATTGAGAAATTATGATATTCTATTTATATATAAAATGTACTCTGCACTAAAAAAAAATCAATTTTAACCCCAGAATTAACATTAACTGCATTTTGACACTTGCAACTTCTGTATTGGCAATGAAATCAAGATACACAGATAAAATAAATGAGGTTCATTGTAATTTTCTAGGTATATAAAAATCTAAAAGTGGCCAATTAAAACTTGGAAAATATGCTGTGTATTTTCTAATCCACTCTATGTCCCATTTAGACTTTTCATATGAAGTCAGAATAACCATAAGTAATTCTCTGTATGGGTTTATATTCAAAGGGATTTCTCTTAGTACAGTGAGAGATACCCGTCTCGTATGAGTGAACCACAGCACACTAAACAAGTCTGGAAAGAAAGAGAAGCTACTATGAGTGTTTCCATACTGTACAGGTTTACAAGAGACATATCATCTACCTATTAGCCCTATGGGGATCCTCAGTAATACTGTGTAGCCCTCCCGCACACCCCGTTTTGAAATTAGTGAGATAGTGTTGACTTTCATGGTTCAACCTGCAAGAATATAGAATTAAAAACTCATACTTTAAGATCAGAAAGGACCGTGGTGATCATCTAGTCTGACCTCCTGTACATTGCAGGTCTCAGAACCTCACCCACCCCACTCCTGGAATAGACCCCTAATCTGTAACTGAGTTACTGATGTCCTCAGATCATAGTTTAGAGACTTCAAGTTACAAAGAATCCACCATTTCCACTAATTTAAGCCTGCAAGTGACCTGTGCTGCAGAGGAATGAGGAAAAACCCGCAGGATCTCTGCCAGTCATTGCACTGCTGCGATGATACCTTGTCCTGATGAGAAGATGGAAATGTTGTAAATGAAAGGAGCTTAGATGCCTTTTCCTTACCCCTATTACCTAATAGACTCATCATAGCCCAGCATTCTAAAGTCAATACCGATTCCCTGGAATCTGGTTTCACTCCATATATCAGTTTGTGTTCTCAGAAAGCCAACACCACCAAAACCCAAACAGTCCCTTTCCTCCAACATCAGACTTTATTACAATTGTTAGTAATAAACTTGTTTATTGGCATAGTCTGAAAGAAATGTTGCCCAGGAATAGATATGTATACACAAATCGTGTGCTTTTCTATGTTTCCATTACAAACTTTCAGATAACAGGAACAATATTATAATAGTGGCATGTTTAAAAAAAAAAGTCACAAAATCCTGATTAAATTGCTACTGGACAGCCTCTTCACACAGCACCAGCTGCATGAGGAGGTTCCAGGTGATTACACCTCTGCACCTGAATTTCCCCCAGCTCTCTTCTTGTGCCTAATGTAAAAGAGTAAAATGTAAGGTAATCACTAGGTAGTCAGTTTCGATGAATGACTTCCCTCTCTTAAAAGCTAATTGCCAGTTTGATTGACCATCAAAAGTAGTCTCACAAAAAGTTAAAACCAATTATACATTTTTAGCAGTTCTTTTCGAGAGCCTGAGTAAGAAACCATCTTGAAGGTAGAGATAGGGTCCACTAGGAGAGACACATCTACAGAGTAATTGGTTGGGGATGCTCCTTTCCACAAGCAAAAAAGGAGTCTTATGAAAGTCGTATTTAGCCTGTCCATTTAGAAGACTAGGATAGTTTACATTTCTCAAACCAAATTGTGCTTTTTCTCTATGATATTCTTAGCTACAGCTCCCTTCTGTGCTGTCAGCATTCTTGAAGAACCATCTACACTTCATGAAATTATTTAGCACTATGTTTATGTTGCCAAGTGAATTGCAATTCATTTTCTGACATTTTTGGTATACTTTGTTTTGGAGTTTTGTTAAAAGCAACCTGCCAAAAGCATTCCTGAAGGAATAATGAATTTTCTAGCACAATTATTACTCTTATACCTTTTGTATATTTTGAACCTGAATCGTGCAAATGGTCAATGCAGATAATTTGTCGGTTTTAACATCAAACATGACAAGCGTTCCTGCTAGCTTTTAAAAATAAAAGCACCCATCAGGATAGATATGATTATGGGTAGTGGCCGTGATGCCAACAAAATAATCCGAGTATAGAGATCCCTGAAGTTAGCATAGTAACAGTGAGACAAAAGTAATCCCTAGCTGATTGTACATTGCTACATATGAAAGTTTTACTGAAAAATGGCTCCTTACGCTAGCTATGTCAGATGTCTTATCTGAAGCATCTCTACCAAGTTCCAAACCCTACCCTTCATTTTTTTTCTCTAATAAGTGCATGACCAATCAACAAAGGCTAACCTACATTTTTTGTGTATTTAGCTTTAACTGGTACTTGCCACCACACTGAGAACTACTTTCTGAATTGTAGTTTCCAGTTATCTTCTACTAATTTTTTTATATTAACAAACTGTACCTGCATGTTTCAAAATGCCTGAACAATTATTATAAAGGGACATTGATGCTCAGTATACTAGCCACTGCAGAAAATAATGATAATTAAAAAGACAAGCCTGGAGTCAGATATTGCTTAACACTTGAATTCACTTGTAAATCGATATGAATGGCAATCGATATGAATGGCAAGGATGTTGATTCCCTAAAAATGAATACAGTGACTATTGTTCCAAAGATGAAATATACTAACAATTTCAGCATAATCCTGAAAATGCAAGAGAACAAGTTTTGGGTATTTTACAATACTTTGTTGGAATCAGGGACTTAAACATACTGAATATCAATATTTTATTCAGTCACACACATACCAACTGTCCATTACATATGTATTGGAGTATACAAGTCAGAAAAGAGATGAAGTAGAGATTTTTTAAAAATGAAATAAAAAATACTTGGCAAATGAAAAGGAAGCAACATCTGTGGTGGAAAAAAAGTTTAATTTATATGCTTCTCCATTACAAATGTACTGTATGTGCTAGACTATGTGCTAGTCAGTTACAAGGGAATTTGTAAGAGTAATTACCCTGCTATTTAAAAATAAGTTACTATAGCAACCTCAACATGTTATTGCTTACCTACAGTTGCTTCATAAAGTATATGCTGAAAAGTATTTAAAGAAATAGGCTGTTGAGAGACTAAGTGAAAGCCTAAGAAGGACTGGAGGGTGAGGAAGACAGAGAACTCTCTCTTTAAAATTCCACCAACTATAGGAAAATGGATAACTTTCAAAGGGTTAATTCTATTTCATCCCTGAACCACTACTCAACTTCTTCCACTATGAAGGGATGCATCTCCTCATATCCTTCTTTCTTCCTTAAAGCCTACATGGGATCAGTATAGCATGCTCATAAAATTGTAATTCATGTTTTTGCTACCTATCAAAATAAAAAACACACACATGAACCCCCCCAGAACCACGTGGCAGAAGTAAACTGACATTTAACTGACATTCTTAGTTGAGCTATTTGACTTCAGCTACCATAGTCTCAGAGAAGGTGCTTTTGAGGTGATTATAAACATAATTGTATAAGAACACCTAGCACTTTCTGCCCTTTTGCACTACTTAGTGAGTATTCCAACTTCCAGGAGTTTTCTGCCTAAGGACTAAAGAACCCTTGTAGCAGGTTACACTTAAAAATAAATCCAGGTGGAATATTTAATACCTGACCGCATGCAGTCATTCTATAAATTCATGTAAACTCTAGCCCTAGCCACCCACTACCTCTGCAATCAAACCTGCTGAAATGCAGGCAGATCCTTGCGGAAATCATCTTTTTAAAAAAATTAAAACATTCCATGCACTACGCATAAACAAACCACAGCAAACCAGCATCACTATCGGAACCAAGGCATGGCATTTTAGAGTCAAACACAGATATGATGCTAATGTCAAAATGAACATGTCATATCAAAGAGAGATATGGCAAGATAATCTGAAGGAGCACCTTTCTTCCTGTCCTGAATAATAAACTGATGTCAGAATCTTTATGTGCTTAATAATGTGGACTTGCATAAAACCGTCTTTTAAAAACAGGTATTTCAATGTATGCATTAGCATAAATTAAAGCTTTTCACATTATCTATTATCTTGTTTTGGGATCAAGAAGATTCACTCAAGTAATTAAACTAAGATGCTATTCACTGAAAACCTCTGCAGTGTGAAAATGGGATAGATAAGTGAACTGAAACACCAACAGGAAAGAGGTTAACAATCGCCGTTCGTTGTACCAAAATGGCATGGTGGATCTGTAGACGCACCTGCTTAAAATGACAGCAATTGAATGCCAACTCCATAGCTGTCAAGCACCCCTGCAAATAATGGAGCCTAAGCCAAACTATTTTAGTGACATAGCTATTTTCGTCCTGAAATGATCGAGAAGTCAGCCTTCACTAGACGTTATCACTTTATGTGCACACATTGGAAACAGCTCTGTTAATCATTTCATTGCTCAATTCCTTTCAGAATCATGTTCTTCATTACATGTGTATTACTATGTTTCACATACACTATTGCTGCTCGGGTCAAATTGTGGAAAATGTGGATCGTGGTTTTGCCATAATTACCTAAGTTCTGAGGGAAATAAGGCAGCTACTACAAATCGTTTGGACATATTCATATTAAATTTGTTTCATGACACCATATGCACAAGGCTATTTCTTACATAAGACCTTAAGAAGATGAATACTCATTTCTGTTTTGCAGTTCCCAATAGGATGAAGATAACATCATAGAAGGACAACAAAGACAATCATTTGGATGCTGGTAATCTAGCATTGTGCACGTTTTTCTTTTGGGCTGCCAGTGTGAAGAAATTACTAATGTTCTCCCTCCAGCCTCATATAGTCATAATGAGGAATAATTGATTCCAGAGCATACACCAAGAGAGTTACTTACTTTTGCAAAGTTATATGGTGTGGCAACACTCCAATCCATGTTTCTACAGCTATAGTGTCACTACCTCAAGTACTTGCTTCCTTGAAGAAGGAAATTTTGAATTTTTAGTTTGGGGAGAGGGTGTTGATAAAGTTTGGAAGAAATCAATTGTCTCATTCTTTATATATTATATAATTTTAAATCAGATGTGTTTATTCACTTTCCTGAGGAGAATGAATAGTTTAGAGATTGCTTTTACTGAAAAAAAGATGTTATCAACATGAGTACAGGCGATGAGGTCATAGTAATGTTGAATTGCTTTCTTGAACTAGCTCCAGATTGTAATATCGCTTAGATAAACATGGAGAAATGGAGGCTTGTTAAGCAAAGAAGTGAGTAACTTCACTAAAATAATGATTGCCAAGAAGTGTCAGCTTCTATTTGAGATACTTTGTTTTCCCCTGTGCTCAGAGTAGGAGGTAATCTGTTGGAATGTTGATTTTTGGACTTCACTAACTTCCCCATCCCAATCTTAAAATTTCCCAACTTTGCTTCACCAGTGAAATACCTCTAGCAGTAATTGTGCCTACAAAGACAAGGTTCCAGGCCACCCACTCTAGTTTAGAAGTATGTAGATGCCTCAAAATGCAGATAGGCAGCTAAGGAGGTTTTCTAAAGCACCTGAGGAGTTGAATGAAGAGGCATTTTTTAAAAGCCTACTGGAATGGAATTAAAATTGGAATTAGACAACAAAATGGTTAAAATGCCAACAACTGCCTGCATCCCTGGCTACTTTAACATGTCCAACATTACTAACACTGGTGGAAGGAATAACCAGAAACAAGGGCACAGAAGATGAGTGTATACATTTGCCTTCAAAAATAGTTAAAAATTCTAAACTTTGACAGTGTCAGGTACCGAACAGTAACTCCGAGTCTGAAATTGGGATACCCCACACACGCACTTCAGGTATTGCTAGAATAGTCAGATGTGCCATAATACACAATTTAGTTGGCTGACAGAAGTGCACATGGGAGTTTTGTTATTGCCTTCTTCCCTTAATAGTGACTCACCTGAGAAAGGATTGTTTGCTGTTGCAGGAAAAACAAAGAGTTCAAACAAACTGATGCCACATCTGATCTGTGGGTATTTTACATATGAACATTGAAGAAAAACAAGGATTTTGAACTGAAATCTTGTACATCTTAATATAGAACGTTTGTGTCTACAAACATTAAAAACTAGTTTCCTGCTTAGAAATGCTGCTGGCATTGTAACCCTAAAGAAAGATTCTCACTTCTCCCACTGGCCAACCACTTATGGGTAGCATATATTCATTTCTTTCTACATTATTATTGTAAATAGAAGGCATGTTTAAATATATCCATACTCGGTTTTTTTCAAATAAATGGTCTTCTATTCCTTACCTTTCTGCAATATTTTTATTGAGTTATTATGAATTACTGGAGGAAACAATTTTGCATGGGGAATACAAAAGATGACCAAACTGAGATGAGCATTAAAATTTTTCTATTAGATATACAGAGATGAATAATCATGAAAGTCCTGTGGCACCTTAAACACTAACAAATTTCTTTGGGCATAAGCTTTCATGAGCTGCAACTCACCTGCATCTGACGAGGTGGGATACAGCTCACAAAAGCTTATGCTCAAAGAAATTTGTTAGTCTTTAAGGTGCCATAGGACTCTCATTGTTTTTGCTATAGACGGAATAACACAGCTACCCCTCAGACATGAATAATGATGATGCTAGTGAGTCTAACAGATTGCACCATTAATGGAGTCATTAAAAGGAGGACAAAAACATTTTAGCTCTACAGTGAGCTAAGTTTATAGTTAGGGGATGCTAATCTCAGATTAAGCTCTAAGAATTCACTTCAACACTTCCAGGAAAACATTAATACGAAGGCAGAATGTTGGCACCAGAGGAGTATCTACAAGATTAAATTTAGGGTCGCAATTATGCCTTTCTTCAACTACTGCCCCAATCAATAAGAGAAGGATTTCCATTACCTTGCCTCCATAATATCTATGATAGACAGTGCTAATGAATAGAAAATTCTTGCCAAGATTGGATTTGGCAGCCTAAAACAGATTTCAATGCCTCAGTGCATCTCATTGTATTGCTAGAAGAGGCCACTTAAGATCATGTACATCTTCATTTATCTTTAGAATAGTAGAAAGTGAGCATTTAGCAGAAGAGAGAGAGCACCTTTGCATCTCCAGTACCAATCATAAAGCAGATACAATAGTTGTAAGGTAGCACAACCCACCCAGTTCATCAACCAGCTCTTCTATTACAAAACCATTGATAATTAGTCCCTCAGCTCAGTCTATACATTTTTAGTTTCAGAATAATTGACACATGGGGTTTCTGGAGGAAAAAAAATGCTCCCCAGAGCTGCTGTTGGTTAAAACTGACATGATTCTTGTCAATTTCACTGCCAATCACCACTGCACAACAGCCACTAAACAGACAAGAAGCATGTCAATTTCAGACTGCAGCCACTTTGTCTTCCAGGCTATGTAGCTTAGGGAAAACCAGCTCTGCAGACTGCCAGGGACTCAAGGGCTTCCAGACTCTCAGGCCAGCTAGGTAGCCAGGCAGCTCAACTCGCCATCCATCTCCCTGCCAATGCAGAATCTTGCTGTTCTAAACCTGGTCCTCTACATATACACCACTCTATACTTATTATCATCCCTTCCTTTATGGTGTCAGGATTAGACTATAACCAATACAAGGCAGGGACAGGCACTGTATGAATAACATTTCCAGCATATCATCTTGATGCCTTCCAGTACTTTGCAAGTTATTTCAAAAATCATTTTAAAATCACCGCACATAAAGTCCAAATAAAATGAGTTGTTCATAAGTATCTTGTCTGGGAATAAAAACAAACAGTAGAACCATTAGTTAGTTTTTATTTATTCATCATCAACAGTTGTTCAGTGTGCTTCATTAAGAGCTCTAATTCACTCTCAAACCCTCTATATCCATTTAGCTGGATGTCTCAACTCTTCAGACCTGGCTAGCTTCCAAACTAAAATTGAAACCCAATTTTGAGGGGAAGAATGGCAGCAGTGAGAAAGAGAGAGAAAGGAGTTAATATTCCATGTCCCTATCATTATTCTTAACTTTAAAATTCTCTCTCGCAAGCACGCACACAATTGTCCAAACTGTTTGAACAACTTAAGAACAAATTATTTTTGAGAATCTCTGAGAAAAGGAATGTACAATGAGGAAGGAAATTAAAGCAGAATCTTAGTGGAGAAATATGATCATGATAGTTGGTATGTGAGGAGGAAAGAGGATCATTATTACCTACCATTCATGTGTTAGACTTTTTAGAATTAAGTTTAAAAAGTATTGAAATAAGCAATTCTATGCCCAGTAGAAAGTGCTAGGAATTGAGATACAGCATTTGAATGTTTTAGAATAAACTGGATCATGCTCCTGAAAAACGCTGTGTTGAAAGGTTGCAGACCGAATTCCTCTATTTATCCATAGAACGGGTACAGCATAGGAAATAGGGGGCATTAATGTGATCCTAGCAAAACTATCCATAGTAGTGAGAAATACAATCCAGTTTCCATGCCCATTTAATACTTGATCTTACTGTTTAAATCTTACTCCATATGAATCACTGAAAAGCTAACAGATGAGGACTGAAAAATGGAGTACAGACTTCGGGAGGTTTCAAACCAATACACAGCTACCACTTTGAACTCCAAATATTATTTGTATTACATTAGTACCGAGGAGCCCCAGCCCTGGACCAGGATAAACTATGCAGGTGCTATGCCAAACACAGAACAAAAACAAGACAAATCCTTCAAAAATTCAAGAAAACAAAAACATGTCTTATAAAGAGACCATTTTCATTTAAAAATCCAAGTGACTAATTTAGACCAGTCCTATTCTGTATATTTAACTCTGTTGTGCCTTGTTCCTGTGCCGTTTGAAGTCAATGGGAGCTCTACAATTGATTGCAATGGTGCCAGATCAAGCCCTTGTTTAATTTCCTATTGAGAACTTAATATAAGCAATTCAAATCATGCATTTCATTAGTATCATTGCCATAATAATATCATACTCCAGCAGCTGAACAACTGCTGTGAATAGCTTTCCAGTATAATCCAGAGAGTTTTGCTCAATTTGCCCGAGTGCCTCGAGGGGAAAGAAACATGCCAGTGGGCTGCACTTATTCTCCGCTTTTTTCTCCCCTTGGAGCAGCTTTCAGAATGCATTATCCATGATAGATTTGTCAGACTGTTAGTGCCCTAGAAGTGTGTCTGCTGCAAGGCAGATATATCATAATAGCACAGTGGAACCAGACTACCCTAAAAGCACTGTGCTGTATCTATATTCTATTGTAAATTTCTAATATTGAACAGGTATGTTCCTATTAAACTGCAGGTATCATGATAAGACTATCCACATAGTCATGACCATCAAGCTTGATTATTTTAAATCTTATCTAGGAATTAAACCAGGTGCCCTGAAAAAGCACCTACTAATTCAAAATGCAGTAGCCCAATTGTTTAGCAACACAGATCACTGTCATTGCATCACTCTGGAACCCTACTTTCCTCTTTAATGCAAAGTCCAGTTCAAAATCTATTCTGTTATTCAAAGCCTATTATAGAATTACCATTTGTTAGCCAAAAGACTGCTGCTTCCTCTACATCCATGACCTCCCATCACAGCTACATTACAAGAACAATCAAATTGCTGCCCCATATCAAGAGATTCAAGAGTGTAGCAGACAGAACTTTGACAGGAGCAAGACACTGACTGGAATTCACTCCCCGTAGGGATAGGAATGACCAGAGAACTACCAACTTGAAGAACTCAGTGAAAAACTTCATTTTGAGACTTTGCTTTCCTTCATACTCAACATTCCTAAATATAAACCAGCAAATAGACAATACATCTATGAACCAATGAAGCTTATTTTGCCTGTAAAGTAAAAAGGAAAAATTGTTATTGCTATTTCTATTTTTAAATACTTAAAGGCCTAAAATACAATGACGAGGTATAAATAACCAGATAAATAGATAGATGCGTTTTTGAAGACTGTGTCTATAAGGGTTGTGGTAGAGAGTGATCAGTTACCTAAATGGTGCAATATGTAAGGTAAAGGATTTGTCTGTGTAAAATAAAATAGAATGACATAAATGAAGTGGGCTGTATCTGAACAAAAGAGGAACACACTGGCCAGTACTAAATATTTTACAAACAGTAGGTTGGAAGTAGAAACAAAATATTGATTTCTCGTTCTAAAGAGGGATTGGAATTGAGGAAAAATAAAGTAAAAAAGAAACAAGATCAACAAATTCTAATAATTGCCATAAAAAGTCTTGCAACACTTAAATACCTTTAAAAATCCAGGCCTAAGTGACTTAGTGAGAGCCACATAGGAAGTCTGCGGCTGAATAGAGAATTCAACCCACATCTCTCAAGATCCAGTTGTGTAAACTTATCCAGTAGACATGGTTTCCTCCAGCTGGACTGGCTATGAAACTGATAATTCCTCCTGAAGAGTTTACCATCTAAACAGGCAAGACAAACAAGTGAAGCACCACAGCTTCCATCTGTAAAATGAGAAACTGAAGCAGAGCTACACTGAGTGACTTCCCTCCCAAAAGGGACCTGTAAGAAGTCTGCGGTAAAGCCACTAAGTGAATCCAAATGGGCTCAATACACAAAATCTACCTTCCTCTCTAAGGGTCTGTGTTGACTTTACTGTAATCAAAAAGCACATTCTATGGAAAGTATAATATTGACCAGAACCTGAAATCCCTAAAATGTTTCCAAGAGAAGTGTGTGATGATGCTACTGTAACCCATATGCCTAAAAAGGGCTCTCTCTTTAAGAGATCTGCTGAGGGTGGGTTACTGTTGCTGAGCAGATTAGCAACCCACAACCAGAAACTTCTAGTAGCAGGGAGTGGTAGCATTTTGAGCATGCTCCACAGGATGCCCTGCTGGTGTGATGTCTTGTGGTCAGAGTCAGATCACATGGGAGCAGCAGTTCGTGCAGACAGCAGGCAGGAGCTGCCTTGAGGAGGGATCATGTGCTCAGTTTTCAGGAGAAAAGCTGAGCCAGGAGTGAACAAGATGTTTTCTCCCTCTAATGGAGTCATCTGCAACAGATTTTGTAGACATGCATATGGGACTGAGGGCTGGTTGCAAAGGAGAAGGAAAAGCATGCATGGAATGCTACAGAGGATTCCAGCAAAGAAAGAAGAAGAGGACAACTATTTCTTGCCACTCAAGCCCCTACACTGGAACAGAGACTAGCTGAGAGTTGGGTGAACTCCATCGGGACTTTGGGACTCTTGGGTACTTTCATGTGGGGGGGGTTTCTGGAGGGATTGTTCTTGGTTAATTGTATTTTGTTTTCTTAGGATAAGGTTTATGTAGTTAGTAGTTAATAAAGTTCATTGTTGTTTGTTTTTAGTAGTATTTTAATGTGGGGTGGTAACTCTGAGCAATCTTTGCTGTGAGTCCCATACAGACTGGATCCTGGGTCTCCAGCTGCTTTCTCCATAGGAATTAGGATTGATTTCTGTGAGGCACTGGAGAAGGGCAATTAAATGAATTTTAGCCCACCTGAAGGTTACACTACTACAGACATGGTGATCACAGAGATCAACACAAGAAGCAGGATCTAACTAGGACCTAAGGAGGATTTCTAAAAACAGGAGTGTTTGCACAAGCTACAAATTCCTCTTAAGTGCACCCCTGCCTTCCTGCACCTCACTCAAGGGTGGAAGCTATGGTCCTACCACCCTCAAACTGTCTCGGGATGGCAGCCCCTGTGGTAACATGACAGGCTCAGCTGGGTTTGGCAAGTGCCAGGCCTTTTTCTTCAGCAGACCAGTGAGTTAATGAGAGGATCCCACATCCAATTTATTCAAAACAAAGCATTATTTATTCATCTACCTAAATGTACAGAGCATGAAGAGCAAAAAGCACAAACAATAAAGGCTTATACATTTATTTCCCCTTATTTAAGCCTTTATCCTTCCTTGCAAATTTAGGTAAACTGACAGGGTCAGATTACCACAAGGGCAGATGGGGCCCATGCCCAGGGGCCCCCACATCGTGGAGGCCCTCCAGCATGCTGATGCTGGGAGGGGCAGGGCCACCCTGGCCCAGAGGCCAGGCTCTGTGCTCCCCCACCCTCACCCCGAGCCAGCTGATCTGCCCTGGGGGGGGGCAGGGTGGGCAGGCCATGTTTGCTCTGCTCTGTTGGCGGGCCAGGGCCAGGATCAGCTGACTGGAGTGGGCCAGGGCCCTGAAGGGGGACACTGGTAGGGGGGAGGGCCCCGGGGGGGGGCACCAATGGGCCCAGGGCCCCAAGGCCCCTTAGTCCACCCCTGTAAACTGCATTCAGTTCAGTTAGTTCTCTGTCCTCAGAGATGTAGTCTGATACCTTTCTCTCTGTTGGAAACTCACCTCCAGCTTTTGCTGACAACCCAATCAACACCTCCTTTCTCTAGGATTTTTAAGATTTTAATATCCAAAAGAGCAAACTTTACCAGCCTAGCCGGAGTCAGGATGGGGATATTCGCTGCTTAAAACCTTCCCCGTTGTTTCCCCCAGAATCTTTTGTACTCTCTACAATTGCATCTTATCCATAGCATTGTTTCATTTCGTGTTGGTTTCCTCCTTACAGTCTCCTTTGATTTAAATCTATGCAGTCAGGTATGATAGTACTGCACAGGTAAATGGGGGAGCACATGCTATTTATTTTTAAAAAAATACTATTCCCTTATTCTCCACTAAGAGAAAGCATTTGGATGATATGAAGTATTGTGGAGGTTGAATCATGAGTTTAAATGGAAGAATAAACAAATGAACACTCTCTCAAAGAGAGAATTAAGGGCTACCAACAAGGATAAGTTCTTGTATGCAAAAGCTGCATAATAAATATGAGTAAATAACAATAATGAGTATTTAACAATGGAGTTCAATCTGATTCCACACCATCTTGTAACATCCTTTTAGGAAAATTCTGTCAACCTCTTGATTTGCACTGGAATTGTAAGTTATGAGGAGACAATCGGGGATGTTTGTTGCTTCACTTTCCAAACAAAGGTAATTATTTTGGGCCAGATTAGGCTTGCGGTTACTCAGGATTTACATTGGGGTAACTCCATACCCCTTAGGTGTGATGTTGATGATTTACAACATTCTGAGATCACAATTTATCCCATCCTGGACCCATATATGTGTTAACTGAGCAGTACTAATGCTACTGAATTTAACTGTTTGTATGGTAGCATTAGTTTGTACAAATCTTGGAGTAATTCTGTAAAAGCTGTAAGTGATTTAATAAAATTCTATTAAAAACCCAGGTAAAAGGATTATTTGCTTTCCTTCTATTCTGATACAAAGAAACCTCTAGGAAAATACAAATCTGATTGGCTATTAATCTGATCCAGTGCCCTTATTTTAATGAGTGATCTACAGTTAAGACTGTCTAAAAATTAAAGAGACACTATCAAGTCAAATTTAGCCCAAAAATTTAGGTTTTGTAATAGTTGGGTTTTACAAATATAAAACTATGACTATTGAAATGTTTGCAAGATTTCTTTTCTTTTTTGTTATTTTTAAAATAGAAGAGCATTTTTAAAAAACATGTAAAATTCATATATAGTATTTCCAGACCAAATACTGCAGCTCAGAGGGAGGTCATGAAAATGAACTAGAAGCCAGCATCAAACAAAAACAAAATTGATATTTTGTGTATTAGTTGTCCAAAGTAAGAGAAGAAAGACAAGTTGCATGAATAGTGAAAAATATGGTAAACATACAAATTAAGGAATTCTCTGTCAAACCAATAAATGGGTATTTAAAACAAACAAACAAACAAACAAAAAAACCCAAATGATTTTCAACCCAGCAGTGTCCTTTGAACTCCTATGAAATTCTGCATTGTAAACATGGTCAGTTTAACAATACTCATCAGAACCTTTCCAATATCATGTGTGAAATAATTGTAAGGACAGATTTTCAGGGTACATTATCAGATACAGCTGACGATACTTAACAATTGCTCCTTACACAATCTCCAGAGCAGTCAAGCCAGCATCTATAACAAACACTAGATCCCCTTAAAAAAACTGTATTGATTATACATTTAAGTAAGTTGGTGCCAGGACTGCATGTGAGATACAAATAAAACACATCAATTAGTGCATTTATTTGAATATTTAATCATTAAATTCACCTAGTGTTTATTCCAAATCTGGCTAGCCTTGCTGTGGGACCAAACTCTGTTATTATATCCCTGTAAATCCAGACTGAACTCAATGGAGCTATTCCAAGTTTATACTGAAGAAACCAAGAAGAGACCCTGACCCTTGTATAATCAGAAAAACATACTTTGCAGGTATCTTTTTGCTTACATTTAGCTCCTCTATCCTTCAACCAAACCTGACTGTTGACAAAGCCACCAGAGGCAGAGAAATTCCTCCCATCCCCAGATCAAGTCAATGGCAATTTAAAGTGTCCCAGAGACAGGACTGCACAGAGCCATATTTTGGATTTCTTCGTATTAGACGCAATGGAGGCCACGACTAAGCTTTGATTCTGCATCAGGTTATCTATTGTGGACCACTTTTACCCGCTCAGCATTCTACTAAAGTCAGCAATCACTCTGCATGGGTGCAGTTGTACATGCTGTGAGTGCCAACTGCAGGACCAGGGCCCTAGAGCAGTGTTTCTCAACTTGTTTTCCGTGGAACACAGGTGTTCTGCTGACAGTGCAGGTATCCGTGACCCACTCCAACCCCTTCCCATCAGAAGTGGGGGGGGGAGTGAGTGGGGAGAGGGGAAGGAGCACAGGCACATGGCAGCAGACACTAAGACGCCTGGAAGCTGTGCTGCAGCTGTGGCATTTTAAATCTCCTGCCACTGTTATCAACTTTTTTGAGAACATTTTAGTCAGGTGTTCTGCATAAAGTAATTAATATCTTTAGATGTTTCCTGGTCCCCTGAAGGTTGAGAAACACTGCCCTAGAGCCAGATATTGTTCTCTGAAGTCATTATGCCACTGGCTCCAAGGAGAGAAGGATTGATATTCCAAGCAGACTAACAAACCCACTTCCATTTTTATCACAGTCCATGTTCTTGAATAAATTAGAGCAACAGGTCAGCTTCAATTATTCAATAATTCAATGTATAGTTTACAGCCTTGGGGGGGGGGGGACGACAATAAACCTTCTTGCGAATGAATTCATCCTTGTTTTCAGACTTATAGTACCAGTATTCAGCTGACAATCATAGAATCATAGGATTGGAAGGGACCTCATGAGGTCATCTAGTCCAACCCCTTTCTAAAAGCAGGCCCATTCCCACTAAATCATCCCAGCCAAGGTATTGTCTAACCAGTCCTTAAATATCTCCAAAGACAGAGATTCCACCACCTCCCTAGATAACCCATTCCAATGCTTCACCACCCTCCTAGTGAGAAAGTTGAAAGAACAAATTTTAAAAATAGCATTACAAAACGTATCTGGAAAAACTCAGTGAAGCTAATGGAATATAGTTTGATAATATCTGCAGGTATCACACCAATACATTTTCCATAGTTCCACCGTGATTTTCAATATTTTACAGAAAACATAAAAACATATCTAGCACCCTGCCTTCAATGTTATGGCTGAATGCTTTATTGTCAATTCCTGTTTCAAACTGAAACTTTAAATAAATGTCACACTGTATTTCTGTGCTGCCTTTTTTTTTTTTTTTAATATTCATGGCAGGAAACCAGTTTAATCAGAGCATTTTTTGAAATGTATTAGAGGTCAAATATAATTTACAATATTTAATATTTTATTTTTAAGAGTGATGACATAGTTCATAAAATATTTATGGAGAGATGTAATTCTCATTTTCTAAGGAATGTAACTACTCAAACAGAAATGTTCCCATAAAAGTAGTTGTAGAAATTAATACAATCTGGTGTTTCTTGTCATCAAAACCTAGATTGAAGCCTTCAGTATGGTCAAACCTCCCCTCAGTAAGGACTGCATGTTTAAATATAATACAGGGCATTCAAATATCATGGAGACCACTTAATCATGAAGTTTCATTAAGGCATCTCAATGCAACTTTATTTGGACTTCAAGACATTATTTTCCATGGAAACAATAGCTTGTGTTAACATCTCGAGAGGAGATCTAATAGGAAATTTCCAAAGTGTTTACAAGGAACACCAAAGGACAGATAAAAGAGACTCTGTTCAGTCTCAGCCACTGACTGTTGGCAGAAGAAAGCACCAAGTTTAAGACTGAAAACCATACCCTCAGCTAGTATAATTCATCGTAATTCCACTAATTCGATTTTCATCAGTTGTGACTATTGCCCTAGTGTTAACATATAAAGTCCTTTAACAAACTGAGTCCTATATATTTTTACTGAGTTTTGACAACTTTGTTTTGCTGCATTTACATAAGTCAGCAAGCATGGGAACAGAACAGGTACAGCTTGCATCTCTTCTTTACACAGCCCACATTTCTAGACTATGTCACCTTGAGCTTAGAAGCACATGAGAGGGATGAACACAGGCAACTTCTGACTCTCAAGAAAATGGCAAACAAAAAAAGGGCAGGACCACAAAGAGGGAAACTGTCATAAGACAGCAAAGTATCTATCTTTCCACCAGGCTAGATCAGTGATTCTCATACATACTCAATCATGGCCCCTTTCACGTCTATAGTAGTTTACGACCCCTCCCCTGCCATACAAGTACATATACTGATTTTAAAAGTCAACATGCAACTCATTAAATATTAAAAACAGTAAAGCATTGATTCAAGCAGAGCCAATAATCCATTATCATAAAAGCAAAAGTAAAACTGCAATTGTCGATGCTGACAATTGTCGATGCTGACAATTGAATGTGCACTCCGTATCGCAGCAAATGGATTAATGCACAGAGAGCGATGACTTTGTATAATGATATGCAAGCTTAACAGAAATTCATCAAAATGCACAATGTGTCTGAGTGAAATGCACAGCGCCATCTGGGGACCAGATATGTCTGGAGGAATCAGCTCTGCTGGTTATTCATTGCTGCGGGTAAAACACATGCAATAAGGTTATTTCCCTAAAGTTTCTCACATGCTCCCTTCTCCCCTGAATACATTCCATGCATTGCTCTCCCTCCCGCTAGTCTGAAAGTCTCTCTGCTAGATTGTAACTTCATAATCTAACCTAGGTGACAGCACATTGATCTCTGGTGACAGCATGCCTCAGAATCCCCTGTAACTCAGTCACAATTCCTCGTTTGCTCTCCCCTTGCTCTGCAAATCTTTCTATGGAGAAGGTACTTACCTCTCATCTGCCAGACCAGCTCTGCTGGCTGGGGAATTGTGGGGTGAGGCACTAAGGATGTGGGGCAGGAGCACCAGCCAAAGTTTTTCCCTACATAATTGTTCATGGGAGATAGTCAAGCTGCCTTGCTCACCTGTCCCCTTAATGACAAAGCCACTTGGCTGAACAAAGGGGGGATCTTATTTCAATAGTGGTCTGAAATACATAAGCAAAATAGGAAATGCAAAATACAGTCTGTCACAAGCTAGTAGCAGCAGCCCTATATTTAGATGGCCTGACACTTTCTATTATAAGGATTCTTAATACTTGCTATCAAAGAAAAACAAGTAGCATCAACACGATGGTTTGCAATGAGAAGCAATCTCTCAGGTTAGATAAGGGCCTTTCTTTGTCTTGTGAAATTCTAGTCAGGTTTGGCTGTATTGTAAAATCTCAAAGGATCACTATTTTCCTTGTCTCACATTCTGCAGGAAAACTTAAGCAGCCAGCTAAAAAGGCCTGAACAGTCTAAAGCACCAGTCCCTAAAGCAGCAACAGATAACACTGCACTGGGAACACCTGGGAGCTGCCAGAGCCGCTGGAGATGGGGAGAAAGCTAGGGCCAAGCTGTCCCGGAGAAACTGTTTTCCCTCCCACCCACCTCCCTATGTTTACCACATATGGCTGGCACTCCCCCTATTCCTATGTATGGGAGAAGGAGAGATCACAGAACTAGGCTGCCCCATAAGCGCAGACCTGGCATATTATTCCAATGTCTCATACTCCCTCTAGAGCACTACATGGAGCAGGAACTTATCCAACTTCTGGAGCTTAAGAGGGGAAGAAAAGTCATGCTCTGCTTGAAAACACTACACTCCAAGAACATGGCCTGAGCAGCCACATCCCCTCTCTTGGGGCTGGACTCCCAAACACATCCAGAGGCAGGGAAGAAACATCTGGACAAATTCCCTTTCCCCAGCCACAGTACATATTGTCAGCAGCCCATCCCTCCATTTGGGATAACAGACATCTCCTGCTAACAGTTAGTCCTATAGCTCAAGTAGTGGAAATCAGTACTGAAAATTTAGGGTTCAGACACTGTGATGATGCACGATGGAAGATTATTAGTTGTTCATAGTAAAATTCCTTCCCTACCTTTGTACTTAAAAATGTAAGCAATTATACACAAAAACTATGTTAAGAGAAGGTTATTTCTGCTGCAATGTCACACACTTGGAAATACGGAAATACCAGATTTACAGTTATCCATACAAGCTTAATTCTGCCCCCACTTTATTTTATATAGATAGATAGATAGATAGATAGATAGATAGATAGATAGATAGATAGATAGATAGATAGATAGATAGATAGATAGATAGATATAAAGACACAGCCTAATTACCTTATCACATTTTCCCCTACAGGAGACCCCTCATTCATTCAGTTCACAGGACCGGCACAAGGGGAGTTGAATTAAGGTTGTATAAGCAACTTAAGTCTGCCATTTCCCAGCTTTCAGGTGCTGGACTTTGTATTCTTAATAAAGACTTTTTGGGATATCGTTTTAGGGATTCATATAATGACATTTTACACACACACACACACACACACACACACACACACACACACACACACA
>ML685777.1:18032144-18063099 GCA_007922175.1 Pelusios castaneus | reverse complement strand
ACACACACACACACACACACACACACACACACACACACACACACACAACCCCTCTACTTCAAATTAAATTTAAATCAGTAGCTGATTGCCCCTGAACCACCTCATGAACTGCTTCTCCTCTTCATTCACAAATGTACAAGATTTCTCTAAAAATTACCAAATGGATCCACACAGCATCACGTTGCCCATCTCAAGTGCAGATGAGAAGGAAGCCCAACCCTCCCAGAAAAGATTTATTTGGGAGTGGGATTGAAGAACTATCCAGCACAGCATTCCAACAGCTTTGTTTCAGTTTCCCCCATGGAGACTTCAGCACTCTTCATTTATGGATGTAACTTAAGCTTCCAACCCAGTCAGAGAGAATTCAATAACTTACAGGGAAGCAGCGTCCCCATGTCCAAGTCCAATATGAATCCAACCCAGAAGGATCTTTGGCCCTGCTGGGCTCTGCCTTCAGCCTCCTCCCTCTCAGGCAGACCCCAGCTACAGCAGCTTGCCTTAACATCCACCATCATGATCCTGGTGACCAATCAAACCACGAGTCTCTGTCAGGCCAACCTCCCACCGGAGAAGCTCTAGCATACTGCAATTTTTAGTTAGACCCTGACTCTAGCTCGGCTTCTGATGTAGTGAGAACTGCCCATCTGCTCGCAGGCCCAGTCAGCTCCTAATTGAGTTGTGGTCCCTTCTTTTAGCCTCTGTTCTTCCAGGCCTGATGAGAGCTGACTAGCATCATCATCACTCATTAACCGCACCTAGCCAGGGTAGGATTCACATACCCCATGACAAAAGACATTAAATAAGACTTTAAAACAAGGTACAAAATGCTACATAGCGTCATACTTCAGTATGCTCTTTACCTACCATCTGAATTTATCACAGTTTCTCTTCCCCCACCCTCTAAAGAATCTCCTTTTGCTCCTTGGGTGCTGAATGGAGGAGTTTTCTTTTACCCCAGAAACCTTTGCTGTTCTCACAGCTTTCTGCACACTGAGCAGACATTTCTTTCTCATGCCAGATGCCTTGTCTGACTACTAATAAATAAAAATGCAATCTACCCTTGCTATCAGATGAAGAAGATTGGAAGCAATGTCCACTGCCTGGATAGAGCGGGGGAGAAGAGTGAGGAAGCCATGTCTCCAATAGTATTAGGTAAAGAGTAGCTTGAATTTGAGTGCCTGCAGGTTGCATTTAAAGAACAAAAATATAGCATGTGTGATATTTGGAGTACATCAAAGGTAATAGAATGTTATGCATTAATCTTTTGCATTTTTAGTGCTGTTAACTCCAGGCAAACTGGACTTATTAGCTTTCAATGTGTTTTGCAGGCCATCTGCTGTCTTGACCACTTTGAACGCACATTATATCACAAACATGTTTTTTTCAATTAGCTACGATACTCAATAGATTTTTTTCCTTTAAAAATTAATTGTACAATCGCCACAAGTGATTGGTGGGGTGCAAAGAAAAATCCTTATTAGTGGGGAAATTGTATAAGTTTTGCAAATATGCAATGATTAAAATGTTCTTAATTGAAGAGCATACTAAAATGTATCAGAGTCCGAACTCAGAGAATTCGGTTTCGCCTATGTTTGGAGTGCAAGAGGGAGAGAAATCATACCTACAGTGGACCCTTCTATCCTCCACATTCTACGCAAGGGAATCCTTTGGGCATTTCTGGGACACTGAACAGTGTCATCACACATCACAGAGACCAGAAACCCAGATGGCTGACGAGGCTAAATTAAACATTGGAATCAAGACCAGAGAGCCATAAGGATGATTTTACCATCCTTGGATGGTGTGGAGACTTCGTAAGAACACCTTGCCGATGTACTTTGCTTATGCTGTTTTAAGCCAACCAGTGACTTCAGCACCCCTCAAAGACTAAGCCTGAATTCACTATTTTCAGGGCTGGATCAAAGCCCAGGGAGACCGGGGATGCCCACCCTTGTGGGCCCCTCCATTGCCCGCTGTGCTCAGGGGTGGGGTCAGGAGCTCCAGTGCCCCAGCTAGCACTGTGGAGCAGGTTTGGGGTGGGGGGATGGGAGGCCATGCTGCCATAGGGAAGGGGGGGCGTGGGCCACACTGCTGTGTAAGGGGACTGTGAGGGGAGTCCACCGGCCGGGCCTACAGCTGGAGGCTGGGGTGGGCCAAAGGCCACAGTTCTCCTCCCCCACTACCAGGCTGACTGGTGAGCAGACCAGCTAGCCTTGGAGCTGGGCGGGCAGGCTGAGCAGCAGCATACCACTCAGGCTGGCCAGACTGGATTTTTGGGGGGACCATATGGTCCCCCTTTGGGCCAGTGCCTGCAGCCCCTACCTTAATCTGGCCCTGAATATTTGCCAAGGCAAGTGCTAGGAGAAAGCACAGTGTCATGTGCACTGGCTGTAAATGTCAGGAGGGGTAGAGTTTATGTATTGCTCTTTTTGTCTTTTATTATATTAATCCCCCTTTCCACTGTCCCTTACCATGTTTTCCCCAGAGTCCTAATAAAGCCGGAGTTACTGTTTTATTACTCTGGGAATTGTGATAACCATTTTATTTCTGCATGCTCTGACAGACATTCAGAGTGTTAAATATTTTCCCAAAGCCAAGTCCTCTATGTTCTCTGCACTAGAAGGGGGCTCCTTGGGTGGAGACAGCAGGCACCCTTATAGGTGAACCCTGGACTATAATCCTGAAAAGAAAAGGAGAAGACTGCACCATGCCTCAGGGCTGAGGTTACATATATCAAAAATAATTGCATCAGAAATTCTAGAAGACTTTCAGTGAAAACTTTTTAATATAAATAGTTCACGTTATTTTAAACGGTTACCAGCAAAACACAGAACTGACTGTGACTGTTACAAGACATGACAAGGACACTTAGCACTTGACGACCAGTTGACACAGTTGAATAAAATTCAGTGCTGCTTTTGTGTGATGATTCCATCATAATTGTTGAAAAGAAGTCTTGTGTCCTCATGAAATGAAACAATTCTCTTTTACTTTCTGTGTCAGCTTATCCAAGTTAGTTCAGGCTGCCTACAACCTGTGGTCTGACACTTAACCTTTAAGTAAAGACATACTCCAGCTTTAACAAATTCATTGCCTTTACCTCAGAAAGCAGGCTGGCCAGTTTTTTAATGGTAAACCTCTCCTAGTAATCAGAGGTATAGCTGTGAAGTACTACTGGGTGCCTATGTGCCTCACTGCTCCTGGAGGTTGGCCCTCAGAATACAATAGAGTCCGATTACAGAACAATGTGAAATAGTAACATTGAATCTCACTCCAGCTTTGCTCTAGCATGGATTTTAGATCCAATACATTCCATTACCACAAGCAGAAAACTTTCAACTCACCACAATTTAACTCCCCCGCCCCCCATTTATAGTACCAAGGGAGAGGATTACCTATCCTCACCCTAAAAACAAGACTGTATTGTACAGTAGCCATCCACAGTGCTGCAAAATCAGTACCCTAAAGCTTATTTGAGAATACTTTTTTCTTAAAAACAGCAGGAGGCCAGCAAAGAAACAAGGAATAATTCCTTTAAGTTTTCCCACCACTGAATACTAGTGGCAGTAATTTGAGGGTTGCTGCCTGTGAAAGTTTCATTAGCGCTTATACAACATTGTCAATTCCCTCTCCCACTTTCTTAAACTTTCATCACATCACCATATAGGACTCAAATTTCTGAAAATACATATGCTGCAAACATAACAGAGAGGCATTGTATACTATTGCATGAATGCCTAAGGGCACGTAGCTGAGTTTGCAGCAAATAAGCAATGCTAAATTGTGTTAATGGTGTAGTGTTACCAGGCAGTAACAGCATCATTAATACCGACCATCCACAACTACAAGTAGCATGCACATCTTCTTCCCGACATGCTTCTGATTTTGTGCTCAGAAGACGTTCATCAAATGAATGAGAAAATACAAACCATTTTACTAAGGTTATATTATTTTATTATGGAATCTCAGGTTTTTGCAGATAAACCAACTATGAAAATTTATTATAGCTACCGATGCTTAAGGAAAAAGTAAGTTATTTTCTAACCACTGTGGGGAAGCAGTAACATTTATAAACAATCCCTTAAAGGTAAAAAATAGATTTTCCATAAGCTGTCATATCTCTCTGGCTGTTATATTAATTTTCTCTTTACTGCAGTCACTAACTTTACCAATAACATCATCTCAGCATTCTTATGCAACAAGCTAAGTAATATTACATGTAGCCCAATATTTCACTTTAATAACCATTTATTTCTGAGAGATCAGTCTCAAAACTCCGCTGAAGTAAGCTGTCTCTTGTGAAATACTCTTAAGTATGATGCATTATATTCTGTTTGCCCTTCAGTACACAGAGATTTTGCACACAATAGTAATCACTTAGCAACAAAAAACAAACAAACAAAAAAATCAAACTGCCGGCAAGTTGCAATTAAAAGTCAGTCTGCTACCTAACTTGTTTTCCTCACGGGAATTATTTTAAGATTAGAATCCACTGTGACTTCCTTTTCTCAATAGGCCTATAATAGGGATACGGCTCGTTCGTTTTAAAGGGAGGTGATAGGAAATGTTGGAGTTATTACTTAACAAGAAACGTTGTTCTGCAGTGAGCCCATTTTGTTCCAACATTATGGAACACACTAATACCTGGTCTGCACTAAGGGCTTAGGTCGATGTAACGCTACTTACTTTAACCTTCTACAGCCTATGTACACACTAAAACGGCTGCAAGGTCGAATTAAGTGCTGTTAAAAGTTGACCTTGTAACTCTACTCCTTAATTCACTGCAAGCGCAATGTGGACAGTCCCCACTAGCCCCCACAGCAGCTCCCCTGCCAGCCGGCAGCCCCCCCACTGGGGCTATGGGCTCCACAGCCTCATTGCTGGGGCTGCCACTGGTCCTGGGAGCCCGACAGCCGGCTCGCAGCCCCCGCCAGGGCTGCCAATGGCCCCCACAGCCCCATATTGGGGCTGCTGCCCCACTGGCAGCTCACAGCCCCCCACCTTCCCAATGGGGGGCTGCCCTGCCAGCAGCAGGCTGCAGAGGCCAGTGGCAGCCCCGGTGGGGGGCTGCCCATCCAGCAGTGGGGCAATGGGGACGCAAGAAGCCAGAGGATGGAGTGCCGTGTGGACACACTCCTCCGGTTTTGTGATGTCGATGGTGCCCAAGTGTAGATAGGGCCTCAGAAAGCCAATCTCAGTCAAAGAATAAAAGACAAGAAACCAAATCCCAGGTCTGACACCGACTGTACCTCAGTTACCTCATTTATGAGCTGCATATATTGATACTTCCCTCTTTGTAAAGTGTTAGTGACCCCAAGCTTCCCCATCCACAGTAAAATCCATTAGAAGGGATCAGTGAAGTGTAAATCCCACATAGGCTTTCCTTACAGATCTTTCCCCCATATTTTAATCATCAGAGGAACAGAGTTTTCCCCACGCATCAATTCATGGAATCCGACAGGATTCTTATAAAACTGTGGGGAACAGCAAGGAATCAGGTCCTACTTTGGAGAGATTTTATGCCTCTGCAGCAACTCTGGCTATTTGCGGTTCTTCTTGTCTGGTTTATATAGCCCTCATCATCACCCTCATATCTGATTGTGTAACAAACATTAAAAGACAAATTCCAAAGGGGTAGTCATGTTAGTCTATTGTAGAAAGACAACAGAGTCCTGTGGCACTTTTAAAGACTAACAGATTTATTTATAAATCTGTTAGTCTTTAAAAGTGCCACAGGACTCTATTAAAAGACAACTAAGCCTCTAGTAGCTGCTACTGGGATCCCTTCAAGAAGAATTTGTGTCTTTCCTCAGATGGTCTTCATGAGATTTTTTAACCTATATTAGAGCCTTAATTAAAAGCGTATGGAGTGATTTTGCCTCTACGTCATTGTCGAAGAAAGACTCCGAATCAAGAAACTTGAGTGTGACCATGAAGCCTTTACTTTATTCAGAATATGGGAGCACTCACGGGGAGAGAGCAAAGACTGTCTCTGCCCCCGTGACGTTGGGCAGTATCCTTTATAGACCTTAGTTCGTTCTGCAGGAAACAGTTACAGCTTCTTATTGGTTCAGCCATGATCTTTCCTTATTTGGGAAAACAAGGACAAAATAACCGACACAGGAACAGGCAACTAGTTCTGACTGGACAGAAGAAGTCTTCATGGCTAACGCACAGAAACAACAACAGTCCTTATCAATGCTCCCTAGCTGCATTCTTCTACAATCTCCCCCCATTTGAGACTTTGAGTCTCACTACTTCCAAATTTTATATTTATAAGTTTTTGGATCTTTTGATGTTTTAGGGATCCTTGCTGGGTTGGTTATTCCGGCCGTACGGTCACCGGTCCTTCTTGACTAGACACCTCCTTCAATGGAGGTGTGGTTTTCTTACACTGCAGCACGTGAACCCAGGTCGCCCTGCCTTCTAAATTGACTGCGGTATGGGCCATAAGAACTTGGAAAGGCCCCTTCCACCAGGGTTCCAGGGTGTTTTTTCTCTGATAACACTTCAGATATACCCAATCTGCAGGCTTTAGGGTATGACACTTCTGATCAGGGAGACCGGCAATGCCTCCTTCACCTGCAAAAATATTCTGTGGAGACTTTTAGTCAAATCTAAACAATACTGAATAGCCTCGTCATGAGTAAACTGCAAGGCTTTTGGGGTGTTATTAAGCCTGTGTGACAGGGGCATAGGTCTTCCCATTAGTATTTCATGTGGAGTAAGACCGGTTTTTTGATTAGGTGTAGCCCAAAGAAACATCAATACAATTGGTAGGGCGTCAAGCCACTTTAACCCGGTGGAGGCACAAACTTTAGCTAGTCTTCCTTTTAAAACCTCGTTTGTCCTCTCTGCTTTTCCTGAGACCTGTGGGTAGTAGGCGCAATGGAAGCTCTGTTGAATCTTAAGGACTCGGCATACTTCAGCAAGGACCTTCCCCGTGAAATGAGGACCCCTGTCCAAATTCAATCCCAGAGGTATTCCGAATCTAGGCACGAATTCCCTTAATAAGCATTTCACTACTGCAGCCACATCAGCTCTGCAGCCTCTACCCATCCCGAGAACATGCATACAATTACTAAAACACACTGAAAGCCATTGCACTTAGGTAGCTAAATGAAATCAATCTGCAAATTTACAAAGGGGCCCATGGTGGGGGCTGCGCTGCCCTCTTCCTCTTTACAGGTTTACCCACATTGTAGGCCAAGCAGATAGGGCAAGAGGAACAGAAGGCACTGACTCGGCTGTGCAGGTTTAGAACAAGCCAATCTTTGGCCAGCAAGGTGGCCATTGCTTCCTTGCCTATGTGTGCTAGGCCATGATAAGTGATTAATAAATTAGGCAGGAAGCTTGATGATGCAACAGGGTGGCAATCCCTGTCTCGCTGTATGCCATCCAGGTGCAAGGTGCACCCTACCTTCCTCCATTGAGCCTTTTCAGATTTAGGGGCCAAATCTTGCATAGTGCCAAGGTCTTTTTCAGAGATCTCGGCAGGAGGAAGCACTTCTTATTGTGTTAATAAAGCAGCTTGGTCAGCCCTCGGCTAAAGCATTTTCCTTACTTGTTTCATCATTTTCATATGTGTGTGCAGCACAATGCATGACAGCTATCTCACCGGGGAGTTGAACTGCCTTTAGGAGGCGACATACATATAAACTGTTCTTAATAGCCTTTCCAGCAGAGGTTAAAAACTTCCTCTCTTTCCACAGCTGCCCAAAATCTTGCACTATCCCAAAGGCATATCTAGAATCAGTATAGACGTTTACTCTCTTTTCCTTAGCTAGTCTGCTGGCCCTTTCTAAAGAAACTAGTTCAGTGATTTGAGCAGATTTTCCATTTTCTATCAGGCTATTTTTCACCACCTCATGGAGGGTGCAAACGGCATAGCCTGCAACCAATTTTCCTTTTTCATTCCGTTGACAGGAGCCATCGATATAGTACTCTGCGTCTCGATTGGCCAGGGGCATGTCTTGAAGATTAGCTCAGGGCCTTTCAAACTGTTGAATGACTTCTTCGCAAGAGTGATCTTCACTGTCTCCGACCATAGGCATGAAAGTAGCTGGGTTAAGGATAGTTCTCTTTTCTATTCTGATATGTGGTGAGGATAGTAGAATGGCTTCATAACTGGTCATTCAAAAGGCCGACAGGTGCCGAGTTCTGTTATTGAGCAGCAAAGTGGCTACAGCATAAGGAACTCTGACAGTTTGGAGGTTTCCTAAAACCATAGAGGAAGATTGTTCCACCAACAGGGCAGTACAATGGCATTTACAGCTCTCAGGTCATGGACGAATCTGTAAACAGCTTTTCCAGACTTTTTTCACCAGTAGGATGGGTGTATTGCATGGGCTCTTGGTTTGGGACTGTCAACCCCTGCTGCAGGAGAGCCTCCACCATGGGTGCAATTCCTTTTTCTGCCTCTGGATTCAGTGGATATTGCTGCTTCCAAGGTAATCACTTAGTTGGGTTCACTTGATTCTTAACAGGGATAGCACTCAGGATTCTCCCTACTTCATTCTTATTTTGCACCCACAACTGGGGTGGAACTGCTTTTAGGAGTTCAGTGTGCCTCATCTTTCCAGGTAGTCCGGTTCAAGGTCCATCTCATGAAGGACCGCCAAAACTTCAGGCTCCTTGAGTGCCGGGACTTCTAGATAGATACCAGCCAGGGTGCAATAGATGATACAACCAAACTTGCAGAGCAGACTGCTTCCTAATAAATTCACTGGACTGCTGGTGCCAAGTAGGAAGGCATGCTGTTCTTCCAGGGGACCAATCTGAACTTTAGCAGACTCTGAGATTGGGTATTGCTCCACATGGTTGCTTACTTCTACAGCTTTTACAGTGACTGCAGTGGATTGTAGGGATAGAAAGTCCTGTACCCTGAGAGTGGATCAAGTAGCCCCGGTGTCATTAAGGAGAGGGGCACTAGTAGCGGATTTGCAATGGAATTGATGAAAAATGAGTTGCCTCTGGGCTTTGTCAGTAAGTGTCATTGTAGAATATTTGAGCTGCTGCAGGCTGTGGTGCTGGTTGATTGGTTGTGGTGATAGTGGCTGCTGGTGGAGGGGGCCATGCTGACTGCTGTTCTGGGCCCAGAGGACTAAAAGGTCTGTTGGGGCATTGTGCTTTCCAATGCCCAGGCTGCTTGCAGTAAGTAGCACAGATCATTTCTGGTCACCCATTGATTTGGCCGTCCTCCTCGCGAGGGTCCTCTGTTCCTGCCCCTTCCTCTTTCATAAATTCCAGACCTGAGGCCACCTTCTGCTTGTTTTAGTTGAGCCATCATCAAGCGAGTTTCAAGAGCTTTCTTCTTCTTCTTCTGATTCTCCTGGCAGTGGGTGGCTACTTCGATCAGCTTCTCCAGATTTTCCTTTTGCCATCCCACACAAATACTTTTTAACGGGTCTTGAACCTCAGGCAACAGGTCTTGCACAAAGACAGAAGCTACAGCCTCTGGGACACTCGCAGTGTCATCAAGAATGCCAGAGTATCTCAAAAAAGTATTTTTCATGCGTTCCATGTAATCGGCTGGATTTTCCCCTTCCTTTTGTTTACATGCACTGATCTTAGCCCAATCTATCTTTCTCGGGCATACCTCCAAGATGTAATCCACTAGGGTCTGCCAGTGCGTTCTCATATCTACAATTACTGCGGGAGCAGTTGCTGGCCACTGAGCCCTGGTAACTAGTCGCCGATGAAGCTCAGAGGTCATAATCAGCCTGAGCAGTTGATTCATATCAGTGTGGTTGGGATCATAACAGTCCACAGTGATTTGAAGCTGTTTCTTAAATTTTTCGGGGTCCTCTCGAATATTTGGAAACCCAGCCACCAGGTTTTTAAGGTCTGTGGGGCTCCATGGGACATGGACCAGCTCCATACCATTATGTCCCGGCACCAACTGCAAAGGTGCCTGTATAATCTCCTGCTTAACTTCCTGCCTTTGTTCCCAGTGAGAATGTTTAGGCTGGTAATAAGATGACAACCCATCAGCTAAGCATTGCACGTCAGTGTGCCTTTGGCAAACTAGGCCACTTGTTTCTCCTGCTATCTGGTCTGTCTGCTCTGGAGCTTCCTCCTCTTTCTGAATCACAGCTCCAGCCCCTGCCATTGATTGTGCATCAGCAGCACCTGGTGGTTGTACTCTCTGTTGCTGAAGGAGTGGAGGTGCAGAGGCAATAAGATGAGGCACCGGAGGTGGCGAAGAGAGTGGGAAAGGGCACCCTGCATCCAGCACGTCTGGGCTAGCTCTCCCCTCCTCCTTCTCAACCTGCTTCCCTGTCTGTATCACCAGCAGCTGTGGATACAGACTCTGTATTTTCCTGTCTTTAGCTTTCTCTAACTGACCCTGTAGTTTTTCAACATCATCCTTCAATATAGAAACATTTCTTTTCCAACTCTTTACTAGGGATTCTCTATCCCTTTCAAATGACTCATCATACCACAAAAAATACAATTGCCAGTGCTTCTGAGGTATCTTGGAACTCAGGACTTCCAAAGCTCCCCTTAAGTGTAAAATTTTCTTCTTGTCAAAACTACCTTCTAAGGGGAACTGTAGCAGCAGGCCATTCCTTGTATACCAGTTCCATTTGGGTAAAACGATACAAGTTAC
Source organism: Pelusios castaneus (assembly GCA_007922175.1). NCBI lineage: Eukaryota > Metazoa > Chordata > Testudines > Pelomedusidae > Pelusios > Pelusios castaneus. The sequence continues at coordinate 18,052,487 of ML685777.1, read as the reverse complement.
AGGTCCATAGTGAACATACATAAAATAACCTGGGGTGCCCACGGGGGGAGCAGCAATCTTCGTCTCCCCCACCCCCATTTCTCCATTCCCCACCAAACAATAAGCAGACTCAGGCTCACACAACTCGCGCTGCCCACTGAGGCACAGTTACACTGCTTGTCCCCCTTGCATTGAAGACACCATCAGTCACAGCCGTGAAGCTCACAGTGGGCTTGGGGCGGCTAGAACTCATAGTGGCCAACCTTGGTCAACGGTGGGGTTTACAAGTGGATTAAACAGTTAGACAATCACAGCACACTTTCAGTAACTCACACTGCCTCCCTCCCCCCCTCAAGAGTCCAAGGACTAAACAGAAATCTTATAGGTACCTTACAAAGGAGCCCAAGTCATCCTACTCCAGAGCCCAAAGCATGTATCCTCTTATAATAAAGTAAGTTTTAATTTTTTTTTTAAATCATCAGTTTCATTATTACAAAATGCTCATGTGCCAAGTAGGAATTTCTGGTAAGAATTCCCTTCATTCCTGGAAACTGCTGATCATTAATTAACTCAATTATGTTAAATGCCTCAAGTTAACCGGGCAATTAATTAACTCAAGACAAAAATTCTAGTGTAGCCATATCCCTCGATGGCAGATGTATAACAAGGCATCCTTCCTTAACACATCAGCCAATGCCTCCAGAAGACAGGAGCAGCACTTTCTCTCCTGCTGATAACTCAAAGGAGATAAGTTCCAAAGGGGTAGCCATGTTAGTCTAGTTCAGCAAAACAAACAAGGAGTCCTGTGGCACTTATAAAGACTAACAAATTTATTTATCGCATGAGCCTTCATGGGAGAAAATCCCACTTCGTCAGATGCTTTGAAGATGGGAAACTTACACAATGGGATCATCCCCTGGGGATGCAACACCCATTAAGTTTTGTATTTTAGGAGAATTAGGTCAGTGGTATTAATATAGGTCTGACATACACTGAGGAAAATTAATCCCAACTAATTGGTTTTAAAATGTCTGGAGCCAAACCAGATCAGATTCATGGGATGTCTATGCTGCAGTAAAAACACCTGCAGCTTGGTCTCGGAGCCTAGACTCCAGCCCAAGTCCCAACGTCTACACTGCAATTGTATATAGCCCTGCAGCCCACGCCAGCTGCCGGTGTTTTATTGCAGTTTAGACATGCGTTAAGTGGTCTGAACACCAGTCTATGATTTGGTTTTAACTGGTTTCAGAATTGATTTAGTTGAACTAATTTGAATATTGGGAGATATCTTCCCAATCCAAATCAGGCCTCAAATTAGACTACAATTTTACTGTAAGCAAAGAAAAGCATTACTAAAAGCAGGGTAAAAACCACTTTAAACAATGAATCTTGAGGGGCAGGAGGGGGGAATTTCACTAATACACTTTATTGTTTTCAGTATCTCTGCATAGAAAACCACTAAGTAAGAAGTTTTGTAAATCATCATTTATATGAAAGTATCACAGAATGATTCACAGACAATTACAGACTAAGAAAATCATGTGGGATACAGTATATTAGACAGGCAGCCCACTAGAGCATCAAGGCCAAGTTTAAAAAGTGATGGAACACGGCTAAATAAACATGGGTGACCCTGAAATAACAGAATGAAGTTAGAACTCCCTATAGAACAAGAAGAAAATTGTTTCCATGTTATTTCCCTTCCCATTTTATTTTTTCTTTTGCAGTTTTCTTATAAATACTGCACAGTACAAGCTGCCATCTTAGAAAAGAGCTTTATTTTGCAAGTATTCCACAAATGGTACATTTGTTGTTTTGTTTACAATTATCAAGGAAATGGCAGCAGAAAACTGCTGCCTACAGGTGGGATTTAATAACTGAGTTTGTTAAAAGACCTTTGTCCTTGGTATCAAAAATGGAGATGACATTTTAGAGCATGTTTTCTATATTTCAATGCAGATACTTATTAATTCAGACTTCTAGAGAGAGTTAAATGGAGGGGTTTTGTGGAGAGACATAACTGCCCATTGCCTAGCTTCAAGGAACACTACATTTCATGTTGTGCAGTTCTATCTGAATTTTCTATTGATTTTCTCTGCCTATTGATCACTCAGAGACACAGGTAACTCATTATAAACATTTTTTCACACTATCAGGACAAATACTGCTGCAGTACAAAATACAGTTGTAAGCTGTGTTTTATATATTAAATTTCCAAACCAATTTGCATTGCAAATTCTCTCTCACTTTTGACATTGGTAGATTTAAAAATTTGATACTTAACCTTACATCAATGGCAAAGGAGGGAAGGGTTGCATGAGATCGCCTATTTAGAACCATTCTTATAGCCTCCGCTCCTGGGGGCCAGAAGGCATTCTAGTACCAACCAAGAAAAGGACTGTTAAAGGAGAAAAGGGAGCTCCATGACTTCATTCTATTCTCCAAACCATGAAAACCTCCCTCTCCCTACAGTTAATATGCCCTGAGTCCCCAGGTTTTTGAGGGTTGTGGTGGGAGGGGCAGGTCACCTTTGGGAATAGCACCTCTACACACATCTATAGCAGAAACCCAAGGATGTTCCTAATGGAGTTAATATTGAAGGGTCAGCATTAACTCTTGTGCAATCCCATTTCATGCACTCCTTCAGGCAAACATCCTCAGGCCTTATCATAAACAGGAAAAAATTAGACCCCTAGCCCCGAGAAAAATCTTAGTTAAGACGAAACAACAGTGTGTTGTTTTCACACAAGTCAGCAGGTCGAGTTATAGATCACAGAAGGGAGCCTAATCTTTACGGGTATGTCTCCATGGCAGACTGTTATGCGGTAACAACTCCATGCATAGGACAAGCTCTTAAGGCTTGTCTACACTATTACTTATGCCAGCAAAACTCATGTCGCACAGCAATGGGGGGTGTCACACGCCTGGTCAGAATAAGCACCAGAATAAGACAACCCTTCATTAACTTGGGTTTGTTAGCTACAGAACAAGGTGGTAAAAATGACTTTGTGGGACCAATTTCTGATAGTGAGAGACACAATCTTTTGAGTTTACATGGAGCTTTTCTTCAGGTCTGCGAATAAAGCTGCGAATGGAACTCCCAGTCTCATAGCAAAATGCAAGGTGAAACAGATGGTTCAGCATCAGTGGTTTAGCACATTTGTCAGAGACCATTCAAGGTGTCATGACCCATTAATACACCTGCAGTCATAAGACAGAAGAGCTAAGTGTATTACAGATTATTGTAATAAGCCATAAATCTGGTGTTTCTGTTCAGTCCATGATTTTTACTTTTAATGTCTAGCAGAGTAATGAATTTAATCTTCCATGCTCATCTTTTGAAAGTATTCTGCCAGTTTCCTTTAAGAAGGCTTCAGATAAAGTGATCACTTTGTGAAAGGTGATAGGGTGTTTTATTTTCCTTTGAGAGTTCATTCGAGAGCATGGCGATAGGCTGGTTTCTCTCACACAATTGTTGTTGGGGTATTTAGTATACTAAATGAGGTACACCACTTGTGATAGGCATGTATCTTGAAAAGCATTGTGGGGGCAAAAAACCTAGCTGGCTTCAAAACTGAGCTTGATAAATTTATGGAGGGGATGGTATGATGGGACAGTCTAGTTTGGCAATTGACCAGTCTTTGACTGGTGGTGATGGATATGCCAAGGACTTGAGATGGGATGTTAGATGGGGTGGGTTCTGAGTTTTTATTTCTTTCTTGGGTATCTGGTTGTTGAGTCTTGCCTGTATACTCAGGGTTTAACTGATTACCATATTTGGGGTCAAGAAAGAATTCCCCTACTCCCCCCACGACAGATTGGCAAATACTTCGGGGGGGGGTCATCTTCCTCTATAGCATGGGGCACACTCACTTGCTGATACATTATCTCAAAGTCTTTAAACCATTATCTGAGGACTTTAATAACTCAGTCATATGTTAAAAGTTTATTACAGAAGTGTGTGGGTGAGGTTCTGTGGCCTGCATTGTGCAGGAGGTCGGACCATATTGGTCCCTCATGACCTTAGTCTATGACTATGAGTGTTAATCATTGCAGCAGTGGCGATATGTCTGCAGGTTTTGCATTTGTTGTTGTGGCGGGGTATGATGCCACTTTCAGGTGGTGTTTCCTGGTATATGGGGGTATTGCTTCTGATTATGAGCTTAGAGATACTGAGGGATTGTTTAAAGGCCAGATGTGGTACTTTAGGAAAGTATGGGTTGTAGCTGTTTGATGATACCCTATATGGGGTCCAGTATGGGATACTAGCTGACAACAAAGGTTGTGTGAACAGAAGGTAGACTTATTTCTCTATTGAAGCGGGTTCTCTTGGTATATCTGAGTGGCCCATTCCATGACGTGATTTCTCCAGTGAAGTGTCCATATTTGATGAAGTTGGTTTTAAGTGTGTTAAAATGTACATCCCATACTTTTTACATCAGGACACATTCTGTGATATCTGAATACACCACTGTAAATTACATTTCTTGGTGTGTTTGGGGTAGTTAATGGATCTGTGAAGGTAAGTGAGGTGATCTGGGGTTTCTTGTATATTGTTGTCTGTAGGGTTCTACTGTTGAAGCTGATTGTGGTGTCTAAGAAGTTGATGCTCATGTGAGAGTGTTCCAGATAGTTTAAGTGGTGGGGTGGTATTTATTGAAGTTGTGGTGGAAATCTATGAGGGATTTTAAGCCATCTGTCCAGTGGATAAAATATCATTGATGTATAAAAGGTATATCATTTCTGTGGTGCATTTGTCCAGAAATTCTTCTTCAGGATGGCCCATGAAGAGATGGACATATTGGGCAGTCACACTAGTACCCATGGTTGTTCCCATAGTTTGAGCAAAGTGTTGCTGAATTTTAAATTATGGGTGAGGATGAAATGGATGAATTTGGTGATGATGTGGTTGGGGAGCATATCTGAGAGTAATCCATTGTCTCGTAAATATTTGAGGCAGAAAGCTATGCCATCATTGTGAGGGATGTTCCTATATAGAAAAGTGAGATCCATATTAGAGAGGATGGCGTTGTATGGAGAGATTGACATAGACCTTTAAAAAGACATCCAAAATCAGTAGGACTTTCTTCAGGCCTGTGCAGCCTTGGAATAATTAGAGCAGGGGGAGAGGGTTTGGGTGATCACAGGAAGGGAGTGTCTTGATCGTCCTGACTTTGTTCCCCTCCCTGATGAAGTCTCTGGAGAACATGTTGGGATCGGTCTTTTAGGACAGTGGTTTTCAAACTTTTTTTCTCAGGACCCAGTTGAAAAATATCATTTAGGCCTAGGACCCAACAATTACATCTTTGAGCAATGCATTCCAGTCTTTTGGCGGCAGTAGTAGGGGACACTGCTACCCAGTGCCTGAGGGTCTGCAACCCAGTACTGGGTCCCGACCCTAACTTTGAAAACCATTGTTCCAGGAGACAAGCCGGAAGCTTATTTATGCATGCCTGGGAGATGTTTGTCCAGACCTTAAGTTTCTACAGAATCTGTATATCTTATCTAGTTAATTAGTACTCTGGCAACCTTAGATATAGCTTGAAACAGTTGGCCCAACAAGTTTTTTGTTTTCTTCACATGTTATCGTCTACTAACAAGGATAAATGGGGAGGAGGGAGAGGCTTGGACTCTTTAGCTATGTCTGCACTTACTAAAGTTAGTTCAAATTAGTTAATTCGAACTAACTAATTCGAACTAATTTGTTAGTTCGAATTAACTTAATATGAACTAGAAAAATTTAGTTTGAATTAGCGAATTACATTGAGTTCAATGGGCCGGTTAGTTCGAACTAAGCAATTAGTTCGAACTAACATGGCCACATTGGTTAATTCGAACTAACTAGTTTGAATTAACCCTTAGTTCGAATAGAATATTCGAATTATTAGTTTGAATTAAGGAAGCCCTTAATTTGAACTAATTAAAGCCTAGTGTAGCCATGGCTTTAGTTAGTTCGAATTAAGCTTCCATTTTCGAACTAACTTGCCAATGTAGACATAGCCTTTGTGTCTTCCTAGACACAGCTTTGGGATACTCCAATGACAGCTGGAGGATGAGGCCAGTCAGAAAGTCATTGCTGGTTTCACTGGAAAGCCACCCCAGACTTCAGTAATTATTGAGAGTTAGGGGTGTTTTACTGACCAGTTGCAGACACATGTAAGTGCTGGAGTCTAAGTAAAGTATAGATTTAAAAGTAACAACACTCTTTGTTATACTCTTTCTTTCAGTCTATTGTCTGGACAACCAAGTCTCCATTTGATTTATTTGCTGACAGCACCTCACACAGAGTAAAGTTACCAAGAGCATTGGGTTAGCATATCCCTGAGCAACAGTGCTCTCAGGAAGGATGCAAATATTGCAGAGTCTGTGGAGGAGATCACTTGTGTCCTAGAGGAAGCTGTCCCTTTGTGTGATGGTGGTTTGAGGATTGTTTCTATGATTCCCAACATTCCTCCAGTAAGAGTGCCATGGTCAGATATGATTGGTCTACCTGGGTTCCCTTGTTTGTGTATCTTGGGAAACATGAAGAAGGTTCCTAGGGAGAGAGCTTTTGAGGGATAAGTTTGTAGACTCAGTGTTTTAGAGAAGGATTTGAGGATAGCCTTAAATTCCTGCATCAAGTATGGTGGAGAGTCCTCCACAGTAGGTTGTACTGACACGTATTCATCACAATAGAGGACTACAGTGGCATCTCCTTTGATTTGATCACTATCTGGTGGTTAGATCTCAGGGACAGTATGCATGTCTTCATGGTGGTGGAGAGACTAAGACAGATGTGACGTCTTAAGGATTTCACTGTCAATATTCCTCCTGAAGCAATCAAAGATCAAGAGTGTGGTTTCATCCACGCTGTGGTGTCCAGTTAGATTCCTTATGATTGTCAGTGGGGATGTGGTAATTGTGGATGGTATTATTATGGTGAAAGAATTCTTTGGGGAGAGACAGCATTCTACACATGCCTGTCACCACAACAACAATTATGTGGGTAAAACCAGGCAATCACTACACACACAAATGAACTCACAAAGAAATATTCTCTCTAATATTGTGGGACCTACACATGTACAACTATACTGCATATAACTCAAGAACACACCTTTTTCCTTAATGAAGGCAAGGCTTTAAAGTTTGCATCAGAGGGCTATACACCCTCCATGCTCAGCACTTTGTAGTAGCCAGTCATGCACTTGAGAAACATGCTGAAGCTGAAGATTTCTCCACTCATGCTTCAGAGCATTTTTGCATAGAAAAACCCCTATACTCAGATTTTACTTCCTGTAGCCCTGTGTTTGATAGTGGGATGTAGTGTTCTGAGGGAACCAGGTTTATCCTTACTGGAAACGTTCTGTACCTAGCCATGTTCTTGCTCTATTATATTAACTACTACCTGTGATTCATCAACTTATCCTTCCTACTGACTGCTGTGATTTCTCTTTCCATTAGAATAATCCAGTAGTCAGCAGACCTTATCAATACATAATAAAGGTAGTACCAGCTGTTCATGTTTCATTAGGAATGCCAGATGGCCTTTCTGGCTTGTGACCCAAATGGACTTGTTCATTATGTTGTTAATTCACTTTCATTTTCTAATCATTTTAATAGTTCTAGTGCTATATTTTAAACTATTTCTCTTCGCAATGTACTTATTATTTCAGCTAGGTTTTTTTCTCTTAAGAATGTCTGCCAAATACACACAAAAGTTAGACTAGCAAAATAAAAGTTACATTTTAATGCCCAGGATAAAAGCCTAGCAAAAACTTGGAAAAACAAAAACTTTAGATTTTATTATATCCATCGGGCTTTAGGGTTCACCTTAGATGTACTAGTATCCATGGAGACCTTTTAAATACAGTAAAATGTCTGCCCTAGGTAAAATTGCCAGCACTTTAGAACAAAGGTCTTGTAAGTGGTGGTTTATAATGCAAGTAGGATTTGGAAAGTACATTTTTTCTTGTCTTGAAGATAAGTCTTATTAAGATGGCATGCCCCCTTGGAGGCAATAACATTTTCTTCCATACTTCAAGCTTCCAATAATACTTTTTCTTGTAAGAAAGGGAAAAGTATTTTTTTTAACCTAGATGAGATTGATGCTATCTGACCAAATATTGTTCTAGTAGGATATATATTTAAAGCCAGAACAATTTTCATTCCTGTGAGCAAAGAAACCAACACTGTAAATACAAGCTGTCAATTTTCAATTTATAATTAGATTTAAAATTTGTGGGTTTTCACTCTATGTTCTTTATCTCTTAAAAATAAATATAGCATTAGCTCTTTTGGCACTATGTTACAATAAATCATAAAACTGAATAAACTATCGAGAGACAAAAGACCTATAAAGTCATCTAAGACCATCTTCTTGCCAAAACAGGATTGCTCACTAAAATACATCTTCTACTAAACTCTGTGTGGGGGGGGGGAGGGGAAATGTCTTCAGCACCTACCCAGAGGACTGACACTGAGCTATCTGCTTCTGACCCCTCCTGGTCTCTCGGAATTAACTCCATCAGGTTTCAGGTCCTCACTTTTCTCAGGATGAAATCATGCAATTCTCCAGCTCTCAGACAGGGCTCTGGGTTGCAGTCCCCTGTGTATCATCTCTAAGCAAGTCTCACTTATGTCTAGCACCTACACATCTGTTCCTTCCAAAAGTAGTGATCCAACAGCCTTCCTGGAGGAAAGTATCATTGAATTAGGACAAAAGCATGCAAGCAAACACAGATTTTAAAATAATAAAACAGACTATATACATGTTTAACCTACTCAGGTGTCTAACCACATAGGGACATGGCAGGTCTAAGCTTCCTATAGATCCTCCAACCAATTAGGGGTCTGGCTAGCAATTCCATGTCCTTAATTCACAAACTATTCCCCCCCCCCCCTTGCATTTCAGAGAGATTATCTTTTAAAAGCTGCTTAGTCCTTCTGAGCAACCTCCCCTGCCCACTTTTCTTGAGAACAACTCACATTTGTAGCACTTTGATCTCTTCGGCTTCAGGCTGGTGTCTGGAAGTATATTATTGTCATGGAATTGCCTTAGGACAGGTCTTCTCTGATGGCAGCAAATTCTCTGCCATCAGATCGATCTTTGGAATCGACGATCTTTGGAATCAACTGATCAGGTCTGTGAAGACCCGCTCAGCTGATCAGGAAGCTGATTTGTAAGACCACTCCCACAGAAGTACCACCACTGAGTCAGAAGGGTGGCATTTCCCTCCAACATAGCACACTGAATACACTGCAGTAGGCAATCAGAGGGAGATATACAAGGTACTTTAAGTACTTTGTGTATCTCCCTTTGATTGCCACCAAAATTATGCCACAGTATTGGCTAGATCTCTGTTTGTTCTTCCCATTTCCACAGAAAGTCTCATAACTCAATATAAAGCAACTTCATCTCACTACCAGCTCAGATAGTTTTACAAACATAGTATATCTCAGCAGTCTTAGCCCTAGTCAATAGTTGCTGCACTTTTCGGTGGCAGTCGATGGGAGATACGCAAGGTATGTAATATACCTTGCATCTCTCCCGCTGACTTCCTAACTACCCCTTACACATCACACTAAGCAGACTAGAAACGGCATCCAGTCCACGTAGTGCTACTCCAGTTACTGAGCTGGAGTTACGGCTTCAGTTCTACAAACAGAGTTCTGTGGCGCTTTTAAAGACTAACAAAGCATCTGATGAAGTGGGATTTTCTCCCATGAAAGCTCATGCGATAAATAAATCTGTTAGTCTTTAAAAGTGCCACAGGACTCTGTCAGTTTTTCTGTAATAGGTAACACGGCTACCCCTCTGGACTTTCAGTTCTGTGTTCGATTGAGCATGTCTTAACAGACCACTCAATCGAACGTGGAAGAGCGCACCGACAGTGGCAGGTATAGAGATAGCCTCAGACCACACAGCAATTCCATGACCAGCACAGGGACATCTTTCTTTACAGAAGGATTTCATGGAAATCAGCCTGACTTCCTGACTTCATTATAACCCCTTGTTCTCAGTACTAATCTCACTAATTCTCAGTCATTGGTCTCACACTTCAGATATTTTTAGATAGCCATCACATCACCACCACCTTGGCTTAGTATGTATGCCATTTTGTTTATTTAGCTCTGAGTTATTCCTCACAAGGCACACCCTGCACTTCCCCAATCACTTTCGTCACTGTTCATTAATTTATTAGTTTCCTGGAATAGAGGCCTTGGTTCTACTTTTATTCAAGTTAATAGCAAATGGTTAAATGTCTTGCAGGTTAGTAAGGACTGTTTTCCTCCCCCCTGTTCAAACTGCCTGGACTTCAGTTTACACCCACTCCCCAGAACTGGCCATTTATAGGCTAAGGAGAATAAACTTTACTCCTAAGAGCATTGAAGTAATTTAGGATTTGTCTATATGAACACTCAGTTTGTGGCAAGCTGGGTTGTAAATCTACCTTGTTGCACACTAAGGGTCTATATAGACCCTGCTGCTCTGCACTAAAAGTTCTCTGGTGTGCTTTGATCTACTCCTGTTGCAAAACAGCATAGATCAAAGCTCAGTAGGGCATCTTTTAGTGCATGGATGCAGGGTCCATGCAGACTGTTCGTGCATGACAGGCAAGCCTGAGGTAGATTTATATCCTCGCTTGCAGTGAACCAAGTGTTCATATAGATAAGCCCTTATTCTCCCAAATGAGTGGAGAAAGAACAGGGAGCAATTGCAGAGTTGAGACTCCCTGCATCAGAATTCCTTCACGATGCTCCATCCCTTAATACACGGCTATACCTAAATGCTTTGTCTAATCACAGAGTGGGCTTCTAATGGGAGCAAAACTTCCTAGGACTAAACACTTTATTCCAGGAGTGGATGCTCCAGTGCTGAGTGAAGAACGATTATTTTCCTGCACTATTATTCAACTGCATAGCAGCTCAAAACTGCTTGCCCTTTTCTGCTACCACTTCACATGAAAGCACATCTCATTTTCTATAAATTCTTGCATTCTAGTACAGCTCTCTTTCAGCAGCACCACTTTCCAGATTTCTCCCTCCCACTGGTGCTCTGTTTTTGATTCCCCCACCCCCAAAACTGTTAACCAGTAATTTTACAGCAGAATCTTATATAGGCTTTTCACCCATATTTTTAATAGCTCTAGGACTATGTCTTTCTATTAATCTATTTCACAAGAGGAGGTTACTTCCTTGTAACTGGAGGTTCTTTGAAGTGCGAGGTCCCTATCTGTATTGCACACATGGATGTGCATGAGCACCATGTGTCTGAGTCCATCAACATTTCTCAACAGTGTATATAACCCACATGTGTAGTGTCAAAAAAGAGGTCTTAGAGTCATTGTGGTTAGTTCTCTTAAAACAACCACTCACTGCCAGAAAAGCTAACAGCATTGGGAATCATTAGGAAAGGAATATATCAGAAAATATATTGCCTCTTTTTAAATCCATGGTACTCCCACATATTGAATACTGTCCCCCTCTCAAAAAAAAAATATTGGAAATAGAAAAGGTGCAGAGAAAGGAAACAAAAGTGATTAGGGGTACAGAAGAGCTTCCTTATGAGAAGAGATTAATAAAACAGGGACTCTTCAGCTTGAGTGCTGCTGGTGCTCCAGTGGCAACTTGTCCTTCAACAATTACAACAGCTAGCCAAGTTCAAGTCATACTAGACTAATAGAGCCTGGTAGTTGGTCATGTGGCATTGCAGGCCTGCGGAAGAAAAGGCCTTCCTATTCAGCAGGTCCAGTCTCTTAGCTGTCTTGTCCAGAGGAGTAGACTTGTGTGGTGGTTGCTGTGCCCGTTCTGCAGCCACTTGGACAACCAGCAAGCTAGACACATGAATCAGGGGTATGCCACTGCTCATGCCAGTTGGAGGATGGCTTCTGGAGCTGAAGAATGCTCAGAAGTTGATGTTGGGGGTCTTGAACCTCTTCCAGTGGGATTCCCAGGTCTGCCACTGTCCTCAGTAGGAATTCCTGGTACTGGCAGTTATCATCTGGAAGAGGAAAGTGGGAGGGGAATGATCATCTCATCAGCGAGTAGCATACTCCAGTCAATCTGGGTGGAGTCAGCGGTACTGGTTTGATGTCGTCCTCTTCTTTGAATAGCAAATGCACCAGTGAATGAGCGGAGGACAACAGGTATGATGCCTGTGATGGTGCCTGACATCCTTAGTAGGGATCCCAGGGTTCTCAAAATGGCCCAAAGGAAGGGTCCCTGGGATATGGTGGGCCCCATGATAGTCAGCACCAGGCCTCTATTGTTGGGTGGCATATCTGGACTCTGGCATAACAACGGTGAGAAAGGCTTTCAGCTCAGAGAATTTCTCGCTCTGAAGATGGTTTTCACAAGGGGAGCAGGGGGAAACACACCTGTATTGGAGGGCTGCAGACGGGCATGGAAACAAGATTCTCTGGCAGTAGAAAGGGGTTGTCCTCCATGGTCAGGATGTCACAGAGGAATAGAGGGGCTAGATTGAAGAAAAGACTGAGGGTAAGAGATGATCAACTCTTCCACTGACAAACACTTCTGAGTGTTCATGGAGGTGCTGGAGGGGCCTGGCAGTGTCTGCAGAGCCAGCTTGTTGGGGGAGTTCCAGGTACCAGCAGAACATGTGGCATGCACATCTGTAAACATTCCAAATGCTTAAGTGCCGAGGTACTGTCAGATCCCATTTACTTGTGGTCTTATGGGGGATCTTGGGACTGGTTCAGCCAGATCCATTCACAGCACCACACTTAGAAGCAGTCCGGGATGGGCTCTGTTCATATGCTCCTAACAGTGGGGTGCCGTGGGTCTCCAGCACCCAGAGGCCAATGCTTGCATTTGTACCCCTCCACACACAACACACAAAGCCTGCTCTCAGCAGCAGCAAGGCTCAGACTCACCTCTGCCCTGCCAACCACAGCCCCCTCTGTTCCCACAGCATAGCCACACCACTGCCTGCAGAAGGCACTGCCAAGCTCTCCCTGAGGGTGCACAAAACTCTTGGGGCAGAACCATCCTGCTTGTACCACCACCAGGAGACACTCATGCATGTACACACTGAGGCCCAGCATGGGAGCATGCATCTCTCAACCCAAGGCCAGCAGCCTGGCATAGGTGAAAACCAGTGCGTAGTACACCCCAGAAGGAGCATGCATTGCAGAGCCTGTTGCTTCTGCTTCGCTGCTTCCAGCCAGCCCGGCAGCTCCACTCCCTCAGGGACAGCTCATGTGAAGGGTCTGGCTTGCCCCGCCAACCACCCAGCCAGCATCCAGAAGTCAAGGCCCTGTCTTGCTGGTCTGTCACTGACCTACAAGTGCTTTTTGCTCTCATTTCGGGATTTCTCTTTGGCTTTCAGAACTGGCAATTAGGAGTGTGCCCAGTGCTCAGAAGGGTGCTTACCACCCATGACAGCTGCCATATAAGGGGGACTCCCTATCCCAGATCTGAGTGCACCCTGCATCTCCTCACTTCCTCCATTAGGTATTTATGAAGGCAGAGTCATGGGCTTCTCAGGTCCATGGCGAGAATGATTTGCAAAGGTCACAGCAAGCAGAGATGTGTTCCTCACTAAGGCAGGAGAGGCCTCACAGAGAAGGAGATCAAGCAGGAAACAGATTTTAAAGCCCAGATTCCAGGGCATAATTTCTGGGGGACAGGGAGGAAATACAATTCCTGAATGGGGAAAGAAGAACTCCCTTCACAATACTAACTAAATGAATTTACACTAAAAAACTACATATCACTATTTACTACAAAGCAGAAGTGAGTTACTCTCTCAGAAAACTAAGAGTGCGAAGAAATGGGAGTTCTAGCTCCAGTCACATGGTGCTAAGAGAAAATTGGAGGAGAGGAAATGACCTGCATTACCACTTATACCCTCAGTTCAAAGCACAAGGAGCTGAACTACATACGTGCATGTCAACAGATACTGCTAACACTTCCAGACTCAGGCATATGGCCCGCATGCACATCCCCATGTGCAATACACATAGGAACCAGCATTTGCAAGTCCTTCAATTTAATAGCCTCCTCTAATGTTAACGGATTGTTTACAACTTCCTCCAGGTCATTGCTGAAAATATGACATACGACTACCCTTGTCACCAGTTCTTCACATATCCCATCAGATGCTTCCACCATATATCACCATCCTTTGGTCACTGTTAACATGCATTCAGTTCCCATAACCACATTCTCATCCAATTCAACGTAAGATAATGTTATAGTATGATTTTGTGATATACAATATCAAATGCTTACTATACTCAGGCACATTTATGAAGTTCACCTGCTTATGTATTTCTATGAAAAAAAAAGTCCTTTCCAAATATATTTTATTAATTCATGATACTTTTTACTCATGCTTCTGTTTTCTCAAATTATTTTCTCTTAATATTTATTTTATTAGTTTACTATGGCTAAAAAGTATAGGATGGTAACCGCCAGGCCCATTCCTCTTTCCTTTTCTGAAAAGCACTATTACATTTGTTTTTCCCTAGTCTTTCAGCATCTCTCTAGTCTTTGGTACCTCTCCTATACACACTTTTCAAACACAAATGTCTGAACTGTAATATGTTCAGGGTAATATGCATATGGAGAACACAGTCTACACTGAATAAACAAGATCCAACATTCAGACACATTATTTTACAAAAGTTCAGTTAATGCTAAAAGTAACCAAATAAAATGTATTGTTGTTCTCCACGTTCTTACCTTAATTTAGTTTACCTACTCTAACCTCACTTTGTGTTGTCCCTTCCTCAGAGTTATTGAAAAGTTAATATGATTTGAATATAGAAGCAATAATTTCCCTTTGTCAGGAAACCTCTCCTTTTATGTGCATTCCTTTAATTTCAAAGAAGGAGATATATTGTCCATATTTTTTTTAATTCAAGTCAATAAACAAATCTAATAATTATGAAAACTACTTTATTCAAATCAAGAAAACACAAGTTCAGAACAAATAAATGACATTTTCATTGCTGAAATGATAAAATATTGCAATAAAAGGGCTGTATCACACCTATTGGATTCTCTCACGAGTTCCTCCCCCATGGTACCCCTTAGGCTCTGGCAGAGTCTCTGCTGTGCAAAGTACAAGTGTTCCACAACACCAGTCCAGTAGTAAGAGACTCGGCCCTTTCTGAAGCACCAGCTAACACAAAAATAAGTGAATTCAAATGGACTGTCCCATGCACAGATGTGGTAAAGCTCTCTTCTGTAGGAGGACTTTTGTTAAGTAACTGGGCTCACAGACTAAGAGAAATAGTCCTATCAAAGGTGGATCATCATCACGCCCTCCCTCCCTCCCTTCAGGGAGGGACCATAAGGCACCAGTTGTCTGAGGATTTCTTGCCTTCAGTCGGCCTTCCCTCCTCTCTGGTCTGCCACCAGTAGTGTTGTGTTTTAAGCTCTTTCCTCCACAGTTGCCATCTATCCCAGGTGTGGCAGGGTCGGGCCAGCTGAGCCCACAATAGCTCATTAACCCTGCGTTGCCAAGCATGGGGTTTCTGTATCCCCATCATAAATAAAATGAAGGCAGCAGGGCTGCGATACCTTTACTAATGCTGATTCTGCCATACACCACAAGCAGTCTCACTGACATCAATGGAGTTGCATACGGAATTCATTCAATACAGATTCCTAAATACTTACTCATGGTGTGGGAGGAGGGGAAGATCAGAGCCTGGTCCTGAGTAGTTAGCCAAGACATCTCGAGATACATTTTCAGAGAATCTGTGCATGCACAAATCACATGCAATGTATGTCATGGATACAGCATGTCCTATCAACAGCTCTTGCATTGTTCAGGGTAGTTATCCAATGGGGGAAAAATGTAAAAATGTTTAATAGCTACCAAGTCAATTCATTAACATATTAAACTGTCTACTCTGTGTTTGAAACTTCCATCTGAGAAATATTGTACAATACTTAAATCACAATAGTGAAATGAAAGGTAGAACAAATAAATACCCAGGGATAAATGTTTTCAGCTTCCAAAAAATGAGTTTGTATCAATTCTTAGCATAGGTCACCTTCAACTTTTGTATTACAGAAAGCTCTTATTTTTATGCATAGTTCTATCTGACAAAAGGGTTCATATTTTCCTTTAGGATAAAAAACAAATGGTATTGAAACTCCTGCAAGTCCCTTAGCTCATTCATTATGTTGAGAGAACCAGAGTATTGGTGCAGGAAACAAAGACTTCACATTAGAAACTGAAGGCTGTTATGGTTGATATATATAACATTAGAATCTGCCTCATCATCCCAGTATTACACAGCCACGAGGGAGACATGGATCCTTGAACAGACCTCTAGGTTCACTGGCCTTTGATGGATTAGATTTTTTTTTTTTTTTAAAGAAAAAACAAAAACAAAATGAGAAATACCAATCTGCTGTTGCAAATGGATTAAATGGCATGGTCCTACTTTTCATACTGTAGTAACATGTTCAAAATAGCTGTGCAATCCTGAGCTCTATTTAAACTTATTTTAATCTTTCTGTATAAATGGCTTTTGGAGGGAAGAGGGAGTCTATGGAATCACTTTAAAAATAAGTCTTCTTGGCTGCTCTGTCCTAAAAGCCTTTTCTGCCTTTGCTGTCAGAAAGATCAATGTTAATTTTACACTGACTCAAAAGACTTTGTATTTTAAAATGTAATGCTATTATTTCATAAAATATTAACCTGGCTGATTTTTAAGGAGGAAAAAAAAAATCTACCAACCCTTCTGTCACTTCTTATAAGAAGAAAATTCTGGATTTCTCCTACAAGTAACTTTGAATACTCTTTTACAATCCACGAAAGTGTTGTTTATTTTACATCACTGTCCTGCCCCCATTGTGATAAAGACAAGTGTATATACATGTTAATCCTTCAGGTTATTTTGAGCTTTCTTGTTGAGGCCAATGTGTGATTAAAAATAGCACACCAAAATCTGTTCTCTCGTATGCTGATGTAACTCTAGAGAAATTATTAGTTTCTGTAGAGTTTCTCTAAGGTTACTGAGACAGTAACATATGGGAGAGTAGAATTTAGTCCAACGTGTAATTGTTCTGAATGTGACATAGCCAATTTTTAACACTGAATGTGAAATTACAAGAAGCACGATTGTCTTCTAAATTCAAACCAAACAATTCTGGACGTTCAAAGAAAGATTAACTTTGTGCACGTTTGTATTTCCCACTTCTGGCCAGGAGCAGACAAGGAAAGCCTAGGAAACAAAATAAAACTTCCATCCAAGACTCTCAAATTGATTTACAAACATTGAAAAAGTCAGTCACATAACACCTCTGTGAGGCAGTTAATTTACTGTCCCTATTTCACAGATGGCTAAATTGAGAGGATAAGGGTAAAATCCTGATCCTACTGAAGTTGATGGGGCAAGAATTTCTCCCTAAGTGACTGCCTATGTCACACAGCATGTGCTGTGTTTGACTCATTAGACATAGTCCAAGTATCTCAAAAAGTTTTATTGCCAACACTAGTAAACCAAGGAAGCACTAGAAATCATGCGTCAATTCATTTTCCAACCACCTTCAAAACTCAAAGGGATTCAGATAATTTTGGGTGAGAAACCAAACTGAATCCAGCCTTTTCAGTTTCTCCAAGAACCAGTTACCATACAAGGTCCTTTGTGACAACTATTGTCAAAAACCTAATCTAAAACCACCAACTGCTATATCTGAGCCAATGGAACGCTCTATGTTTTAGGTTCCTTTTCTGCTTGTTCAAGCTGGTAATCCAAACTGTCTGTCATACTAGCAAAGCTGTTACTATGTACTTCTTAAAATAACCTCCTACCATAGTACCACCAAACATAACTCAGTACGAGTGCCTTTTGGAGTTGGGTAAGAGAATTGCACAATGCATGTGACTATCGGGTGGCAAGGCATCATTGCTCTTAAGGGAATTACAGATTCACCACGACAAATAGCAGGAAGTAATCTCCACTCATTTTTCATGCCAAAACTCCAACTGATTTCTCTTTGCAGCTACATTTTTCAAAAATAATCTGTTTATATCATCAGTTACTTTAACATTCCTTCTTGTTAGGAACATAGGTAGTGTGCAGGTAATAACACACTTGTGCTACCAAAGAGAAGGCCCCTATGTTTAGCAAAGAATGAAGCTTCCACTGTGGTTTTAATGATTTCTGCTTTAAAATATTATCTCTTCTAGCAGAAGAAAACAATCTTCTAATGTTGTATTTGGGTAAGTCATTGTGCCAAGGAACATACATCATAGTCATTCAATTTTTCAGTAGAATAATTGAATGTGGGGGTTTTCATCATGGCCATGTAAGGGATCCAGAGATATTTCTTAATAGCAGTGAAGCAACTCCAGAGAGTACAGTTAACAGGATTATTAGACAATTACTGTCTAGCTACTGAAAGATAGGACACCTGGAACTGCATCATTTGCACTATAACACCTACAGGAAGAAGTCTTATTGTCACATAACACCTATTTATCCTATTTTACTGCTTTACTTTGTGGAATACAACATGACAAAGGGAGAAAAGCAGCAGCAAACAGCAAAATACAGAGAGAACTTCCAGAAACCATGTTCAATAATTAGAAATGGCTCCAATTCTGACCTTGAGCAACAACAACTCTATAGTTCCTTTTTAGAAAGATTCCACCACTGCTTCCTGGTTCTCCACTTAGAAAAACAAACTTAAACACAAACTTAATTCTAACTTCATAATAAATCCCATCTTTATTCAGCAAAGGTTCAATCCTACAAGGTACTCTTTCCAGGAAAGCATGCAGCAAGTATATAAAAAGCCCGTTGGACTTCAGTAGACCTTAAGCACATCCTTAAAGTTAAGCAGGTCCTTAAAATGTTTTTCTGAGAAGGGTTTCATTTTATGTATTAATTATTTTAAAAAAGAGGAAAAAATTTGTACAATAAATTAGGATAAGAAAGATATTTTTAAAATATTCCAGACAGACTAAAAATACTAAACAGTGTATGTTATTTACTGTGAACTAAAAATATGTTAATGCCATACAGAACAAACTAATTGTATGAGTCATAGAAACTGCTCAGGAAGATTCCAAGTCAAATTCCTTACTCAAGTGAGTAGCTTAGTGGGATTAACAGGTACTACTTTCATGATTAAAGACTATTTTACCTGCCTGAGTGGCATCCCGGGTCATTCTAGAAGAGCCAATCTGCAGTCTTTACTCAGGCAAAAGTCCCATCAATTTTATGGTATCCCATTTAATTTCAGTGGGAGATTGTTTTCCCCTAGGATTGGGTCTGAATTAGACAAAGGCAATATAGCTAAAATTATTTCATAAAAACACAAAAAAAATCACAAGATGTTATATTCACTATATTGGATGAAAATAAACTACAGGCTGGATGATCTAGCAGTTGGTACATTGGGGGGGGGGGGATTTAGTATAATTATTGGAGGTCTGGAAGATGATTGAAAGGGATCAAGGAAAAGGTGCGATCTGAGGAAGAATGTATAAGGCAAGTGGGAGCTATGTACATAAAGACAGATCTAAACATTTGTTTGTTTTTATTTATTTCAATGGTGGAAGAGACAAGCTTTCCAGACTTGAAGAAGAGCTCTGTGGACAGCAACCAGTTTCATACACTTTGTAGCCTTGGACTATACCTATACTTAGCTTGCATGCATATATTATTCTATATCTTATTTCATACATGTATATCTTTCTTTATAAATTCAAGAAATCCTGGTTTTGTAGTAGTATATTTAGTATAAGTAGATAAGTTAGCATAAATTTTGTATTAGTAGCTGAAATGCAAGGGACCTACAAGCCTTGTTGTAAAAATACAATATAAGTCTGTATGCAATAGCTTTGTAATAGGATATAGTAGGAGTAGCTGTGAGGTTGAAAATATCAGACAGAGTGGGTCTTTGTTCCACAATCTTGGATGAAAACTCCCAGATAAGCTATTCTGGATCATAATATATAGGTGAACAGGTGAATAACAACTCAATAACAACTCTAGGTGAGACCTTTGACATTTTGTAAAACACAACAAAAACCACAAAATTCATAAACAAGAAAAGGGGAAAGGTGATGAGGAATATTCTAGTAGGGAAAATACATCAATTATATGCATAAACCCTTAACCAATGACAAAGGTACCCCAACAATTTTTGGGGTGAGGACCCATATTTGAGTAAGGAAGAATGAGATAATATAGTTTATTTTTAGAGGGGTATAAAGGTACAGAGCTTGTTCTGTGTGAGAAAGAAGGATTTAAGGCCTTGGGATTTGAAGAGCAATGGAGCTTCCAGTCCTCAGCTCTGAGCTCAACTTTCTCGAGAAAAGATCTTCACAGATCCATCTGCTCTTTCTTAGCTAGTCTTTATTGTTTTTAGTTAAGTATATTAAGTTAG
>ML685777.1:18000671-18032134 GCA_007922175.1 Pelusios castaneus | reverse complement strand
TTTCATTGTACATTTACCAATTAATATTCTTATCAATTTTATGCTTTTTGCTGTTAGCAATAAAGAATTATAAGATACCTTAAAGAATCCGTGTAATCGCAGTAAAGTTCAAGAGTTAGCACAGCCAGAAGCACTTCCTGTTGAAGTTACTGAGAGAGAGGAAGTCAATGGTGAAGTAACTGAGAATCTGCCAGAAAAAAATCAGGAAAGTCTGGGATAGAGATACAAGAGAAGAAACCTGACATCATTCATGATGAGGAGAAGGAAAGGAACATAATCAGGAAATCTACCTGGAGATCATGCAGGAAATCTAAAACAATTATTAAAATTTATATATATGACAGCTAACCAACTCAAAAATAAAAAGTGGGACCAATACAGCTACAGCACCTCCATAACATATAGAACACCATCTCTGAGAGAAGTCATCCCATATTACATGGTACCTATTAAGACTTCCCCTAACGGGAGCTAAATTATCTGTACCCTCAAAGATACTAAATTTCTGCTCCACCACAGAAATTTGATACCATATTAACATGTGATGAACTAAAAATTATTTCACTTTATTTTCCTGTGTGAATTCTTTCAATAGCACAATGATTGTCTGGTTTCACCTACATGATTGTTGAGTGTTTAGTGAACTGGAAAGATATAATGTATGTTGTGATAGGTATGTGTTGGATGCCATCTCCACCTTAAAGAATTCTTTCACAACAGCACCACTAAAATCATGCATCAACTGACAATCGTAAAGAAAAAAGAATCATCTGACTGGACAACACACAACAGACAAAACTATTCTGTTGCTTATTACATTGATTGCTTCAGGGGAAAAAAATAGACTGAAATCCTTAAACGTCAGATCCATCATAATCTCTCCACTGTTGAGAAGACAGCCATACAGTCCCTGAAATCTAATCACTAGATAGTGATCAAACCAGCAGACAAAGGGGGCACCATAGTAGTCCTCTATTGTGAAGACTAAGTTAATGAATCAACAAAGTTCCAGTGCCATTTACTATAAAAAAAACTCAAAGGACCACCCCACACCACAACATAAGGTGTCATCCTCGGAGACCTAGCATACCCACTGATGCCATGGCTCATGAAGCCGTACACTGGGAACCTGGATCGCAGCAAGGAGCGGTTCAATTACCGATTGAGCTGCTGCAGAATGACTATGGAGTGTGCCTTTGGTTGTTTAAAAGGGTGCTGGCGCTGTTTGTATGGGAGGCTGGACTTGGCGGAGGACAACATCCCTGCTGTGATTGCTTCGTGCTGTGTCCTCCATAACATTTGTGAAAGTAGGGGAGAAAAGTTTTCCCCTACATGGGCTACGGAGGCACAGCACCTCGAGGAAGCATACGAGCAGCCAGCCACTAGGAGTATTAGGGTGGCACAAAGAGAAGCTGCTCGCATAAGGGAGGCACTCAGGGAGCATTTCAATGATGCCCTCCCCCAGTTAACTTCCAGGACGCATCAGGTGCACCGTATGAGCTTTTCAATAATGTGTACAAATAAACCCACTCTTCAAAGTATTTGTTACTGTTTTTATTCAAACCTAAAAGGTGGGGGTGGGGTTACAGGTTGGTGTAGCTCTGGGTCTCAAAAAAGTAGATGGGGGGAGGACTGGATATTGTCCTGTACCGGGGGGAAGGGTGGCCTTCAAAGAAATGCTTTGAGGGACTACGGGGAGTGGGAGGCAGACACGGCTGAACTGTCTGGAGTGGAGCCCGGACATTAATCGCCTGGGACTGCAAAGCAATCATGCTCTTGAGCAGTTCTGTTTGCTCCTTCATGACGCTTATCAGTTCGTCCCTGTGTTTCTGCCTCCTCTGCTGGGATTCCTCTCTCCAGACTCTATTCTCCCTTGCAGATTCCTGTGTTGCTTTCAGCAGCTCCTGAAACATATCCTCCCTGTTTCTTCGAGCACGCCGCCGAATGTTTCTCATTCGGTCAGCTGGGGTAGACACCGGCCTTGTAAAGGTCAAATCTACTAAAAAAAATAACAATAAAGAAATTGTTAACACATAGCATAGATAACCAATGTAACCTTCCAGTAGCACATTCCACTGGAAGGTACAGGGCGGTCAACACACTACGCTTCGCTGAAGCGAACAAGGTACGTTCTAATAGACGGCTTACTGGGGGCTCACAATCTGCACTGGGCACACAGATGGAACCAGATATCTCGGTCCTCAGAGTGCCCCTGCCATCTAGAATACATATCCTACATGCCGCCAGTTGCAAGCCAGGACTGTATGCTGCTGCACTGTGTGCTACCATGGTTCCCAGGGCCGTGCTTTGCAGCTGGAGAGGCAGAGTATCCGTCTTTGGGAGCGTAGACACAAACGCTCTCCCATCTAACCTGAGTATTAGGCTCTGGAGGTACATCGACGAAACCTTTACTGACCTAAATGCAGATGATTATTTTACAATCACTGCTTGTGTTGATGCACTTCTAATGAATGCAGAGTAAATAGCGTGCACAGCGGGGACCCACAAGCACCCCCACCCCAGACAATGATATTTTAGCAGGAGCCAGACAGAGCTGCACAAAGGAGAAACTTACCTGAACCCCCCTCTGCCGCCTCAGAGGACACGCTGCAGTTCAAGCTTTGGGTGGACGTCTCAGCAGGGCTGCTGAAGAGCTCCTGGCTACATGCGGTTGCGCTATCCTCCAGGTCATCCTCCATCTCCTCCTCCTCCTCCATCACGTCCTCATCCTGCTCGGCTCTGGCAATCACTGGATGAGGGGGGGCTGATGTGACCACGGGACTCTTGGCAGTGGTTGTTGGGTCCCCACTGAGGATGGCTTCTATTTCCTTGTAGTACCTGCATGTAGGAGGCGCTGATCCGGAATGGTAGTTTGCCTCCTTCGCTCGGTGATAGGTTATTCTGAGCTCCTTCACCTTTGATCTGCACTACACAGTGTCTCTATCATGCCCTCTCTCTGACATGGCCCGAGAAATTATGCCAAATGTGTCATAATTCCTCCTGCTGCTGCGTAGCTGCGCCTGCACAGCGGACTCTCCCCAGATGCTGATCAGGTCCAGCACCTCTTTCGTGCTCCAAAGGGGTGCGCGTCTTCCACGGCGGGCCACCATTGCTACTGATGATCGGAGCACAAATACACTCCACGAGGAAGAGAGCAGGAAGTGAAACAGACGAGAAATTTGAAAATCCCGGGAATCAGTTCAGGGCAGGGCGGGGACAGTTTCGTCATGGCTACAGAGCGGGTGGGGGGGAAGACCAGAGAGGACAACTTTGGAATGCTGGGACAGTTCCAGAGGCCAGTCATTGCGCAGTAAGCGTACACACGAGAGCAAAAGTGCAACAGCTGTTCCGCGTTAGCTGTTACCATCCTCGTCGAGGTAGTTTTTGTATTGTGCTACAACAAGGCAGTTAACGCGCAACAGCCCTGTTGCACGTGTGTACGCCGTTGTTGCTATCGCACGGTAATGAGTTTTAATGCGCGATAAACTGATCGTGTGTACAAGGCCTCAGTAACTGACCTGAAAGTTGCCATACTTCAACAAAGAAACTACAAAAACAGACTTCAGCGTGAAACTGCAGAGCTGGAGCTGATTTGCAAGCTTGACACAATCAGATTGGGTCTGAATAGGGACTTGGAATGGTTATCACATTACAAAAAGTGATTGTTCTGTTCACACATTCTCTCCCTTTGATAAACTGGTGTAAATAGGCCCCATCTGCTCCCTGAACTGACTTTGCTAACACTTGCCTTCCTCCATCCTGGCGTGTGTGTGTGTGTATGTGTGTGTGTATATATATATATATATATAAATTGTGGTTTCCACTTCATGCATCTGACAAAGTGGGTTATAGCCCATGAAAGCTTATGCCCGAAGAAATCTGTTAGTCTATAAGGTGCCACAGCACTCTTGTTGTTTTTGCTGTACACAGACTAACATGGCTACCCCTCTGGAAACTTCCCCAAACAAGGGACACTTCACCAGAAAAATATGTTGCGTATGTATTGCATCATGAAACGGGCATTCTAATCACTTGAGAAATGGTACCTCAATATAGGGGGAAAAGATCCAACTGGCGACACACTCCTAGTTCTGGCCTACCACCCCACACTGGAAACCATACAAGGTATCAAACAATTACAACTACATCCTGAAAGAAACCTCACCAAGCTCATCATAAGAAGCAAGCTCCCCATAGACCAGGATATCTCTTCTCAAAGTGGTACCACACTCTGCCAGAACAAATGCAAAACCTGGAGACGTATCTCTTTTGCTACAATGATCAACGCCCATCTTTCAAGATCCATCAGTCCAGCATGTCTATCTCAACATTAGGTATTTAAGGCACTGGGTAAGGTACACCATAACAACCACAGGCACCTACTCTAGGGGTGCACAGTGGCCCATGCACCAACAGAAACAAAATAGTGGGTTCTCAGCACCCACCAGTGACCATCTGCCTGAATTGGGATGATAGCTGTTAGGAGTCAGCCAGTAGGCAGCTCTTTAACACAGGCAACTGCAGATGCTGTTTGGCATGCACAACCCACCAGTCAGCTGTTGAATGTGATCATTAACTGCTAACAGGTTTAATGTGTTTTGTGGGTGCCACCCTGCTCTGGCAGGGGCTGAATTACTGAATCACAGCACAGACCAGGGCCAGATTATTGCAGGAGCTAAAGAGGTTGAAGCCCTGGGCCACGGCCAAAAGGGGGTCCCTGCCAGCGCTGGGTGGGAGGGAGGAGAGGGGAAGGGCCCTGGGGGAGATGGATTGGGGACTGCCATGCACCAGCCTTCCTCTCACCTCTTCCCCTCCCCCCCCAATCCCCAGAGCTCCCCAGCCCGGGGAGGGGGGCAGGACCACAGCTCCCATGGCGCAGGGGAACCAGGCAGAGGGGGCCCTGCTGGGGAGTTGCAGCCCAGGACCCCTGAACTGATTAATCTGGCCCTGGCACAGACCCCTAGGACTGCTGCTCTAGCCAGAGATACTGGAGGCAAGGGCAACTTCCAAGTCATTCCCTGCCCCACTCGGCACTGTAGGAAGAAAAAAAAGCTTGGAGTTAGATGTGGTCATCTTAGGTCACAGGCATGCAGGGCCAGCCCTGCTCACCAGCCACCCTGCATCCCTCTCCAACTGCCTCCCGTCAGACCTGCATGAACAGGCAGCATATGTGGCTGGAGCCTGAAGCTTCTTTCGTTGCACGTTCCCAGGCTCCCAGCCAGGCTCTGGTCAGACTCCAGGTGCAAGTAAGTCCTGGCCAAAGGAACCCAACTACTAGATAAGGGCTAGGCAGGGGATTGCTCAGTGGTGGCCAATTTGGAAACTGGGCACCAGCTGGCACACCCAAAAACAGATGTCCAGGGAGAGGTAGGAGAACTAAGCCCTGGCTCCCAGAAGCTGAGAGGGTGGGGGAAAAAACAGCCTCACTGGTCACAGCTGCCTGGGGAAGCTGGACCCGATCCCCTGGCCCAGCAGAAGCCAGGAGAGTGAGGGGATAATCCCTCTGCCACCTGAGGAAACCACGTCAGGTGTGGAGAGGGAGCTGCACCCAACCACTGGCCCTGTCATAAGCCACATATGAGGGGGGGGAATTAATCCCTAGTCCCTGACAGAAACTGGGCACATGAGTGGAAAAACCAAAACAGCTACCACTTCCTGAAAAAAACATGGTGGGGGGCCAGACCTGACTCCCAGCAAAAGCCGGGACGGATAAAACTAAGTCTTTATCTCTGGCACAAGCTGGGCCAGCAGGAACCCAACCACTGACCCTAATAGAAGCGAGGTGGGCAGGAAGTGAGCCTGAGCCCCTGGCAGAAGCCAGGCAGGTGGAGGGAAAAGCCCCATGTGTAGGAAGCTGGACTTGATCACTGGTCCCAGCAGAAGCCAGGTGGGGGCACCCACCAGCAAAACCAAAAATCAGCACCTATGATAATTATGTGGGTGAAACCAGACAATCACCACACACTGGAAAGAACTCAAACAGCAAAATGATAAAAGACAAGACTCAGGTGAACCCTTTTCACAAAGTGATCACTCAGATCTTAGTCCTCATTCTCAAAGGAAACCTGGACAACACCTTCAAAAGATGAGCCTGGGGACTTAAATTCATATTTCTGCTAGACATTAAAAAAAATCAGACTTCATAGAGAATGGCTTTATGCCTCATTTCATCATTTTGTAACCTACTAACCCTCATTTGGCCTATGACTGAAGAGGTGTTAATTGCCCATTTCAAGTTGTCTCCTGAAATGCCTTAACCTCTCATGTTTAACAGTCTGTCTCACCTTTTACGTTTCCCAGAACTGAAGTGCTCTGTGAAGCTGAACAGCTTGTCTGTTCCACCAGGAAAAGTTGGTCCATTAAAAGGTATTATCCCCTCCACCTAGTCTCTCTCATATCCTGGGCCCAATACAGCTACAAACGCATTGACAACATAAAATATTTTACTATTTTAAAGGCCTTGCAAGACTACAGGTCACCAAAATACTTTTCCTGCGTATTTATTCAAATAATTATGTTAATTGCTAACAGAGGTTGAGTGCCAAGACTGTCAGGCTAAGTAAACCCATCTTTGAGAAACCTCAAAAAATGAATTTTGCTTCTTGAACCCATATCTACTGAAACGTCATCACATGCAGACTTAAATGGCCAGGCCCTCCTGTGTGTTGACCGCACAAATCAGCCCTAAAACTGGCTTAACTGGTCATTAAAGGCTTCTTCAGGTACTAGAGATCCACCGGATCAGATTGTATGCCCCTGCCACCTCCCACATCATCTTCCTCAGTCCATAGGGCCTGGGCAAACACATAGAGAAGCAGCCCCTACAAATCATGTTGCCAAAATGATATCTCAGTTCCCTAGGCTGCTTTACTTCATCAGGGCTTGACCTAGCAGCCAGATGGCTTCATGATAAAGGGGATGCAATGGTATGGAAGAGATACAAATACCTTAGCCCTATAGCATACCCTGGGCCAAGGCTGAAAAACAGATGTGGAAGTTTTTAAGAGCAGGTTAGACAAACACCTGTCAGGGATGGTTTAAGATGGTACTTAGTCCTGACATGAGTGCAGGGGACTGGACTTGATAATCTCTCATGGTCCCTTCCCGTTTCTATGATTCTGTATTTGCTGACTTCTGGGAGCTTATTTTCTGAAATTCAATGTTTCCTCACTAATTCCTTCATCCCTGCTTTTTTGATAGGTATTCATCGCAAGGCCAATATTCCACCTCACCTGATATCCTAGTACCGTATACTGCCTACTAGTCCCTTATAGTGGACAAATAAACAATATCATGCCAGTTTGGAAGTTCCTTCCTTATGCAGGTGGTTAGTGGTTGGCTTATATCTTGAGAATTGAGGTACAATATTCTTATTCTAATTATCACCACAGTAGGTGACTATTATCCTTTGTTAAATTTATTAAATGAGCTCATCTTTTTCTTTAAAAAAATCTCAATAAGTTATTTGCTCCACTATCTACTCTGTAGAACTCACTGTCACAAGAATCAATTTAGGTTAAAAATACTTCCTAAAGTCAAATGATTTCCCAAAACTCAATAGCAAGGGGATGGCAGGTACAGGAGAATAACAGCAATAGTGTTACATCAGGAAGTAAAAGTAGCAGAAGTATAATAGCAAAGGGAGTAGACAAATAAGTTGCAAACAGGATAGGAAGCAAAAGACGAACCAGAGACAAATGACCAAACTACTTCCTATTCTCCTCCTCCCCCTGTTGATCAAAGGGTTTCTGCAACATAGGAGTTTATATTGCAGTTTCCTATTCAGCATTAAGCTGACACATCAGGTTCAAATGATTCATGGAGGTTTTTTCACAGTAAATTAATTTGCTGTATATTAGGCTTCATTCCTAGCAATAGTTTAACACCCTTCTCTGTGTTGGCTGCAAGCAGCGGCTGGGGATGTGTTTACAGTGCTTTTAAAGCTAAAAGGCAGACTTGCCACTCTCAGTGACCTCCAGACTGAGTAGATTTCCAAACTATAAAGACTGAATTTAATTCAGTACCCAGTATGCTGCTAATGTTCCATATGCATGATCCGTGAGCAGGACTGTGATGTGAAAAGAACTGAATATTCATGAGAGTAGAGTTCTCTAATCCTAATTTCAAAGGTAATGTATTATTTTCACTTTGACAGTAATATGTAGCTCATTGAGATCCAAGAGTGTTTGGGGTTTATTCCAAGCATGCTGGCCAGACCGAGATGTACAAAAAAACCTCATTAGAAGCTGTAAACCAAGTGAAGAACCACTGTCCTTTGTCAGCTCTAGAAATACTTAGAATGCAATCAGCCAAGTTTACATGACTCATTAGCCATAGCAGATATAACACAGCACGTGTTGTTTGTGCACAGCCAATCTGAACAACGGGGTCCCCTTATTATTGCCATCCCATACTTTGTTCAACATCTATTCGTTGCTCTCGTCTGTTGTGCCTTGTCTTTTATGTAAGGTGCTGTTGTGTCTTGTCTTCCATTTATACCTGAAAGGTGATAACGTCAATCCAACCTAAATGAAAATTATTTATCTTGTGCACTGATGGAGCCCATTTCTCCCTTCTGCAAGTTCCCTCCCAATGGAGCTACCCTGGCAGGATCTCAATTTCCCAGGATTCTTCCAACCCCAGATTTAAATAACCTTTCACATATACCCATTCACCGATTAACAAGGTGCATCTGAGCGAACTGGGTCTATCAGCACTCTCAGCTGACCCCATTTTATGTCCCTGAACTCAGCAGGCTGGATCAAATAACACTTTTCAGCTGCTACCCTTTTATGCCCCTAGAGTCAATCAGACTATTACTTTACAATTATTCTAGTAGTAACCCCATTAATGAGCAAACCTTACAGGATTTTGAGCATCACAGGAATCTTTGGCTAGGTAAAAGAAGCGTTGCTGCAGAGCAATATAGGGAAGCCAAGAACACAAAGGGGAGAGGGAATGAAGTTTTTAAGAGAGTTTGGCAACTGGCTTGATTACATAAGTCATTTAATAGCTAAGTACCTAAAATTTAGAATAATAATAGTAATAATTACAAAAGGAGAGAAAAATACCCAAACAGTTACAGCATTAATAACCATACAAGGAAAGAAAAACACTCAGCCTATGTCTACACTTGTTCAAATAAGTGTCTACACTCAGCATGTCTACACTGTAAATTTAGGTCGACAAAGTCGACCTTGTCAAATCAACTTAGAGCGTCCACACTGGATGCCTAAGTCGACTTGTAGGTGCTAAGTGGACCTGGGAGTGGTGCACCCTAGCCCTAAACCCTTCCCCGGGCACCCCTCCAAAAATGCCAGGGAGCTCAGCATCTTCCCCATTGTACCAGGGTACATGGGGACTGAGCGGGACAGAGGCAGGGTATAGGAGCGGGGTGGGCAGGGCTGTGTCCTGCCCTGTGGGTGGGCACGCCAGGCTCTGGTTGTGCCAGGCACCATGGGAGGGAGTCAATGGGGGAGCCCTGGGGGCCCTTTAAGTCAACTTAGGGCTACTCTGCATCTACACTGGCTTAAGTCAACTTAATAAAGTCAACTTACTTTTTCCTTAGGTTGACTTAAGCAAAGGAAACTCTAGTGTAGACACAGAGTAAATTAAGTCGACTTAAGCCTGCTTAAATCGACTTAATTTACTAGTGTAGACGCACCCTCAGTTACAATATTACTAGAATCTATTGTATCATTGTATCAGACCTAGAGAGAGAGTTATAGCTGAACAAAAAGAGAACAGGGGGCCCCGGGGGGGGGGTCATGTTTGTCTCGCCACTCTGTATAGGAGAAAGGTTCCCAGGAAACAGGATGTACAGCTCATGGCCAGAATGCTGGGTGGAGACAGACAGAGCTCTCACCATCATTAGCAAGGAAAAGGTGAAGTCCCAGTGGAAATGATGCAGCTTTTAGATCCAAGAATCAGGACTTTCCTTTTTGGATTTGAATAGGGGTTTTTATATAGGAAGCACTAGGGTTGTTTTGGAGGTAAATAAGTTTAAGCAGACAATACATATTCCTGGCTGGGGTGGTAATGGTTCAGGGAAGCTCACAATTCAATCAGGCAAACAACAGAGTCCTGTGGCACTTTTAAAGACTAACAGATTTCATTAAAAGTGCCACAGGACTCTGTTGTTTTTCTGCAATAGACTAACCTTGCTACCCCTTTGGAACTTATTATAAACAGGGCCGTCCCTAGGACGGAGCAGGGCCCAGAGCCAATCGGCCTAGGTGGGCCCCCCACCCCCATCATGCTGGTGGGGAGTGCAGGGGGGCGGCCTGCTTCAGCCCCCAGGGACCCCGGTCCCCCCGGAAGATGCGGAACCGCTGCCGTGGCCCCAGCCTCGGGGAGTCGAGGCCAAGGCATGGCCCCAGCCCCAGGCAGAGGGGAGCCGTGGCTGCGGCCCCGGAGAGCCGCGGCCTGGGGAGGCGGGGAGCCATCCCCGGCCAAGGCTGCTGCCAGCCCAGCTGCAGCCAGGACCCCAGGTGGCCATGGCCAACCCAAAGGCTGGGACCCAAGCACCGGCCCCGCCCCTGGGCCTGCCTGCTCCCGCCCTGGGGGTGGGGAGCAGGGCCAGCCTAGGTACCAGCCAGGGGAAATGCTCCTGGCTTGCCCTGATGCCAAAGGCAGCGGGAGCAGGGAGGAGCACGGCCGTGGGAGGGCCGCAGCGTGGGCCCCACACTGCCCCGCTGGGTGCGGGACAGTGCGAGGCCCACTTTATGGCGGGGCCCAGGGCAATCGCCCCATTTGCCCCCCCCCGTCCCCAAGGATGGCCCTGATTATAAACAGTGATTGTCACCTCTCATCCTCCCTATCTGTTCCACTCAATTTGAATCAATATGGCCTGTTTCATTGCTGAAATAATCTGACCTGATCCTGTGATTACACTTACTTCACTGCATTTATCCCTCCTTCCTATACTTTTTTTTTTCCTTCCATTTTCAAGCGTCTGACGAAGTGGGATCTCTCCCATGAAAACTCATGAGATAAATAAATTTGTTAGTCTTTAAAAGTGCCACAAGACTCCTTGTCTGAGTTCACTCTGGTTACTGACCACACACCTTTACACTGGCTGAATGTGATGAAACCTGAGAATTAGGAAATGGTACCTTCCCTGCAGCTATACACCTTCCAAGTACATCACTAGGCCAGAAAGTTTCACAGTAACCAGACTTCCTGCCCAGGGAGAGAGCCTATGCAACTGAAGCCTGAGGCCTGGTCTTTCAGGGGAGGATATATAATGGGGTCTATTAGCTATATTCAGAACTTGGGCAGGAGGGGGAAGTAGCTTTCCCCTACCTACAAACAAACAGACCTCCATGCCCCTATGTAGCTGCAAGAGCTGCCAATTGTGGAGGCAGACACCCACAGCTGAACCTTGTGAAGAAGGCAAAGCCCAGTATAAATGAGGGAGAGCAACAAAGAAAGGGGGGGCAGAGAAGCCTAAGACAGGAGAGCAGTGACATGCAGTATGTCAGGCAGCCTCCCGAAGCCCTTTGACAAGGCAGCGATACAGCAACAGACTCAAGAGAAACAGAGACTGCCCTGATCAGTGGACATGAACTGGGACATCCAAAGGATCCAACAAGAGACCCAGCACAAACCCCAACAGGAGCCTGAGATAGGGCCCTCCCCCGATTCCAGCTCTCTAGCCATTGGGTGGAGACCTGCATCTTACTCCCTTCTGACTGAGATATTTTCAGGCTACATAGTTCCAGGCCTTCACTGTGTTATTCCCAGGCTGTCCAAGCTGTCCTGGCTGCTTTCTCTTCAGAGACAATTAATAGGTGTAATTGCTACCATACTGTACCATGCAGCACTGTTTATGCAAGACTTGTTTATTCTTAAAAGGTAAAAGCTCTTCAGAGAAATCATTAACAACCTACACAAATGCTAATAAGCTTACCAAATATCACCCTAACTAACATGAGTTCTGGTAGAAGCAGTCCTCAGCACCTCATAAACAGATTTCTTTTATGGTCACAAATCCATTATAGTTTCAGCTCAGAACAGGCCCACTCATCATAATGTGTATAGAGATAGCCTATAGTCCATCCCTTATACAGATAAGAGGTCTCTGATCTGGAGTTTCTAAAGCAAGTTATTAGCAGACAATGTGACTTCCTCCCCAGGGCATAGTTTCAAAGGGTGGATTCAAAGTGAGCCATTAATGTTCTCCTCTGCTCTCAGGTAGTTTTTAGGAACACACTTTCTGAAAGTCCTGTGTAGTTCCTAATACCTTCCAAAGACTGCATATATACATACAATTCCACAATAAACACATTCATAATTGCAAAGGACTCCCACAAATATTAAACCAAATTCAACAAAGTTCATTTAGGATATTGCAGGAAATTGTCTGTCACACCCTGGTCTGTGTAAGAATTAAGCCACCATTTGTTCCAAAACCACCAAGGATTGGTGACCGTGATCTGCTGGGACCTGCATTCAAATTTATCTAAGGAATTGACCACTCAAGGTGGTCTGTTGGCACTAGATACTGACTTCAAGTTGTGACAAATTTTTAAACATGCCTCTCATATCCTGTTAACTACCAAATCTCCAGGCTGCTACGAGAAAACATCAAATGCCTACTAGACACAATGCCCCAATCATGGCCAGAGAGAAGATACCTTCCAGACTGTCATCCGTTTAAAAAAAAAAAAAAAAAAAAAAAAAAAAAAAACAAAACACCAGTCCAGTCCAGCCTACTTGGAAATGCAGTGAGAAAACTGCAATTAACTCACATGGGCAGGCCAGAGCAAGTCAGAGGCAGAGTGCTACACTGACAGAAGTTGGGACTAGACAATAGAGGATGGATCACTTAATTGCCCTGGTCTGTTAGTTCTCTCTAAATCATCTAGCACTGACCATTGTCAGAAAAGAGGCCACTGGGCTAGATGAACCATTAGTCTGACCATTTAGGTTCTTGATGTTCTAATGTTCTTATGATAAACTTTTATAACTTTGGAGGTGCAGGGAAGTCAATCAATTTAATGTGCCTCACCTAATCATTGCCAACAAGGGTAGTGTGAACCCTTCCCTAAACACATGGAGAAAAGGGGAGAGGAAAGGATGGATCTCCTGCTTGGGGAAATTTTGGTAGACAAGCAAAATGTCTGGGTTGCTACCAATAACTGGAATATCAATTATCACACTTAGTGCCAAAAGCAATTAAATCAGCAGGTCTTACAGGCCTCTGCAATGGACTTAGCACAACAAAGAAAGAAGCCAGGGTGGATAGGGGGCTGCGTGGGGCAGAGGGGGAGCTGACCTTGTGTCCTCCTAGATAGGATTGCTGTTGAAATTTCTGAGGTATGCGTTTTGGAAAAAACAGGAAGCTTATCTAAATCTGCCCTTTGGGATGTTTGTCAGGGTCCTCAAGACATGCGGATTCTGCAAAAACACACTTGACTAATTAATGGTTTGGGGAAATCTCTTGCTTAAACGCTGAAGTTGTTTGCTCAACAAGCATTTTTATTGATATGTTATTGTTACATTAACCCAATAAATAAGGGGAGAAAGTATGGGATGGGTGGACTCTTCATGGACACAGTGTCCTCAATAGGAGTTGAAATACAGGCTAACTGGATGGCTGTAGTTGTACTAATAGAGAGCCACACCATATTTATTTATTTTGGGGGTGTTTTACTAAACTGCGATGGACGTCTGTAAGTGATTGAGACTAGACTAAAGTGCAGCTTTAAGGGAAAGTGTCCTTGTATTGTGCTATTTGGGCCAGATAACCTTTGGTCAAACAGCCATGTCTCCATTGATTTATTTCCTGACATCACATCATCATGAAGAGCTTTGGGTTGAAAAGAACACAGGCTAATATTCCCTTACCTCCGTAGGACCCAGGGTTGGCCACTTCCCATACTGCTGGTCCAAAAACCCCATCCCCCACATCTCACTGAAATGGAGGATGCACGTCAACCTCTCCACTGCCAATTTGCCTATCACCCAGCTTGACTTACAGTGTCAATTCAACTTCAGTTTTATCCCGTAAAAATTGCACTAGCATATTACTATACTATAAAACCCCATTTCCTATCAGGGGGTCAGTTTCCAATATATATTAGTATCTACCATGACAGATTCAATTTAAAAAAACCCACCACCATAACTGTACTGGGTAGCAGTTAAACTAAGATAGCTAAGAAATACAAATTTGCAAGCCATACCTTTATTTACATAACCCTACCACATCATATAATCAACATTAAAACAGATTTATTTCACTTTCATCCATACAACTATTTTAATAGAAAAAAATAAAGATTTCTATGGCAGCCACTGTACACTATGTTGTAATGATAAGTTGTACAGTTGCTGTGTATTAAACAATTGGCAAATTTCATGCCAGAGATGGCTACATTTTACTGGTGGATGAAGTTCTAGAGTTAAAGCTGTAACTATATTTATACATAGATATATAGGCCTGATTTTCCCATGTAAATAAGTCCATTAAAGTAAGTGGTATAAATAAAGGAGAATCAGAGCTATAGTTTGTAAAATACTTGAAGATCCTTGTGGATACACCATGCTATAGTTATGTAAGCCATTATTATTTTCAAATTATAATTAATATGTGATTTAATTTACATTGTTTCTATCAGTTTTCTTGTTTGCTTACCTTACCTGCATATTTTACAGATATTCTGAAAATAATTTTCTACAGGGAATTACACACACATTTTTAGTCAATGTGATCCAAGATATTATATTTTAAATGACCTTTCATTTCATTTTTCATCTGTTTTCATGAGTAGTAGTTGTACTTTATACAGAAACAAACAGAGTCCTGTGGCACTTTTAAAGACTAACAGATTTATTTATCACATGAGCTTTCTTGGGAGATAATCCCACTTCATCAGATGCTTTGAAGATAGGAAACTTTGTTCTTTGTGCAGTTAACTTTTCAATACAAGCGCTTCTGAAGAATGACTGCAATCAGGTTCTGTCCAATGCATTCAACCTCCCCTAAAGCACAACTTTGTACACATTTTTTGTATTATAATTTGAGTACACACCAAGAAGCGTCTCCACAGTCGTAGGCAGTCTGCATATAGTATGTAATATTGCCTTCCAGGCAAAGTCTCCATCCTTTTCTATATAGATTAAAAACTCCTTTCAAGTTGCATTTATCCTTTTTCCATAGACCACAATATTTATCAACTTCTTTCATCAACTAAGAGGATGCAAAGCAGCTTGGTCTATTACCACAACTGTATAATATATAATAACTGTGCCCCAGTTTTATTCTTTTGAAACTTCATATACTCTAAAGGTAGACATAGTGGTCTGTTGTTAAAGCCACTGTACTTACGTAACTTTACAGGGTAGCAGGTGAACATAAAAGGGAACATTGAGGACATGTTGTGGGATTTGCACAGTAAGGAACACTGTGAATGCAGAGTCTGGTATCTCAAAATTTTACAGATGTTGCCACAGTTTTTGTTACCTTTGTTGCTCTGATTTCTTTCTTTCTTTTTCCATCAGTACGTTTTCACATTTTCATTTAGACTAAAATGAAGAAGTTTAAAGTAGTTGAACTCCAGATAGGAAAAATGAGATGAGATTCATACTATATTTATTGGAATGGCACTGCATTTTCTCATACACTGTTCACAGACTGATGAAGTAATTATTTCCTACCTTCAAGGTATCAGTGTAGTTAGCTGATAAAAATGCAATAGGAATCTATTTTTTGTTCAGACTGGGGAAAAAAAGTTTGGGGGGGGGAGGTCGTTAAAATTGAAAATGTAATGTTGGGAGCTAGGTTAACAAAAGCATTAGTGAAGACTGAAGCAAGATTCCTTTGTGTGGGGGATGGGCAAATGGGCAACCCAGCCTTGGAGCGCAGGAGTGGACATTTTTAGGTTCTCAAAGAAGTTCCAGTCCTGAGGCTCCTGGAATAGTGTTCTGTGATAAGTGAAATCCAATGTAATTATATGGCACAAAATGTCACGAATATTCATCCATTAATTCAAATCCAAAGAGCAGCATCTGAATTTGTAATTTTGTACTGATAAATTGTGGTAGATCAGAAGTTGGAAGACAATTATGTCAGCATAGTCTGTTTGGGCTATATTGTTAGCACAATAGTAGCACATATGCAAAGACAGACTGCCAAGTAATCATTTTTCATATTAAAGACTTATGCTATGATGGCACCCAAATCTGATTGGCTTCCCAATGCTAAGAGATGGGTACACATGTACCAAGTGAAAATCCCCGAAGAGTTTAAAATCTAGAAGACATAAAATAGACGATGAAACAAAAACAAACAAACAAACAAAAAAAAAGAGTCAAGTGAGGGTTGGGAAGGCATAGTAAATGAAGACAGAAAAAATATACAAAATTTATAATAAAAGAAATGCTGAAATCCAGCAGAAAAAAAAAATAATGTGGTCATCTAATTAAGATGAGCTCATAATATATAACACAACAGGGAAAATTAACATTGCACTGGCAATCTTGCGTTTGGCATTCTCTAACTTTTCAGTGCTTCTTTTTGCCATTATAATATCTTTATGTAAATTTCTTTAGAATTTCCTTGGATTTTTTTTAAAATGAAAAATTCCATAACCAAATTCTTTCACCTAGAACTCTCAGCAGACAACAGCAGAATGGCATGTTCCATTCAGGAGCTGTAATCAGGCTCCAATTCAAAGTACTTTAAATTTGTACCCAATTTTAACCAAGCAAGTTGTCCCACTGAAGTTACTGGGACTAGTCATGTGTTAAAGTTAAGCCTGTACTTACTAGCTCACTGAAGGAGGACTTCAATGAGGACTTGAAAGCTTACTTTTCTGCACTGAATGTGGAAGGACCCCTTCCTACTAATCTCCATATTACTGAAACAAGAGACCTTTTCTAAAAAAAGAAAAAAACCAAACAGATCACAATTTAATATGAAAATGTGAAAATCTGAGTAAGTTAAACAACTGAAAAAGTCTTTTTAGAATGGAAATGCTGAGGTAACCTTAACTAAAGGTCACTATATACTCCACTTATAATACTTGATATTTACATTCAATCAACAATTCTGCTGAGGTGTGAGCTAGAAGAAAACCCAGCTCTCCTCCCCACCTCCAGACCATAGCTCAGATTCAGTAGTGCGAACAAATAAAACAAGTAAAACTTATTTTTGTCAGAATCATGATTATAAAAAGACACAATAGAAGATCCAGTACAAAGGTGATGGCCTTTTTACTCTAGTCTTTTATTACAATTACTACACTGCAGAAATCCAACAAGCATATGTTGGATTTATTACTCACGTATCTGTCTTCAGCATAACGTACAGTGATACAAAGTTGCCATGATTGTAGTGACATCCATGTCTGGCTCATTTAAATACCGTTGTGCTAAAAATTCTAGTAATGGACATTAGGGATATCCTGTCCTTTTGACCCCTGAGCCCTTCAAGAGCCCTGATCCCAGGATGTATACTCTAGTTCACTGAAGATTATGTGAAGTCTTTAATGAACGATCATGCTGGTTATTAATATTATTGAAAAGTATGTACAGATACTGTGTGTATTTGAATATGTTCCAAAGTCTGCACAAAGTCAGATTGATAAACAGATTTTCAGCCAGACAAAATGTTTGAACTCACCTATCCCTTTGTCAGCATGTAAATTAAGCATTGTAAGCCAACACAATGGAGCCCCCATTTATATACAAAGTCAACAAGGAATCTGAAAAAAAACAGGTAAGATGCAGGACTCAGGAAAACAGGAACAGTAATTCCCTCCCCACATCTCTTGAAGACAAACAATGAACTTTGGGAGCATAAGTAGAAGGCAAGGAGACATCCTTTTATCCTGCATCTAGTTAGTAATCAGGCAGGACAAATACATTAAGGAAAACAAGATCTCACCCAAGCTTGGTTGAAACACTATTACAGGACATTTGGGGATGAGATAAAAATCTTTGGATAGAAGCTCAGCCTGTTGAATCTACTCTCTAGGAGTTGGGTTAGGACTTTGTTTTGTATGTAATCCTTTTGTTTTCATTATCTTTTTGCAATCTCTTTTGAACCTGGAACCTTTACTAATAAGTGTTGCTTTCATTATAAATATATCTCAATGCTGTGGTATTAATGCTGAGTTGAATAATTCAAGCTCACATAAACACTGTTCTCTGAGGGATAGCAGACCTGGTGCTAGAGTACGTTCAGTGGAGAAGAGGCTGAACAGTACAGGGGAACACTTCAAAGGAGCTCAGGGACTGGAATGCACCTCCTGTTAACCAGCTGCAAGACAAAGAAAGGTCTAGCATAGCCCAGAGGAGATTATTGGGATCACAGGCTAACGGTGTCAGGAAGCAAACACCTCATTAAGCATACGCAAGCCTCCCTCCTGCTGGGGGGAGTAACAAGGTGACTATCAATCCTGTATACCCAGAGAACCATCACAGCCCCCGACTGTGCCAAACAAGGTGCCTTCCTATATTAACGTTATCAGTGCTGGGGCAGGCAATTTCAAGATTTACTTTCCATCATGATTCCCATGAATAAAACTCAGCTGCTTGAATGTTTACAGGAAACAACCCCAAAAGAGGTGAACGTGAATTTGTATTTAAATTCAATCTGACACTCAGACAAACTTCCGCAGTATTCCTTCACTCAGCTCTACTCTTTTCTCTTGCGATTTCTATTGAATTCTACATTCATAATTATGAAATACATGCCTAATTATTAAATATAGCAGACTGTTACATGTGAATGATTGTCTACTAATATTTTATCCAAAATAGAACTGGAAGCACCCTATCTGGAGAAAATCTGATTTTGCAGCTGTTTATGCCTGTGGATATGTATGTTTAACTTACATCTCTGACAAAATTTGTAAAGGCAGGCATTGTTTGATTATCCTGCCCACTTAACAGAGTTCATACTGACTTGCAAAGTGTACATTTAACAAACACTTGTGAAATTCCATGTAGTTTTTTTGTTTTACTATGTGGATTTTTTTTCCCCCAGATTTCACTGAATTTCTTTTGCAGGGAAAGGGGAAAGGAGAAATATATATACTGACTGTAATTCTCCCCTCTGCTGTATATGAAACATTTAAAACTAGAATCCCTTGTGGAAGGCCATTCAACAGAAAAGATAATTAATCAACAACCAGTATACTCAGAAAAGGCAAGTTTTACTGCATGGCTCTGCAGTGATGCCGTTTTATTGGGTCCATTATATCTATGCAACCGTAAGTGTACTGCCTATGCCTCTGTGTTCACGTTCTCATCCATGTGTTCCTGTGTCTGCCCTACAATTCCCCAGCATGTTTATTTATTAGGGATTCACACAGAGTCTGACTACCATGTGTAAGACTGCACACCTACCCATTGCTGTGTACAGTAGAATCATTACAGTTCTGCTGCAATGGGTGGTTTCACATTATTTTTGTATAAATTATTACTCTAGGAAGTCACCATAGAAATAAGAAGAGAAGAGAATTAAGAGGAGAGCTACTTGTTTATATGCAAGTCTTCATGTATGTGTATAGTGTACACAATACTTACGTTTCGAGATTTCTGTATTACATTTTGAGTGGCATGGTATTTGTGAAAACACATCTCTACACATGTGCATTTAACATTTAATATTAGATAAAGAAAGAAAACCGTATAATGGGATTTAAACCTTGCTACTTTAATATGTATAAATCTGTAGGCAGAAGGCAAAGTCAAATGATTTAGCTCCAACTGAGAAATGAGGAAATGGTTTTAGAAAAAGATTCTTCTCAACATAATATACAAGGAAGTGCATCCATTTGATATTCATGGCACATGATACTAATGAAAACTGAGAAGGGTCATGAAGATCATGTTTTTAATCAACTTGTGTACCTTCAGGATTAAAGTTTGTGAGAGTTTCATCCAACTGCTAAAAGACTAAGCTTTTTACAGCACAGATTGGTTCTTACATGCTTGTACAGCACCTAGAATAACAGGATGCATGGACATTACTGTAATAATAAATACAAGAGTATGCACACAGACTTTTATGTGGTTTTAGGGAATGATGGAGGAAAAAACCCTTTTCATTTGACACAGTGTGGACAAATTTCTCAGTATAAAAAAAAGCTTTAACATGGCAGGGGAAAAGGTCAGTAGAAAAATGATGATCCATGTAAGTGAAAAGCAAAGAAACGGGAATAGATATGCCTTAGACCAATGAGCAGAACAAGGGGCACAATTTGCTAACAGATGTTTTGAGGGGCTAAATTTGGATTCTCCAGAGAAAGTTTGACTGATTGAAACTATAGAGAAACAGAGGAGATTGCATAAAAAAAGGGGGAATTAAAAATAAAATGTCAGAAAAAATAAATTCATCATTTGAGGAAATACTGGTCTCTGAAAGTCTTGAAACCTTTCTTCATGGTTTTCCTAGGGTCAAATGTTGTCCTCATGACTATGGGAGCCTCCCAAGTTACTACAATGGCAGAATTTGACACTTACACCACTCTACTCAGGCACTTACTCCACAGGAAATTTGAAAAGGAAGCACGGTTAGCCCCTTTTAATGGTGATCTGTAGTTAAGTAAATTACTACTCTCTGATAGCATATGAAGACTGACCTAAATCACAGCTTCAAAGAGAAACTGCAGAACTCGAACTTATATGCAAATTTGACTCAGTTGTCTTGGGGTTAAACAGAGACTATGGATTTTTCTCTCATTACAACAGGTGATTCAACCTCACCTTCCTCTATGTGCTGTTCCCCAGTGTTTGAATCCTAACACCTTTTTTGATTTGCTGTTACAGCCTGACCTGATCCTATGTCATACACTCCCCTGCATTTAATTTCCTCCCATTCTGTAAGTTTCCCATCTTCAAAGTGTCTGATGAAGTGGGATTTTCTCCCACGAAAGCTCATGCGATAAATAAATCTGTCAGTCTTTAAAAGTGCCACAGGACTCTGTTGTCTTTCTGATATTTCCTGTCGCTTAACCTAAAACAAAACATGACTTGAAAAAAATGACGCTATTTGGATTCAGACTACAGAAAGAAGAGGAAGAGTATCGGGTCAGGTCTTCCTGCATTTTTAGCATCATCTTTTGTTCACAGATTAAGCTTAAGCATCAAAATCATCTCATGCCCAACAGTTACAATCACAGGCCCCAATTCAACAAAGAACTTGAGCATGTGCTACAAGGAGGATGCTAAGTGGCGGAAGTGGAATGAAAAAGAAAAAAGTGGAAAATTATGAATGCTTCAATTCAGGAAAGTTCTGAAGCTCCTGATTAAATCCATCCCTATATAGGAAAGCCATCACTTAAGTTAAGCATATACATAAGTACTGTCCTGAAGAAACATGCCTTCGTAAACTGGGGCATTAATGAGCATGGGAGAGGGGATACATATAAATACCATGTCATTAATGCTCCTAAATTAAAGTCCTCTCTCAAAAAGAAGAGAGAATGGCAAATGCAGAAGTGGCTACAGTATTATTTCTTTTGCCTACGAACTTGCTACAGGAGTACCAAAAGTCTTCGGTTGGGGACAAAGTATAATATGTTTCATCCCAAGGGACTAATCCTGGA
Source organism: Pelusios castaneus (assembly GCA_007922175.1). Lineage (NCBI taxonomy): Eukaryota > Metazoa > Chordata > Testudines > Pelomedusidae > Pelusios > Pelusios castaneus. The sequence continues at coordinate 18,010,571 of ML685777.1, read as the reverse complement.
CTCTGCACAAAGGGATTTGGCATGCATAAGGAATACAGGATTGAACCTTAAACCGTTCTTACCAAATAGTGCAAGCACATAGGGAAAAACTCCTAACAAGCAGCAGCTATGCAGATTGGGTTTAATATAAGAAATGCACTCATAATTCCTTTTGGGACTTAGAACTTGATATTTGACTCATAGCAGAGATGAATTTAGCCTGATAACTGTATTGATGTCAACAGAGCTACACCAAGGATGAATTTGGACCATTTTCTTTTTACAGACATTCTAGGGAAATGGAAACATAGACAGAAAAGGAAAGCTATTTGTTGCCCCAGGCGTATTAAAGTTTGTTGTTCAGCTCAGTAAATTTAAGTACTTAACTTTCAATGGTTCACTTACTAGAACATGTTATTAAAAATATTTTGCTGCAGTTTTATTATACATTTGCTATCACTTTTCACAGAAACAATATTTGAAGTGCATCTGACCACTGACGGGTTCCAATGAGTTTCTATAAGAATATCTTTTGAGTTCTGGTGAATTTTTATACCAGTATCTTAAATGATTAGTGAGTTAAAAAAAATAGCCTGAAAACTTTAACGCCTGGAATCCTATGAGGCTAAAATAAAAAACACTTAATTCAATATGTTGTTTCTATCATTATCTGATATTGCATCACAAAAGCATAAAAGAGTATATCAATCCCTCTCCCACTGCCATAACATTATAAAAACACATATGGAAGAAACTCTAAAGGTTTAGCATATAGGATCAGTAAAGATAAGCACCCTAAAAATCTAATCTCTCTCAAACCTACATAGACCCTCACCCACACCTATCGGGTATCTGCTCTTCTCATTTTTTGTTCCCTTCACTGTCTACAGCAGTCATTTTCAAACCACGGGTTGGTATCCAGCACTGGGTCACAGAACCTCAGGCTGCGGAACCCTCTGCTGCTGCCACTGAAAGACTGGAATGCATTGCTCAAAGATGTAATTGTTGGGTTGCAGATATAAATTATTTTCTTCAAGTGGGATCCCAAGAAAAAAATTTGAAAAACCACGGGTCTACAGTGTATTATCCTAGGATGCATAGGAGACCCAAGCCAGAGGACAAAATCTTGGAACTACTCTGGCCAAATTAAGAGTCTTGGCAAGTGACTGAAAATCTGAATTTCCACTGTATGGAAAGTTCTAATATTTTGACATTGGTTTTTGTCCCAAATTGTGAGACAGTCAAAATATCAGAATTTTCTGTGGCGTGATGCACTGTGGCAGCTCAGTCAGAGAAAAAAACCATGAAGAATCAAAGGAAATTTAGTCCAGTCGGGAAGTTCAAACCATTGGGGAAAATGGGGACATGAGGCACCATGGCTGCTCAGAGACACAGATTAATATAGAACTAACTGATCTTGAAATAGGTCAATGTGGGCCAAACTGACCCAAAACTAACATGTTTTATTTCCATTTCCAAAGAGTCAAAATCCTTAGGCAAAAACAAATTGCCATTTTCCCATGGAAAAGATCCATTTTGCTGAAACTGCATTTTCCATAAGAAAAAGTTGATGGAAAATTCCCAACCAGCTCTTAGCACTTATAGGAGACATTTGGAAATAAAACCCAAATAATTTTCTCTATTACAAGAAATGTAATTTCTCATTGGAGGCCAGTCTCTTTCCCTTAGAAGGTTGCTTTTCTTTTACTGCTGGAAATACAGAATATTAAAAGCAAGATGGCCATTGTTTTAACTGCTTTTGTCTTGTACCCACAATGTTCTCGAGTTCCTGCAGAACCACATCCTGATCAATAATTTACATTTCTTTCTATACAGAATCCTCTCTTTGCACTGTTCATCTAGTATGGAAATTTTAGTCATAGCATGATAATATAGGATGAAGACCATAACTACCAATAGGCCAAACTCTAACGACATGATGGTCCTTATCAATTACTGACACTTGGTAACAGAAGGTGAAGTCCCTAGTATGCAATTTCCTTTTGATTTTGGTATTGACAAGTTTTCAGGTGATATACGGTTTGATAGACTATCAAATTACTAGTGTCATTGGACAGTGGCACCAATTCACCCCTTCAATTTAATCCAGAATACAGGTCCCATGAAAATCATTTTAGGGGAGAAGGTTCCAATAATCTCTGCTTTTACCAAGAGGGGCACCTGCAGATACCCACAATAGCTCCAAAATCAGCTGGCACTGACAAGGTAGGGAAGCTTTGGGACAATACTAACTCAGCACACTGACTCATTTGGCAATTTCCTAGTACTGCTTTCCTAAAGAAAGGAGCACAACAACTCAGGAGTGACACTGTCTGTCCCAATTTGGGAATTTCAGCCAAGTCTCACTGGTGATAACTTGAAAACTAGTGACAGTTCTGATAGATCTAAGAGAATCAACAAGGACACCTAACCTTCCTTCATTACTAAAAGATGGTATTGACCAGATCACATCTTCCATAAACCAAGGAGCATCCATCACTTCTTGTAGCACAGTTTTCTACTGTTTAGTAGGCATGCTGTTAAGTTTTACCTGATATTTAAGTAAAATTCAACATGTCATCATCTTATAAGTATCATTTTTTTCATACAGAAATTTAGTTTTTAGAAGAAAAACATTCTTTCTCCTTTGGGATGGGAATTTAGAAATTATATTTATTGTGGATTGTCATTTTAGGGAAACTCTTTTGGGAGGGAGATAAATGTGTGTCTGAAAAAAGTAATAGCCCAAAAGCTATTTAGCTAATTAATCTGTTCTGTGTCACAAAACCACTTATGAAGCTGGAGTTAATTAGAAAAGACTACACCCAGATATTCTAATTCTTATCAGAGCTAATGGAAAAATAAAGGGGTTAACTTCATAAAAGTAGTAAAAGAAGTTGAGCAAGTAATTTCAGTACTTAAATGTGCTCAAAAATTAGATTGCCTCTGACATTAGAAAGCTTGACATAAAATAGAGAAAAAATGTTTTGAATGTCTTTTCTATTTAATGAGTAAGTTTGTGCCTGATTTTTAAAAAGTAGTCCCTTTTCTGCTTCATGCATGTGAATATATTTATCACATTTGTACAAACTGAATCTGTGCACGTTCAAGACTAGATAGGCTACTATCTGGTCTTAATCACATGCAAGTTTCCCAGTTTGGGCATGCATGTATGACACAGTGTAAAATGCAAATGGAAATGTCCATCTGGTCTTATATAAAAAAATAAACTTAACTGCCAAAGTCTCAACCGCTCCTTCCTATCCAATAGAAATGATCAATGAACAGATGTCAGTCACGTTATCGATTTAGAACATTTGAGGAAATTATCCAAATGCATCTTTTCTATACATATGGTAGACTACAAATGGACATAGAATTTTATTTACAATTATTTATATACAAAAAATATAGTTTGTGACACAAAAGGTATACGCAAGAGTTTTTTTTACTGGTAGGTATTTCTGATCTGAATGTCTGAGGGCAAAGTACACAGACACAGCAGGGATGTGTATAACATGGTTTGCTCTTGCCTCTGTAGTTTCTGCTGAGTTTTGCCAGAGATGAACATGGTCCAAATAATACTTTATCCATAATCATACTTAAGCAAGATGGGGTCCTGATATTAACCAGCATTAACTCAAAATGGCTAAGTAACACTGGGTTGGAGGGACATGCAAGTCAGAATTAAAGACCACCTCCTTGAGGAACAAGGGGGGGGGGGAACTACACTCTTAAAAAGGTTACAATAAAGCAAATAAAATTGCACACCTTCCCCACTTGTGTGGGTGGACAGTAGAATATTGGTGATTGATTAAAAAAAAATCCCAAACCATGGCAACAGCATTATAACCCCTCCTCCCAGACAAAACATTCTTTTAATATATTCTGGAGGGGAAAATATGCACAAATGACCATAAGTAATATAAATTTGTTTAGTTACTTTATATATGATTCACCTACACCCTACTAACAAGAGTCCTGTGGCACTTTTAAAGACCAACAAATTTATTTGTCTCATGAATGAACAAACATACATTTGTTCAACTTTAAAAGTACCACTGGACTCCTTGTTTGTTTTGCTGAACTAGACAGACATGGCTTCCTATTCTGGAATGCCACACCATGCTGTAGCAGTGAATACTTACTATAGTGTTTACCATTAAAATCTTGTCTACAACTTTGCTTTCGTAAGTTGATCTTACTGTTGTACTAACAAGATGCCAGTATTCATCCAACTCTAGTGTCCCATTCCTAACAACAGAGTCAACTCTACTGAGTGGTAGCAGAATTCCTGGGCCTTGCAGGTTAGCATCCCTGCAAGGAAAGCTCACTGATGCAATCTGAGTGTAGTCTAGGTATAACATTCAATTATACATATTCTATTCCTGAAACAGAGGAAGTCACAAACATGCAGTCAATCCCTTCTTCCAGAAATTTTAACCCACACACCAGTCACTGATTCCCAGGTAGCAACTCTGCACCCAGAAGTGATTCTAGCGGAGAGAAAACCATCTGGCTGCTCTCAGTGCATTCCCCTAAACAGAACCTTGAGTAACAAAACTAAAGGTAACTAGGGGTGGCAGAATTCAATTTGGCTTAATATATGATTTTTTTAATTTAAAAAATTCTCACTATTTTAAGCATTTTATTTTTAGATTTTTTATCAAATTTGCGTTTTTCATAGTCGTGGGAAATCATGGAGAGTCAGAATAGAAGATTGGCCAAACAATCATTTAATGACAATACACACTGAGGTTCAAAAAGTTAAAAGATTTTTAATCATTAAAACAAACTGTCAACACGTCAAAATTTTAGCCTTAAATCAAACTAAGATCTCAAGCAGCATTTTTCTGACTTTGCCTATCTGTAAGTTTTGGTTATCAATGGAAATCATTTTTCATCAGTTTGTATGCATGCCATGAAATCAACTTTTATTGACAAGCCTAAAGATAACACCCAACACACCTTTAAGACTGAATAGTTGCTTACATGTCAAGAAAAAAAATCTTGGTAAATATATGTAACTTATCACCCCTTGTACAGCTCTTCCACTGTTTCTGAGACAAAGGAGCCCTGGATTCGGTGGAACTTCTAAAATTGCACAACGCAAAGAATTTGAGTAACCTCAACAAGTATAATGTGAATTTACTGCCTCTTTCTTTTGAGGAGAAGCAATATCATAGCCATAGAGAAACTATGACTCCTCTCAGGGAAATGGATTCTCTCTCTCCCTATGGCCCTCCTTAATGGACTACTTTATTCAAGCTGCGGTGTGAAGGGAATAGAATTTGAATCTTTTTGTCCCAAACACATATAAAACTCAGGTACTTAGAAATTTCTATGTAAGATGCTGGAACAGACACACGATGATGCATAAGATGGAAAAGAGGCTAGAGAATAAACACAAGGGAAACAAATTAAGGACCAATACAGTACTAGTTAATACTGTGAGTAGTTCTATTGACTTCAATGCAGGGCTGTCCCTGGGGGAGGGAGGGGGGGCAAACGGGGCAATTGTGCCAGGCTCCGCGGGTACATGGGTCTCACGCTGTCCCGCTCCCACACGCGTGCCACAGCCCTTCCTCCCACGGCCGCCCCGCTGCCTTTGGCGGCCAGCCAAAGACAGCGGGGCAGGAGAGCCATGCCTGGCCCCTGGGCCGGCCCTCCCCAGCCCCAGGAAGAAGCAGGCAGGCCCAAGGGCGGAGCACATGGGGCCTGGCCTCTGGACAGGCGTGCCCCACACGGCCGGCTCCCCCCTGCAGGCAGTCTCCGGGAATGGAGCCAGCTTCCTTCTGCAGACGGCCTCCAGAGCTGGGACTGGAGCCGACTCCGGCTCCATGCCCACCGCCCCCCCCCCACAGGGGCCGGCCGCCCGCCCGGCGCGCGCGCGGCAGCCCCCGCTCTCCCCCCCCCCCCCCCCCGGAGGTGGCCTCACCCTCCTGGCCTGGGACAGAGCCGGCTCCCCCTGCAGGTTGCCTTGGCCTCCAGGGCCGGAGCCGGCTCCCTGCTCCGGCAGTCTCAGCGTCCCGGCCCAGGGCAAGCTCCCTGGGGGGCGGAGCAGGCCAGTTGGCCTACCATGCTCCCCTTCAGCATGGAAGGGCGGGGCCTCGCTTTAGCCAATTGGCCCTGGGCCCGGACAGCCCTGCTTCAATGGATCTAGTTTAGGTAGTGAGCAGTTTGACTAGTGGTGTTTGCAAGATTTGACTAAGCTACTATTAAATTATATACATCATAGTAATTGATACAAGTTATTCTGCAGTAATTTATGGCATTTCTAAATGCCTTCATTGTAACCTATATTTTAATATTTTCTTAACACCAACAACATTCCTCTTCTCCCTCTTGTTTACTTGTTACACTTTACAGTATAGGAGTGTTGGAAAAGGCCATCTATATATCTGCTGCTTGTACGGGCTGACTGATAGACAAAGCCTACAGCACATCAGTCCCCAGAGGATTTAAAACATACCTTTCTTTTCCTCTTGTATGTACTGCACATTCTGAAGAAAGTTATAGGTAGAGAAGACTATCTATTTTCCTACTTCCCCTGCAAACTTTGAGATAACATATAGGGATACAGAAAATAAGGCTTTCATGAAATACAATAAGAATTACAAGGTCAGGTTTTGGTCATTAAAATCTCTCACTTGATAAAAACTGGTTTTAGGTTTAAAATGATTGGCTTGCACTCTCAAATTTACTGCCTTACCCAGTCGCTATCCTTCTACTCATTTGGAGAGGTTAGACTCATGGTCACCTCTCTCTATCAGCATAAATTCTCTCACTCTTGCAGTGGTTCTGCACACTTTTAACTCTTGTACTCAAGGCCACATACTCTTTTAGAGTGAGGAAAAGTGCACTTGAGGACTTCATAGCCCATTACAAGAGAGGTCACATTGACATATCCATAAACCCACATTGACCCTGTTTATAAGAACTCATTGAAATGATTTTCAGCCCAGGCTGATAAATTTACCACAGCTTTTAAACTTCTTTCACAACCTTCTACAACCAGTTCATATTCCTTGCACTATATGAGATGTCAGCAAATTAACAGCAGACTTTCTACAATAATATTAAATTCTTTCTCCCAATCAGGAGACAGTACATATTAGTCTCCAGGTGATAAAAATATGTTGATAGTATTGGGCCCTAAAAACATTTTTCTATATTCCTTCAAAAATATTAATTCCTAAAAGATTTTAATACTCTTCCTTAGTTGTCTACGAAGCAATAATAGCAGCTCCACCAGAAGGCTCCAATAATTGGTCTGACAATTAAAACAAATACCAAGCTACAGAGAGAAGATTACCCAGGTCCAAGCAATTTGCAGTTCTATTTAGCAGGAAAGGATGCTTAAGGGCATTACACAAATCACATAAAATGTGCTGTATAATGGCAGTGACATTTTCAGCCATCATTATTGTAAAAGGCAACCAAAAATGTGTATCATCAACTAGCATACCTGCTTACCGCCGGCATTTTAAAAGCACATATTCAAAGAAACCACATCAAAATTGTTCTAAAAGGATTGGTTCAGGTCACATCTTTCTTTACATCACTGAGTTTAAAAGAATGAATTAACCATGAAAGTCTGGCATACAATCCTTTATACTTAGTCAGGATGGACATTTTGGAAGTCACTTTGATCCTCTGCTAGAAGCGAAGGTCACAAAGATATGAAAACTCCATAGGGCTGGATATGGCAGTCCTATCCTTGCACATTTCCCCACTGGAACGAGAGTCACAATTATGCCCTTTGGGAATCCTGCTAGGATTGAAGTGAAGACAAAGTCACAATGTGCATCTACTCCCCTCTCCACCAATCTACACAGCCTAACCCCACTAATGAAGATCCGACTGGGGCATGGCTGTGGAGTTGCTTCCCCTGAATCCGGTTTTCCCCTGGTCATAGAGTGCTCATGCTTCTAAATATGTATTGAGCTCGGCTACTGAAAAGTGACTGTGGTATCTTCCCCATTGATGCAATTGTTCTATTGGTTTTCCAAAGAGCTGCATGTAACATGGAGCGGTGGCCTTCCTCAGAAACTGGGCCTGAGGAAGGGACGGGACAGGACAGCACAGCACACCCCCACCTCCCCCCAGCGAGACACAGATATTACACGGCTAAAGCCCCGGAGACAGAGGGGCGGGATAAAAGGCCAGCCAGGCAGTTCAGTCAGGGCCTGGCTGCTGCAGGGGAAGGAAGCTCCCACTCGGAGGCGGGCGGCCAGACGAGACTGGGACCCCACTGCAAGGCCAACCCCACCTGCACCTATTAGAGACCCCCCAGCTTGCTTTGCCCTAAGGACTGGGAGGGGATCCCAGGCACTGTGGACTGGGGCGGACACCCTCAGGGGTGGGGCTCATATAGCCCTGGGAGCCTGACCCTCTCAAGGGATTCAGGAGAGCCAAGAGGGGTGGACAACAGGGAGGGGCCACTGGGCTCCTGTGACCTGGAGGAGCTTCCCTCTGCTGAGGAGGAGGAGGAGGAATAGCCACCGGCGAAGGGTCCGTGACCTCGAGGAGCTGCCTTCAGCTGACAGACCTGAAACTTACCCTGACCTGCCGCCCCCAGACCACAAGGTAGTAACAAACCTCAAAGATGAAAGCAAATAAGTACAGGAAGGCCAAGGACACATTAAGAGGTGTATGCAAGTTATGGGAACAAAATCCTAGCTAGAGAAGGGCCCAGCATTAAAAGTTTGGTGCCTGCCTTCATGTCAGATCTAGATCAGAACTTCCCCAGAGTTTAGAAGAGTGAGGATTAAATCCATGCTTTTGGCTCAGGCCAATCTCTATTCCTGAGGTTTAGCGAAACCAACTAAGTCTACCAGAGCCCAAAAGCACGTTTTAGAAACATCCCCAAAGATTCATACCAAGCAGAAGCGGCCAGAAATGCTTTTGCATTTACTACTTTATGTTCATATGCTCATCTGCTGAATCATTCTGAATTTTGTGTTGGCAGCTCATTGATGATGTTGTTGTAATGCCCTCAGTGCTCAGTTATTCATGTCATTGATTTGGCTCTGCATGTGCCATGTTTTCAAAGGAAAAAGGAAAGATATTTTCTAAAGCACAATATATTCTCTTTTCTCATTAAAAGCAACAAAATTTGGCATTGGTGTCTGGCTGAAGAGATTGCATCCAAGACAATGTAAAGAAATCCAGGGCCAAAAAAAAAAAAAAAATCAGGAAATTAGTAAAGCTCCTGTTAAGTCAATAGAATTACACTGGTATACTCCAGCTGAGGATCTGATCTTCAGTTTATATTTGATCTAAAATAAGTTTTACTGTAGAACATAAGGATTTTGATTGCATCTCTCTCCCGATCTCTTGGCTGCTGCTTGTCTTTTTAGAAGTATTCTCTGCGAGGCATTCAAAGATAATGTACATAAACATTTATAAATGTATCTTCACACCTGTGTGAAATAGAGAAGTATTAATATCTGCATTTTAGAGAGGGATCTGAGGCAGACACACCAAGTGATTTGCCCAATATCACAAGCAATTCTTGGCAGAGGCAGGAATTGAACACAGGGCCCACAACTCCTGGTACAGTGTCTTAATCACAAGTACATCCTTTCACTGCAGTTGTAAACTCTTCAACACAGGGAAAGTGCCTTCCCCAACACGGAAAAGATGCCTAGCACATTTTGGTGTTATCCAAATAGTACAATAAAGCATTAACAACAATGTATATTGGACCTTTACTGAAACTGGATGTAAGGATGTAAGCAAGGTTAGGAATCTGAGAGCCTCTCTTGCTTAGCAGCTAAGTAGGGAGGGGGGCCACTGATTTACCTGTGCTTTGTTATTTGCATGACACTCAGCATAATTTCACCCAGAGGCTGGGCATGATGGGAGTTGGTATGTGTGACTGGTTCAAATCCTCTAAATCTGGTGTTTTATCAGAAG
>ML685777.1:17981489-18000271 GCA_007922175.1 Pelusios castaneus | reverse complement strand
TCTGTTAGTCTTTAAAAGTGCCACAGGACTCTGTTGTCTTGGAAAAGTGAGCAACCCTAGTTTTCAGAATTGTAAACCAGGTGGGGAGGGGTGTGAGCACTACCTCTGCTGGAGCTGTGCCTTAAGCAAACACCTGTTTCCCCACCCATTGTTAAAGAATAGACCCAAAGACTCCTTGTAGAAGCTCTATTGTTATTTTGATTGAGCTGAAATCACTAGGGAAGCAGAAACTTCCCAGCAAGCTAAAATCACTAAGAGCTGACTGAGGTCAGGCAGAGGGTGGAGCCAGCGGACAGCAGGCGTGACCAGCGGGCAGTGTGGCGGAGCCAGCGGACAGCAGGTGTGACCAGCGGGCAGTGCGGTGGAGCCAGTGGACAGCAGGCAGGACCACCGGGCAGCAGGTGTGACCAGAGGCCAGCGGCAGAGCCGGCGGACCAAGACAGAGTCTGCGGACAGCGGGTGTGAGCGGCTAGTGGGTGGTGTGAGCAGACCTTGAGGTGGCAGAGGACAAGTGGAGGGGAGGACTGAGGGCTGACTCCCCCTCCTCCCTTAGTGGTGGAATGAGTTCTGTCTATTGGGTTTTGTGGGAATCTTTGCACTGTATCCCAACCAGTGCTGCGTTTTGATGTTGCCTTTATATCGTCTTTATTAAACCTTTTTATGTGCTACACTCATACTGGTGCTTGCGAGCGGGGAAGTATTGCCCTTCTAGGGCGCCCAGGGGGTGATGTGTAATTTCCCAGAAGACTGGGTGGGGGCTCGAGCCAATTGTTGGTGTAACATTATTTGGGAACCCCTAGAAACAGAACCCGGTCCTTTTTGCTGCTGCCGTCACGGCCTGGCAAAGGGGTTACATGTATAGAATTACAAATACATTTTAGAGGCAAACCGAAAGGCTGTTAAGCAGAAACCTGAAGCCTACGAACCCCAGGGTTTCCTCCTAAATTCAGAGCTTCAGGCCAGAATTCAGGGCCATCCCGGGGGGGGGGGGGGGGGCGAGGTGAACGGGGCAATCACCCCGGGCCCCGCAGTTAAGTGGGCCCTGTGCTGTCCTGCTCCCAGAGGGGCAGTGCGGGCCCCATGCCGTGACCCTCCCATAGCAGCAGTTCGCCCTCCCTGCCCCCAGGGAGAAGCTGCCGGACCGCTCAGGGGCGGGGTGGGTTTGTAGGGCAGGCCAGGCCGGCCTGCTGCCCCACACAGGATCCCCAGCTGCGACTTGGGCACCCTTGCTGCTGGTGCCTCGGTGCCGCTGATGCCTCGGCTGGGGCCAGCTCCTGGCAGTGGCCGAGCCCCAACAGCAGCAGTGGCCTTGGCAGGCTCCCGGCCAGGGCCGGCTCCCAGCAGGAGCCTCGGCCAGGACAACTCCTGCTGGCGGCCCGGCGTGGCCCCGGCCCAGCTTAGGGCCTGGGGTTGCTAGGAGTGGGGATGGAGGGGGAATGCAGGGGTGGTGGGGGTCAAGGAACACCACAGGGGGGCTGTGTGCCCTGAATGTTTTTGGGGGGTCAGCAATGCCCATGCCGCTGCCCCCACCTGTGTCCGCCTCTCCCCCGCGAGCCCCGGCTCACTACCCATACCTATCCCCCACCCTCCCGCAGGGGTAGCCTTAATTGCTGGGGGTGGAGCAGGCCCACCCTTTCCCCCTCCACCGTGGGGTAGGATGGGGGCTCCCTCCAGGCCACTTGGCCCTGGGCCCCGCTCCCCCCTAGGAACGGCCCTGCCGGAATGGACCACCAGATCATCTAGTCTGATCTTCCAGATATCACAGGCCACCAACCTCACTCAGTAGCCGCGCACTAGGCCCAAACACCACAAGTAGTCAAAAAGTATTACAGCCCACAAAGGCTAGACTATTATGTGCCATAGGCAGAGAATAAGGAGGAGCAAAAGTGCAGTGGCAGAGAACTGTGGAAGCAAGGGCTGATCTACACTGGTGGTAGTGGTTGACAGGAGATACACAATGTAATATACATTGTGATACACAATATAACTTGCACATCTCCAATTGACACACTTACAGTGATGCACTGCTGCATCATCACGGCGCTGCGTTGACAGGAGATGCTCTCCTGTTGACAGTGCATTCCATCTTTCTTTCAGGAGGCAGACTGAGTCAACCAGAGGATGCTCTCCCATCGACTGAGCAGATCTACAGAGACCTGCTTAAATCCATGCCACTGCATCAGTGCCTGCCAGACAATACTCTAGACATGTCCTCAGATATACCCAGTTAATCCTGGTGAGTGACTCTCACCCACGCTCTAGAGGAAGGTGAAAAACCTCAAGGTCACTGCCAGTGAGAGTTGGGAATTCCTATGTGACCCCATGTATGGTGATCAATTAGACTGTGTTCACATAAGCAAAAATCTTCCAGCCAAGCACTTGAGTGCAAACAGCAACGCACCATCTCAGAGCTCCTGCCTACCCCATCCAATGTCATTTCCAGCTGTGGCCATCCCTGATGTTTCAGAAGAAGGAGACAATACAAAGAACACACCCACACCTCAACAAACAAGAATACGTTGGGGTTTTAAAAAAAAAAAAAGTCACCCTTCCTGATCCCTACACAGGTTACTGGCTGACATCCTGAAGCATGAGATGTCAGGAATACAAGTTTTTAAACAGAAAGGGCCCGGAGAGCTGCAGAGCCCAGCCTCTCACCACCTCATGCAGCCTCACTTCTAAATTTATCAAGCTGCATCTTAAAACTAATTAGGTGCTCTTCTCCACCACAACTCCTATTAGGGGGGAATTCAAGAACCTCACCAACTCATTGACAGAAACCTTCATTTAAATTCTAGCCTGAAGTTATTCATAGACAGTTTATATTCATTTGTTCTTGTGTCAACATTGCCTTTTAGCTTAAATAGCTCTTTGTGGTCCCTACTATTTCCCCCCAATGCATCTAGAGAGCAAAAACACGTCTCTTCCCAGCTTTCCTCTTGTGAGGCTAAACAAAGCAAACCCTTTTAGTCTCCTCTTGTAAAATAGTCCGTTTGTTCTCCTGATCATCCTAGGAGCAATCCTCTGCACCTGTTCCAGTTTGAATTTATCCTTCTTGAACACAGGTGACCAGAACTGTATTCAAATGAAGTCTTACCAAAGACCTGTACATCATCACCAATACTTCCCTAACTCTACCTTGCCTGTTATATTCTAAGGTAGCATTTAGCTTGTTCCGAGCCACATCATATTGTTGGTTCACACTCATCCTGTGATTGACCCGTTCATCCAGGTCCTTTTTGCCTCTCTGTTGTTTCCTAACTGATGAAGACTCAGTTTATAGCAAAATCCTTTATTAGTCACTAAGGCTATGTCTGCACTAGAAAGAGTTAGGTCGACTTTGTTAAGTCAACTTAATAAGGTTGACTAAGTCGGCTTAACAAAGTGGTCTAAAGTTAAGTCCTTTGTTAAGTCGACCTAACCACCCTTAAGTCGACTTAATAAAGTCGACTTAATGACTACTCCACATCCACACCGTCCTTAAGTCAACTTAAGGAGTCAACTTAAGGCTTAAGTCAACCTAATGGGTGGTTCTTATTAAGTCAACTTAAGGAATTTCTTAAGTCGACTTAATGGAAGTCTGGTGAAGACAGGGAGTAATTTAGGTTGACTTAAGCCTCCTTAAATCGACCTAAATTGCTAGTGTAGACATACCCTAAGTGCATAACTTTGTACCTCACACTGTTACATTTCATGCCATTTCTACTAAACAGAGTAACATCAGTCACACAAACAACTGAAAAGAATGAGAACTCTGCTGTTTTTAAACTTATACTTAAAACAAAGGTACTGGACCAGGGTGATCTGCCCTTTAATGGCCCAGAAAATACAGGGACAGAGAGTGGCTGATCCTGCTCCAGGGAGAAGCCCAGAAGGCAGATGCTAGGACTCAACTGACCAGTACCTTGTCAGTGGTCCACAATCTCATCTGGACAGGATGAAAGAGGGCCCAGCTCCATGGGGAGGGGGGAGAGACCAGGAGGAAATAGGCTTTTCTATAACTGGAGCTGGAGGTTTCTGGCAAGTGGGCCCTATGGATTGTTCCCCCTCTCCCCTAGAAGTTGGGGCAGACCAGAGGGTCCCAGTCTGAGCCCTTCCCCTTGGCTGTTTGTGTTACTTTGGCATATTTTTATCTTTGTTTGGAAAGATAAACAGAGCCTGAAGAAAGGGACAGAAACGAAGCTGGGTATGGCTGACCACTTTTCCCTAATTGATGATTAGGACCACTGCTACAGAGGCCATTGTGTTAAATATAGAATCATAGGGTTTGAAGGGACCTCATGAGGTCTCCATTAAAATCCTGAACTCAGATGTGGCAGGCTGGAAAAGAAAGAAAATGTCTAATGTTTTGTATTTAAGATGCTTGTGCTTATAAATGTCATGCAAGTGACAAGAGATTTTTCTAGTTATTTGCAAGAGGCAAAGTCTCTGCTTGGCTTTCTTGGCATGCAGATGCTCAACGTTCTATTAATGCTCTGGAGGATGCAGCCTGGTGCCCCCAGAATGGCTTACTAGCTGCACAAACCCTGCTTCTCCACTGCCTCTTTAGGGTCAGATTTGTGACCTTGGAAGTCAGAAGAGCTGGTAGGACGGAATAATCCTTAGTTCTTCTGAGAGCAGGGACTGAGATAAGCCCTCTTGCTTGCATAAGAGGCACAGTGAAAAATGCTGCCCTTCCCCTCATCCCCACCCAATCACCTACCATTTCAGGTTACCCAGAAAGATTTTTTTAAAACTATTCTACATTCTTCCTGGGACATCTCAGCTTCCACCTGAAGCATACACACTGTGCAAGTTTGTTTTATGCTCAGCAGTTTGGATTTTGAGGAGTCTACATAAGGGTTAAAATTTTCAGCTGTTTGAGAATTGTTTTATTTAATTCCAACCTTGATCCACCATTGCTGTTGCATTTCTCTGTGAAATCTAGGCCACGGTTTAAAAATTAACTGCACTGGGTCTAACACCAGAGAGACTGACAGAACTTAAGCAATTCTTTATAACAGTTACGGGGAGGAAACAAAGAATAAGATATTCAATTCAAACTGCAGGGGGAATTTAGGCAGGCAGACTATAATTACCCTAAATGGAAATGGACTAGAATTCACTGGACCTAACACCTTTACTTCTACAAAAAAAAGTGCCATGGGTTCTTATCAATCTCATCTGAGATGCAACACTTAACTTGCAGTTTTCATATGCGTTAGAAGTCTACATCAATTAAAATCTACTTCAAACTGCAGTAGTTGTTAGCCATTCCATTATCATTTTACCTGCTCATTAGTGAAAATGTGATATCCACATCTTAATTCACTCTTCAAATACATATTCTACTGAGTTCTTGCTCATTTTTTAGTTATCTGCTCTCCAGGGGATCCTCCTGTGAATGTTAGACTCCACTGTGAAAAGCTCTCACAGCAGTTATCTATTATGGATTACCACTAGTAATCTAGATCAGGTTTATAACTGGTTGTGTGCCAGTATAATTAGAATAGATGTATTCTGAATGCAACATAAACACTCCAACTTTAGGAATTTACTATATGCATCTCATCTTGAGTGCATCACTTGCCAGAGAACAAAGACATCACAGAGTGAGCACAGTAGAGGAAAAAGGCAATGAACGGATTTGTGCAATGCACAAAAGCTAAGAAATAGCAGAATGGATGTCCCAGACAAAAGTGAAAGTCCCCCTTTTCTTATACTCAAACTCCATCATCAACCCTTGACACACACCCCCACATACTATTTACTGAATAAACAACTGAAAAAAAATCTAATGAATTTATCTCTATCCTACTGTAACCAATGGAGCTCCCATCCCACTCTGAACAGCATATACATACTCTGGATATGGTTCAAAATTCACTAGTTTCTTGAGCTTTTTAGTCATCTTCTGATAAAGGACTTCGTGTAGGGTTTCTCCTAAGACTGTTCATGGGAATTCTGCAAAAACACCACCCTATCACATCCCATAGTTCCCTCTATTCCAAACAGACATTTCAGCCTTTTATTGTTGTTGAATCCAATAGGCGCTACAGGAGTTAGCAGAAATAATTCTCCCTCTCCTGACAGGGGTCAACAGCCGGAAAATCATGACGACTCAATTGAAGAGTCTTGCAACCATATATAGGTAAGTCTTAGAACCTGTCATCCTGTTATATCAAACTGTAAAATTAAGTTCAATCCTCTAACCTTTGTCCATTTTTCCGTATTATAAGTGGTCAAGAAGACTTCAAAGCCACCATAAATAACTACCAAATACAAAAATCGAATATTCATTGAACAGATTCAAGTTATCAGAAAAATGCTGAATTTTTCTATTGTCAATTTACAAACTGATTCTCTCTCTCTGAAATAATGAGACATGTCATTCCGCCACTTAAATGGGGAATTGGTCTAATCTAGAGGCTGACTTGGCAGATAGATTTTAAGCATGTATTTGCTACCAAGTAACTGTACAGTATGTGCCTGCCACTGGTAATCAATCCATCTGTGGAACAAATCACCCACTTGCTTGACAAGTGTTGGGAGGAGTAATGAAGAAAGCGAACATCACAGTGAAAAGTTTGGACCTGATCCTGTGAGCTGTTATGTGAATAATCCTTACTCGTATGAGCAGTTCCACTGAAGTTACTGGAAATGTTTGCATGAGATGGGATCACCAACATATCTACAGAATCAGACACTTGTGTTTAAATTTGAGTTCAGCCCTTTGCTTATGTACCTTTCTGTATTTCTCGCCAACAAGTTATGACAATTAAAAAAGGAGAAAGTTGGGTATATTAGATATCTGCATAAGCCTTAACCACATAAGCACTCATGTGTTTAACTCTAAAGTGTTGTAGCTTTTGCTTATACCTATGCTTAGCTTGTATGCATATATCTTATCTCATACACGTAAATCTTTCTAAGTTTAAGAAATCCTATTTTTTATGGAAGTATACTTTGCATAAGTAGATAAGTTAGCATAACTTTTGTATTAGTAGCTGAAATGCAAGAGACCTACAGGCCTCATTGTAAAAATTTCCAAGAAGAGTTTGTATGCAACAGCTTTGCCAAGTAGGTGGCTGTGAAGTTAAAAATATATCAGGGTGGGTCTTGTTTTTGCTGTGATCAGACAATTTCAAATCCTAATATAATATAGGTTAAAGGTGAACAACAACTTAAGGCGAGATATTTGACATTTCAAGAGACCACCACAAAAACCACAAAATTTGTAAACAAGAAAAGTGGAAAGGTGACATGGAATATTCTGTTAGGGAAAATATGTCAATTATACGCATGAACCCCTTAACCAATAATCTGAAGGTACCCCGACAATTTCTGGGGTGAGGACCCATACTTGGGTGAGGAAGGATGAAATCATTTAATTTATTTTTAGAGGGGTATAAAGGTATAGAGGCTATAATGTGTAAGAAAGAGGTATTTAAGATCCTAGAATTTGGTAAGCTATGAAGGTTCCACATCTTTCACTCTGAACCCATCTTGCTTGAGCCAAGAATCTTCAAAGACCCATCGCTTATTCTTTGCTTTATTATTTTAATTTAGTTAAGTTTGTTAAGGTTATTAGAGCCTGCACTCCTCATTTCCACATCTTTACCCTAAGGGACTATAAGTATAAGCTACTTATAAATTGTTTTATAGACTATATAGGTTGTTTTAATCTGTTGTTAATTGTATAAGGTTTTTGTATAAGACTGTTTAAATATATTTTATTGTAGTTTTGTTAATTAATACTTTTACCAATTTTATGCCTCATGCTCTTGGCAATAAAGAAGTGTTATAAAAATATCTTGAGAATCCTTGTAACTCTAATTGTTCCTCAGGGAAGTCCTTAGTTATGTAATTTCATCTGTGGTCAGATTCAGACTAGAACCTACTCCTGTAACAATTTAATAAATCATCTTGGTAATCATCTAAGATCCTAAATAATTATTAAATCTGGGCTACAGCATGTGCTTAAATGTTTTCAGGATCAGAGCCTTACTTTGGAATCCTTGGCTATGTCTACACTTGTTAATTTAGGTCGACTTAGCATGTCCACACCTAAATTTTAAGTCAATTTAGGGGGGATCCTACAAAATCAACCTAGAGCATCCACAACGGATGCCTAGGTTGACTTCTAGGGGCTAGGTGGACCTGGGACTGGCCCACGGTGGCAGGGGGGCACCCCTTGCCGAGTGCCAGGGGGCTCAGCCTTTGCCCCATTGTACCTGGGTACAATGGGGCAAAAGGGGATAGGGACCCTGGCAGGGCATTGGGGCAGGGTGGGCATGCCAGGCTCTCCCTGTGCCAGCCACCCTGGCAGGGAGGGCAGTGGGGAAGTCCTGGAGAGCCCGAAGTCGACTTAGGGCTACTCTGCGTCCACACTGGATTAAGTCGACTTTAGAAAGTCGACTTAAGCAGAAAGTCGACTTAAAAGTAGGTTTAACAAAGTCGACTTAATTTTTGCTTAAGTTGACTTAAGGAAAGTGTAGTGTAGACGCACAGTAAATTAAGTCAACTTAATTTACAAGTGGAGATGTACGCCTTGGTAGCTAGCCAGATGAATTTCTCAATTTAGCCCACTTTATACATATTTTATATCCTTTTTGGATTTCAGATTCATTTGGATACCATCAGAATCCTCTGTTGTTCCATCTGCAAGAAGAAATTCCTGCAGGAATTTAGAAAAATTAAAACCAGACTTGAAGAAATATTATAACTGCCAATTAAACATTGTGAAAAGGTAGATTAATCTCGGTGGACCTCACAGTTGACAAAGTCATTGTTTAATGTGTTTAGATACAAAGCTAAAAGAAATTTGATAACAGCAATAAGACAGCGCAAACAGCGAATTTATCATGAAATAATTACATCCCAAGAGAACTGGAGGTAATCAGCTACACTGTGTCAGTACACCTCGGGGATGGGGGGGGGGGGGGGTGATTATCTTGCCATACACCACTACCCATTGTATCTCATTGCTTAAAGATATTCTGATACCAAAAGAAAAATAAAGTTTTAAAGATATTCTAGCAGTGTTTGGAAAGGGGCAATCAGAATTATAAAGTTGGTCTTCCTCACTGACCTCAATTTTGCATTTAAAAATAAAACCCTGCTGGAAATTCAGTAAAAACATTCAGCATAAGAATATGTTCAGTGTTCAGATTGTGCCATAAATCATCAAAATTAGGAAATTCAAATTTAACTTGGCAGGTTGTCCTGATTTCACGCTGCTGTGACTTCAATTTGGGTCACAATTATTTAAAGACATATTTAAACTTAATGTATTTATGAATTGCCAAAATGAAAGGAAATATTGAAGACATTTTTAAATAGACGATAAGCCACACAATACCATTTATTTATAGTCATTTAAATACATAAACAAACAACACCTAATAAATTCTAATCTCCCAAGTAAATGAAACACTTAAGCTTGATTAAGTATACTTATTTGTACTAATGAATAATAATCTCTGCAGAGATTAGTGTTATTTGTGAAGTGCTGACATTGTATTAGGTAAACACAAAATCTAATAAATGTACGAAACAAACAAAAAAGCTCCACTCTGGTATCTCGGGAGGTATATCAATATGGTACCTGGATTGATACTGAAATTTATTTTTCCATTTTCTCAAATCTGTGTGCTGAGATTGCCAGCAAATGTCATTTTTGACGGTGGAATGCAAGATTTACCATACTGTATCACTGATCTATCAAGTCCAATACCCTGCCTTCAATAATGGTAGGTACCTGATGTTTCAGAGTGAATAAGTTTTTACCTACAGGTAAATATGTGATGAAAATTAAATGCCTCCCTCCAGCTCATCTTAGGCATCTATCTGGGCGGGACAGGTTTAGAGCACACCGCTCCATTGGGCACCTCACATTGGCTAGCTTAGGCAGGGTGCCCCAGCACACTAGCTTTTATGGATCACACCCTAAGATGCCCGTCTCTCCCCATCCAATGTATAGGGAGCATAGATGCCGATATCAGGCTTTGTGGATCACATGAGGCAGGCTGGCGGTGCCCGGACCAACCACTGAAGATGTTCAGGGCCCACTGGCCAGCACGGGCATCACTGGTGCTGGGCACAAGCTCCCTGTCCCAGTGCCCTGAGTCCCACGGGCAGCTCATAGAGCCTGTGACTGCCCAAAGCTCCCCTCACATCAGATTCTGACCCTGGTGGGGGACCTGGGGCTGGGCCACCAGCAGCGATGGCTCCATCCCGCCCCAGCTGGGAAGCCAGGACTGGATCCTGTCACCGCCGGCAGCCCCATCTGGCCCCAATTGGGGATCCAGGGCCAGGCCCCTGGCAGGGGTAGCCCAGTCTGACTCCAACCACAGCCAGGGATCCAGGGCCACGAGATCCAGCCCCAGCCAGGAACCTGGGGCTGCCAGGGCCGGATTAACACATGGGCTATAGGGGTTTAAGCCTCAGACCCTGGCCTAACACACAGATGCTAGTGGACGTTGTGAATAAGCACATGACTATGGTTCATTCTTCTGCCTTGCAGTCATCAACCAAACCATGGTAGCTATACCTGCTATAACATGGGATTTCTTTCTGCATGGAATCTAAGTAACCGAGAAACCACCAAGTTGAATTTTCCAGGTACACACAGTGTTTTGAAATTTTATATATCTACCGGTATATATGCAAAAAGACTGGAAAACAAGAGGTTCTGAGGCAGCCCAATGCAATGATTATTCACAAATGTCCACTACTATCTGCATGTTGGCCCAGAAAAGAATCCACTTGTCATGCATCTAGCCACCCCTAAAATTCCACAGTGGCCATGAAAGAAAAAAATTCCAAGATGAATTCCTTGCTGGTACATATGCTTAGTATATTCCTTGTCTGCCAATCAAATATATCATCATATAGAAGCACCCTTACGCTCTGTTTCAAAAGCATAAAATTATAGATTAAATATAACCTAAAATCTTATTTGCTGTTTCCATGTTGCTTTTTACTTTTTGGACTCATTTTGATACTCTCAAATGCTTACAATGCATTTTACTTACCTACAACAGACTTGCTGGACAAAAGAAAGATAGTGCAAAGTGTTGAATTAGAAAAATATCTTTAAGCACAGACAACTCAAAAGGGCAGTATCAGAGATCAGAGAGAAAGAATTAATTTATGATAAAGTCACTGTATGTGGGTTTCAGGAGATGTGGCTCTATTTCTTTGGCTCTGCCACTGAGTCTTATCTGACCTTAGGCAAATCATTTCATTCACGGGTATTTAAGTTTCCCCTATCTGTAAAATGAAGAGAATATTCTCACCAAATTTCCCTTCACTTTTTTTCTGCCTTCCCTAATTAGATTTGGGATTTCATACTCTTTGGGACACTCACTAAATGCACATACAGTCCCATTGTGCTGGACGCTTCGATACCAGTTAGGGCTATCTAGACATTACTGAAATTATTATTCTGACAATGAGGCCTGTAAGAGTAGATGACTAATCACGTGTGCTGTTTCACTCGTCATCCTCTGTAGAATACAAAGAATATACCAAAATGAGGCCTACTTTTTCAATGAGGAGGAAGAAATGTTTAATGAAAAGAAGCATTAGAAAACATGGTTAAAAATAATAGAGCATGAAGGCTGGGGAGAAAACACACACACACAGAATTTAAGATCCATCCAGAACTCTAATCAAACTGACAAAAGAAATAAAGAGCTTTACATTACATACCTTAGTTGATGAACAACAATATTTAATGGGGAATCTGGGAAGCAGGAACTAGTGAAAATTCTCATCTACATTAAAAGCTTCACTTCAGCACTGGCAAAAATCACAAATGCTGAAGAATAAGTTTCATTATGGATACAATATAGAAATAGATTTACAAGAGGACAGTCATTCCCAAGAAGTTTGGTACAACTTTCTCCCCCCGCCACCAGGAAATTTTAATAAAGAAAGAATTCCTATTTTTGCTTACCAAGAGTACCCATTTGCAACACTGTGGAGAGTGAACTGCCAAATTATTATACAAAGGATTTATAGAAATGGAGAAGTTGCAGCAGAGGGAAAACACAGTGATTTGTTGACCTGGGTAGCCTAGTGATTTAGGAGAGAAATAAGCCTGATATTCCTTAAGAAGAAATCAAGAGGTGACCACTTTGAGTCTCGCATAAATAAAAGTTCTGAAGGGAACAGAGAAGAAAAATACTATAGTGGTGCATGAGTTGCTTTGACATTCAGTAAAGAATGACCTGGCAATTTAGACTAAAAAAAGGCCACGTCAATAAAGGATTTTAAACAGAATATTTTCTCACTAACATAATAAAAATGTGTAGAATAAAATACAAAAAAGGGCCACAATATGAACAAACAATATACAGCATACCATTTTTAAACAGAAGCTACAGAACACTGGGGGGGGGGGGCGAGACAGACAAGAAAGAATGATTTTTAATTTAAAAACACAGGCGCGCACACACAAATACAGCCACCACATGCCATTTCCTCATTCTAGTTTCAAACATCCTAAGTTCCTAAATCAGCATAGTGGATGGTGTAGGTGGCATCAGCAAGGAGATGGTTCTTCATAGTGACAACACAGAGTGTATTTATGGTAGCATATGCGTATAAATAATTGTGCCGGCTTCCACCACAAATCATCTGAAAACCACCATTCAATTATGCTAAAGGCATTTCCTTTTTTCCTCTAATCTCTTTAATGTATACAGTAGCTTTTCTTGAATTACAGTACAGTTTGCTTTTCAGTTTGTTTACTGCACTGTATTAGTCTCTCTTCAGAGTTTTGTCACTGCATTTTCAAGTAAACCGATTATATCATACATAGTAAAAATAATGGGAAATGATCACTATAGTTAAGGTTGAAAAATTGTTCCCATTATAACATGCACTTTTATTCACACGTAACTTTTCAAAAATTCACCTCTGTGGTTGAAATTTTCCATGCTTCACTTCCACTCTATAGCACTTTGAGGGAAAGTTAAGAAAATCCATTTACCAATCTTTGGGTAATAAAAGGGTGAATAAAATAAATATTATTATCCTGCCTTTAAAAAAAAAAAATACTCTGACCATTTTATTTAGCTAAGGAAAATAATGCAAAATGTTTAGCAAATAATAATCCATCTACTCTACAGTAACATAAATATCCTCATCATATTTACTTATATAGATTTCAAAAATCAGAATTTGAGGCTATAGCACTGGAAGCTACTGCTTCTGAATTTGATAAAGATCCATTATCACCAAAGGATTCAGAAAAAATATATTTGTAACTGGTCCTTCTGACAGCCATTGTGGATGGAGTTCCTTGTGTTCCTCAGACTCTAAATGAGTGTCTAAAATTGCTTTAGTTTGATCATAGTTAAAAAATACATTTTTATCTTTCAGTTCCATGCAGCAGCCTACAAAAATAAGGATATAAAAGTGAAGTTTCAACATCAAATTCTTGGAAGCTCAATTTTCTTCTCAACAGAAAAAGAGGAAAGTGCTTTTTAGTTAAAAAAAAAAATCAACAAAATGACAGTGGTGTATATAAATTTATGTCTCACTCTTTGAAATTGCAGTTTGGTATGGTTTGACTGAAAAGAAAGGGAGGAGCGGAGGAGGACAAGTGTTAAAGATAGATGAAGATCAAGAGGAGCTATTTCCACAACTATGTAGGATTACTTTTGGTGGTGTATTTTCTACTGTGCTCTCCAGTCATCCTGTATAGTTTTAAATGCCTTAAAAGATGGGATGTTCACCATTTCCCTTTGAAAAATATTCTTCAGTCTAAGGCCCTGATTCTGAGTGCTGCTAAGCGATTCCTGAAAGGTGTTGAGTACTGCCTGAAAAGGGACTGCTATTGACAGCAACACCTCAAAGGATTTGGCTCTAAAACCATTAGCGGAAGGAAAGGGGACACCAGAAACAACAGCAGTGGCAGCAATACAGAAAGTAAAAGGGATAGTACTGCAGGAAATTTAAAGATGTACTGGAAAACAAGTACTAAATCGTTCTTCCCAAAAGAGCCGAGGTATTGGAATACTGGGATAAGCAAGGTTTGAGCTTGCACGCTGTTCTCTTTGGCAGAAGCTGTGATCGTGCAAACACCCTCCCGCAAACTTAAATATCTTTAGAGACTCAAGGTTGGATAAATGCAGGGCAAGATTATAGCAGGGGCTTTAGGGGCTGAAGCCTCAGGCCCCAGCCCCTAAAGCCCTTATCAGGCCCCCCTTCCACCCCATTCAGCGCTGGAGCACTGAGAGTGCTCCTGCCCTGCCGGCACTGGGGGAGGAGGGGCTTGGGGCCAGAGGCTAGTCTCTGTGATCCTGCCCCACCCCGTTCATTCCATGCGGGAGGCCGGGCCAGTTGGACTGTGGCATGGCCTCCATCACTGCCTTCTAGGGTCACGCTCCATGCCAGTGGGTCATGCCAATGCCCCTGGGGACAGACTGGTGGAGCAGGGCCAAGGTGTGAGCTCCCTTTGAACCCAGGCCCCTCCCCCCAGCAACAGACCTGGGAACAGGGGCCCGACAGTGCGGGGGAGCCCAGGGCCCCCAAGCCAGTTAATCCAGCCCTGGGTAAATAAGGTTACAAAACACCTGTAGCTGAACCATGGACGGAACACAGGAAACCCATCTCCAAAGGAGAAGAGAACCTTAATACAAAAATGCCTTGGTAAATTTGAACATATGGTTACAAAGGTAGTGAAATTAAGAGACAGTTATGCTAATCCTGTAAAACAGATGGTGCAAACAAACAAGCAGCTAGAAAAAACACAGGAAGCCACAAGAACCAAAGAGTATAGCAGTCTAGTAAAGCATGTATCTTACTGAATAGTTCTAGTCAGATCATAAATAGTGCTTAGAGCTTTCAACTGACATTGATTTCAGGGCATGTTGGTCTCAGAATCATACAGAATCAATCCTTGAGTATCCCTGATATACTGAAGAAAGCAGGAGGTGGGAATCTGGAGCACTTCCTGTCATTTTTTAAACATTCTGGGAGTCTTAAAATTGCACCTGATCTGCAGAAAGTCGTGCAAGTCTCGCAGGTAAGAATGTCTATAGTTAAGTTTGCCTAACACTGACTATGGCAAGATGTTGTTTTCAGTATGCCAAAACTTACCAGTTGAGGTGAAGTTTCCTATAATTGGAAGTCTACCTTAGGATAATTATTTTTTAAAAAGATCTGAGATGCCTTGTCCCCATCCCCCTCTCTGTCTACAACCATTTTCTTAAGTAACTCAGATCTTCGTGATTTGGTCCAGGGATGTGAAATGTGGCAAAGGGAAAGCCAGGGGCTGGGGTAGAAGCAGCAAGGAAGGGAAACAGCAAGGGGAATGTGTCAGAGTCCAGGGAACAGAAAAGGACAGGAACAAACAGGAGGAACAGGCATAGACAATACTTCTCTATAGAACCTACATTAAACATTTCTTTGTCGTCTAGGACCATAGGTCCCAAACCTTCAATGTGTGTGTGTTTGGGTGGGGCAGCAGCAAAAAGAGTCCACAACAAAACTTCTGTAGTCTCCTATTGATTTTTGAATGTTGTCATTTCTGATGTCAGATTTGTGTCCATTTATTCTTTTGCACAGAGACAGTCCAGTTTGTCCAATGTATAAGGCCAAAGGACACTGTTGGCACATGATTGCGTATATCACATTGGTGGATGAGCAAGAGAATGAGTCCGTGATGGAGTAGCTGGTTTGATTAGGTCCTGTGATGGTGTTCTTAGTGTAATCAAACTATTACCATTAGTATAATCAAACCAGACCTAATCAACTCTAATTACGGCATTTCCTAACTTTTGAGCAATTGGCCTTGCAATCTTAACTTGATTTTAATATAGTTTCTTCATATGCAAGACTCAAAGGAATTCAACCTGAAATGTAGGAAATCTCCTGATATAAAGGCTCCAAAATTGCAACTCAACACTAAGGCAGAGTTCTGTGGGCAGATCATACTGAGTAGCCTTTTATCAGTCAGTCTTTTTACAACTACATTCTTATCGTGCAATAAGGCTGTGAGCGTACACACACAAATGTTGCTTGTTCCGTGGCAACAGCCCTCTTGCCGTGCAACAGGTAAACCACCCAAATGAGGGTGGTTAGGCTTACCAGGAAACAGCTGTTCCATGGCAGAACCCGTGTGTACACTTCTTGTGCTTTTGACAGCGTCCGGAAAGGTCCCAGAGTGCCAGTCGAGGCCACTGGAGCTGTCATACTTGTCAATTTCATTTCTTTCACTGCACCCGGGAGCCAGGAAGCTGGGTGGCAGAGGGGCTCCCAGGGACTGCTTTACGGGAAGCCATGCAGCTAGAGGGAATCCCCGGGCAGCAGGGCTCTAGCCGCCAGGAGTGCCAGCACTGCTTGCAGCTTGAGCCCCGTGGCCACCCAGTTCCCGGCAGCTGCCAACTCCAGTTGACAGCTCTGGGAACCCTGGCTGCTACAGTGCATGGTGGGATAGGTGCCCACCATGCACTGCTCTATACCCCGCAAGAAGAAAAAAATGTGTGGACACTGCTCCGTTAGAAGGAGCGCAGTGTGTACACTCTCCCGCACAATAAAAGCGCAAGGGGCTTCTTGCAGGACAGTTCTGTAGTGTGTACATAGCCTCAGTCCAGGTACAGAATAATTCCGATTCATGACGTTAACAGTCATTCATTTTAAAAAAGGACAGAGTTTACCTGATAGTCAAGCCAAAGAAGGCAACAAAAATGATACATGGATAAGTGACAGTAAATGTAGAAAAAAATCTTTGTTTTCCATGACCTGTGTTCTTCCACCCACACAGTGATGAAAGGTTTAGTACCACTTGCTATTACTCCCTGCAAATTTAAGAGCAAAAGACAGACTGGAATATATGTTCTGGAAAGCCCAAACTGCTGGTGAATTGCCAGAAGAAACTGAAACCATAGCTTATCAGATGATACAGACTTGGGGCAAGAGCTGTTAATTCTGCATAGAGCTTTCCCAGCACACCATTCTGAAATGGCGGACTTGAGTTTTGATGCATAAAGGAATTTTGCTGGTTAACAAGAGCTCTGATAAAAGCTCTGGAAATGCAAAAGTTCTGTGTTGCCTGATGGATAAATGGAAGCTGATGCACATGTAATCAAGTTCAAAGTAATCAAACAAATAATTTAACAAAACATGTTAGGCATTTTACCCCAGTCCATCAACAAATAGAGAGTGGATAGTATCTGTTAGTGTACTTTGTTACTTGAATCCAGGATATACCATAGGCAAGCCTATGCCAAAATTCAATGTAATCTGGGGAAAAATGCCTTTCCAATCCCAAATATGGTGACCCATTTGTTCCTTAGCACAAGAGGACTACTCATCACCCAAGCATTTTAGAAAAAAAGCTTCTCTGTACCACTTCAGAGCACTGGTGCACCATCTGATGTCCTGTCTGGAGCTATAGCCAATTCTTGAAGCTACAGAGAAGGGCAGGGGAGAGGGAAAACACACAAACACACATCTTGCCAATTGTATATCAGGGACAAAAATTCCTCCCTGACCTCTGCAGGTGACCAACTAAAGCCCTGAAGCACATCATCTGCTTATATTTATTGTTTTAATGCAGAGCTGCAAGTTTTATGAGTATGTTAAGAGCAATGCACGGCTTCTTATTCTTTCCATGACCCACCAAAGATAGGGAATAAACAGAGGGATTCCACAGATTCAGATCCAAAGGTCAGGAACGATCAACATGGCCATCCTGCCTGCCCCTCTCCTCACATAGAGAGGCATACACAGAATTTCTCCCAGAAGCTAGATTAAAGCACATCTTTTTAAAAGATATCAAACCTCATTGTTGTCCCTACCCTGTTTCCATTGCCTCAAGTTCAACACTTAGTCAATATTTTAAGTTAACCTCAAAGGTTTGTTTTATTTTCTTTTTAAAGTAATTTTCACTTTCAAAACCCAGAGGAGTTAAGGACTAAATGAAATACCATAGCATTTTATTGCATCCCTCTTAAATGTTATGGGTGTGAAAGTCCAGAAAATTAGCTGTAAAGAGAAGATAACATGATAGATAGGAAAGGGGGGAGTGACTGAATGAAATCTTCATCACTGGTGGAACAGAACATCTACATGAAATTAGTTTTCACTGTTGAAGTTATGCTACAGTAGTGTCGATTAGAGGAAAACATTGATAGTAATAAAATGAAATTCTAAAGAAACAGGCATTAAGTAAATAACCAGAAAGCAAGTTGACACTATTTATAATTTATTCCCTGTCTGCATTAGTGTTGACACTTTCGGCAGGCAAGCGAGCAAGTCTGAGTCTTGGAACAAAAGCAAATGATATGGAGGCCTATATATTGCAGTAAGGAACATGTCAACTCTCTCTGGCCTTTATCCAATGACAACAGGAGTCAATGGAAAGATTAATCAGGCCTATTTATTAAAAAAACAAAACAAAACACATTTTATATATTTGTACAAAATTTGGGGTTTTTTTACAATTTGAAAAATATATAGTATAAGAGGACAGAGGAAAAAAAAAAGGAAAAACCACCAAAAACCTAATGAACACATTTCATTCAGTATTCAGGAAAATATCACAATTAACATGTAGCCCCTCCTGCCTACTGGCCCAGCATGAGGGTGTTCAAGATAGGGGAAGTTAGCCCTGGTGGCCTTTTACACAGGTTAGGGAAACTAGGCCTGGTGCTCCTCTGTGCGCTCTGCGTTGTGTTTGTGTGGGTTAACTCAGACCAGACCCACTCAGACCAATGTCCCAGGAACACGGTTTTTATTCTGCAAGAGATACAACAGCAGCATTACACTCCATTGGCCTCCTCCCT
>ML685777.1:17948848-17981479 GCA_007922175.1 Pelusios castaneus | reverse complement strand
ATACAACAGCAGCATTACACTCCATTGGCCTCCTCCCTGCTTGTCTGCCACATGCTCACAGCTTCAGTCCATGCAGACACTCCCTGCTGGAGGAGGGTAGGAGATGCTTCCTGGCAGGAGCCAGGAAGTTCTCCCAACATGCCGCAGTTTGTAGTCCAGAACTTGTAGTTCTCACTGCTGCTGCTGAAGCACTCTGGACCTTGGGCCACAAACACATTTCATATACTACTGATCAGAAGTTACTTTAGGATCTTACCGTTGCATTAACAGTCTCAAGTCTTATCAAGACAGGTTCTGGTCCTATAGACAAACTGTTACATGTGAAAAGCCTTTTTGTCTTTCATGGGACTATTCACATGTGTAGCTTCTTTCAGGATCAGGCCAACAGTCCATAAACTATTGCTACTGGGAGATGGACTATACAGAGCATGATAGGATTGGGCTGCAAATCTGCATTAGCTTCCCACATTAAGCGCCAAATTCAGATCTCATTGTGGTCAGTAGAAAGACTCTCATTGACTTTAATAGACTTTAAATAAAGCGCTCTATTCTGAATAGCCATTTGCCCTGATTTTAATTTAGCTCTTACACTTGGTAGTCAAATGCAGCTGACATTTTGGCAATTTAACTTCTCTCAGATTCAGGTGAGATGGACCCCTGGATTTTGAATTTATCTGGGTAGCTGCTTCTATGGTGAGTTTTCATTTTATGTAGCTTTTACACTTCTTCAATTTAGCAGAGGTCATGTTATACTTCAGTTGCTTTCAGAAAGAAATCTGTTTACATCAGCAGATGCACTAATTCATGACTCTTTCCAGAGTATCTTTAAAATGTTGTTACCATTCTGCTAGTTGGAGTCAGTAGCAACAAGGGCCAGGTTTAATATGTAGGGTTGCTTTCAATAATACAATCCAAGCCGTCTCAAGCCCCCATCCAGGCACTTGAGAAATTAGACGCCACTATCCTGGATGCCTCCAAAAGGTAATACTTCCCCTCTCACAGACTCCCACTGTAGACCATTTCACAAAAGGAGGGAAGTAACAGCATTAATTTGGGAAAACAGTCCAAGCAGGATCATAAACATAAAACCATGAGCAAAACCATCATCCCCAGGTATGTTGGGCACAGGGGCTATGTCTACAGTTGCTAAAATTAGTTCAAATTAATTAGTTCGAACTAACTAATTTGAACTAATTTTAGTTCATTCAAATTAGCTTAATTCAAACTAGAAAAAGTTAGTTCAAATTAGCGATCCCCATTCATTTCAATGGCCGGTTAGTTCGAACTAAGAAATTAGTTCAAATTAACATGGCCACATTGGCTAATTTGAACTAGTTAGTTCGAATTAAAGCCTTACTTCTGAAGCCCTATTTGAACTTATTAGTTCGAATTAAGGAAGCCCTTAATTGGAACTAACTAAAGCCTAGTGTAGCCATGGCTTTAGTTAGTTCGAATTAAGCCTCCTTAATTCGAACTAACTTGCCAGTGTAGACATAGCCAGGGTGACCAGATAGTAAGTATGAGAAATTGTGATGGAGAAGAGGGGTAATGGATACCTATAAGAAACTACCCCAAATATCAGGTCTATCCCTATAAAATTGAGACATCTGGTCACCCTAGTTTAGCTATATCTTTTGCCTCTCCTTTCTCTCTTTCCCACACCCCATTCAGTATTTTAACTTGGTCAGTGATGACCTAGAGTTCAGGGGTTCACCTGAGCAAATTTACCTCCCAACACATCTTGGGGTTAAAGAAGGCATGCTGCTTGCCATGACAGCCGTGCTCACCACTCCAACAGCGGGTCTGCTGGCCAGACCACCTAATACTTTGTTAGTTGTCCTGCTGGCTGATCATAGCTCTGCTAGTCCCCTGCCAGCCATCCCGATATCCACCATCAAGTTCTGCTACTACCTGCGTTTCCACTATAACCTCAGCAAGTCAGTCTCTTGAAGTTCCATCCAATTCTCTGATCCTCAGCTCTCAGTGATTGTCCATTCTTAGTGGGTGAACCTTAGGGCTGAAGCGCTGCCCCACAGTAGAGGAGTTCAACTCTAGTGAGCACTTAACACAACAAAAGACTCAGTGGAATCTTAATGAGCTCCATCTTTGAACAGTGGGAAGGGAGATCAAACCATGCCTGGGGCTCTTACGCAGGAGCCCACATTTCCAGACAATAATATCTGTCCCCATCTCCCATCAGACTCCACAAGGCTCTGGCATCCAAGCTCCTTGCCTAGCCAGTTCAAATGATAGTGAACCTTCCACCAGAACACGCTAAGCACAGTTCTGCTGGCCTTTGCTCACACAATAATGAGACCACCACTTCCTTACCCCTGTATTTAAGACTAAAGTTATTTGTAACTCAGCATCAGTCAAAGGGATCATTTGAACTAAGCAGTCTCATCAAGCTGAGTTCTTAAGCAGAGTGGGTGTACTCATGCAAATGCAGTCTGGCCCTGATACCTGCCTGTCTCCCCACAGCCAACTCAGCACAGGAGGGTTCACTCAGACACTGCTTACATATTAAAGGATAGTTTTCTTCTCCTATCATTTAAGGTTTCTTTTCCATTTTGCTCCACATATAATCCCAGAACGAAAGGAGAAACTCAAGAGATTTTTGTAGTAATGTTTGATGGATTAGTAGTATTGATTGGAGAGCTTTGGGTACTGATGTGATTTTGTCACTTAATCTTATAGGCACGTTTAGCTATTTACCAAGAAATCACACTGACAGACTAGCAGTGGCATGAGGCCAGAGGCCAAAGGCCATGGCCTTCCACTTCAATAGTTGGCTACACTTGTTAAGGAAAGAAATACTACATGTATCCATAGAGAAATTATGTCTTTTTATCTGGGGGGGAATGTTATTTTCCATCCTGTCCAGAATCTTTCAACTTTACCTTAAGGGAGCAGACTCATAAACTCAGACTATAAAAGTCAGAAGGGACCATCATGATCATCTGGTCTGACTTCCTGCACAATGCACACTCCTTTAATAGACCCTAACCTAAGACTAAAATTATTGACATCCTCAAATAATGATTTAAAGACTTCAAGGTACAAAGAATCCACCAGCAAGTGACCCATGCTGCAAAATTGGGAGGGAGGGGTGGGAGAAACAGGGCCATGCCAATCTGCCTGGAGGAAATTCCTTCCTGAATCCAGATATGGCAATCAGTTAAATCCTGAACATGTGGGTAAAACTCAGCCATCAAACACAGTGCAATGCAAAACATCATTCTTTGCTAGGCTAGATAACATCTTCTGCAGCTCACATTAACAGGAAAGAAGGTCTTCATCGCTGTGATTTCTATTTTTAAGTGTATGCAATCAAAATTTGATAAAATGGACAGCAAATGACTTGACTGTCATTTGAGAGAGATGTGGTCATACTTACAATATATATGTGGTAGGTAATTTTTAAAAATACTATTATGGGAATGTTAAATTAACTTCCCGCACCTATTGTATTAATAAGTTTAGATCTGAA
This sequence comes from Pelusios castaneus, assembly GCA_007922175.1. Taxonomy (NCBI): domain Eukaryota; kingdom Metazoa; phylum Chordata; order Testudines; family Pelomedusidae; genus Pelusios; species Pelusios castaneus. The sequence goes on along the minus strand of ML685777.1, from coordinate 17,977,989 downwards.
GTGATATTGGAAGAAATCACAGTTTTAGGTTTACACCAACTTGAAGGAAGGCCAAGGGATTTTCTCCAAAAGTAGCAGTTAATGTTCTCCATTGTTTCTGAATAAAATATCAAGGCCTAGATTCACAGAGGAACTTAGGTACAGGAAAGCTGTGTGTCACCAAACCTAACTTTTTGCTACCTAGAAAAATCACAGGGATTCACAAAGCCTAAGTTTGATGCCTGGGCTGAATGGGGGAAGAAAGGCACCTCAGAATGGGATTCACAAAAATCTGCTCTTTGCCAGTGGGAGATGCCAAGGTGAGGGCTACAGCCTAAGCACTGTCCCTCTCGCAGAAATAAACAACTACAGGGACGTGTCTCCTTCTGCTTGAGTGTCTCAGTTCTCAACCGTTCTTTGGGGTTAGGCCCCTATGCTGGTTTTGCTGGAGGAGGAGTAGCAGCAGCTCCCTCATAAGTTTTAGCCTATGGTTAAGGCAACGACCCAGGATGTGGGAGACCCCTGGTTCATCTCCCCTTCTTGGGGGAAAGAAGGGATTTCAGAAAGGCTTTACCACCGCTCAGGTGAGTGCCCTAACTGCTGAGCTCTGGTTAGAGAGTATTCTCTTGCAGGGCTCCCTGCCATTCTCATGTTGAGCCTGTTATACTGTGAATAGATACTGTTAAAGAGTCTTTGGAGCAAGAAGACTGGATCCTGGGTCTCCCAGGTAAGCACTCTCATCAATAAGCTACAGAGTAAGTCTCGTGTTTGTTCGCTCGCTCTGTGGCCCCATGATTCTTTTAATATTTATCCACAGGAAATAGATTGGGATATCCTGATTTGGGGTCCTCATAGTTCAGTGACGAGGGCACTCATTTGAGAGGCAGCAAATCTCTGTTCAAATCCCTTCCTCTCAGACAGAGTGGACTAGAACCAGAGGACTCTCACATTCCAGCTGAGTGCCCTATCCACGGGGCTAAAAGTTATGAGGAAAAGCCTTCCCCCAGCTGTTTTGTGTAAGCTCATCTATAGGGGCCTGATCTAGTAGGTGAGGTCTGAACATGTTTACCCTATTGGGCCCTGCAGGCAAGTTAGATGGAGGAACACCTACCTTTCTCCAGTTTGTGCATCACTCTGTCATCTGGATGCTTACCGTAAAAAGCAGTTTGCACGTGCAGAGGCAGCAAGATAGGCTTTCGTGCAAAAGTTAGATGTCAAGTGAGTTTCATCACCTACAGGATTTGGCAGCAGCTGAGCAGAGACTTTGGGAATCCTGGAAGGCCCAGTTCTGATATTTAGGTGGCTAAAATGGCAGTTGGGCACTTCCTCCTGTGAATCTAGCCCTAAACCCCCTCCATATATATAATTTTTAGGAATGTAATTCAGCATTGTTATGGAATATTTTCAGAATATTGCCTCCCTGCTAGATTTTGGCAACATCATTTACAGCACAGGTTTACTGATGTAAAACATTTCTAGAACTTCTGTATGTTCAGATTCAAATATCCCACATTGTGATCATGCTTATAACAAAGAAGAGGGTCAAAATACTAGACAATGGGAAACTTAGAAATAATTACACTATTAGCAATGTGCAACAGATGGTAAACAGCATAGGTGTTTTTTTTATTTTGAGAATACAATTAGTTCCCTTCTGATAGATTCATTTTAGAATGTGTGAAAGCAGATGTCAAATATAACATTCACTTTCCATTAACAGGAAATTTAGATAATATTTGGTTCTGGTTATTAACTACTTTAGCAATGCTATACAGAACTGTACAAGAGAGATTTACATACAGCAACTCCCTCTCTTGTTGGTCTTCTCTGCTGTCAGGTTCCTGGCACTTGCTACCAAATTCCAATCTCACCTCTGTTCTTTCTGTCACTGCTATTCATCTATCTGATACCACTATTTATTCACCCTGCGTTTCTACTAAACGCTGTTCACTCATGAGAAGGCACTTCATGGAGGGCTTGATAACCTACTGTGTTTTCTGGTAGTGGCACACTTTAAATGTGTCACCTGGGCTGATTCTGTTTCCATAAGCTTGAAACTTTGCTTGAACTTTGGGTGTAATGTTTATTCAAACACATTCTCTTTTTATTGTGTAGTGAGAAGAACTGGCTGTATTTTAGTGACTATGGAAAGGAATGGAAAAAAGATCTGTAGCATTGACTAAAGACATCTATAGTGTATGCTGCCGTGGATTAGATCCCACAGACAGCTCTGCAAAAGCCTGTTAGTACTGTCTTCCAGGGTCCAGACCCAGGTGCACCATTATATTCTCCCCACCCCTATCTCCCAAAATCAGACTTCTGATTCTATCAGTTCTTCTCCAGCCCCAACAGAAAATTCCTCTTTCTATGCCTATTACACCACTCCTTGAAGGACTGAATATCCATGGAGTGGCCTGCAAAAGTTCTTCCCCCTTTGGTAATACGAGATTGGGTCAATGGGGATGCTGCAACTGATGTTTTTGACTATCAGCAAAATTTTATGTGTATTGGCATCTTTAAGATTATTCTCATAAATGTCTCCACTGCTTAATGGGAACAAATGATGCTGACACAGTTATTTTAACAGGGCTATATGCCTCAAACTAATGGATTTTGACAGGACACACTATAAAGAAAACTCCCAGACACACTCATGCTAAAAATACTGAACGTGCATCAAAATCATGAAATAGTGAGTCATCACAAATTAAAAGAATGAATGTAGTGATCATTTGAGTGTGAACTCATCTTGCAAACAAGCAGTCAACTCACAACACCCCTTAGTGACTTCAGAGCAGCCTTTCATGCAGTCACCTCAGTTTCTCCTCTTGACTCTCCAAATTAACTCCACACTGGGTTTTGTCCAGTCCAATCACAACAGCCCTCCCTTAGGATCGGATTTGCTAAGTCTACTCATAACTAAAACAAAGATCTACCTTCCAAGTCAGGGACAACTCAAACTCTCCAGGTCTGGTTAGAGTCCTTCCTGTCTGAGCAGGCTTCTTTCAACCCCTCCTAGCTGGAGAAATTCTCCTGGTCTCAAGGGCTATGTCCACACTTACTAAAATTAGTTCGAATTAACTAATTCAAACTAATTTTAGTTAGTTTGAATTAACTTAATTCGAACTAGAAAAAATTAATTCCAACTAAGCAAGTGCCATTCATGCAAATTAACGATCTCCATTGATTTCAATGGGCCGGTTAGTTCGAACTAAGCAATTAGTTCGAACTAACATGGCCACATTGGTTAATTTGAACTAACTAGTTCGAATAAACCTTTTCTTCTAATACCCTATTCGAAATTACTAGTGTAGCCATGGCTTTAGTTAGTTCGAATTAAGGAGGCTTAATTCGAACTATCTTGCCAGTGTAGACATAGCCAAGGATATTCCTTTCCAAGGCCTCACAGGCTTCTCTTCACTGCAGCCTCCTTCTGCTCTTTACAGGGAACAGTCCAATTCCCTGAAGGAGGGGCTCATTCTGTAATCAGGATTGGCTTGGCCTCAGACTTTGCAGCCAAAAGGCAAGCCATCCTGAGACCTGGGCCTCCTGAGATAACCACCTGAATATGCAAAAAACCAGGACAAACTGCAAAAATAAGAGCCAAACTCTCTAAATGGCACTTAACCCAGACTCCCAATGAGTAACAAACCATGCTTCCGATTCCCCACACCGGTTATCAAGTAACAAAGCATAAACAGCCCGTTTTATTGAACATCACCTCCTGGTTCCGAACCAACCCCTGAGTCTCAAATAGATAGGTTCTCCTGACCACAAAGGGCCAGCTACATTACACAAAACAATACAGGTTTGGATCTTACCTCAAATACCACGCTGCCAGCTAACCCTTTAGTAACTAAAACTAAAGATTTAATATAAAAAGAAAAGGAGCAAAAGAGGAGAGATATTAAAGGGATAAAGTGAATCACATAAAAACAAATGATTAAGAATCCATGTAAAACAAGTCCTTGCAAGAATTTGGAGTTTGCAGGCTTGGTGGTGGACACCTGGGTGGGCCTCAGTCCTTGCTTGCTCTGCTGGTGGACACCTGGGTGGGCCTCAGTCCTTTGTTCAGTTGCAGATGAATAGATCTAGAGGTAGGTGTTAGCTGAAGACTGAAGACAAAATGGAGTTGGTGCTGCTGCCTTTATCACCCCTGGCCTTCCCCATGTTGTGTGGAGTTTTTCCAAATCAAAATGGAGTTGAGTCATATGGTCAGACCAGGTGACTCACCAAGCAGGTTTTTCCCCAGGCCCATTATACCTATGGTTCCCTTGATGGCCCATTAAGAAAACAATGACTGTAGCCATCCAGTCTGGGGAGATCCCCATAACCCCATAAATTGAAATACAGATATAACAAACATAATCCTAACTTCTACTACAGATATGACAACTATATAAACAATATAATCATTCCTAGCAAGCTGCAAACTTTCTATTAGTACCAAACATAACATGACTTTTACAGATTACTGAAATTATGAAATATTAATGTGAAAAAGTATCAGAAATGGTCCCCTAAATCCGGACACTGTCACAAGCCCTAATGATTTACCGCTTGGCAATATGCTAAACAAGGTGCCACCTTGATTGAGCAGCAGAGTTCTACACCAGCTTTTATAGCTTATTTTTTTTTTAAGTATAAACATAAAGGATGTGGAAGAAGCTTTAAAATGGAGCTGTTGTCAGCAGGGATTAAATTGTATACCAACAGCAAGACATTTATGCACTGCTACTTAAACTGTGACAAATGCTTGCAAACATGATCGTTTCTGGATCTTTAATCTAAATGAATGGTGCTTTTAGGCTACGCCTGACTAGCATTCATTTTGGAAATCAAGAAGAATGCCCTACCAGTTACGTGCAGAACCTGACAACCTCCCCCACCAAGAGGGCAAGAGTCATCACTTTTATAGATATCTACAGTACCACTCTACATTTTAAAAACTCCTCATGCAGCCTGTCTTTATGCATTCATTCTCCTCAGAATCCCAAGCAGTGTCTGCAAGGTAAAGTAAGATTTTTACCTTGCTGCCAAGCTTCTAGAAATTATTTTTGATCAGGATTCCACCCCCCACCCCTTTCATTTTTCCTTTTATAACATGCATAATGTAAACTCATGCAAGACAGCAGAGATGACATTAAAATGCAATTTTTAAAAATTACAAAACATATTGGATGACAAGTTGTTAGAAAATCATTTCATTCACTACCCACTTAAATGTAATATTAACGACTAGAAAAAACTGACTGCAGATAGGTATAAAATAGTTATCCTACTTATTCTAATTTATTGCAAGATTAATTTCAGAGACTCCCAAAAGGAATTAAAAACATACTTCTTACAAACAAGTCTCCACAAACTGATTTTTTAAAAAACATTTGTCCTGTAACATAATATTTATAAAACAATTTAATTACAAACATTCCAAGGTGTTCTTGAGCTGATAGCACAGAAGAAAAAGTAACTTTTATATTTTTTCCTTGGTCTCAATCAGTAGTAATCTAGTACTACTAAGAGATTTCTGGAGTGAAAGAAAAAATAAAGTCAGAAAAAGCAGGTGGGGAAAAACGTTAGGGTGGAATGGTCTTACTGACTTCAGAAAAGAAAGGAATAGACAACTATTAAAATCTGAATCTTTGAAAAAAAAAATCAGACATCTAGATCTTGGTGACTGCATGAAATTTCCATAACACTCCCTCAGTTACACCTGAAATACTTCCAGTATGTCAGAATGAACCAAGAAAATATTAGTTAAAGGTACTGCTTTAAAAACTAAAGTTTAGTCCTCTGTTTCACAGGTCTTTGTTTAAAACAGAACACACAAACCACAGTAAAAACAATCTCCGTAGTCTAGCTTTTGAAGGAAAACGCAATCTTTGTTCAGAAGAAATTCTACTGATGAAACACTTTTTTTAGAACAAGGTTAAAATAAAAGTTGAACACATTTTTAAGAGCAAGAGCTTAGTGCCATCTTGTGGCATACAGACTTTTCTAGCTACATGGCACATATTCTAATGTGCTCCTTTAGAAGGCTATTTTCAGCTCCCAGTTACCCCTGAAAAAGCTACCACCTGCAGTTAGTATTTTTCTAAAATGTATCCATATTTTAAAAATTAAAATAAGCCCTATCCTTCTGGAAGTGAGCATTTCTCCTAAGAAGTGCTCCTGACTAACTGAGATGACGATATTTATACTTCGAGAACCAGGTTGAACTTGAGTCAAATTTGCCTCTGCATTACACACCTACCAACTGCCCTGGGAGGAACCCAGTTGTAAAAGAATTCAGCTGTCTCTCTTTAACCAGCATCTTATGTAAATATACTACAGTGAGATTTTTCAAAGCTGCCTATAGGTTTTGGCATCCTAATGCCCATTAAAATTAAGGGGAAATGGATGTCCAAACGCCCTCAGCAGCTCTGAGAGTCTGCAAGATAGTGATCTGTCCGTGTTACGAGCCAGTCATGGCAGCAATGCTTACTTCAAGAAATAGTTTAGTTGAAGTAATCAGCTTAAGTCCAAATTTTGGACACTGAGCCACTGGCCATGCCAGGAGCACCTCTTTTCCCTGAGCTCCCATGCCTGTGGGTAAGGAACAAATGTCAGATTTGTGTCCATTTATTCTTTTGTGCAGAGACTTTCCTGTTTGTCCAATGTATAAGCGTGGGAAGAAGGGTGCATTTCTGGCACATGAAGGCATAAATCACATTGGTGGATGAGCAGATGAATGAAACCTTGATGGAGTAGCTGGCTTGATTAGGTCTTATGATAGTGTTTTTTTAGCAGATAGGAGGTCAAAATTGGCAGTGTGGTTTGTTGCAGGGATAGGTGCCTGCTTTAATGTTTCTTATTAGGTCTGAAGTTGCTGGTGAGTATCTGTTTAAGGTTAGGGAGCTGTCTCCCTCCCACGGCCTGAGAGAGTGAGGGATCATCTTGTAGAATAGGCTTTAGGTTCTTGATGATGTGCTGTAGAGGTTTGGCTTAGGGGTTGTAGGTGATGACTAGTGGCATTCTGTTGTTTTCTTTCTTGGGCTTTTCCTGTAGTAGATGACTTCTGGGTACCTGTGTAGCTCTGTCAATCTGTTTCTTCACTTCCCCAGGTGGGTATGGTAGTTTTGAGAATGTTTGATAGAGATCCTGAAGGTGTCTGTCTCTGTCTGAGGGTGCGGAGCAAATGCAGTTATGTCTTAGGGCTTGGTGGTACACAATGGATCAAGTGGTGTGCCCTGCATGGAAGCTCGAGGGATGTAGGTAACTGTAGTGAACTGTAGGTTTTTGGTATAGGGTGGTGTTTGTGTGCCCATCACTAATTTGCACTGTAGTGTCCAGAAAGTGGATCTCCTGTTTAGATCCTGTGCTTCAAGGTAAGGTTGATCATGGAGTGGAAATTGTTGAAATCTCTGTGGAAATCTTCCAGGGCATCCTTTCCATGGGTCCAGATGATGATGATGTCAGTGTAGCATAAGTAGAGGAGTGATACTTGAGGGCAAGACTGGAGAAGCATTGTTCTAAGTCGGCCATAAAAAAGTTGGCGTATTGTGGGGCCATGTGAGTACCCATAGCAGTGCCACTGACTTGAAGATGTAAATTTTCTTCAAATCTGAAATGGTTGTGGGTAAGTACAAAGTCACGAAGTTCAGCCATGAGGTGTTCTGTGGTATCACCTAGGATAGTTCTCCTAATGGATTGTCATCCATCTTTGTGTGAGATGTTCGTGTATAGAGCTTCTATGTCCATAGTGGCTAGGATGGTGTTTTCTGAAAGGTCAACAATGGATTGAATTTTTCCTCAGGAAATCTGTGATGTCTCAAAGATAGCTAGGAATGTTGATAGCATAGGGCCAGAAGAGAGAGATTCCATATACCCAGAGAAGCCTACTGTAGGAGTGTCAATGTCTGAGATGATGGGGCCTCCAGGGTTTTCAGGTTTATGGATTTTCAGTAGTAGATAGAAGATCCCTGGTCGGAGTTCTGGGGGTGTCTGTCTTGATTTGTTCCTGTGCTGCTTCAGGGAGTTTTTTGAGTAGGTGGTATAGGGGACCAAAGAGAAGAGGTTTGTAGAATGCTATGTTGGAGAGTTGTCTATAAGTTTCTTGACTGTAATCCCATTTGTTCATGACAACAGCACCTCCTATGTCAGCCTCCTTGATAATGTCAGAGTTGTTTCTGAGACTGTGGATGGCATTGCATTCTTCATGGCTGAGGTTATGGTGTAAGGGATGTTCTTTCTCCACAGTTTCAACCTTTGCACAGTGGCGAGAACAATCTATGTAGAAGTCTAGTTTGTTGTTCTGCCCGTCGGAAGGAGTCCATGCAGGGCCTGCCCAACCATGTAGGTGAACTAGGTGGTTGCGTAGGGCACCAGACTTTAAAGGGTACCAAATTAAATGAAAGTGAATCTTTTTCTCCGTGTAAAAAAATGTATGAATATGTTGCCTCTTATAACATGTGGACGGTGGATGCTAAAGTCATAGTTTGCCTAGGGCTGGCCCTGAGTCCATGTAAAATATTTCTTCCTGCAGTGTTGGTAGGAAAGTATCTGCAGGTTATCGCATTGTTCAGTGATGTGGTGTAAATATTCCTTGAGTCTGAGACAGCAAAAGTAGGCTTCCAAGTCACCACAAAATTGTATCACATGTGTGGGAGTAGTGGGGCAGAAAGAGGGTACCCGAGATACCACAGATTCCTCTGCTGGAGTAAGGGTGTAGCACGAAAGATTAACAATGTTGGGTGGGTCAAGGGTGTCACTGGTGGTGTCCCTTGTGATACATAGGAGTTTAGATAGTTTGGTGTCTTTTCTTCTGTAGGAAAGCAAAATGTGTGCTGTAGATGGAGTTTCTCTTTTTTGGAAAGTCCAGCCAAGTGGAAGAATGTGTTGTAGTTTGGTTTTATATGAGAGTTTCCAGTGTTGAGAGTTCATTGCTAATGCTAAACCAGCACATTTTATCAGAATCCCAAAACTTCTGGGTTCTGGATAAGAATAGGACTTAGATTCAAACAATCCTGGTTTCAGTTTTGTAAATCAAAAGCTACCCCAGTTTGCCAAGCCTATTAATTCTTTGTTCTTCTTAAGTGCCTGCTAAGATCCAAGTGTCTCAGTGTGGCTTACAAATATGAATTAATCCTCTCCACATGCCTGTGAAGTGGGTAAGTGTGGTTATTTCCAATGATTGGCCTCAGAGCCCACTTAAATTACTCCAATGTGTTTTAAATAGAGTATCATTACATCTTAATATTAGAAATTATAACTTCGTATTTGCTCCCTGCCAGCAAAAAACCCTCAGCTAGGCAGATAGAATGCCATTGTCCCTTGAGTATGCCATGCCATTTAGCTTCATCAGCATGAAGGTAACTAAAATGTACACAGAAGAAATTGACTTTGTCATTTATGGCAATTTAAAACTGGGAAGTTTGTCAACTCTAGAGCTGAGTGAATTACTCTTTTGCGGCAGCACCCAGAGGCTCAATCACCATCAGGGCACCATGATACTAAGCATGGGTCCTGCCCCAAGGAACTAATTCACAATGAATAATTTATCTGATAAATTTGACCTCTTTCTGCTTGTATAACATCCATAAACAGATAGCAATTTCCTCAATGTAATCAGTCAAGATGTGTTGGAATAAAAACCTATAGGGAAGGAAAAAAAAGAGAGCCAGGGGAAAAAATGGAGTACTCTTCCATTTTTGGAAGACAAATCATCATTTTATTTTTCCAAATTTCCATTCCTCAGGTGCAATGTAACTCTGTGCAATAAGGGTGAAGTTAATCTGTGCAGAAGGCAGAGATCTCCAGGGGATTTGTCTTAGACTGTGAAACAAATTCCCACAGGAACTAAAGATCATCATAAATATCACCACCTTCCACTAAGTACAAGGCACATTTCTTCACCTTTGCCTTCTCTAACACAACACAGAGCAACATATAAGCTAAAGAAAAACTGTTTTGGTAAGGGTGTTTTTTATTTTTATTTTTAAAGACCCTACACTGCAAATATTGGGGAGAGGATGAAAAAAAACAAACCAAACACCACAAGTGTTAGTCAAGTTGCTTAATGCACTGCTGAAAGATGCTCAGAGGCTGTGATGCTGAAGGAAATATCAGAATCAGAATCTAATAATTGGAACACTGGGCATCCATTGATAGACAGCAGTATCTTGTATTAAAACTACCCTCACTTCAAAATATGACCTTCCCAGGTGAAATTTGTCATAGTGTATCAACCATTAATTGAGCTATAAAAAGAAGAACTTGCCTCCAACCAGACTTAGTACATCAAAACACAAGTATGGCTAAGAACAAGCACCTGACTCAGAACTCACTGATTACACAGGTATAGCTACACTGAAGCATCTGACGAAGTGGGATTTTCTCCCACGAAAGCTCATGCGATTAATAAATCTGTTAGTCTTTAAAAGTGCCACAAGACTCTGTTGATTTCAGTCTTGTTACTGTTGTAAGTCAGGAGTAACGTGATAATAGGTTTCATGTTTAGAAATATTTTAAATATCTGATATGTCCTCTATCAGGGGTCTTCAGTCTACCATTGCAGGAGGATGGTCTTGATGGTTAGTATATTATTTCTCTGATCCTAATTTTTGGACTGCAAGTTGTCAAAAAAAGATGAAGGGAACTAAATTGTGTTTTGCTGCTTACCAATGGCTACTCTGCTTTGGCTTCTTCCAGTAAATGAAAGATTTTTATTCAACAGAACTCTGGCTTTGCATTTATTGGTTTAAAAATAAGCATGTGGAATATGCAATATTTTATAAAATGTTTGGAGTTGTGTCTCAATACAATCTTTTTTACAATCACAGTACAGTACAAGTTTTTTAAACCCTCTGTAAAATAAAATATGATGTTCACTTTTTCTTCCACTTCAACATGCTACAGTTTTTTTAAAGAAAAATAATTGAATCATTTTGGTTTGTTTGTTTTTTTTAAAGGTGAGATCAGTAGATATGTTTCTAACATAGAAATGTGCATACACGTGCATGTAGTAGTGAGGTTTCTTTGTGTTATTATGAGCCTGATTTGGTGGGGGGAGGAGAAAGGAGGGGAAACAAAGCATTTACATTTGACAATGGGGGCGGGGGAAATCATATAGCAATCAGACATAATTGCAAAAATACAATCTACAGATCCAAACTCTGGGGTGCTGCCTTTCAGAAAGTTGGTACATTTTAGGTAAATAATTTATCAGGATTGTCTAGTAGGCAGCTTATCAACCAGAGTACCTCCCAGGCAGGTAACAGCTCACTCTGCCAAGAATGCAACTCTGTGTGGAGTTGTTTCAAAGACAGGAATATAACTAGACAGATCTGCCTCAGAGGCAGGTCATCAACAAGGGGAGGTCACGTAGACAGGTACCTGTTCATGTCTGCCTGGAAAGTAAGTTATAAGCCTTTGTATATCACCTTTCAGGCTTGCAGCTTTTTCAGGTCTGCCTGGAAGGCAGGTCAGCATGCAGATATGCCTAACCAGAACAGAATTGCACAAATCAGCTTTTCCAGTCCTTCAAAGATCTCAAGACAAATAAAGATTTTAATGATTTCTGGAGAAAGACATTATTTCCTGCAAGAAACCATTTGAACAGTTTCAATGTAGTTGCTGAATGTGTCAAAGTACAGTCTCTTTAGCTACCTATTCCTAGTACAAAAAAAAGAGAACAAAATTCTACTTTACTAGGACCTGATAGTATTTTTAATATGAAAGGTTGTTTGTTTTATAAGATTTTTCCAGTGTAAAGCATCTAAAGAGTTGGATACAGATGCAAAATAAAAACTGATGTGCAACATGGACAAAGTAAACAGTATGCTAGAGTAAACACATATGAAAGAGGCTAAAATTTTCTCTCAGATGATGTAAACTGGGAATAACTCAGTGGAGCTGTATCTGCCCTTACTAATGCCACTGTAAGTCTAACGTTGGGTGCGTCTACACTTACAAATTAAGTCAACTTAAGGTTGCTTAAGTAGACTTAAGGAAAGTGTAGTGTGGATGTGGAGTAAATTAAGTCGACGTAAGCAGCTGCTTACGTCGACTTAAGGAAAAATTAAGTCGACTTTATAAAACCTAGTTTAAAGTCAACTTTGCTGGCTAAGTCAACTTTAGAAAGTCGACTTAGCCTGTGTGGACGTGGATTAGCCCTAAATCAACTTAGGGGGTTTCAGGACTGGGGTAGATATAGCCGTTGAGTCCAAACTTTCTTTAGGTCCCATATGGTAAACATGGAAGTTATACACACTACTTTGTTTAAAAAAAAATATTGAAGAGTTTAATGCCCTTCTCCAAAACACTTAATCAAGTGCCTAATTCTAACCAGCCTAATTTGGGCTGAGAAATGAAAGTGAACTTCCTACTTCTGAGAATATTGTTTCAGGCTGTCTGCAAATTCAGGCAGTGCTGCACCAGTTGCCCCCAATTCACATCTTCACAGTTTACACCACAGTCATACTGATTGAGATTTACTAGTTAAGTGTTCTAGTGGAAAAGGTAGTTTGGGAAAAAGAGATGGTTATGCCCTACTACTGTATACTGGACCAATCTGAGCCAAATACTCTGGATATAAAATCAAGTAGCAGCCTGTAGCGAGGAAGAAACATTGGGGATGTTATTCTGTAATTGTCAGTTACAGAGAGCTTTGTAACTGCCTAAGCAGCAAACAATAGCAGCCATTATTGGTGAGACACTATTAGATTAGAATGATGAATCATGGGCCTAATGCCGCATGGTATTTCCAATGTTATTATATTCTAGAACTGCATTTAGCAATATTAGTCATTTTGTAGAAGAAGTGGAATTGAATCAGAACAGAGGAGTGGGAGAGACTTCAGAGGAGTTGGACCTGATTTTAAAATCGGTAGAATTTTGAGCAAAATCTGCCCTCTAATCTAAATGTAAACAAAGGTCTGGAATCATGATTCCACTCCATTAACTGGATCCTATTCAATGGGTGCATAAGGAAGACAAAGTGAAGTATCTAAAAATAGTCAGATTTTTCCTGTATCTCCGAGGAGGACACTCAAGGAGCAAGGAGTGAGGGAGGGAGTAGTACAGACAGCTACACAGTTCTGTAGAAGCACACCAGAAATTATGCAGTGGATTATATTTCTTTCATGGTTTATTGGCTCTTTGTAGTCATCTACTATAAGCTCATGAAAGGAATAAGTGAAATCGTGTGCCCTAAAGTATCTACAAAAGCTCAGTGCTCCATTCACTCTGTTGGAAGAGGACTGGAAAACAAATACAAGAAAAGCTTTCTTCACAGCAGCTGAGAACCCAGAGCAAAGTGAATAACAATGGTGCTAACATTATTAAAGCATTTATCTTGATTGGTTGACACTTATGGACTATTCTACAGTGCCTGAGGTCATAGGTTTCTGGATGGCAAAAGGCAGGAACTAGATGAAACGTCAATTGTTGAAGGTGTGTTCATTCTGCCAAGGCTTTAAACATCCTATTTGACTTATAAGGAAAACTTGCACAAAAGAAATTGATTTAGGATGTTGCTACAAAGTGAAAATCTATACTAAACTTTCAAAATTATGGAAGCCCTTCAATAGGCACCTTAGCATTTTTCATCAATAAAAACAGTCAAGGATATAATAGTATCCCCTATTTACTCAGAAGAAAGATCCCAATCCCTGTTAATACTACACATTCTTCAAAAATAAATACTTCTTGTTCTACGCCCCAACATCATTAACATTGGCTTTGGCACACCATTTAGGGAAGCTAGATCCAGAAAACTAGACCCTCCACAAAGAAAGCCACTCTGCCAGGTGAGAAATCTGTAGCCTTATGAACTGATGAGAGATTTAACAGATCATGAGCCTATGACAAGATACAGGTGGAGAGGCAACCGTAGAAATAACTGGGTCCTAGAGCATATGACTTTAGAGATGTGACCAAAACTTTAAATGACATTTAGAAATTAATAGGTACCCACAGCAGAGCGCAGAACACTGGTGCCTTGTACTCACACCAGCTGACCCTACTCAAAGAATCCATTGCATTCTGTGCTAGCTGATGTTTCAAACACCTTTTAGACATTAGCCCCAAGTAAAGCACATTGTAGTAATATACTGGTAGGCTTGAGGCTATAAGAGCATAGAGCACTAGGCTTATTTAGTCTACAGAAGAGAAGACTGAGGGGAGATTTGATAGCAACCTTCAACTACTTGAAGGGTTGCTCCAAAGAGGAGGGAGCTAGGCTGTTCTCGAGGGTAACAGAGGACAGAACAAGGAGCAATGGTTTCAAATTACAGCTGGGGAGGTCAAGGTTGGATATTAGGAAAAACTTCCTCACTAGGAGGGTAGTGAAGCATTGGAATGGGCTATCTAGGGAGGTGGTAGAATCTCCATCTTTGGAGATTTTTAAGGCTTGGTTAGACAAAACCCTGGCTGGAGTGATTTAGGGGGAGTGGTCCTGCTTTTTAGCAGGGGGTTGGACTAGATGACCTCGTGAGGTCCCTTCCAACCCTATTGTTCTATGATTCTATGAGAATGTTATGGCAAAGTCCACAGCCATATGAACTGACTCTGCTACCTGAGTCAAGGATACATGTAAAAAGGCATTATAAACAATTTTCGTCTGGAAGCAGCTCTCTCTCAGGACTTTTGGCTCTCAGGACTTTTAACCATGTTGACAAAGACTATAATTCTGCAAATTTATAGAACCACCATAGAGCATATTGTCACCCTACTAAATCCTCAATCTAAGTTAGTATAGATCAGTGGTGGCGAACCTATGGCACGCGTGCCAGAGGTGGCACTCGGCGCCCTCTCTGGTGGCACGCACGCCCAGGGTTCAACAACCTATGGCAGTTGTTTTTTCTAACTAAAACCTCAGTATTGGCACTTTGCGATAAATAAGTGGGTTTTGGGTTGCAGTTTGGGCACTCGGTCTCTAAAAGGTTCGCCATCACTGGTATAGATCAACAGAGGTTATGAAATAAAGGTCCAATTGGTTTTAATGAACAAGGAATAAGCATGTCTATGAATACAGCTCATAAAACATTGATTCTGGGGTGGGAATAATATCCCTGCATCATTTGAATTTGAGAGGGCAAGCACTGCGCCTCATCTAAATTGACTTGAGATTACCACCATCAAAAACTACCTTTGCAACCAGCAATAACATTTTTGTTAGTATCAACAAAAAACTCGTAAAACACTTGATTTGTTAAGTCTCTCCCAACTGGAAACATGAATATGGTATCAGTCTTGTCCAACCAGTGATTTGTTGGAGAATGACTGAAAATTCCATCAGGGCAATCAGCTCAGAGATTACGTTCCTTCTACAATGAGACCTGTGTGTGCAACAGAAGCAGAGGAAATCATTGTAGGATGGCTAGCACACGTTTGTGAAACACATCATGATAAAACAACTCAAGGGGCTGTATAAAAATTTAGGAGGCAGAAAGTCTCTGAAGTTTAACAAGGTCTCAAACATGTTACCACACAGAAATCTCACTGAGGAGCTGGAGACTCACTGAACAGATAATTCAAGAGGAAAATCAGATATGGCAAGTGAACAGGTAACTCTGCTGTTACATCTGAATGGATGTAAATATCACAAGAATGATTATCAGAACCAATGTTAATGAGGTGATTGGCGCTGCCGGTAAAGACTGGTCTGCTCCTCCCTTTGTTTACACTGGGAAATTACATTGTGCTAGAACACATGTTTAAGCACAATCCTGAACACTCAACGTAGAAAACTGTCCATTGAATACCAGGCCTCCCTTGGTTTACCAGAACCAACTCACATGATGTTAAATTAAAGAATCCCCATCTACTCACAACATTTAAATTTTTGTTAATTCTAGACAAGGTCTACGTATCCGAAGTTCCTCTTTCTCCTTTTCCACTTATCTAAATGCTGCAATAATGCTGACAAAATAAATTTAAAAGATTTCATCTTTTTAAACTAAAAGACAGTCTTTGAGCCAAATATCTGATGCAGTTGTATTTGTAACCAAACTAACTCGTATGACAACCCAGTCATCCAACTGAATGAAGTACTGAAAGAGTTTGCTACACACATCTAAACACAGGCAAAAGAGCAGCATTATACAGAATGTTATTTAGCTGTCTGCATAGATCCAGTCAGTATTTCCTGTATATTTCTCTTTGACAAATTTCTTTGAATTCCCCAGGATTTGTCAAATGTGATAGAAATCTTTAGTACCTGCTTTATCAAAAAAAATATGAAGCATTCTGCATATTAATATACAAACAAAGTTACATCTAGCAGTAGGCTTTCAGAATGTGCTTCTCTATTGTTGCCTTAACAAATCACTAAAAAAATAAAAAATAAAAAAGGGCAAACCATTTCTTCCTAGTTACACACATGTATTGCACTCATTCTCACACTAATACCTAGAATGATCTTTTTGCTTGCATCTACGTCAGACTGGCGAAACTGACCAAGACCAGAAAGCAAGCTAGCAGGTCAGAAGGTGCTGCCTATAGACAGAGTTCTTTTCTAGAAGGCACTTTCCCCCAGCCTTTCCTTCACCCCCATTGTGTGTGTGTGTGTGTATAAATTCAGTGCCAGTTAGAAGACTGATGTTTAAAAAAAGACAAAGAAAGCTTTATCTTCAAACATCTGAAGTGTTATGGGGTAATTCAGCTCTTGAATGGA
The DNA here is from genome assembly GCA_007922175.1 of Pelusios castaneus. Lineage (NCBI taxonomy): Eukaryota > Metazoa > Chordata > Testudines > Pelomedusidae > Pelusios > Pelusios castaneus. The sequence goes on along the minus strand of ML685777.1, from coordinate 17,961,356 downwards.
CAGGGTGAATCACTGTGTTCACTGGGAACGTTGTGCGTATCACCAAGAGCAGAATTTCAATATAAACATTTAAGAACAATTTTTTAAAAGTACTTAAATTTGTCTGTCTAAAGTGTACTTTTTTACAGTAAGTGAAACAACTTTCTCCTATGCTTTCTATTTAATGTAAATACATTTGAAGGCTTCTTGACTGAATACAAATATTCAACTATTGATTTGTTTGCTTCTTTAATTATCCTTTAACTAACTTGCTCTTTATATTTATAGTTTTCCCAATGCTCCTTTTCAAATGTTCCTTCCTACTAATACCTTATTTTATTTTAATACTATGCTTGAAAACCATAAAGGCTTTAATTAATGTACTAGTTTGCACAGTGGAGTTGTCTAATGGTTAGTTTGATTTACTTTTTTTTTTTTTTCAAATCTGTTGCATATTGCTACACAATCCTTTACAGTGGCCTCTGATAGCTCTTTACTGATCAAGAGCAAATTTCATTCTATGCCGTTAACTACACACAAAATAATTCCCACTATTTTGTTTTAGATTCATGCAGCCCTACTCCTGCTTCTATTAGCAAGTCAGCAAATTAGGAGGAGGGGAGAAGCAATCCTGCATTACTGTGCCTTTCTTGAAGATGTAAAGGGATAGCCAAGTTAGCAAAACAAACAAGGAGCCCTGTAGCACTTTTAAAGATTAACAAATCTGTTCATTTTTAGAATTGCTACGGGACTCCTTGTTTGTTTTTCTTGAAGATGCTCCTTTCACCATGTGCATAAATATTATTCCAGTCAACAATCAAATAATTAAAGTCACCAATATTTGGACTTTTTTTTTTTTTTTTTTTTTTTTTTTAAAACAAGCATCCCTTATTTGTAAAACTATTTCTTGCTCAGCTGTCTCACACTTTCTTAGAGGTAGGAACAAGAATTGCTGATCACCTTTTCACCCTTAACCTCTCTGCGTATTAGCTACTTCTGCCGTGTCAGTGAAAGCGATTTCATTACTCTCAGCAGACCCTTACTCTTTCCAAGTATTCCTACTTCCTTATTTTGCCAGTTTATCACTGATTCTTGAAATATCCCAATACTTTTTATTGTTTTTCTTTAGGGGCGGGGGTGGTAGTTCGTAATATATTTACTCAAAAAGGGCACAGAAACAAAGTGATAAAGATAGTAGAGCCTTGTAAGCAAACATCTGAGCCTGATATACAAGCAAACATCCTTTTTACTAAGCCATTTGAGTACATCAATTACAACATTCTGACTTTTTTGAAATCAGTAGTTTTGTCATTGATTTAAATGGAACCAGGATTTCAACACAGAAATATTCTGGGATCTAACTGAGAAAGCTTATATAGATTTGAACTTTACTTTGTAACAAAGCCAAAAAGCACTATTTTAAATGCAAGTTAAAATTCAATTGTAGAAGCTTTGTTATATTTATCTCTTACTTTTAAATTTTCTTGTGGAGTAGAAAAAGTATGAGTTCTGAATTCTAATGAAAAGATGGTGCTAATATCGCTTGTACTCACATACTCCATATAAGCTATAACTCACATGATTGCAAAACTCTTCTACATAATATTTAACTACAAAGGACAAACTGCTTTGGATCCCAGAAGGAGTACCCACAGCAGTCAATGACAGCTGCATGTGTTTTTCCTCTGTAACTAGATACTTTTATAGCCAATATGCACCATGTGATTAACGGAATATATGGTCTACAATTTTAAATTTTGACCTTTGAGGAGCCTTCGACATTATCCAGTTAGAAAACAAAAACCTCCCCTTCTCCAATCTATTTAAAATAGAAAAATATTTAAGAGGTCTTGATTTTTTTAGATGCCCAGTACTAATTAACTTTTCAGTCTCTGACCTTGAATACATTTGTGCATGTAACTGTACATACATTTGTTCTACTTCATCATTACCATTCACTTTCAGCCAGGGACTATCCACGTACATGAGTGCTTCCATGATCAGGGCCTACAATAAGCCCTCTAGGGTAGGGCTGTGTCCCTATGCTTTTATACAGAACAAAGGAGACATGGTACCAGATTGTACCATGCACCTCCCTCAGGGTATTACTGATATAATGAATACACTTAAATACATACAAAATAAATGAATACATTTCATCTCACAGAATCTATTTCATATAATGACATGTGACTCAGTTTTCTAAACACAAGTTCTTCCAAGGGGAAAAAAGTCCTACTTCAATTGGGTGACAAATACTTCAGAATGCTAGCTGAATGGAGCTAGAAATTGCTTCTCTGCATTGCTGGGAGAGCTCTGTGCTTGAAGATAATATTCCATTTGTAACATTTTTAGATGTACTGGTTCTGTATATATGCCTTCAGAACAGAAAGAGGTTGATGGTCTGCCATTAATACTTTGTACATAGCAAATACATCATTTGTTGCTCAGTGGGAGCTGTAGATTCCCCTGAATTAGAGGAATCCTCAAGTGGTGTAAAATCAGCATGGCTTCCAGACTGCTCTAAATTATCGTTAGGGTCTATTCATTGACCAGACAGGTAAGTCTTGAGTGCAGTGATGTCTTAAACCCTTTCCCCAAATCCTCTTTATTTACCTCTGGTACAGTTCAGAATCTAGACCAGGGTGTTTCAAACATGTCTCTGTCATTCACAGTTTTTTTTCTTTGGGCTCATCGTAGTTAGCCTACGGTTTCCAATTTGCTAGACTTGATAAGATCTTTCTACTGTTCTTGTGGAAAGGGCTTACTACAGGAGTTACAGGAGATACGTTTTTATACATTGAAGAGGAAATTTGCACTGTAAAATGTAACTATTCATAATATAAACAGACTTTCTGATGACTTCACACTATGCTGCTGCTGCTAAAACACCAGTCAGAGAGGAGACATGTCTATTTGCTTCACATGTTCAGTTTTTTGGATTCCTTGCCAAGAGAACTGTGCTCAAAGCCAATAGGGCCTGATTCGCCATAGCCCCTGTACCTTATGAAGTTATTTAAACCTGTGCAATATGGACATGAGACCTATCAAATCAGAATGGAATAGTCAAATTTACATCCACTTTGTGCAAGTGTACGACCCTCAAGGAACTGGCCCATGATCTTCCAGACATGAAACCCTAAACACCACAAGAGTGTCTGGTTTTCCTTTCACAGGAGCGTGCCCTATTGTTGTGATCTTCCCTTCCTCACTACTGCAGATTCTTCAGAAGAAGATAAATATCCCTAGTTTATTTTCTTCTAATTTCATTGCTATCCTTCTCTGTAGCTGAAGCAACCCTTAAGAAGCCCCACCTTTCAAAAAGCTGCCACCTTCCACCAGATAAGTTTACAGTTCTGAATGTTGTCATTAAAACATTGTATGAAACTAGCATTCTTCAAGGTATTAATGAAAGTGAAAGTGCATGCATTCACCCACATAGAATAAAGTTTAAGAAAAAGGAGAGTAAGGTATGCCATATCTTAATAAGATATTTGGATTTGTTGATGTTAGAGTGGTCATCTGAGCACTCATTTCCCAGTAGACAAAAAGAAAAAACAAAACCAACCAACATTAAAACATTGAGTTCAATGCACAAAGGCATGAAACAGATACAATCTACTGACAAATAGATGCATTACTGTAATTTCCTTACATACAGGAATGTTCTGCAGAAAATCTTATTTTGCATTCTGTAAGTTGCTCACATGAACACATTTGTTGCTTAGCACCTATGCCTAAGGGAAGGTACAACCAACTTTTGAATAGGCACTATGCCATTTTAACAGATGGACTTGAGTGCTGACAGTCAAGAGACCACATATATGCACTAACTGTATTTGTGGAGGACATGACTCCCAGCCAAGAGTGTTAAAGCAGCTGTCCATTTTAAGTGTATGCACCTATGATTAAAAGGATGTGACTACTAATCCAACTCTGAATTGGAAAGATGGATTAATAGTCAGACAACATAAATAAACTCCAGTGGTTACACAAAGCAGTCATTTAGCACTGCTTAATCAGGTAAAGATGACTCAGTTGGGAAAACTTGTACCATGACCTTTCAAGAGTTTGAATGCAGAGGGGGTCATCAAATTTATGGAGAAAAGAACCACAATAAACTCCTGAATATGGATGACCTTTTATTAAGTACATTGGTTGATGTAGCCCTCCATTTTAAATTGAATCAGGATTTATAGGTATGTCTAGAATAATGGTTTGCAAGTTATAGTCTGCATTCTCCTGTGGGTTCACAAACTATGTTTTAGATTTCCAAAGGTGTCCACACCTCCATCTGAAATATATTCAGAGTCTGCAAATGAAACCAAAAAGGTTGAATCCCATTGGCGTGGCACTTGATGGGAAAGTTGATTTGTCAAATGTGACAGAAATTTGATAGAACATGGGACAGACTGGCAGGGCCCCTGGTGCTGGAGGGGGGTGCCATTCAGCACTGGGGGGGCAGGGCCACAGACCACCCTCCCACCACTGAGGAGCAGCATTTTCCAGTCCCGCCCCGCCCCTGGCTGGCTGCTGGACTACCCAACAGGGGGTGGGGTGTCGCTGTGGCCACTGCTCTCCGGGAGCAGGGCTGGCCGACATGAGGGGTATTGGAGGCCGCTCCACCCCCAGGCCCTGCAGAGCAGCAGCCAGACACTGACCTACGCTGCCCCCTGGGGCGACCCAGCAGCCGGCCAGGTGTAGAGCAGGGGGCCAGTTAATGCTGCTTCTCAGTGGAGGGAGAGTAGTCTGTGGCCACAGCCCTCCTCCCCCGCAGCACCAGGGGCCATGGCAGCCGACCACCAGTCTGGCCCATGTGCTGGGAGGGTGGGGGTACCAGGTGACACCCCAAAACTGAGCAGCCCAGGCCAGGGCCCCACTAATCAAGCCCTGCTGGGGGCCAGCTCCGCACCTCCTTGCTATGCTACTGACCCCCATCCCAGCCAGGTAGGTCAGGGAATTTAGAAGCCCTGGCTGTGGCTGGGCTGGGATCCCCTATGTCACAGTGGTTAAAGTATAATTTGATGGGCCCCGGAACCCTCCTAATCGCCAGGCCCCCTTCCCGTATTTTCTGGGCCCCCTTCATGCATGTGCGGGCCCCAGCCCAGATAGGCATTTGCAACCACTTCTCAGTACCACATGCATCGGTTATCACTCCATAAAAATATTTATAATTTGATATGGCGTTTGTGTCTATAGCAATTATTGTCACGAAGTAGCAAACGCTGCATAACACAATAAGTTTGTGATTAACAACGGTGGGGCGTAGGACCTCCCAGCAGCCAGGGCAGGGCAGAACATGCATTCCATCGGATTTTTCTATTTTTAAAGGCCCTGGAACTCTGGCTCCTCAGATTTGGGGGCCCCGAAACTGTGTTCCGGTGCGTTCCCCCTTACTTTAACCCCTGCCTATGTGCAGCTTGAGGGGGCTGGTGGGGAGGGGTGTCACAGCCCCCAGCCTTGCCTCCTCAACTCCTTCAGGGCTAGAGGCACCTTTTCAGCCTTAGCACCTTCGGCAGGAAGCCCGCTCCTGCTCCCAGGCAGCCAATTCCAGGGAGTCCAGGTCAGCTCTTATCCCCTGCCGCTCCCCCCCAAGAGGATACTCAATCACACTCAGCTCAGCTGTGAGTGACTGTCAGGCAGTGTAGCAGCAGCCCACCAGAGCAGGATTTGGCAAGAGCTCCCCCCCAGCATTCCCTCCCAGGCAGGTGCCCAGGGACACAGCCCTGCCCCCCCCCACACTCAGTACACCACTCCTGGGCTCCGCATGGTGACACAGGACACTGGATGAGGTTATTCTCAGACAGAGCGTTTCAGTCCGTGCTGTCCAGGTCACCAAGCTCCAGCTAGATGCAGCAGAGCGGGGGAAGAGCCCCAGGGGCATCAGGGAAAGGAACCCCTTCCCCCAGTGGCCGTACTGCCCAGGAATGCCCGGAGGCGCCTGCCCAAGCTGCGTGGAGCTGGGCGACAGGTGCAAGGCCACCGGCTGGCCACCCTGCAGCCCAGAGGCCGCAGCTCCACCTTCCTCGCCTTATTTACTGAGCAGCTACATGCCCCAGCTAAAAGGAGCAGCCATTCAAAGCACAACCCTGCCACTGGAAGGGACTCGAGCCGGGACCACAGCAGCAAGCAGGGGCCTGGAGACAGCTGCCATGCATAAAAGTGATGGGGTTGAGGTTTCATTGGGAGTGCCATGAAGGCCAGCGGGGATGCAGCATCCGACCTGGAGAGTGGCGGCAGTGAGAACAGCTCCAGCAAGTCCCTGCCCCCTGCCGGGGGTCCAGGCAAGCGCAAGCGAAAGAGCCCCTGCCTGAGTGGGCTGAGCAAGCAGCGGCAGGCGGCCAATGCCCGGGAGAGGGACCGGACCCACAGCGTCAACTCTGCTTTTGGTGCACTCCGCATGCTCATCCCCACCGAGCCCGCTGACCGCAAGCTCTCCAAGATCGAGACACTGCGCCTGGCTGCCAGCTACATCTCACACCTGGCAAACGTGCTGCTCCTACAGCAGCAGGGCGAGCAGGCAGAGCCTGCCCCGACCACTGGGCAGCCTTGCCTGCAGTGCCAGCCGCAGCCACAGGGCGGCAGCAGCAGCAGCATGGCGGCGCCACGGCCCATCTGCACCTTCTGCCTCAGTAGCCAGAGGAAGCTGGTAAGGCAGGCGTGCGGCAGACACTGGAGGCTGCCCAGACAGTCAGTTGAGCAGCCATTAGAATGGGCTGGAGTTGGTTTGTGTCCTAGGTCCCAGGAAGGCCTGGTTTTGGGGCAAGGCAAGAAGATCCACTTCTCCCCCACCATGCTCACTTTGAAAGCATCTCCCAAGCCCAGTAGACACCTAGACTCCAAAATCTTCCAGCCCTTGCATGTGGAGCCTCTCCTGCTCTTGGCACTGTGGGAGATCCGGTATTATTTGCTTAGCATCCCCAGTACTGAACAACTCCTCTGCAAAAAGACTGTCCTTCAGTGAGAAGCTGACAGCCGCAAAATGGGGTGGGGGAAGGGGGGTCTTCTAGGTACAGCTTTGAAGCTTGTGTTAAGTTTTTATAATAAATTATTTCAAAAGCATTCCTTAGATGAGTGGACATCTATTGCACAGGTCATACAGCACAATTTTTCTTTAAATTCTATGCTCTAAAATAAGTAAAGGCAAGAAAATCATCAGGTAAATAAGAAATTATTTCTTAGTCTAAGACATGTGTCTTCATTTGGTTCCCTAAGTAGCAGTTCCACAAACACTGTTCTGCCCCAGCTATTTTCATTTAACTGCACTGTTTTCTCACGGGTATGTTTCATGGTTTAGAATAAATTCAAATAGAGTGAAAAAATGTGATGTCCACTGGTTAATGACTTATATGCATTCGAGGAAGGTAAAAAGGGTTAAATGTCTATGTTTACAGTGACTATGGGAGCATTAATGAGAGTATTAAAGTGATCACGGTCAAGTTAATGGAGAAAAATACCTTTTGGTGTGTTGATGTTTTCTAATATATTTTCTCTGTCCTCTTACAGAACAGAGAAGGGGAGAAACACTTGTCTAACTAAAGTTAGAGTGGACGTTGATCAAATGAGAAGCTTGCACAAATCTTGCACTGACAGTAGAACGGTTCTAAGTAACTTCTCTGCACTCAATGTTTACACTGAAATTATGCAACAGTAAAAGAGCTACTTTTAAATCCATAAAAAACCCATCGCTATGCACTTTGTTTTACACTGTAAAGTTTATTCAGGGTGTTTTGCAAATGAAATTGAACACTGGGGAGAGTTGCACCTGGTGTGGCAGCTATTTTAGTGCAAGAAATGTTAACCTAAGCAGCCAAGCCCTTATCCTGAGGGCTCCTAAACTAATGTCACATGATGAAACTTGAGCTTTGAAACAGTATCTCCTGTTAATGGAAGCTGTCATAACATGGCATCTTCTGTACCTTTAGCTAGTATGGGGCTGAGTACAGTCATGACGCCCCTCTTGCAATTGTACACTAATTTGTGCATAAAAAGTAGCAGCTAACACATTGAGGTTCAGTAAAATTACACCAAAATATTTTAAGGTGATCACCCACAAGCCAGGATAGTCACAATTAAAAGTGATGTGTACTGCAGTTTACCCTACACCATGGGTCAGCAGCCCCTGGCACATGTACCAACAGTGGCCTGTGAGCACCACCAAACTGCTCCTGCTGCCGAAAGCTGCCCAGAGTGGCTGCTTTCCATGACAGCTGGGGTGGGGGGCCCCCAGGCATGGCACTAGGAGGAGCCATTCAGGTTGACTTCTCTGTCACTTGTCCTGGGAATCCCCCCCCCCCCCCTTCCCAGCTTTCCCACTCCAGCCCTGGCCACTGCTGAATTTTCAGGTGGCAGACACTTTTTTTTTTTGGTAGAGGGGGCTGCCAGCACCAGCAGAGGGTTGGGGGGGAGGGGCCAGCATGGGAGGTCCACAAAGGTTGCCAACCCCTGCCCTACACCTATGAACAGAATGCCTCCTAAAGAAATAAAGTCTAGATGGTAGGCAATCACTAGCCCAGTCAATATCCAGGTAAGCCAAGAAGTGCTGTGAAAGAAAAAAATTTTCCCCATAATACTCAGCATGCCCATCCTCTAACTAGTGTGGGATCTTGTTCTTGATAAGCATGGCATAGAGGATTTCCCAAGGGCTCTCTAAATTTATCAACTAGGTTATTCCCAAATTATGCCTGTACATCAGTCATGTCATTTATCACTGCTAGTTAACGAACTTGTAAACTTTATTTAGAATGAAGTCTTAAAAGCACAGGTGTCATATTTCCCAATTTGGATTCCATGACAAAACTGAAAGTGTAGCTAAAACTATTATAGCCTCCCTCTACGGGTCAATTTACAATGGATAGTTCTGAAACTGCTGTTTTACCCCCTTTTTGAATTTGGATGAGTCTTTACTCCCAGTCTTTTTGTAGGATTTACTGAGCTTTGGGGGGGAGGGGGAGAACAGAACTAATCGGACGTCTAGTGAAGCACAGAATGACTCCAGGGATAGAGTTAACACTCTCGAAGCTTTTCCTGCCCTCCTAAACATTGTGTGCGCCTTAAATATACCACCTATGTTCTCTCTCTCCTTATGGTATGTGACAGCAACAGAGGAAGTTGCTTCTCAGTAATTGATGCCATCCTAGAAAGGCTGATGCTGCAGAGGGTAATTGTCCCCACCACCACCACCACTTCTCCTGGCCAGCTACACCCCCTTGTAGCAGTCTGCTTTCGTATCATAGCCAGTGTGGGGGATAAAGTAAAGTAGGCTGCAGCTCTTCAGGAGTTTATAGTATAGCTGACTTTCCTTCACCCCTTCTCTCCACTGTCCCTCCAATACCTAGAACCAATTTTACAGATTTTTCCAAATCTACACCCCAGATATCTTGAAGGCAAGACTTCAGTCCTTTGCTCTTGGAACTTTAAATTCATGATGCTCCCCTCTACTGGTCATTGTGCACATTTTGTTGTACCTAAAGGAACTGCAGAAAATTGCTCCTCAAAGAGGCTGATCCAGTGAAAAATTGATTCCAATGAAGATATTCATGTGGTTAAAGCAGTGCACACAGTTCTAATGGGTTTTCCTGGTTTTAGTATGGTTATCCTTTGTACATCCTTAACACACTTTTGCTATTGTGACAAACTGCTGCCAGATTAAGTGTTTTGCTTTCGAGTTGATCAGTGTTTTGTGTAAAATGGGACATTCACATCTGTAGGCTGTATATCTTTATTTTGAGAATGAACATTTCTGCAAATCTGCCTTCAAATTGTTGTTTTTTAAATGGTTTTGTACTGGCTTAAAAACTGGATACTTCATTTTTTAAAATGTACTTTTTTATAGTTTGGAAAGCAGATCTTTCTTTTAAAATTTACTGTAGATTAAAATGTGAACTTTAACAGAAAAACAAATTCACTTGCTTAACAGCTGTAGCTTCCATTACAATACTGTAAGTAGTAAAATGCTGAAAAAAACCTGCAAATACTTAGATCTTTTACATTTTATATTAGACATTCGAATTGCTGAGCTTCATGAAGTTGGAATTTCAATCAAATAATTTTGGACTTTCCTAAACATCTTAAATAATGTTCATTTAATTTTTAAAAGACTCTCCCAGCAAATGTAGCATATTTAAAATTTAGTATGTTTGCATTTCTATGTTAATTTTTTAAAGGCAATAAATGTTGAAAGATGCGGTTTGCTATTTTCAATACTGTTAACTTAATGCTTGTTACTTGAAGAAACTTGCATGAACAAGTGATTTGCACAGCGTTTTTTTTTTTTTAATGGGATGCTATATCCATATGATATTAATGTGCTATGTGTATCAAACTTACACAGGATGGGAGCACTCTGCTAGAAGACTGGTGCAGAGGGGACTTCTCACTGAATATGGCTTAATGTGGCATTAAATGCTGCAGTCCTTATTAAAACTGTTGACTTCAAAAGGACTGTTTCCTGAGTTAGGACTGGGCTCAGGATTTCAATTATTAAATATTTCCATTTTGGTAATGCCTGTGGGTTCCATTTAGGTATCCATGCCACCAATGCATTAGGTTCCATACATGCATGTAACAAAACAGTATCTGCTCCCAAAAGGCTATGCTGGTAACATTTCATAGAGGCAGGCCCCAAATATGCAGACAGGTGTGAATAACTTTATGCATGTGAGTAGTTCCAGTGAGCTCAGTGGGGCAGATACTCAGCTGGTACAAACTGTCATAGCTCCATCGAAACTCTGACATTTTACATTAGTTAAGGATCTGCCCCAGCAATTCAATTCACAGGCACTCAGAACTGGGCTGTTATTGATAAATAGGTTCTCCTGTCAGCATGTCACAAAGATCCAAATGGTGGACCGTGTAACTACTCACTTTTCAAGAGACATGGATGAATTTAACACTCAGGAGTCACAAATGAAGAATGAAAACCAAATTTATTATGATGCTCACCATCCTCTACTTACTCCATCTGAACTTGTCCATATGCCTTATCAATTCTGTTGTTTTTCCAATCAGACATTGGTGCATGCACAGACCGTATAAAAAACATTTTCAAATTTGGATATCTAAAACTAAATACCTAAACTCATAGCCAAGCCTTTTTAAAGGTGCTGAGAATCCTCTACTCCCATTGAAGATACTGTTTTTTCATATATTTGAGTATATGGTTTATAAATTTATTACTATAAATGTACCTAATTTAAACCTCAGAACTTTTCCCTATGTAAAATGGCTATTCAAATTTAGATAGCCTCTGGATAAAACAGAGAAGATGCACAAGCTGGTCTTAGACTTTATTATGTGATCATTTTAGAAGTTAAACCCCTCATACTCCACATCCTCATAGGCACTGAATTTGTTGCAAATGTGCAGAGTGCCCACAAAAAGGAAAAATTGTATTACATTTATAAATTAATCTGAATACATGTCTGGATGTTCTTTAAGGTGTTTGTGACTGTACTTTTAAAATAGAATTCTTCTTCGGGCAGAAGTATTTTCTTTCTAATGTCTACTTGGAAAAAAAAAAAAAAATCTAGCTCCTGTATAAAATCTAGATGTTTTCAAAATGTGCTAATTTCTGCTAAGATAAACTGTATTTTTATAACAAATGTTCTGGAGGTATACATCTTTTCTTTCCCTAGCCATCTTATTGTGGGATATATGCACTCATGACTACTCTCCATTAAAAGGTACAAAAGAATATCTGCTTTTAAAGGGCTTTCTGCTTGATAATCCTTGCATAGTTATTCCAAATAGTTTTTTTTTAAAAATCCTATTAAAATTCTACAATGGGGCTGGTAGAGCATTTTCATTAGATCAGATTCGCCAGAAGCCAATGGTTGTCTACCTCCATTTCCAACTGCTAAAGTCACATTAAGATTGTTTTAATATCTTTTCACATAAGCAATTGTATTTGTTGCCACAGGGATGTTATGCAATTATGAATTGGAAGGTATATGCTTCATGTGACAGCAAATGAGATGGCACAAAAGAGAAAAAAAAAAGTATTCTTGGCTTAAGGGATCTGGCCAGCTATGCAACAAACTTCCAGAGGAGACCAAGCAAATCTAGTCTTACCATGTTTACGAAATGCTTCAAAGCCTTTGGAAATACCTATCTGCCATAGGAATGATAAACACAGACACCCTTTCTGCCCCTAAACCCAACCAGAAAAGAAAAAAAATGTCTTTAAAACAAACCCTACCCCATCCAGAATGTTGCACTGAAAAAAAGTATTGTAGCTCTTGAAGTAAACCAAGGACTTCACTATTGCTTTTATGTGGAAGGGTACTCAAAAACAGAGTTTTATACTGCTTCCCATTGGCTATGGAAATAGTCCTTGAGACAATGCCCCCCCCCCCCCCCCCAAAAAAAAAAAAAACCCCAGACATCCTCTCTGACCCACAATTTCAAAAACTCATTCAGACTTCATAGATTGAAATGTATTACAAATCTCAGTCTTTTCAAATTCACTGAGGTGAGCAGCACTACAGTGTTTTCAGTAATGAAAATAACTATTCCAGAGGATAGCCAT
>ML685777.1:17843481-17938848 GCA_007922175.1 Pelusios castaneus | reverse complement strand
GGGTTCCCTTCTGCCCGGGACCTGAGAAGTCCCGAGCAGAAGGGAGCCGAGTGGTCAGAGGCAGACGGGAGCTCCACGCTCCCTTCTCCCTCAGACTGCTCAGGGGCTTGCTCGCCCAGGGAGTGCCAGCCCCATGTGGGGCTGGCTCTCCCTGGACCGAACTAGTTGACTTAGAGAGTCTAGTTTAGACTCTCTAAGTCGAGTTAGTAAGGCCCACTTTAAGTCGACTTAGGAGTCCTGTGTGGACTCTTTAAGTTGACTTAATAAGGTCGACTTAAAGTCGACTTATTAAAGTCAACTTATTTAAGTTGACCTAAATTCCCCAGTGTAGACATAGCCTAAGGTGCTTGGCCAACTATTTCTGGGTCCTTGACCTCTATCACAAATCACGCTCGATGCTGTGCAGAAGGAGAAAGGATAATGCATCAGACACAATTTAAGTGTTTCCCTACATTCTCTTTTTATGCATAAGAGAATCTTTATTCCTATTTACTTTAATATTTAAGGTGAGATTTCAATCTCTAATGGTTAATACATATTATGTACCTTATTCACTATTCAGCTTTCATGTAAAATCACAGAAGAAAGTTTTTCAATGGCAGTTAGGAAACATTCCAGACATTAGAGCTTAGAATCCAGGCCTAAGGATTTGATCACTGGATCTTTACATGACTCTGCCTATAGTGGTGTCTGTACAGCAAGCATCAGACTGGAGAATTATAGAGGCATAGGATTTAGGCAGTTAGAAGTCCTTAAAGGTCACAGAGAAACAACAAATGAGAAACTCCTGTAGTCAATATTCTGAGGGACCTGATTCCTGTTTGAGTTATTGCCAATCAATCCAAAAGCAAGTGCCATCAGCTTTTTTCCCCTGAAAAAAAAAAAATTGTATGCACATAATATGAATAATATGGGTATTAACTTGCAGATACCACTTTAGGGGTTCAGCTGTAGGCTGAATTAATCTAAGATTTAGCATAAGAAATTCCCTTTTATAATAACCAAACTGCAAGTGCATGAGGTTAATATACATTTGTGTTAATTAGAAGCTTTGCCTCATTTAATTCAAGGCTGCTGACAGAAAGACTTGTGATCAAGAGTATTTTAAACTTGTGATTGACAGTAACAGCAGTGCCACAATCTTCTGTCTCAGTTGGACTAAACGTTCTGTTCATCTTCACACCCAAACATTTTATTAAACAATATTTAATGATTAACAACTAAGTTGACTATGTACATATATCTACATATGTTTCTATTACTAAAAATTTGCATTTTATAATTGAATATACAATTAACATATAGACCTCTTACGATGTGCATTTATTTCTGTTTCTCTGGCAGGTACAGCTGTAGATAAGATGTGTTTATTTCTGTAATAGAGCACTGTACATATCCATATACTGTATAATCTGTTTAGATTTTTACTTTCAAGAAAATGAAGACGATATCAGTGGGTATTTGGTAATTTGATTCCATTAGCATATATGCAAAAATTAACTTTAATCTGTTCCATTGCAAGGGAAATACACAGGTTTAATATTTTAATTTAACTGCCCTGATTTTGGTTTAAATATGCACAGAGATGCTTCAGTGCTGAGATAAAGCTTGAAGTTAAAGAAAGTCCCCATAGATTTGTATAGCTATATTTATTTCAGAGTTTGAAAGTCACATGGAAGTCAAAGCAAGAAGTTTGTATCTCTTTAACACAGAGTACTTCAACAATGCATCCTTCTGTTTGCGAGTTTGAAATAAAATGATTCTAAAATATTTGGATTGTAGGTCTAATTGTTCTAAAGTTCAGGCACTATTGTGTTAGAACAACAAATTGGCTACTATTCAGTAATCTACACAGGTGTGACCCAGCAAAGGTCAGTAGTCCATCACTTTGTTTAAGTATGGAAAGATAAAAATAGATGGTGTAATGATAGTTTTATATAAATAGGTGATATATAGTAACCTTCTAAAGTCAATACAAATTGAAAAACGCATCTTAAGTATCTAAAATTGGATCAGCACTGAAAGGAAAGACATGCAAAAGACAAACCATGCTGTTTTTAAGGAAAAAACGAAATGGTAATTTCCAAGGTTATTTCTCTTTTTTGCTAATTTTGTATTGTTTAGTTGAAAGATGAATGTTTTATTAATCTAAACTGTGTAGGTTACTAGTCCATTACTGTCTGTCATTTACACAATCTGGACACATCCTTACATGAAATTAGGTCATCCATATTACCATGACAAAGCAGGGACAGATCCATAAACACCACTCAACAGTGGCATGCAGGACTCACGCAGGTAGGCTGATTCTCATTGTGTGCTGTAAAACTAGACTCTGCTTCATCTCTCAGTGCTGTGGCTATGTTAAGGGATGTGATGGGAGCATAGCCAATGGATCTACTCGTCACAGATCTGCTGTGAAGTCAGCTATTTGTTTCCCCTGTTCTCAAAGAGGGACTAATAAAGGTAATATGAGCTTCACTCCCACATTGGGGCCCCCAGTTACCTCACTCATTTCCCGGCCATGCCTATGCAAAAACTGTCTGCTGTGTTAAAGAGGACACAGCACTAACCCTCTTTGGGAACTCCTTCTCCAGACCCCTGCTGCTTCTTCTTTCACATGCTGGAGAAAGGATTCTGCTGCACCCCCTAAGGAGAGGTCTAGTAGGTGACAGCAGCAAGAGCCACCACAAAAAGCCTTGTTGGGGTAGTGTTGGCTAGGACTCCCCATAGCAGCAGGATTCATAACAATCTATGATGCAGTCACAATTCTGAATGATGGTTTCAAACCAAGTGAGATTCAGGCAAATATCACTGCCACAGTTACACTTCAGTCATGTTTTCAAGCATCTCTTCACAAGAATGAGGATGATTTTTTTTATTTTATTTTAATGAAAGCTGTGATTACAGTGTTATCGCATTGCTCCAAGATCTGTGATTCTATATATATATGCCTGTGCCCTACACTGACAGCATTTGTAGCTGAGTGAACCTACGCAAGGAAAACATGGCAGCCATTATGATTTCTGTAATATTCCATGTGCAGCTGTGAATATTTGCAATAATGCAAGTTAATCTGTAGTACCAGGAACTCAAAGAACGAGTGTTGGCCAACGAACTGGAATTTTCCACTACTTTTTTCAAATATTGCAACAATATCTTTGAAGTCCTCCTGTACACTATTAGAAACGAACAGATGGGACTTCAGTAAGCTGCCTCATTTAAATAAAAAAACCATAATGAGGCAATAAACATACTACCAATGCTGAGTTACAGGAGGGTTTTAACATACTACTAATACATAGTTAGAGGAACAGTTTAAATTTTTACTTATATCTTTGCTGTGTGGTACATCCAATGGTATGAAGCGTTCAAAGTTTAACCCAAGGCGATGACTCCAGAGGTTATACATGTATGGGTTCCACCCACACTGATTAGCATACTTAGTCTGAATGACTTACTTTCAATTAAGGGAAACAACAAAAAGAACAAAAGTAAAGTCTTCAGGAGTCTGACTCCCTCCAAATATACTGCATCAACTCTGTCTCATAAAACAGCAGCTGCTTTCTGCAAACAGACTCTCAAATATTTAAAGATGCAGTACACACTGTAAATAATAGAAGTTACATAGCCTTCTAGCTCGCACTGGATGCATCTACACTGGCAACTTAGGTTGACTTAAGGATGCTTAAATCGACCTACACAAAGCCCCGTCCACACTGGGCTTTTATTAAGTCGACTTAAGCGCTTTCTTAAGTTGACTTAATAACACCACCTCTGAAGGTTGACCTAAGCCTTAAGTCAACTTCTTAAGTCAACTTAAAGCCAGTGTGGATGGCTATGTCTACTGTTAAATCAACTTAACAAGGTCAATTTAAGTCAACTGAAATTGTAGCCACTCTGTTAAGTTGACTTAACAAGGTCGACTTTCAGTCGACTTAAAGTCAACCTTGTTAAGTCGACTTAACAGAGTTGACTTAACTTTACAAGTGTAGATATAGGCACTGAGTATGCTCTTTTGTTGGATATGTTCCTTTATTGGATGTTGTGTTCTTGGGTACATAGAGAGGAGTATTCAATTAATTGTGTGAATTGATATACAATACAAACCATATGATGTATCTTCTAGAAATTATACCCTTTGAATTATGTACCAAATTTTTAAAATCAATTTGAGGCTTTTCTTGTAACTTTTTTCTAACACAGTTAGGAAAGCTCCAACTTCTACATCATATGAGGTAATTTCTGGAATGCCAGCGTCAACAAGACAAACAGGAAGTAAAACATCCCTAGTCCCTAATCCCACATAGTTCTCCTCCACAAAGATGAGAAAATGGGTTTTGTACGTGAGATTTCCATGAGGGAAAGAGAATTTATCCCTTCCCCTGAAGCTAGGCATAAGAACATAAAGGACCAGTATAGCCCTTATCATAGTATTTATGATGTAGTGGTATTTACTACTGCTGCATTCCCTACAGGAATTTAGACCATGACATCACAGACTCACAAGCAGGGTGTAGTCAGCTCCTGCTTTCTGACTGGATCCCTGACTCTCCAGGGTGGGCCTGAGCAATCCTC
Source organism: Pelusios castaneus (assembly GCA_007922175.1). Lineage (NCBI taxonomy): Eukaryota > Metazoa > Chordata > Testudines > Pelomedusidae > Pelusios > Pelusios castaneus. The sequence goes on along the minus strand of ML685777.1, from coordinate 17,934,270 downwards.
CTTCTGGTGTTATGACTGAAAGCTTCCTGCTGGCACTCCGGAGTGTCGAAAGAAGGAGGGAGTAAGAGAGGCAGCCCGGCCCCTGATGCGCAAAGACCGAGGCAGCTGCCTGGGGATAGAGCAGTGGGCATCTGCATGCAGCACTGCCACTTACTGCCACAGCCACCCGCTCCTGGCCAGTCCATGGACACAGCAGCCAAGCTCGCACCACTGCTGAGGGTGGTGGTGCTAAGGGAGAGGGTGGGCGGGCCTGCTGGCCAACCAGTCATGCCTCTGGTCACAAGTCCCATCCTATCTGTCCCTCAAGCTCCTTGCTTCAGTCATGGAGCACATGGGTATGGAATTCCCTTGTGTGGAATCTCGATGAACTGCTTCCTTCACGGGCAATAGAACTTCAACAGCTCTGCAGTTTTGGGGCCCCAGGTATTGTTGCAATTAAGGCAGAATTTGACCCTTCTATCCTGTAGTGACAAAAGAAGTACATAGGATGCCTTTTAGCCTGCTTTCAGTTTTTTAAAAGAGCTGACTTATGTTTCCCTCTTGATTCATTCTTACTCCATATGAAATTTGGAAGAAAATAATGTTTTTCTTTCTAGAGCACAAATAAAATGAGATGAGACCCTTTGTTCTTACTTAGCTTTTTATTTAAAGATTTTTACACTTCCCCTCACCTCTTTCTAAGATTCCTTGAAATCTTGTGGTCATCAGGAAGTATCAGACAAGTATCTTTTTCCTGAAATGGCAGCAAAAACTCTTTATTCTTGTGGTACAAACAAGCTCAGATAAAGCTCTCCTTTCTTCTCTATGCTATGACTGACAAAAATTGCTTGCACAACTGGACTATGACACTATTAAGAAAGTCACTTCACGGTGACAGACAAGCTATGTAGAGAGAGATGAAAAAAGAGAAAAATTACAAAAGATGAACTTCTACAGCCTTTTCTCTCACTTACCAGATACCATATTATAACCATAACATACTGTCCTCCTCTTGCAGCAATTCAGTTCCGTAACACTTTCCAAATCAACCAATTGAGGGATAGAAACATTTTCACAGATTATGCCTTCTGATGTCATGTTTATTTGAAGTGTTCCACTCCATTCCAAATTATTATATTGTACTGGTCAGGGGTGTTCCTCTATTTTTTTTTTTTTAAGGCACCCTGGAGGGCAATGTTAGCTGCAAAAACGTGAAGTGAAAAGTAGGATCTAAGCTGCCATATTAATTCTGAATTCCCTGGCCAACAGCGTCATTCAAACAGAAGTAAAGAGCGTGGGAGGAAACCAACAGGAGAAGGAAATTGCAGCTTTCTTTGCTTATCCAAAGGATAAAGGTGTCCGAAGGGAATCAGCACATGAAAATGAAAGCTGTGTAAAGGGTGCCCTTACTAGGCCTAGTAGAGCTTCTAGGAAAAAAAGGGATGATAAGTAATGAATGCTAGGGATATGTGAAACTTGCTAGAAGCAGCCCTTGGTGAACTGAGCACACTGTTCACTTGATGCTGAGATCTGAAAATTCCTATCCATGCCCCAGTTTGAAGTTCAGCATAGATTTTTACCCAGAGTATACCTCTCCCATTGTGCAAGCTATGCTTACACTGATTGCTAAGGAAATGGAAAACACAGCACATCTCTTCGGCATGCATTCTAAGATAAAGTATTAGTTCAAACCAGGATAATTTCTGTCGTCTTTCCACCAGAGTTGAATTAGAATATCTGCAGTGTGGATATGAGGATATGAAAGCAAAAGTTTCTATTTTCTGTTATTTTCATTTTCCAATTCTCCAGATGACGCTATTGAGATAAAGAGAGGTTGCTTTTTGCTTGCTAAGAAGAAAAGCAAAACAAAAGAGAAGATCCAATCCCTGCTTGAAAAGAAAAAGAAAAAAATCAGATCAGAATAACAGCATTTCATTCCTCATATGTAAATGACTACACAAGATGCAAGACGATAGAGAATTGAGTCAGAGAGATCTGCAGGTCAAATCTGAAATCCTGCCTTAGTTTTCTGAATGCAGCATATGGCTATGTCCACACTGGCAAGTTAGTTCGAATTAAGGAAACTTAATTCAAACTAACTAAAGCCATGGCTACACTAGGCTTTAATTAGTTCGAATTAAGGGCTTCCTTAATTCGAACTAATAACTTCGAATAGAGTATTAGAAGTAAGGGTTAATTCAAACTAACTAGTTCGAATTAACCAATGTGGCCATGTTAATTCAAACTAATTTCTTAGTTCGAACTAACCAGCCCATTGAAATCAATGGAGATGGCTAATTCGAACTAAGCAAGTGCCATAAATGGCACTTGCTTAGTTCAAACTATTTTTTTCTAGTTCAAATTAAGCTAATTCGAACTAACTAAAATTAGATCGAATTAGTTAGTTTGAACTAACTCATTCGAACTAATTTTAGTAAGTGTAGACATACGATTGGAACAAATACTAGGGAAGGAGGAAATGTTCCACATGCTGTTAATTTATAAACTGGTGATCTGATTTTGTTCAAATTACCACAGCAACAGTTGCTTCTTTACTGAGAGCATGGAAAGTTACAGGCCTCTTTGGATTTGGCAATCTTATGAGACAAAACATGGGCGAGGGAGTTACTGAGTGAATTTGAATGGAAGTTGATATTGAACATATTGCCCATGTTCTTCTATTATACTATTAATTATATATAACAGAAAATACACATATTCATAGCACAAGATTCTCATGCATATAAAAACTACTTCCACTGGCACTGCAGTATAACTCAAGTTTCATATAAATGTATGTAGGTGGGTTTTAAAGGACAGTCTCTAAGTACTGAACAAGTTCCTTTGATCTTTACAAGGCTTTTAAATTGCAAATGAGAGCTGTACACTTGAATGGTACTTATATTTTCAAATATTAGCAGGTAATCCATATTTAGTGTCTAAGATGCAGGTCTGAATAAGCAAGTGATTTACATTTCAAGCGGCCATCCTTTAATTTTGTTCGTGTAATTAGATAAACCTTATAAATTACAGCAAATGTCTTATTAGGTTATTTAAGTCGGTACTGGAGCCTACAGTGCATCTGAATCAACAAAGTGTGAAAAGCAGTCAGAAGCCTTGGGTGAAATTCACTCCAGCACAGAGATCTTGAACAAGACCTTTTATACCCCTCAGTGTTGTATCAAGGATTTAAAGAGGGCATAAAAAACGCAGAAGACTTTTCATGGTTCTGGGTGAGAGTTATCTGAACTTTGTCATATTTGTAAAAAAAAACCCCACAAATAATTGTTCTTGTAATAATCCATTTATTTTTACAGGAATTCTTTAATAACCACAGAAAGAACTCACAAATGTCGAAGGAAGGAAGGAAGAATTAAAGCTCATTACTGAATTTATACTCTATAGTGTTTACAGATTTTATAGTTTAGGGGATTTTGCTTAGTATCAAAGTTTTAGCAACTGCTGATTTAATTTTTAACACAAATGCATTCTTTAGGTTTTTTCCTCTAGCAATGTGCTCTGACAGATTGATAAGCTGGTAGCAGAGGAGGGTCTAATAAGCCTCTTCCATCTCTGCCATTGGGCGGTCCGGGGCCCGCCGGTGCTGGGGGTGGGGTCAGGGGCCCCAGCCGGTGCTGCTTGGGCAGCTGGGGCGGGCAGTGGGGCTACTGAGGGGCTTGCAGCTGGCGTAGCTTGGGGGGCTGGGGAAGGGGCCTATCTGCTGCAGGTCGCTCCACTCCGGAGGCTATATGGAGCACTAGCCGGCCCTGGCCCCGCCCCTGGCATGGAGATGAGTGAACAGGGCTGCCTTGTCCCCCCTGGGGGTGGCCCAGCCAGCCCAGGGGTGGGACAGGAATGCCTCTGGCCCAGGGATTCAGCTTAAAGCGTCTGACGAAGTGGGATTTTCTCCCATGAAAGCTCATGCGATAAATAAATCTGTTAGTCTTTAAAAGTGCCACAGGACTCTGTTGTCTTTCTACAATAGATTAACACGGCTACCCCTTTGGAAGAAAAAGAAGGGAAGAGAAAGGAAGAAAAGAGAGACGGTAGGAAAAGAAAGAAAGAAAGAAAGAAAGAAAGAAAGAAAGGAAAAGGAGCCGAGGCCGCTGGTGGCAGGGACCCGAACGCAGCCCCGGGAGGGCAGAGCAGACCCCGGCACCGGAGACTGATCCTAGCCCCCTGCCGGGAGGCCGAGGCTGTCGGCAGAGCCGACCCCAGCCCTGGGCCGGGAAGTTGAGGTGGCCGGTGGGTGGGAGCCCGGGAGCCTGCCCCGACCGCGGCCACCCCACTGCTCCAGCCGCATGGGGCAGGCAGGCAGGCCTGCACACATGCCCTGGCCCTGAGCCTGCCTGCTCTGTCCTGGGGGCAAGGAGTACCAGCCCAGAGGCCGGGCTCAGGTCAGGTCTCCGCAGCAAAGCCGCAGTCCTGGGGGTCTGGTGGGGGCTGCCGGCCTGCACGGGGGTCCCTCAGTGCTGCGCGGAGGTTGCGGCGGCTGACCCGCGCAGCTTAGAGGGAACACTGTCCACAAGGGCAGCACTCTAGTAATGATCTAGAGGGTTCATTAAAGACCACACCATTGAATGAGTGAGGAATAGAACTTTAATAATACAGACAGGAGTGATTCCCAGGTGTGCAGCTCGGAGCAATGTTAGATCACCTGTAGGGCATGTCTCCCAATTCACACAACACTGACCATGCTAAGGAGTGTCTCTAAAATCACAACCTTCTACAAGCATCTCTCTACAGCTCCGGCAAAGGATGTGCTTACGCTCCTAGGGACACTTTATGGGGTGGGCCTTAACACTGGCTTTAACTGGACCCAGGAGTCCCACTTCCAAGAAGGGGTGCTAGATGGGGAATCTGTATCCTGGGAAACAAACAAGGAGTACTGTGGCACTTTTAAAGACTAACACATTTATATATTGCATGAGCTTTCATGGAAGAAAATCCCACTTCATCAGATGCTTTGAAGATGGACTCCTTGTTTGTTTTGCTGACCTAGACTAACATGGCCACCCCTTTGGAATGTATCCTGGGAGAATACTTAAGAGGCCAGAGACAGTGTCTGGTTTCTGCTCAGTGGAATGAGAAGCATGCAGGATCCAATATTTGGATCCACAGCCAGGGACACGTCCAGTAGGGTCTTCTACCACTACCAGAACACCATGTATCCAAGGACAATTATGTATTTTAAAAATATTTTGCATAACGATTTCTTAAAAGCATTGAGAACTACTTTAGGTCACACTTTTCCCCTATATGATGGTCTGTTGACTACATGCGTCCACGCCTCCCTTCCTTAGGGACTGGTTCCACAGATGGCATGATAAGAGTTAAAAGCAAAAAGACACACTACTCATTCAAAGTATAAGAAGTTAGGTCAGTTCTTAGGGGTTTGCAAATGTCATTTATTTCATATCACATCCCCTTCACATCAAACACTGCTTACCACATGCATACAAATGACTTTTCTCCATTGGGTGCATGCAGTTAGCTTTAAGAGCTGTCAAACCATTTTGACTACATGCATTGTACATGAAGGAAAAGCTGCAGATTAATCTCTTTTTTAATGTGCTCGCAAACAAATGTGACAGTTGTGAGGAGACATATTTTACTCCAGAATTCCTCTCTAGTATGGAATGATATTTTTATACAGTGTGTATTGATTGCATTTAGATACAATGATTTATAGCACTTCTTTATTAGTCTTCTTTGAAATTTGGGATTCTATTCAAAATATATTTTCTTTTTGTTATTTTTGCTTTTTACTGAGAGATCTCCTGCAATGCCCTGCTTTTAAATATTCTTTATTTTACAGTACTTCCTAGTTATTTGTTAATGTGTACTTGTTACTACACCACTTAACAGTAGATGGCAGCATAAAGCTGCTTAGCTAGAAAGTACAAGTAACTGCGGTGTGAATATGAGCCTTAAGAGGGAAAAATAATCATAAGCAGAAACCGAATCGTATGTTTAAACGTACACTCATCTCTGTTCTTAAACATAACAGTACTAGAGTGGTGACAGATCTTACTATAATATTTTAGGGGGCTACCAGAAGGATTTTTTTATAAATGAATCATGGAAAATAAAGACCCTGTATACACAGGTGGGCTGAACAAAAATCATCGGTCCAAATATCACTGAAGTTTGGAAAACTTTCAGATCCCAACCCTATCTCTGCAATTAATAAGTCAGCTAGTCCATTCCCACACCACTTCAGCATTCTTGACTACATTTTACATATGTCTTGTACAATTTTCCAACTAATTTTTAGAATTTGGTCCCATTTGTAACACTAAAAACTGATATTTTTGGTTACTGATATCAACATGTCCATGACTGTAGACCATATACAATCCAAAGGACTAAACAGTCTGCAATTTTTCAATTTTCTCATAAATATAATCGTCACTTGATTTCACTAAGCTGTTAAAAGAATGAGCGGCTAAAATTTGAAGTCATTCCGATTTCTCTATACCCCTGCTCTTCCAAAACAAAATAGGGCAGAAATGAAGCCAACATGGGCATTTTCAAATCTCTCACACCAATCAACAGCTTGCTAATATCAATAAGGCAGCTGTAATAAATATTGAGGCCAATGTTACAAAATACCCATGAATACCTCCTGAATGTGCAAGGTTTATCAGAGTTTGTGAAGAGCTCTTCAGAGTAATGAAATTTTAGGAAATTCTATAAGTAAGTTGTTATGCTGTATAATGTCAGTTCTTCTGCTAAAGTTATTTGTGGATTTATTTTCAGCTCTTATTTCTCCTCCTACTCCAGTAAAAAATCCTAGACGTATCATAGATGTGTCCTTTAATTTGTGGCCATATGGTATTAGGATGTGAGAGGTGTGTGTGAGAAGTAGCTGTACAGCAATGCAGAAATCAATGGAGAGGTTCCACATCTGCTATGTCATGTTGGTACTGGGGTTGAAAACATTGAAAGCAGTGAATATGTCCAATAGCCCAGTTCGAAAGATATGTTTAGGGAACCAAGTATCTAATGTTGATTGTTAATAAGGGGTTTTTATACCTCAAAGAGCCTCTCCATCAATCTATAATATCTAGTTCCTTCAGTCTGCACCTTCAAGAAGTGGCTAACATTGTACCTTTCCATGAAGAAAACAGAAACTGTTTATTCATCATCAGTGCTTCTCTATTAAAGACCTTAGTGGTAGGGACCAACAGCACAGTATTCTTGCTAGAACCCAGCTGCAAGCCTAAGAACCCTTGAATGAAGAACCCCAACTGACAAAGGGGCATTCAAATTGTTCTGTAACAGCTCCTCTCAGGCCTGGGAAACTCACTACACCTAACGCACTACTTTCATAGCATTTATTCAAAGAGGATCACATGAGGAGTCTAATAAAAGCTTATGTCATACTGATCCTGAAACTTCTTGTGAGATGTATGTAGTTTTTTAAGGAGTTGTGCATCTGTAGTGAAAATATATTTTACAGTCTGTGTCCCAGGCAGGATTCAGAGGAGTAAAGTTCTGGAACAGCCTTCCAAGGGAAGCTGTGGGGGCAAAAAACATAACTGCCTTCACAACTGAGCTTGATAAATTTATGGAGGGAATGGAATGATGGGATGGCCTAGTTTGGAAATTGACTGATCTTTGGCTACTGGTGTTGGATATGCCAGTAGCCTAAGAATGGAGGGTGGATTGGGTGGGTTCTGAGTTATTACAGAGAATTCTTTCTTGGGTGACTGGCTGGTAAGACTTGCCCACGTGCTTAATTGATCACCATATTTGGGGTCGGGAAGGAATCTTCCCCCGGTCCGGATTGGCTAAGGCTCTGGGAGGGTTTTGCCTTCCTCTGTAGCATTGGAAATGGCTCACTTGCTGGTGGATTCTTTGTATCTTAAAGTCTTTAAATCATGATTTGAGGACTTTAATAACTCAGTCATTGGTTAGAGTCTTTTTGCAGGAGTGGGTGGGTGGGGTTTTGTGGCCTGCATTGTGCAGGAGGTCAGACTAGATGAACATACTGGTCCCTTCTGACCTTAAAGTCTATGGCTATGTCTACACTGGCAAGTTAGTTCGAATTAAGGAGGCTTAATTCGAACTAACTAAAGCCATGCCTACACTAAGCTTTAGTTAGTTTGAATTAAGGGCTTCCTTAATTCGAACTAAGAAGTTCGAATAGGGTATTCAAACTAAAGGGTTAATTCGAACTAACTAGTTCGAATTAGCCAATGTGGCCATGCTAATTTGAACTAATTTCTTAGTTCGAATTAACCGGCCATTGAAATGAATGGGGATCGCTAATTCGAACTAAGCAAGTGCCATGAATTCCACTTGCTCAGTTTGAACTAACTTTTTCTAGTTCGAATTAAGCTAATTCGAACTAACTAAAATTAGTTCGAATTAGTTAGCTCAAACTAACTAATTCAAACTAATTTTAGCAAGTGTAGACATAGCCTATGAGACAAACAGATGAAGGGATGTATATTCCCTGTGCAGATTAAGCATTGTAAGCCAACACAGTGGAAACCTGTTTTGCACATGGAGTCAACACAAGGCTGCAAAGACTCCTTGGAGCCAGCACACTAGGAAGGAACCCCAGTGGTTGCTCTGATTGTTGTCACCACTGCTGAAGGAGCAAAAAGGAAAGTGCTTTTTGAATTCACAAAAGGTAGATCCAAACAGGTTGGCTGGTGACACACTGGGAAATTGCTCTAGGTGATAAGGTGCTCTAGGTATCCATGTTATTGTGTATACAGCAAAAACGACGAAAGTCCTGTGGCACTTTAAAGAATAACATATTTCTTCGGGCATAAGCTTTCATGGGCTGCAACCCACTTCGATGCCTCTGACGAAGTGGGTTGCAGCCCATGAAAGCTTATGCCTGAAGAAATTTGTTAGTCTTTAAGGTGCCACAGGACTTTGGTGTTTTTGCTCTAGATGAGAAATTATTTTAGACAAGGATTTTACTCTGTTAAATTTGGACTCTAAGGCTATGTCTACACTTGTTCAAGTAAGTCGACTTTGCTAAATCAACTTAACAAAGTCAACTTTAAGTCGACTTAGCATGTCCACTCTGTAAATTTAGGTCGACTTACCTTGCCAAATCAACTTAGAGCATCCACACTGGACACCTAAGTCGACTTGTAGGAGCTAAGTGGACCTGGGTGTGGTGCATGGTGGGAAGGGGGGCACCCAAGAGGTGCCACCCTTCCCTGGGCACCCCTTCAAAAGTGCCAGGGAGCTCAGCATCTTCCTCTTTGTACCAAGGTACATGGGGGCTGAGCAGGACAGGGACAGGGGCAAGGTATAGGAGTGGGGTGGGCAGGGCTGTGTCCTGCCCTGTGGGTGGGCACGCCAGGGCTGTGCCAGGCACCCTGGGAGGGAGGTCAGTGTGGGAGCCCTGGCAACCCTTAAAGTCGCCTTAGGGCTAAGCCATGTCTACGCTGGCTTAAGTCGACTTAATAAAGTCGACTTAGCCAGTAAGTTGAAGTAAAACTAGATTTTATTAAGTTGACTTAAAATTTCCTTAAGTCGACTTAAGCTGCTGCTGATTTAAGGAAACTGTAGTGTAGACGCAGCATAAATTAAGTCGACTTAAGCAGGCTTAAATCGACTTTATTTACAAGTGTAGATGCACCCTAAGAGGCATGTTGTACTTTTTGTTTTCCCTGTAATCTTTCATATCCATTATCCTTATTCAGTATCTCTTTAATCTCTGCCTTTGATAATAAACTTATGATTGCCTCACTATCACCATTTCTCAGTGCTGTGAGGTTATAAAAGACCTGATCCTCAGTTCTGCCAATCAAGTTGGGTGGATAATTTTCCCTTGGAGACATTCCCTTTGTCTGTGAATATCCAGTCTTAGGGGCTGGACACTACAGTGGGGTTCGGGAGCTGGAGTATACCTATTGTCATCTGCAAAATAAAGAGAGCACCCCAAGAAAGTGTCACAACAACATCCTACAGTTCCATGTACATTTATAGAAGCATATACACCTGACTGATAGTCAAGGCCTCAGGATTAACTTCTGACATGGAAAAACACAGCTTATTTGAACTGGACTTGCAAGAGCAGGTTAGGGAATCAGAACATATGATACTAATGTTGCTGGTGCCTGATCAGCAGAAAATGATGCTACTTCCAATATTCCAATCAGGGGCATAGGTATGGGTGGGCTCAGGTGGGCCAGGGCCCATCTACTTTGACAGCAGACCCCCCCCCAGCAGTGGCACAATCTTCTCCGCCTGCCACCGCAGCCCTGCCAGCAGCGGATGGACACGGCCTCGAGTGAAGCAGAAGCACCTCCGCTGCATGCAGACAGGCGTGATGGGCTACTCTCACCCCACCACCCCAGCACGTGCTGCGGCCCAGCACCATGACCGCAGGGCCCACTCAGCAGCTGGTGGCTACCGCCACAGACGGAGCAGTTGCAACAGCACTGCAGGCAATTGAGCAGGGGTGTGCTGCTCGCTCCCTGCACTGCCTCCCAGCTCCTGCCTGCCGTGTTATAGCAGGGGCCAGGCTCTCACCTCTCTCTCACAGGGACAGGGCTGCTTCCCCCCCTCCCAACAGCGCTCCAATTACCTAGTAACTGAACTTTAGAAAGTCGACTTAAGCCAGTGTAGATGTGAAGTAGCCCTAAGTCGACTTTAAGTCGACTTAGGGGGCTCCAGGGCTTCCCCACTGCCCTCGCTGCCAGGGTGGCTGGCACAGCCACAGCCTGTCATGCCCCCCCACAGGGCAGGGCAGAACCCTGCCCACCCTGCCCCTATGCCCTGCCAGGGTCCCTGTCTCCCTTTGCCCCATTGTACCAAAGGCTGAGCCCCCTTGGCACTTGGCAAGGGGTGCCCCCCCGCCACCATGGACCTGCCCCAGGTCCACCTAGCCCCTAGAAGTCGACCTAGGCGTCTAGTGTGGATGCTCTAGGTCGATTTTGTAGGGTCCCCTTTAAGTCGACTTAAAATTTAAGTGTGGACATGCTAAGTCAACTTAAATTAACAAGTGTAGACATAGCCAATGTGCCTTACAGTTCACTGTGCTTTGACTTGAAATGGGCAGCCAGCCAGGAGCGTAACCTTTGTTATAAGCAGAGTCCACCCAAGGGTTTTTGGCACTCTGGGCCAACTATGTCTTTGGTGTCCCCATCTCCTCCCCATCCATTATAAGAGATAACACATATATATATATACACATTTTTTTTAAGAATCACTTCTTTCTATTTTGGTGCCCCTTAAAGCTTGATACCCTAAGCGACTTTGTAGTTCATCTATATGGTTGGGCCAGCCCTGGTTGTAAGTTAACTGGAATGAAAGCTATGAAAATGCTTTGTCCTGCTGGGCAGAGGTAACAATAAAATGGTGGGCTTTCCAGAGAATGAGATACTGTGGAAAGATTTTAGACACATCCAAGGAAGGGAGAACCTGTGGGAATAGCAATCAAGTAAAATCCAACATGTGTCAGCCTACTGTTGCGAATGGATTCAAAGAATTAGTTTCTCCCCCATCACCATAACCATGCACAATGCCTCTAGCTTCTTGAACCGCATCTTGATATCTTTTGAAAGTGACTATTCAAAGATATTATGTGGCAATATGGTAGCTGATGTCAGCAGTTCTCTGGTCTCTTCAATCAATATCCCTTTTTCTTCCTTTTTTTTTTTTTATCCTCCTGCCTTTCTTTTCTTTCTTACATCTAATTTGCTTTTCTGCTTTTTTCCCTTTCCCAAGCCTTCCCTTTTTATCATACTCATAATAAACTTCTCTTATCTCAATATATATAAAAGCTTTTCAAAGTGAGTTTTCCATTTAATAGTGAGAATAAAAAAGATATGTAGCAGGATCTATACATTTAAATACTAAAAATAATCAAAAAAGCAGCCATGCAAAATTCTACCAGCTGTTATCGTATATACAAGATTTCTGTCTCCACAGTTTATAGCCCATTTAAAACCTCATTAATAATGTGCCTCAGGACAAAAGTTACTGAGTTTGTAACCTATCATTAAAGTTCAAATGTATCTGAATTCAAAAATATATTCTGTCCCCTGGAAATAGCTAAAAAGATACAAATTTTATTCAGAGACCTGGCTTTATGACAAAGTAAAAGTCTGAAAGCATTTGTTAATGAAGAATGCTTCTATGTCCATCACAAGATGAGATTGTGCAGAGCTGCTATGTGGATGAACCTATAGTACTATTAAAAAAAATACAGATTTGTCTTAACTTTGAATCGTATCTGGTAGATAGCTAGGTGACAGAACTAGATCATAGAAATATGTAAGAAACTATGGTTTAACCAAGGCAAGATAACTGCATTGTCTCCACCAGAGCAGTCACTGCAACCATGGAGCTACAGTTAATATCTGATCTAGAAAATGCCAAATGTTTAGGACAATCAATGCCTAAATGCAGCTAGAAAACATATACATGAGACTGAATAAAACCAAGATTGATTTTCACTGTTAAAAAAGAAAAACAGGCTCTGCAAACTAGTAGTTGGCAAATCAAACTGAACAGTGTGAACACACAAAAGTGTGTGGCTATAAAGAATTTTGGTGTTTATTTATGGTTCTCTGCATTTAGCTTCGTGCTGCGGACTGGATTAGATGACCTTTAGAAGTCCCTTCCAGGTTCTACATTTCTATAATCCTACAATTCCCTCTGATTTGCCTTCATCTTTTTCAGGCCATCACTGACCACGTTTTACTTGATTTGATTATATATATGTAGAAGGTGTAGCCTAGCCCATGACTACCCAACCAGGAAAATATGCCCTCTGCCAGCCAATTATGGATATGGCTCTGAGTATTTGTTATAGACTTTCAGCACAAGTAGTTTTACATTGCAAAAGAGAACTGCAAAATTTTTCTGAGGCAAGCAGTTGACAAGCTACTGACAAACAGATTACATGATAGTTATTTGTGATAAAGCTTAAATTACATTGTTCTGGTGAACTTAACAGGCTAATCAGAGTATACACTGTATTCCATTTTAGGTAAAGTTTCTACATCTGTTGCAAATATCATCAGCGGAAGACTCTGATAACATAGCAAACTTCTGTGCAGCTATCAAACTAGCCTCAGTAATGAATAATGTTCTGTTGAAGTCACCATCTGTTATACCCACAGAATCCTCTGGAAACCATTAATTGTGGCAAGTTATTGGAAATCTAGTTTATATGACAAGCGGCTGGAAGTAAAACAACATTTCAAACAATACGCAATAAATAACTCACATAGTACCCATCATCATAGTTAATGGTTTAAAACTGTTACACATTAACAAAAATTACTTCAGTGATATATTTAATTCTTCAGTGGCAAATAAAGAACCTGGGACTTTATCTGACACTTTATATTATCCTGCATTTTACATGTCCTTTGTACTTGACACTTTAAAACCTTTGGCTATGTCTACACTGGCAAAGTTAAGTCAACTTAACAAGGTCGACTTTGAGTCGGCTTACAGTCGACCTAAAGTCGATCTTATTAATCGACCTAACAGAGTGGCAATACTTTAAGTCGACTTAAGTCGACCTTGTTAACTTGACTTAATAAGGTCAATTTAGCACTAATCCCCATCCACACTGGTTTTAAGTCAACTTAAGAAGTCAACTTAAGACTTAAGTCGACCTCAGAGGAGGTGTTATTTAGTCGACTTAAGCTCTTATTAAATCGACTTAAGGGAGTGCTTAAGTCGACTTAATAAAAGCCCAGTGTGGATGAGGCTTTGTTTAGGTCAATTTAAGCCTCCTTAAGTTGACTCAACCTGCCAGTGTAGACGTACCCTTTGTGCTCGATGCTTGTAAAGCCATTTCCTAGGGAAGGGACACAATTAGCTTTGTAGAATTTTCCTTCCCATTGTTTGTAACATTGCCACAAATTGTAGAATAAAACTGATCTCTTTCCCATTCTTTCCTTCCATGAGCTAACTGCTATGATGGGAAATGAAGAAAATTCATCAAACCAACTTCTTTTTAACTCTCATAAAACTGCAGTTATGCATGTGACATTTTACCACAGTGATGACAAGTCACTAACATTCCTCACAGGACGCCCTCTTTCCCATCCAAAGCAGTGGAGGGAGGTCTTTATTCCATGAACACCTCCAAAATGTAGAATAGGTTTTGGGGAGAATCCAAGGCAACCTGGGTGAAACCAAGGTGTGACATTCCCCAGGTTATAATCTATACTGTTGAACAGTTTTGTCCCATCTTCATTCTCTAACCTATGGTGCCTCTTGCATTGCTTTATTGGGAGAATAGCCATTGGCTAGTTACACACAGTTTCCAGTGTGTAATTTGCTCCTACTTTCACAGTATCGAGTAGCTACTAGCTAGCCACTCATGAATTAAACTGCAGAGCAACATCATCAAGATCTTTAATCCCAGATATTCCCCCAGAAATGTGCATTTTGTATTATCCAGCACATTGCTGAACAATGCAAGCTCATATAAAGTCTTGTCATTTCATCTATGATCAGCCTTGTTAGCCCACACGTTTTAATCCAAAGACACTGGTCAAATAAAGCAGTGAAACAATTTGCTTATTACCTAAAGAAAGAAAAGAAAGATTTTAAAGTGGCTATAGGCAATGAGGCATAAAAGTCAGGATTGGTTACAAAAGAAATAAAAAGAGAAAATACAAGCTAATTGCCTAACTTAACAAGCTAAATAAATTTAAAGGGTTTTTCTCACCCTAAGTTTACAACAGTCTGTACTGGTGGAAAAGCCTCCCAGCTAGAACTCTTCCACCTCCCCTCACCCCTTCCATAAATTCAGTTGTTTAGGAGTCATTGATGTCATGAGCAGAGATAAAGGAGGGGGAGTGATTTTCTCCCCACTTTATTATTTAATTTCTAGTGCTAGAAACATCCTTGCTGAGCCACGGCAACAAAACAATCTCTTGTGATGTGAAGTTTGAACTGTCCTTATGATGAAATGTAAATTTCTTGTTCATGCCTTCTCCCTGCTAGAGAATGGCCTCTTAACTAAGTGATATCCCACTTGACTGTTGATACCTGTCTGGGGGTTCCAGTATGTCTTTGTCTCTGAAGAACTGGTTTGGGCCTGCCTTTCTAACTTTGGAACACAGTACAACAATGTTATACAGTAGAATCTTATAACTTTACATACAATGTTGCCACACCTATTTTACCAGGACAATAATGTTCAGCAGATTTTGAGTTTTCAAATGATATCCCACACAGCATACTCTGTACAAAATGTATCATAGTCTTGTAAAAAGGATGAATGTAGGATTCAAACTGTCACACAAGGGTAATTGGAGGACTTTATGGCATGGGGATGGGGCAGAATGGAAGTTGCTTAGAGAGACCCTCGAGTGCAACAGAAGTGTGGGTGGCATTGCTATGGGAAGGTTGTTCAAAACAGGGATGAAGCCTGGAGTATCAGATGTTGGGAGATGGGGAAGAGTTGCTTTCTATTAGACTCCCCTATTCAGTCAGCTATGTTTTGCCCCAGTCCATATCAACTCCTAATTCCCACCTCTCTTCCCATTTTCACTGTGCGATTGCAAACAGATGCATTGAAATGCTGCTGCTTTATAAAGAAAAGTAGTTAGATGGCTGAGTCATCTCTTCTCTGCTCCCAATCTGCCCCTCTCATCTGCATCACTGTCCTCCAATCCATCCAAAACACAACAACTAAAATGGAATTCCTGGCCTGCCAAACAAGTCAAATCATTCTATATTCAGATCCCTCCATTGGTAGTTATGCTGCACTGCTATGCAGAAAAGCCAGAAGGAGCAAGAGGGTACAATTTGACCCTATGTTAATGCCTTCTTTGGGATCTCTCAGTGTATTTTGTCTCAGTTTTTTTAGCTTCTATGGGCAAGGATTATTATTTTGTATTTATGCCTTGCACAGTGCCAAGCGCGTTGTCTGTACTTAACACAACAGGCTTTTTGCATAAATATTTGGCTGACCCAGTGAGTGAGATATTGTTATCAGTTATGATGACCGTGGAGAACAAATGGCAATTTTTGTAAATTTCAGTTTTACCACAAAGTTGATACAAACTTCAGCAATTTATGGCAGCTGCAATTAGCACAAAGTAATTTCAAGTCTACAGCAATTAGCAGGAAAAATTAAATTTTTATAAGGTAAATCTAGAAGGAGCACGTAGAGATCCTCAGGAGGTATCTTGATGAGGTTAAATTACAAATGCCATTCAGAAGAGAAACATCAAAACACTTTTTTTTTACTAAATCATTAAACTATGATAGATTTTTTTAAATATTTAATAGCTGGAAATATGTAGCCATTCATAGTGTTTGATCTCAGACTTCCTGTTGTCATAGCATGAAATGTGAACTTCAAGACTTATAAAACAAAGAAACTCAGTAACATAATGGGTCAGATCCATCCCTACTGTAACTCCACATGACTGTGATTAAATTGAACTAGAGTATTTAGATTTAAAAATTACAAATACCTTCAACATGCTAAAATAATATATCTGAAAGTCAGCTTCTCCTTCACTTATCATCCAACTCCTAAATTCATGTTCTTTATTTCTTTTAACAGATAATGGTATCACTGTACCTAAGACCTTGCATGGAGTAATGTCCAATAGACTCTAGGTAATATTGTAACAGTGTTTTTCTTTCCTGGTATGGTTATTAATGCGGTAACTGTTTGGGTATTTTTCTCTCCTTTTGTAATTATTACTATTATTATTCTAAGTTTTAGGTGCTTAGCAATAAAATGACTTTTGTAATCAAGCCAGTTGCCAAACTTTTTAAAACTTCATTCCTTCTCCTTTGTGTTCTTGGCTTTCCTATATTGCTCTGCAGCAACACTTCTTTTATCTAGCCAAAGATCCCTGTGACGCCCAAATTCCTGTAAGACTTGCTCATTAATAGGGTTACTACTAGAATAATTGTAAAGTAATAGTGGGAATACCAGCCTGATTGACTCCAAGGGCATATAAGGGTAGAGCTGAAAAGTGCTGTTTGACCCAGCCTGCTGAGTTCAGGGACATATAAGGGGTCAGCTGAGAGTGCTGATAGACCCCGTCTGCTCAGACACACCTTATTAATCAGTGAATGGATTGTGTGAGTGGATTTCCTGAAAGGGTTGCTCAATTGGGAGGGAACTTGCACAAGGGAGAAGTGAGCTCCATAGAGAAACACAAGTGACACAAGCAATACACTGATAGCATTGCAACCTCCCCCCCCCCCCAGGAAGTAACTCTAATCAATAAGCACACCCCGAGTTTGTGGGCACAGTTGGTAACAAACTGTCTTACTGCTGTTGTCCTTAGGCAGCCACTTAGGCTTGCTCTTGTTGAGCCATGTATTTTAGAAGCTCCTCCATGTTTCCTTTTACTTATCAACGGCCCAGATAGGTCAGGCTCAGAGACTTTTCAAATAAAAGGTCAGCATATGCAAAATGAAAAACAAACAAGAATGGACTACTTACCCTTTCTTCTGGGGGAGACTCCTTAGCCCCTCTTGCTTCCTCCATTTCCTTCCCTATTCTGAAAGACACACACCCCTTTCCCAGAAGGCCTTGTTAGTGCTCTGGCCTGTAGTCCTACCTGCCCTGGGTACTAAAACGCCCACCCTTCCCTTCTTGGTTCAGAGAGAGAGAAAGGCTGGCAGGAAGCATATAGATCTTTTGACTCCTGGCAGTTCAGAAACATTGAAAAATATTTTTGGTTCAATTTGAAACGAATCCAAAAGCTGTGAAAAAATGTCATCAACATGTTGGACCCAAAATGGAATTTTTGATCATTTTTTAAAGAGACAGATTCACAAAATGGCCAGAGGATGAGGTGACTGGTGCAGTCACCTGAGCAGTTTGTAATTCACAGTGACAATTCAGACATGCTTAGTGACAATAAATATCGAGCCAACACAATCAAGTCAGAGCAACACTACAGTATAGTGGGTTAGGCACTTACCTGAGCTCCAAGTTCAAATCCCTTCTCTAATGAATTTTTAATTATTTGTACAAAGTGGAACAGTTTTTAACAGTAGAGATCGAAAGTCCTCCACCTGAGACTATCCGATAGCGTGATGATTGGGCGACTTCCTAGCCCTGTAGGAGAATCAAGTTCCAATCCTTTCTTTACATAAAAGCAGAGGAGGGAATTTAACCCTATCTACCACCACCCACGTGAGTGCCCTAAACACTGGGCTAAAAGTTATAAGAAGGTCTTCTCCTGTGATCATTTTCTGAATAGTAGTGAAGTCCTCGAAAAGAAAAACAAAAGCAGGAAAGGCAAAAGTATCTGACAAATTTGTGAGTAATTCTGGGTCAACCAAAACAGCAGTTTTCAGTGAATAAAATATTTGTCAGTAAAAATTTCCACTCTGTTCTACTTTTTGATAGTCTTAAGTGCTATTAACACAGTTAAGGATTTTTCATACATCTTACTTTTAACCAATGTCCCTTTAAATTGCAAAATATTTGACTCAACACAAAAGAAAATCTTTGATCTGTGAAGTAAAAAAAATCAATTTTAAAAGTTGACACTAGTGAGTGACTAACTACAAGCCTTAATGACCTACAACAGCTACATTATTGACTGTAATTCTTTCATCTTATAATTGTAGCATTGAACATAGGAAATCAGTAGACCATCTTATGCTGACTATCTATTTCAGCTTTCTCATGACAAGCCTATGACAATATCTGTAAAACACAAAATCTTTTATAGACCAATTTAAATTGTCATTAATAGCTCGTGGAATTAATGAGTAGACTTAGAAAGAGTTTGTGTTTTCCTCACATATAAAAAATACCCATAAACAGTTGTTTTGGTATTATAGGCTATGTCTACACTTACTAAAGTTAGTTCGAATTAATTAATTAACTAATTAACTAAGAGTTAATTCGAACTAACTAATTCGAACTAATTTTAGTTAGTTCGAATTCACTTAATTCGAACTAGAAAAATTTAGTTCAAACTAAGCAAGTGCCATTCATGGCCCTTGCTTAGTTCGAATTAGTGAATTGCATTGAGTTCAATGGGCCGGTTAGTTCGAACTAAGCAATTAGTTCGAACTAACATGGCCACATTGGTTAATTCGAACTAACTAGTTCAAATTAACCCTTAGTTCGAATAGCATATTCGAATTTATGAGTTTGAATTAAGGAAGCCCTTAATTCGAACTAATTAAAGCCTAGTGTAGCCATGGCTTTAGTTAGTTCGAATTAAGCTTCCTTAATTTGAACTAACTTGCCAGTGTAGACATAGCCATAGAGAATAGAGAATACTTTTCTCTTTACAGGAAGGACCAGTTGCTAGATGAACCCAGTATCTTCAAAATGTAGAAGAGGCTCAAGAACTTGCTTGTAGTCCATTATGTCACATGGCACAAAAGGGCATAGAGCTACTGCTAATTTAGAAGTTTGGTCATGGTTTTGCGTCTTCTGAAAACTTACCAAAAAGCTCGTCTACAGCAATGGATGGAGTAATAAAATCTGACAAATTTTACTGATGGTGATGCAGAAGATGAATAATTTGAAAACAGATACATAATAAAAGGTACCTTAATCTATGACTCTAATCATCTGTTCTCCTGGAACAGATACGTTAATAAAGCAGTTTCTACTTTTAGCAACTTTTCACTATATTAACCTTGATCAAGAAATAGTGCCTGTTATAAGACCATTTATTGGTTTCTTATATGCTGCAAATGATTATTATGCTAGTTTTACTGTATTTTGACAGTTTCTCAGTATACCTTACTGTATCTACTTATTATTTATACTGATGAACAATTTAAAGAATAAAGGAAAATATTACATTTGTACTGCCATTCAATAACCATATCAAAGGCTGAACTTTATACCCTTGCTATTCTGTACTCAAATGTATCTCATTCATGCTAATTTCAGATTTCTTTATCACTGCTAATGTCAGGTAGTTCACAATAAAAGGCATATTGGTTTTATCTGATAAATGAATGAGTTATTCATTCTCAGCTGAGCTGGAAGTGGGGCCATTAGTGCAACCTAAGATTTTATTTTATTTTTAAGCACTGGCTGAATAAAATCTTATTCAAATGCTCTGCTCTCAGACCATTGCTGAGGACTGTTTGGGCACAATGAGAAACCATTGGTATAATGTTACATGGAAATGCATTAGAAATATTTGCAGATCTCTCTCCTATTAGGTAACTTGGTGCACTTCTAGCGACTGGTTTGCACATTTTGTCTCCTGGTGAAAACAGGAGCCATGGGTTCTGGATGGTATTAGTCTGCTTTGGCCACTGATTTGTTTCAAGTACATATTCCTTCTAGGACTCTTGTCTGCCAGACTTCTGATTGACTTTTATATTTCAAGAAACAAGGGCTGGTTATCCACTAGCTTGTACTTTTTGTAGACATTTATACCCATGAAGAGTGCAAAATGCTTCTCACTCAGAATGGTAGATTTTACACCCACTTTGCACCCATAAAGAGTGTAACAATGAAAAACCAGGCTATAATGTTTTCTTTCAACTTAGAACTTTTGAAACAATTTAGTCCAGGACCTGTGAAGGAATTACATTTTGATCCATTAAAAGCACTCCCAAAATGAATCTATTTTATAGAACTGAATTGGTCTTTCTAAAACTTACCTAAATACTCAGGCAATTGTAGGCTCTCTCAGTGTGTGTTTATAGAGTTATCATACAGGTTGCAAACCCAGGCCATTCATCAGGGCACACAGCATAGGTATTAACGTAATATCAAGGTACACATTATAAACAGGTACACATACAGAAGTAGATACATGTGACCCATTAAGACACAACAGTGATAACGTAGTATGAATTAAAACGAATACGGTAGCTGTAAGGATGTGTTTTCACCTGAAGTAAAGGTAGAGATAAATTAGAGACACACAAATACCTCATAATGAACACGCAGAGGAGGTCATTTCAAATCCAGGCAGCAAGAAATGCATTTGCTTCACAGAGATTTAAAAAAGGGAGCTCACTGAGATAAGCAGAACCAAGTACTTCGGTTCTTATCAAGGAAGTAGACCAGCCATCCAAAGCATAATTCCTCACTGGAACTGAAGAAAGCAAGCTACTCGGCCAATGGCCACATCTGAAGGAAGCCAATCACCAAAACAGGAGAGTGAACTGCTCAGTCACACCTGAAGAAGAGACAGGAAACTACAGAAGGAAATCAGATCACGGAGTCCCTCCACTCAGAAGTTCACAAGATAGGCGGATAGACTATGGGCTTTGTGATGTAAAGACCATCTTGAGACCTTGCCACCTTCCTTACCCAAATTATTCTGAGTTTACCGAAACTTCCTTATCCAAACTACTTTCCTTACCCAAACTATTCTGAACTTCATAAAGCTTTTGGTTTCAAAGGTAAATTCATTTTTGGATAGGGAAGAACTTGTATCAAAAAACTAGTTCTTCCATGTCTATATGGTCATTCATGGTGACTCTTGCGCTAGTCTGAGGGACACTCCTGGGTTTCTCTTTGACAACATACAGCAATCTCTTAGCAAAGAGTAACTGGAACGGCGTTATTAGTTTCCTATAATCCTGGTGAAAAGTGAGAGTAAACCTGATGCTCCAGATCCAAGTTCTATAGAAATCTCTATCATAATAATAATGATTAACTATTAGTATCAGTATAGTGGGATCCTAGAATTTAATCCCGGATCCATGCTGGGGTGAAAAGTAAACTTACA
Organism: Pelusios castaneus; assembly: GCA_007922175.1. NCBI lineage: Eukaryota > Metazoa > Chordata > Testudines > Pelomedusidae > Pelusios > Pelusios castaneus. The sequence continues at coordinate 17,912,638 of ML685777.1, read as the reverse complement.
CATTTGGCAAAGTCCTCTTCAGTCTCTCCCCTCCCCCATATCTGGTCCTTGTAAATAGAATTCCACAGTTCAGAGGAGTGAAACTCCATCCAGAGGAGTGAAAGAATTGTCAAAGAGCTACTGGGCACATTCCTTATTTTCTCCACTTTCCCCCAGCCCCCAGTTCCGTTGTGTGGAGTCTGCACTGGGACATTCTGGAATCAGCTTCTGTCAGATAAACCCTTCATAATCCCACTCCTGTTTGCCTCCCCACTGACCTCAAGGGGACTGCTTGTACAAGCAAGCAAGCAAGCGGGATTTGCCATTAGCATCCTTTCATATACTGTGTGTGTTCCCCTGAAATATGCAGGAACTTTATGTGACTGACATCTATTTGGGACCTGCCTGAACACAAGAAGCCAGGTTCTGCTCTCTGTTGCACTATTATAAACCTGAAGTATTTTCCTGCCTTCTGAAAACTCTGGATGTACATCAGTGTTACTGAGATCAGGACATATCTGAAGCTGTATTATCTCAACTCAGTAAATAAACATTTAAATAAACAAAAGGTCTTTGAATCCATGTGAATCCAGGCTTTAAACCACACAGATGCATGCACGCACGCACATACACACATGCACACACACAAAGACTTCCACTGCAGAAAACCTGCATTTAAATAATGAATGATAGCAATTCACAAAAGTACAAAACTCTAAGGAACTAATCCTTTTTCTTTAACTCAATTATATGCTTTTTCCCCTTAAGACTGTGAATTAACAGTGAGGCGTCAGTCAGCCTTAACGTTCAGTTTCCTCACTTTTGTCATTTTCAGTCTCAACTTTTATCCTAGTTCAATATATATTTTTCTGCATTTAATGCACCAAAGAACTTAGCTAGGTATGATAAGTCGTAAAGACGTATGTTTCAGGGGACATGTAGGCTCAGCAGGAATCAGTAAAGACTATGTCATTTTAAGATATCGTCTTCATTTCTGTAGCCAGGCCTAGCTGGTAATTTGTTACATCTCCTGCTGGTAAAATACATCCTATAAACTTTCATGCTCCTGGGGGGAGTGAAAGCTTAACTGGCTCCCAGTATGACAGCTAAAGGAGGAGCACGATGAAGGAACACCTTACCTCAGCATGGAAGTCAAAAATGTACAGATGAACTGAAAACGGGAGTGGGACAGGCAAGGCATCCTCCATGATGTGATAACAACTGTTCCCAAAACTATTCCACAAAGAAATGTCATGTGATGTCACTCCACCTATGACATGAATCACAGGAAAGAGGAAGAAATACTTGAGTACAATCATTTACTCAATTCTCCAGGAAAAGTAAGAAAACAGAACCAAGAGAAAAGAAATATACAATTAAAGTATAAATTAAATAGCTGAAGCATAAAAGGGGTCCATTTTAGATGACAAAATTCAGTTTTTTAAATAACTAACATATGAGGAAATCCCTCCCTTATGGTTTATGCCTACAAATAATTATATGTTGCAGAAGAGCTCTGCGCAGACATGCCAATTCGGGAGATGCCTTTTCAGAGTAAAATTAAGCCTCACTCATGATCTTGCAATAGAACTCTCTCAAATGTTGGGATTGAAAAAAAATCGTGAGTTCTAAAAGTAAGGCTTAATTTTACTACGAAATCCTGTCAACCCCAGGCATGCCCAGGGGCTCCCACTGTCAGCTTCACTCTGGGGTGTCTGGTCACTTTGCTTCAGGTGCATGAGGGATATCCACTGTGAACTTCTCCCTAGGCACAGTGGGGTGACCATTGTCACCCACACGTGTAGAGAGACATGCATGACACCCAGATTTCTGCCAGGGTGTGAATCATTTCCACTAATTCTACAGATCGACTATGCTATCAGAGTGGCACAGAGACATCAAAATAAAGTGGCTAATAGCTCATGCTGCTAAAAACTCTAGCAGCCATGTTACCTTATTCAAATTTGTGCCCCTACTATTGCTAACAATTGTGATGCTTCAGCAGTGGGAACAATGGTGGGAAATATTTGCCAACAAACCCTGAGGCAGACACAGCCTTCTTTCCAGTTCTTCAGTAATGCAAACCCCCAGGCACAGCCAAGATGTGCCAGAGGACTAATATGACCCACACTTGCCTAGGGTAGCCCACTTGAAAATGCCAAAGCATTAAGACAGGCTGCAGAAGGAGAACAGATTCTCCGGAACTGATGGGTAACACAGAAGTTAGATTCCCTGACCAGTCACAAACAGTGCTCCTGATTTCCCACACTGGTAATCAAGAAGCTGCAACAAGAAATACACAGCTCCTTTATTTCACTTCTGTCTCTGGCTCCCAATCAGCAAAGTCTTGTAAAGGGATAAGTTATTTAAACTCTATTCTCCTTAAAAAAATATTTTCCTGTTCCCCAAAGAGTCATCCACATCGCCAATCAATATGTCTGGAGCTTACCCAAAATACCATGCTGCCAGCCCTCCTTTAGTAATTAAAACTAAAGGTTTATTATAAAAGGAAAGAAACAAATAAGAAGAGAAATGTTAAATGGGCAAAGCAATCAGATACATACAAATGATTTTGAAGTCCATATATCAGATTCTCAGTGGAGTTGTGGAGTCTGCAGGCTTGTACAGTTCCTCTAGTGTACATCTAGTACCTGGATGGGTCTCAATCTTTTGTTTCACAGCTTCAGTTGTAGGTAAGTTGATTCAGAGGTAGAAAGCAGGCATGAAGACAAGATGGAGATGGTGAAATTGCATTTTATAGTCTGTGGTCTGCTATGTGGCTTGTTTCAAACAAAAGATCACAGCACACAGGCAGGGAAAGGCACTTGCAGCCCCTTTGCCCACAGGCATGTCCCTACGTGTCCTGATGACTCATAGGTGCCATCCTGGCTTCTTTCCCCAGGCTCATTGTAAAGGTAATGGCACTCAATGAGTCATCAATGCTGACACTGATCTGCCAGGGGGCGGGAGGCATGTAACCCAATAGCACAGCACAGGTGTTTTGAAACAGATATATATCACACATATCCATAATTTACAGTACAAAAATAATACATGCATATAAGCAATATTATCATACTTAGCAAATTATAACCTTCCCAATGGCACCTGATCAGTCTTATCTCACACGAATTACTGTAATTTTCCAATATTGGTACCAATAATATTATAAATGGTCACCCATCATCCAGACAGCGTCACAAGTAGGGGCATGGGGCAGCTGATTTTATGGCCCAGTGCTAATTTCAACATTCCTTTTTAGAAACAGTAAGTGTAATAACCTTGGGAGGGAAAGGGTTAACAGTGAGTGCTAGAGAAGTCCCAGGAGAGCCAATAGAAACAGAGTGCAGGTTTTTTAATTCAAGCAGCAGCCCTGCCTGTTTCATGTTTGGTGGCAACAGAGCTCCTAGAAGGAGCAGGAGGAGGCCAGGCAGTAGCCATGGAGAATCCAGTGTCATCCAATCCTGAGAAAGGCTCAAATCTGTAACCAAGCATGCGTGAGTAGTCCAGGCAATGTGTAGCTAGACACATTCAGGGTATTTCTTTGTTTTGGTTCTTTTTTGGATTCCTCTGTGCTGTGCACATGTCGTGTGTCCTCCACCCACACACACACACCCTGTAACTACCCAAGTTAAATTCCAGAGAAGCAACTCTCTGTGTTTCTTGCCTGTCCTTTTAATTAAAGAACATTTATCCTTTTAACTTAAGTTTTGTTTCTGTGTCCTAAGTTTTGTGTGCATGTGCCTCAGACAGCACAGCCAGCTACTAAAGGGGATTCGGTCCCATTTTCATCTTGTACCACAGCTGGGGTTCAATCGCTCTCCTGAGGGAGGAATAGAGGCGACTGAGGGTACCTCTCAGGAAGGAATTCCCAAGTGCGCCTTCCTGGGTTTTCAAAAGATTTTGCATTTGGGTGCTGGCAGCAATACCATTCCAAGGCCAGGAAATTGATAGCCTTGGAGAGTTTTAGGACAAGGCTTTAGGGCCAGTGGTTTTTAAGGCCTTTTGCAACACCCCCTCCTTCCCCCCAAGTGGGGAAACAGCCTTCAAGCCCTTTCCATTTCTGAGGTATCCTTTGACATGTAAACCCACTGTTAGGACTGAAAGTTTGTCCTCGGTCAGTCTCAGAGGCAGAACCATGAGCTCCACAGTCTCACTTTTTGAGAGGTCCGAGGATCAATCTGGAACTGTGGAAGTGCTCAAGCTGCTGTGCGCTCTCTCTTGGCTGACTTGAGCTACCAATGTTGCCTTTGGCCACTTGAGTGGGGCATTACAATGGAGTAGATACATGTCATGTGCCAGCAGCATGCATATTGGGCAGTAGAAAGGAGTTTGAACCTAGCTCACCGTCCTAAGAAATCCTGGTGGGCAGAAAAAGAGAAGGTAACATGGGGGCAGATTGAGGTACCCTCTCAGCAACAACCCACTAATGGGGAGGGCTGAAAAAGGCAAAAACTTCAAACAACAAAAGAGGGAGGAAGCATGAGGGCAGGCAGGAGTGCATCAGAGTAAGGAGGGGAAGAGGCTGGTCGTAAGTTCAGAGCAGAAAGACCGCCCTGTCCCGCCTCCTAAGCTCTATCAGCTGTGACAGGAAGTGCCCTTTTAAAAGCAATGAGAGTAGATATGCTCCCTGTTGCACTAACAGCTCTGGGAACCATTTTTTTCTTCTTGAAGCAGAGCAATTTCTGCAACTCTCCTGGGGCAGTGCAGCTCTGCTGGACCCCCAACATAGTCAAAGGCACGAAGTCTATTATGCAGAGTTGCCAACTCGCAATTTTATTGTGTGTCTCATGATTGTTAGAAAGCTTTTTAAAACCCCAGCTTCCAGCTTGATGTCACTGGATGAGAAGCTCTTCAGAACTTAGTCTATTTCTCTATGTTTTCCCTTCGGTCTAGTGCCTCTCAGCAGTATGCTAAAAAAAATACCATAATCATGATAATACTACTTAAGTGCAAATATGATACCTTCGTCTCCACAGGTATTATCTATGGTATTTGTATATGTATGCCTAATTCTTTAATTACAATAGCTAATTCGTATGACACCTAAGAAGACTGTTACTAAATAGCCCTTTTTACCTAATACAAGGAACTCTGAGGAGTCATTTTTTCATGTGACTATGAAGACTGAGGGGAGATTTGATAGCAACCTTCAACTACTTGAAGAGGTGCTCCAAAGAAGAGGGAGGTAGGCTGTTCTCGATGGTAACAGAGGACAGAACAAGGAGCAATGGTTTCAAATTACAGCTGGGGAGGTCAAGGTTGGATATTAGGAAAAACTTTCTCACTAGGAGGGTGGTGAAGCATTGGAATGGGTTGCCTAGGGAGGTGGTAGAATCTCCATCTTTGGAGATTTTTAAGGCCCGGTTAGACAAAACCCTGGCTGGGGTGATTTAGTGGGAGTGGTCCTGCTTTTTAGCAGGGGGTTGGACTAGATGACCTCGTGAGGTCCCTTCCATCCCTATTATTCTATGATTCTATGCCTATGAACATACTGTATTAAGATATCTGAGTTCCTGGTTAATACTGTTCCTGTTCCACTGCTAAAAGTCTCTGAATATTTTTAGTAAACTGTAGATTTTAAAACCTCAAGAAAATATATTGAAACCCAGCTACCTTTTCTAAATTGGGGAATTCTTCACAGGGTATTTGAGTGAATTTGTCTACAATGGGGGACTTGAAGCGCTGGCAAAGTGTTCTGCAATTTGGAGAACAGAAAAGCTACATTATGATTGGAATCTGGCAGCATAAATCTCTCTGTACATAAAGAGCAACGGAACACAAAAATGAGAGAAAGCTGTGCTCTGTAGCCCTTCACTTAAAAAGATTCAGATCAATATTCTGTATATGAGAATTATTTTTATTACTTATTATTTGGAATACAGTAGCACATAGGAAACTCCTGTCAGGAGGACCCTGTTGTACTCAGAGTACTGTCTTCACCAGATTGCTCACAATCTGCATGAGATGTTGCTCTTTATCGTGGTGCTAATCTCCATTTGCAGCTAATGGTTAAACATGAAGATGTTTTATGCATTCTGATATGAAATAATGTTATTTTAATTACCCAAACTAAATTAATTGTAATTAAGGACTCAGTCACAACACATTTTGTCATGCTGTAACCTTCCTCGCCTCATGTGACAGAAGCCATATAGGGCCTCATCCTTTGACCATTAAAGTCAATGGCTAAATTCCCATTGACTTCAATGGTGTAGAATTCAACCAGTACTGATTTGGGCACAGGCTACTCTGCAGTATAATCTACTGAGTTCTAGAAATGTCCTTTGTAAATCTATGGATTCCATTTTTTCTGAAGTTGCCTGTTTTCAATGTGTGCTTTTTGCTATCCTGCTTTTTCCTGTAACTCATCCAGTACTGAGTGCTCCTTTGCACAGATTATACTTTGTATGTAAGCCTCTCTCAATATGTGGAACATTCTCATGTTGAAACCCCATTTACCTCTGTACCAAATAAATCTGATATCTAATTTTTATTATTACTACATGCAGAAATTACATGAAAAGAATGTTGCTGAGTTGCAAAGTTAAGCACTTGAAAGTTAAGAAATGCCATATTTATGGTTACCTTTCCAATCTTAATTCTGCCCCTTCTCCCCTTGTGCATCTCTCCTGTGCACTAAATGAGGCATGGGTCCAGTGAAAAAAGAGAACATGACATAACTAGAGACTATTATAATACGTATGCACGATAGAACTACAATTGAAAAAGCAACCATAGATCTGGCATTTCCTAACTTTTGAGTGCTTGACTGTGCAAATAAATAAGTAACATCTTTTTCGTATATGAATCGAAATACCATTTTTTGAAAAAAGGTAAAAATAAGTTATTTTATGCACCCCCCACTCATGTTCCAGCAGCTTCTGAACACTGATCCTTCAGCATTATAGCACAGACTCTTATCACTTGAGTCATAGGACTCACTATATTAGGGGGCAGTTAGCGAAGGCTGTTATTTCAGGACGGGAAGTGAAGGGGAGGAAAATAGGCCATTAGGGTCATGTGCTGGGTCTGGTTATGAGAAGCCTGGTTTGTATCTCTTCCTTCCTTCCCCCATGATGCTTCCCTCCACCCTCTGAGTTATCTATTGTCTGCTGTCTGTTTCATAACCAGTCCTAAATGATACACAGTATTCTGAATTGCCTTACAAAGGCTGTATAGGGAAAGAATGATCTCCTTTGTCAACTACCCCCTATATATTATTCTTTTCTTACAACATCACATTGCAAGATCACATTTACGCTGGCATCCATTATCATTTCAAACCCTACTCAGCACGGCTGTTCTTTAATCAGTAACAACAATCTTAGGCTATGTCTACACTTGCTAAAATTAGTTCGAATTAGTTAGTTCGGACTAACTAATTCGAACTAATTTTAGTTAGTTCGAATTAGCTTAATTCGAACTAGAAAAAGTTAGTTCGAACTAAGCAAGTGCCATTCTTGGCACTTGCTTAGTTTGAATTAGTGATCCCCATTCATTTCAATGGCTGGTTAGTTCGAACTAAGAAATTAGTTCAAATTAACATGGCCACATTGGCTAATTCGAACTAGTTAGTTCGAATTAAAGCTTTACTTCTGAAGCCCTATTCGAATTTATTAGTTTGAATTAAGGAAGCCCTTAATTGGAACTAACTAAAGCCTAGTGTAGCCATGGCTTTAGTTAGTTCAAATTAAGCCTCCTTAATTCGAACTAACTTGCCAGTGTAGACATAGCCTTAGATTTTAGAAGTCTTTTCTCTAAACAAAGTCATATCCTAAATGCATATTTTTCTAATCTCTCTGAATTATTTTGGAATTTCTTTCTCTTCTCCTCCTTATTCCCTCTAATCTGGCACTGCATGCAAGTTTGAATGATGCTCGATAGTCAATATTCTGATCATTTATGAAGTTGTGACACGGTATTGGATTCCAACACTGAAGTCATGGAATTTTGATATCTCTATACTGTCTGTAGCTTTCCCGGATTATCATTCTCTGTTTATGTTATAACAGCCAGTTTTGTACCCACCCTACAGTATTTTTATTTTAATAACATTATCCTAAGATCTAACGGCTGGTTTACACAGTGTTTTGTATCAACAGTCCAAAACTGTATATAGAATATCCCTAAGATTCTGACACAAGAGCACGTGCCACTATTATAGGCAGGATAGTACATTAGAAAGAAAATGGCATGACTTTATGTGGTAACTCCTAAATTTCCGATTCAGGAAGGCATCTATATTCAGGAAAGCACGAAAGTATTTGTTTAATTTAGGCATATACATAAGTCCCACTGAAGTCAATAAAGTTAAGCACACACCTAAGCACTGTCTTGAATATGAAGGGACTTAAACACATTCTTAAGCGCCTTTCTAAACTGGGAACTAAATTACTAAAATCCAAATATATTAGACTCACTACTAAAATATAAATAATATATGATAAATTCCCTTTGCCTGCAAATCCTCATTTATGAGTAACCCCATTGGTTACTCAGAGTAAGGGCCGGCAGGAATGGACTCTTGAAGCTGTATTTGTAACAAAACAAACAAACAAAAAAACCCACCTCATCTGGCATGGTCTGTTCTTTATTAGACTAAGCTGCACATTGGTCATCAGACTGTCTTTTAACTCATCAATTCCTTTATTATTTGCTCATGTTTTACTTGGTACTCAGCTTTGACTAACTAGTCAAAAATTCTTTGGTCCCCCTTTTTATTTTTCTTTCATGTTCGTAAAAAGGCTTTAAATGTATTGATTACCATTATTGCTGGCATCCCACTTTTAATTAGCAAACTATTCTTGCCACTCTGCTTAAAGCTAAGTCAGCACATCTATGATAAATCCTGTTTTTTTAAAAGGTTTTTATGTGTCCATAAAAATTGATCTGGGTTGAATATTTTATTATCTTATAGACCTCAGCTCACAGGTAAATTTGATTTACTCTCTTTAAAAAAAAAATCTTCTTCAAACATATAAAAATTTTAGACACGCAGAGAAGTTTGAGGTTTATATTTTATTTACAGTATTACTCAAAATAGAAATTTTATACAAATTAAAGGACAAAAGTGCTAAGTACCCTCATCTCATGCTGAAGTAAAAGATAACAAAGGACATTTAACACCATACAGGTGCCACACAATATGTCAGGCTTTAAATTTGTAAGCGTAATGAATTGGTCATCATCAGCAAGGTATGTACCTCAGATCAGCACTACTGCAACACCAACCTCTATTACTTGAACCAAAAGAGTGGTTCCATATGTTGATAGCAGTAGTAGACTGTTACCCTCTATTTAGACTAGGCACTAGAGGGAAATGCAATACACACTGGCTGAGCCTTCACTCGGGGTGGGGTTGGGGGAATGGTGTTCTTAATTCAAATTAGCTAATCCAATGTCAAATCCTAGGAAAGACAAGGCAGTTTCCACCTGAGTTAGCAAACTGTATGAAAGATAGCCAACTCTTCAATTTGACCGGCTAACACTTGTGAAAACTACAAACTATCTTAACCAGGATTTTACCTAAAGTCAGCTAATGTGAGTTAAGAACACACGGTTTTTCTTCAGGACAAGGCCATGCTGTAACTGAGTTACATAAACACGTGAGATCTGAATCAGTAAACGTACAAGCCCAGTCCTGTACCCATTACAATGAATGGCAAAACTCCTGGTGATTTCAATGAATCAGGTCCACATGTTCTGTTTTTTTTTTTCCTATAACCCCACAAAGGTTGTTGGAAGCCCAGATGTAAAACATTCAAACTCACCAACCTACAGCAAGAACCCTACAGCAGCTCATAATTTTAATGCTGGTGTAGAGGATGTAAGATGATCTACCAGATACTTAGGTCCCAAACCAATACAGAGATTTAAAGATCAACACCAAGATCTTTAATTTCATTTGGAAGTGTACAAAAAACTATTGCATAGACTTGAGCAAAGCTGTTATGTATTCTCAATAGCCTGCATCGTGTAGATGGTGAGCCACTGCATTAGCTGGACCTTGTTGCTGGACTTCAAAGTACAACTACTCACTGCAGTATTCTATCCTTGAAGTCACAAAGGGTGCGTCTACACTTACAAATTAAGACAATTTAAGGAGGCTTAAGTCAACTTAAAATACTCCACGTCTGCACTGGGCTTTCCTTAAGTCAACTTAAGCTGCTCTTTAAGTCGAATTAAGGAAAAATTAGTTTGAATTAATAATACCTCGTTTTATTAAATCGACTTAAGCCAGTGGAGACAGGGATTAGTGCCTTGGTGAAGCTTATTAAGTCGACTTAAAACATTTAAGTCGACTTAAGGTTGAAAAGGGGCCACATCTACACTTGAAAACTTAAGTCGACTTTTATTAAATCGATTTAATAAGGTCGACTTTAAATTGACTTTATTAAGTCAACTTCATAAAGTTGACTTAACTGTTCAAGTGTAGACATAGCCAAAGTCACTAATGACCATTACAAGGTCTGCATGAGAGAAAAATGGCTGCAGTCGTACAGTGAGCCAGAGATGGTAAAAGGTACGTACCACTACTCTTACATAAAAATCCTGGACAAAAATGGATCCAGGAACACCCTGAGGCTCCAAACAATTTTGGCAAAAGGTGGGCACACACTCTCAACCAATTATGTAGATGCCTCACTTTTCTAAACATGTTAAATCAATTTATTTTCATCCAGGCTAATTCATCCCATTCTCTATCCTTGTCAGACAGTGGGGAAATGATAAATATGTAGTGTGTGCAGTTGCTAAAACTGAGATGTAGAACTGAGTAACATCAGTATGTTGGGAATATTGCAAGCCAAAATCTCACCATCTCATTTAATTGCAGTTTTTCATCATGAATATGAGGGGTGACAAGATGGATGCTTATTGAACCTCACATGTAAGGGCTTACCCCAGCCCAGCTCCCTGGAACTTGTTGGAAGAGACAGAGTGAACCCATTTAACAGCCACTGCATCCATTATTGTTTTCTCTCAGGTCTGGGTCCAAGACAAGAATACCCGCTCTTCCCTCTACCCTAAGTGGTGACCCTTGGAATGTTCATTGTTGGGTATGTGCCGCCTTTGTTCTTTCCATTTGCTCTACTAAAATTAGAGGACAGAATGTGGAGTGGGATGGAGGCCACTGTTTTAAGACTAATCAAAAGAAATGAGTTTGAACAAGAATTATACACTATTAGGGTTGGGCGGGACCTCAGGAGGTCTCTAGTCCAATCCCCTGCCCAAAGCAGGAACAACCCCAACTAAATCATCCCAGCCAGGGCTTTGTCAAACTGGGCCTTAAAAACCTTTAATACAACACTGGCTCAGGCATAAATAAAAGTGCTGTTTGCTTCTTCTTGTATATTAATTACTTGATAGACTAGGCAGGGGTGTCAAAGATACAGCCTGCGGGCCAGAGACAGCCCACAAACCTCTTCCATCTAGCCCATGACTGTGCTCCACGGGACTACACTCTCTCCTTAACAGAGATAGAGAGAGCGTGGTCTCATGATATCACGGAGCGCAGTCTTGCATACCCACCGCTCCCCGATGCCGTGAGAATAGGCCCTAATATTGCAACTTATGGTATATATGGCCCACTTGAAGAACATTTATGTCAGTTCTGGTCAGCCGTATCAAATGAGTTTGACACCCCTGAACTAGAAGAACGGATGTTGGTGTTGACTGGATTCACTAGCATCAACTATCTGCTATTAATCATCTTCGTCCTTACCCTGTAGTTACTGGCAAAGATGGTTTGGGACCATATTTGGCCCATACTGTAAGCATGGCAGTCCTTGAACACCGTCCTAGTCCATCCCCTAGCCAGGGCAGCACTGTTTCTTGTAGATTCTGAATTTTATAACCTTAGGGGGGGGAAAAAATTGTTATTTTATTTTCTTTAAATTAGACCAGAAAATTAACAAATCCACATTCAAACATTTTAGGTTGACACTAACACACCAGACCAAGGGAATGCAATGCTTGGGCCTGACATTTTCTTCTTAACTAACAGCGCTGTGAATTGTCTAGGGTGGAATACAATTACTGTGCGGAGTACTTTTCATCTTCAAAGCACTTTACCAACATATACTCTTAGTTAATCTGGGGAAAATATGATTTAAGGCCAGCTTTTGATAGTTTGTGTGACAAAGTTAATGTAATTTAAATTGAGTCTGTTTGTATTTAAATAGGACTAAATAGAACTATAGTGTTGTAGTTTAAATGCTATTGTTCCATTAAAAGCCAATTACAGAAATTCAGCTTTCCTTGAATGTATAGCGTACAGCTTTTCATTTTAAAAAGATCTATCTAAATACTTCATCCGAATTTAGTCTTTATAATTCTGACTAATTGCATAACATTCTTTAAAGCCTACCGCATAATGCAGCTCTCTTTTGGAAATAAAATCTTCCTGCTTTGCTTGCCTCTAGGCCTCTATCTGTATGCTGGTAGTACTGCCTTTGTCCAGCAGATAGCGCTCAAGATGTTTCCATTTGTTAGCGGGACAAGAGAGATTGTAAAACAAACAAGGAGTCTTGTTGCACTTTCTTGCAATCTGCTAGATTACCATCGAGCAAATGCCTACCTATCTAGCTCAGCAGAGAATAGAATGCTCTGTAGATGAGTCACTACCTTGATAGAAACAGGCACTCCCTTATTAATTAATGTTAGCTAATTTAATAATTGTTTAACTTTCACTTGGATAAATACAATTTCTTTTCATTGAAATGAGCACACATAGTCCCTAAACAAATATGTTTGTAGAAGGCACCATTTATTTTTAACCCAGGATGGGGAAGTAACATTTAGATTCAAATTCTGATATGTGAATCCATGTGTCATTTAAATTGATTAGTCTCTCTTTTTAAAAGAATTAAAAATGCAGCACAACACAGATCTGCAAAATGCACATGTGACTGAGGGATAAAACTTTTAAAATATTGCTATGTTTAAATATTATATAGAATACAAATATCAAAATATATGCAGACTGAATTTTAATGAATGGTCTGAATGAGCATGTGTGTTTGTATTTTCTGTATCTTCTGAGTGTATATAGTTAACTAGTTGAATTGTGTTTATTGTTATGGAGCAAGTGTCAATTTTCAGACCCAAATGAATACCTGAGATCTGAGGCTATATCCCATTTACAGAATACAATTCCGTATATGACACATACAGACAAGAAACCTTGCTGGGAAATGAAAGGATATAGCTAACTTATTGCAATCATTAGTTGGTAAAATTGTGCCTGTTTTCATAGACAGTAAAGGGACTTTTAAACCTATCTTTTACTGGTGAGGCTTTTAGAAGTTTAAAATATAGGGGAAGTCAGAATAAAATTGGAACATGCAGCTAGTAATGAGATGAGACAAGGCAAGAGAAAATTAGGGGAAAACTAATCTGCAAATGACAGGCAAGGTTTTGAAAAATGAAACTACTGCTGCTATCCCAATTTCAGCCTGGTGATAGAGAGGTTGCATATCACATCACATGCACATTACAGATTAGAAAAATGTGGAACTGCCAAGTTTGGTACAATAGCATCAATTAAAAATAAAAGAACTACCACTTTGCTTCCATACAAAGTAGTCGGTGCGAGTGTTCAATGTGATATCTGTTCTATGAACACATAGGAACTTCAGATGAACAGTTCGCCTCATAAATACACCATGTTTTCAAAACTTCACTTCTCCTTTTCAGGGTTTAACTAATCATCTGGCACTTTGGGGAGGGAGCGAAAAGCATCAAGCTTCTTAACCTGTTTTCAAATACTGGCCCAGGTTTGGTTTTCTGTAGCCACTAAAAGAAAATCATTTCAGCCTGGTTTGTTTTGCTTAGTTTCTCCCCTCCTTCCCTGCATCTTTCCGAATATATGTATCAACTGACTTGCCATGCTTGTATCCCATTTCTTCTGTGCTAGATTCTGCTCTCTTCTGTAACATGAGCAATAACTTTCTCCTGTATGTGAAAACAATCTGCTCTGAACTAAGAACTTTCCCACCTCTTATGGATGCTGGTCTAGCTCAGAGGGGCCAGTTAATTAATAGTCTGTGTGCTCTATACCACTGGAGAAAGTTGCAAGTGTCTCCAGAGATATGTTCCAAAGGGGGTAGCCGTGTTAGTCTAGTTCAGCAAAAAAAAAAACACAAAAAAAACCAGGAGTCCTTCTTAGACTTTAAAAGTGCCACCGGACTCCTTGTTTGTTTTGCAGAGATATGGTGATGATGGACCCTTGTTGTGATGAAACAGCTAGTGCAGCCCCCTGCATTCAGGCTTCCCAGTCTGGAGGAATAGACCTTGCGAAGGGTGTCTACCACGGAAAAGTATATTTTATAAAGGACAGTCAGTCTTCCTGGCAACATACTCCAGTCACACTGGAGGAGAGTGAAATCTCATTAGGCTGCTCCCTAAACAGTATCCTATCACTGATTCTCACTGCCTCTCCCCCCCCCCCCCCCCGTAGCATGAACCGACTTTTGCAAGTCCTCTAGCTGGGTATCCTTCCTTCTGCCAAGCCCCATTCTCCTAGAGAACAATTCAGAAAGTAAACTATCGACTTTCCCACAGGAGCGCCACATCTCCAGCACTGGATCTGAGTTGCAGACAGATGTAGACGAGAGAAGGACTCTAAAGACAGCTGGATTCCCTAGAAATTCAGGCTAAAATGTGCTCCTTCCATCAAGCCAGCCTTCCTTTGCCCTTTAGAGGGGAGGCTACACTCATCTCTAACCACCTCCGGCTACAATGGCTTAGCCCCGCAGGCTGGAACCTGCGTCTGCACAGCCCGACCCGAGCGGGAGGCTTGAAATGCTGTCCCGGGGGTTCCCTGGAGCTGGGTGAAAAAACGCAAACTTGCTTTACTCTGTCAGCCCCGCAGCTTCCTTGACCCCTCCAGCCCCGCAATGACACGCGGGACCTGGCCGGAGTTTCTCCGCGCCCCTGCCCGGCCCGCACTTACCCCGAACTCCGCCGGAGCTCGCCTGGCTCCCGTCCCGTCTCTCCCACCCCCCGCCGGACCCCGCCGCTCCCAGGCTCCTCCCAGCTGCGGTGCGCAGAGCAGGGGGGATGTTGCTGCTGCTGCTGCTGCTGCTCGGCCCCCCGGGGGCGGGGACGGCCCCTCGGAGCGCGAGGAAGCGCCGCTAGTCTGGCAGCTGCACTGAAGGGCGCCGCCGTGGCCCACGCAGGTCGCCCCGCTGCCTGGCCAGCTGAGGATGTGGCCGGGGTTTGAGTCTCCCTCTCCGTGCTTTGCTTAAGGTGATCAGAGGGGTATGTCCCTGCACTCAGGCCGGCCCCCCAAAGTGGAGATGTGCAAGATCCAAGTGAGGGAAATCATCTCTTAGACGCCAAGCCAGAATGATGCACCTGCGGCCCCTGCCTCTCATTGTGGTGCAGAGCGTCCTCCAGCTTGTAAGTCTGCTTTTCTTTACTCTTTTGTGTCAGAAGGAACTGCAGAGCCCTTGGAAACCTAGAGCCAAGGCGGTTGCAACTGTTTCTGTGTGAAGGTTGCAGCGTAGGCTGGGAATACCTGAAATCCAGAGCCTGCAGAGGTTTTCCTTTTGATTGTCCGGGACGAATTAAGGTTTTTGTAACCCGTGTCAGCTAGCCAAGTGAATGGAGCACATGCTCCTTCATCAAACGTTTGTGTTAGGTGGTGATTGTGGTGTCCAAAATTTTGCTGGAAGTGTGGGGTAAATGGCATTGTTTTGTGCAACTTTAAGAGCGACTAAATAAGAGTTCTTAACACACGATCTGCATAGTTCCTTCCATTAAACGGGTGTCATGTCGTTTGGGAAAGGTAATCACTGTTATCTACCTGCCTACTATCTTTTGGAGATAAAATATCAAGTACACTTTAATCTAACAAAAGCACCCACAACTTGCACCAAAGCAACTGATTCTTCCAGTTCTGTAAACTGAGATTCTTTTTAAACAGTGTCATTGTTTTTTTTCTGTATTTTTGTGATATTGTTTAATTTTTAATTGTTCAATGTTTAATTAAGATTTCAAATTACTAAGGCCTATTTTTTAAATAATAATGTACCAATGGAAGCTTCAACTGCCTGTAAAACATATCTGTGATTATGGACATTTGAAATATTCTGAGTTACATGATGCTTCACAGTACCACAATTCTATTTCTGAACCTTATTCTAGATCCACAGTTAGCTTTGTGCAGTATCAACTTAGTCAACTATTTTACAGAAATGGATGACAAACACTGGCTTATCATTATTTGTCCATGGGAAATTTTCTGTTTTCTGGACTGCATATTAAATGGTTATTTATGACTCTTTGTTGGAGTCCTCTATCTGTTTGGATTAGGCACAGATTACATATACCTGTCCAGTCCTGCGTAGTCTCTTATGTGAAATGCAGAAGAATTTGAGTGACTGAAGTAGTATGGTTAGGTAAATAGATTTAAAAAGCAGGAGCTACAAAATAAAATTCAAGTGAAATATTTCATTTGAAAGAAGTGTGTAAAAAATGTAATCTCGAACATGTTCCTTTCAAGGAGAAAATATGCCTTGTTCTTGGGGTATTAGTGAAAATTAAACAGAATTTGAGGAAAAAAATTAACGATCCTTAAAATGGATTTGCCAGCCTTACCTAAAAACAAAAGAAATTTTATTGTAATTTTAGTTCAAAATGCCTTTTTTCAGGAGCATATTAATTACATGAGCAGCTATCTCTGATTTATGCTGCAAAAGTTCTACCTCTCTTTCTAGCTGTCTTGTATCTGAAAGTTTGTCACCACAGTCAATAGGGAATGTATAATAAACCTTGAAGGGATTAACACCCTCCTTAAAAACAGGATTCTAATATTACAGCATGAGTTGATTGATTAGTTTTTGTGGAAGCTTATGTCAAATTCTAATCCGTTTTTGGATTGTGGTTGTCTTGTAATGTTCTTTGCTTCAGCACTTTATCATGGCAATGAAGTACAGAGCTGCATTCCTGCGATAAGGCACACATTTCTTTCACACTGCTATCCTTCTGGACAATAAAAGGCTGTTTACATTCGTACAGCACAGTTTCTAGCTAACCAACACACAGGGGTTAGAGATGTGAATGGAAAGCAGTAAATGGATTACAAAGTTGCTGAGGAGGGGAGAACTAAATTTGAACACTTTTTTCTTTTTTACCAGATATCAAAGGGATTGATTAAAACTTGTCCCAACAGGCATCAGTTGTGTTCCACATTTTTTATGGATGATGATTTGAACTTAGTTGTGGTCTTAAAACTGAGCAGTATGCGCACTGATCACTTTGAAGATGCTTTCTGTGTTGCTACAGAAATCACATGCAGTCAATACCTGATCTCAGAGATACAGCCTGTATAATTCACAGAGGGAGCCTTTATTTTTCTGCATTTAGCTATTTACATCACAAACAAGTAAGGCATTTTGGAGGCACTTAGTCCTGAAATGGCTTATTATGAATTTAATCAAAAATCATTTGAATCAAAGTGAGACTGTCTTAGATCTTAGGGATAATTTAGGGGTACCAAGTAACGTTGATGTGAAAAATTTTAAAAGTTGTGTTTATACCTTTGTGTTATACTGTATTATATCAGGACACTTAGTTTGCTTTTGCCTTTTGTTGACCAATGTAAAGATCTAGTGTATCATTATTTTGTTATAAAAAGGGAATATGAAACTGAAATTTTGAAGATTAGATTTTTTAAATGAATAATGGCTTCTTGGAATTTAATAGAAGCGTTTTAGCAAGTTGGTATTGGGGATATTTAAATATGAGTTCTTGTCTTTATCTTTTTAAACCATCAGAGATCAACACAGAAAATATTAATACAGTACAAGGGGTTCAGCATTTCAGCCAGTGAAGAGAAAATTATTTTTTTTTAAAGTTGTAATGAAGCAAAATACTTGTAAACCGGCTAACTTTGTATAACCAGCAAGCCTTCACCTCAAAATTTCTTACAGGATTTGGAATGGTGATTATTTAGGTGAATTTCTATTTGAGTATGTAATCTTCATGTTTAATGGGGAAAGGTGATAAAATGCAACAAGTAAATACACCAGTGAGGGTGCCATATGCTCAAGGCAATTAGAACTAAAAATGAAAAATACATTTTATTAAGTTTCTGTTCAAAATCGGTATGTAGTTTTCAAATACAGATGGAAGTCTATGTACACACACAAACTTTTTATACTACTTTTATATTCAGATAAATTAAACGATAAGAGAGCATGTCATTATATCAGATTCCAAAGGTGTGCTAATTCACTTCTACTGGACTCTCTTCAATTTTTAAATCAGTTCAAAATACACCAGAATGATAATTTGTTGTGCACAGTCAGTACTCCCCTGGGCAGCTGTTGGCTAAATAGCAACAAGACAAAATAAAGAAGCTGCTCCGGTATATGGCTAGTATTGTTATTTCTTTACAATTAATGTTAATTAAGATGTTCGGTTGTTATTTAATTACTCAGTGCTTTATTAGGAATTATATTTTAAGAATAACGGAATCCCAGTAATTAAAAGTGGAAAAGATCTAAAGCACGAGGCTCATCTCCTACATCCCCTGTCAATACTAGATTATTTTCCACAGTTCATTTGCCAAGGTTTTGTTTGTCAAATCTAGTTTCAAGTTTCCAGAGATGGGGCTTCCTCCACTTTCCCTAGGAGATTTTTTTCCCATTAATAAATTGTATTGTGAGCAAGTTTTCCTGATATTTAGCCTGGTTTTTTTCCTTAACTTCATTGTATTTCCTCTATTTAGCTGATGAAAAATGTCGTGTTTCACATAACATAAAAAATGGCCATACTGGATCAGACCAGCCCAGTGTCTGGTCATCTTAACACAGGCCAATGCTAGGTATCTCAGAGTGAATGAAAAGAACATGTATTCATCGAGTGATCCATCCCCTGACACCCATTCCCAGCTTCTTGCAAACAGAAGCTAGGGGCACTTCAGAGCATGGTTTTGCATTTGTGCCCATCCTATAGCTGTTGATGGACCTATCCTCCATGAATGTATCTAGTTCTTTTTTGAACCCTGTTACAGTCTTGACCTTCACAACAGCATCTGGCAAATTGTTCTACAGATCGACTGTACATTGTGTTAAGAAATACTTCCTTTTGTTTGTTTTAAACTTTAAACTTTATTTGGTGATCTCTAGTTCTTGTATTATGAGAAGGTGTAAACAGCACTTCCTTATTTACTTGCTTCACATCAATCATGATTGTATAGACCTCAATTATTTCCCCCTTTAGTCATCCAAGCTGAAAAGTCCCAGTCTTATTAATCTCTCCTCATATGGAAATTATTCCATACCCCGAGTCATTTTTGTTGCCCAATTCCGTACCGTTTCCAATTCAAATATATATTGCACGATATTCAATATGTGGGCAAAGCATGGATTTATAAAGAGGCAGCTTTCTGTCTTATTATCTATCCCTTTCCTAATGATTCCCAACATTCTGTTAGCTTTTTTGACTGCCACTGCACATTAACTAGATGTTTTCAGAGAACTATCCATAATGATGCCAAGGTCTCTTTCTTGAGTGGTAACAGCTTTCTTAGGCTATGTCTATACTAGAAAAAGTTGGGTCGACTCTGTTAAGTCAACTTAATAAGATGGGCTTTAAGTCAACCTAAAGCCGACCTTATTAAGTCGACTTAACAAAGTGGATTAAGTCGACTTAGTCTACTTTGTTAAGTCGACCTAACCACCATTAACCACCCCGTCCACACTGTCTTCAAGTCGACTTAAGGAGCTGACTTAAGGAATTTCTTAAATCGACTTAATGAAAGTCAGGTGTAGACATGGAGTAATTTAGATCGACTTAAGGGTTCTTAAGTCGACCTAAATTGCTAGAGTAGACATACCCTTAGAGCCCATCATTTTATACATATAGTTGGGATTTATGTATTTACATAGATCCCTAATTTAAAAGGTAGGTAGCTACTTAAACACACACTTTTGCCTTCTTGATTCCAGGTAACATAAATGGCCATGTACTGCATTTGAATCATGCATGCAAGTCTGATCTTCCTTTCTCTCTGTAAAAACCAACCAGTACTTCTCTTTATCTCAGTGTTTCATATTTATAGACAAATGCTAGTGCAGAGCACTGTAATGGTTCCATAGCAGGGTAATTTAACCTGTTTGTTTTTCAGATTCTTCTTCTTCCCAAATCTTTGCAGCATAAGATTTGAAATATCTGTCTATCTATCTAACTATATATCACCACTTTCTAGAGAGCTTATAGTTCAAGTTATGTCAGTATTCCCATGAAACCTGTTTTTAACTGAACCATAAATATGCTCACTTGGAAAAGAGCTGTCAGACATGGTGTTCATATAAGAGCCTATTGACTTACAAATGTCTTTTAAAAGCAAATGTTATGTTTAAGTTGTTTGAAATGAGTGAGCAACAGAAGTTTGTTTAAGAACTTTTCGCTCTATAGGACTGGGTAATAGAGGTTCGGTTTAATGGTAATTCAGTAAAAAATTTAATCCGTGAGTGTTTAATTTTTTTAAATAGTTACCTTTATTAAAAATTTGATTTGATGAACAATCCAAAATTCTCAGACACAAGCTATGTTAAAAAGAGTTAAGTCATTGATAAGAAGGTACCACCGAAAAGAAGCTTAATGGAACTCTGTAAAATTAGAGGAAACACAAACATTTTGAATGTTAGGATATTCATTGTTAAGTTTGCAATTAAAGATGTGTGTTGGAAGGGGTATGGAAGTGCAGTGCTAAGGTCCATTCAGACCTTAATTGTGCCCCCTTATGCTGGCCAACCTGTGCCCCCTCTATATAAGGGTAATTGAGACCACAACAATAATCATACGTAGTAGACATGGATACTTTGTTGTTTCAAACAGAAAACCGAGACCTTCCACTTCCAGGCATCCTAAATCCTGTGAGTGAAATCCTGTCCGCATTGATTTCAGTAGGCGTTGTGCTGCTAACTTTGGTATGGCCAAGATTTCACCTTGCTTACTTTGGTGTTTTGCTTCATTCTGCAGACAACTTAAAATAACATTTATCAGGGCTTAATGCAATAGAGTACAAGTCATTTAAGAAAAGAGGAACAAAACTAAAGTTGAAGACAGACCAACCATTGTGGGTAGTAGGATTAGCATCCTTAATGCACTAGACAACACATCTCCCATCTTCCCAAGCAAGTCATTCAACCTCTGCATCTCAGTTTCCCCATCTGTAGAATGGGTGTGATAATGACAGCCTCACATCCCCTGATGAAAGGCACATGAAATGTGCGCAGTAATTTTAACTAATGGAGCTCAGGCTGCAGGGCTATAAAACTGTAGCACAGATATTTGTGCTTGGGCTGGAGCCTGGGCTTAGAGACCCCACAAGTAAGGATGGTCCCTGAGCATCTACACTGCGATAGTCCCTCAGCTTAAGCCCCAGAAGCCTGAAACAGCTGATCTGAGCAGCTGTGGCTGCACCAAGAGTCTTTTGCTTAGATGCATCCTTAGGCACGTAGGAGCCTAAGTCTTGTTCAAAGCTAATAGGACCTAGGTATTTCAAAGGTATTTTGGGAGCTAGAATGCAGACAGGTGGCATGGGGGATTTTCAATGTCATTTAATAGATGCCTGACCTGCTTAGATCTTAAAAAGTCTAGTAGGCACTTATCTGAATCTTTAGGCACCAAAATATCTTTGAAAATCTGCCCCGTAGCATCTTGGTCCCATTGATTTTCCAGTAAGTCACTTAGGGGCTCTTGAAAATTTTATCCTAAATGCTTAGAAAGAGTTTGACAGCAGGAGATGCTGTGGTCTAGGGGATTGGATGTGGGCCTAGAACTCACAAGATCCAGGCACTATTTCTGATAACCTTTATTCATGCATCATGATCCCCTTAGACATAATAGGAAGTTGGTGCATACAGATTTTGATGGTGTCTAAATACCCATGTATACTGAACATCAAGCCATAAAAGCTCCAAATAAGTCAGAATGTCTACTAGTTGAATAACAGGCTTTTTAAAAAGTTTTTTTTTATTATTTTTATTATTGTTACATGGTGACAAGATAAACTTTTATGGCTCCAGTTCAGCTATCTCAGGCCATCAGGTCGATAATACACATTACAATTTCTCGTGTGTATCTATTTACAGAATAGATCTTCATCTCTCAAGAATCATTAGGATATAGTGGGGTCATTAAACTACATTTTACATTTCCTTAAATATATTTCCACAAACCAATTTTTAAAAAGTCATAAATTTGTATTTACACAATAGATGGGACCATTAAGGTCTATTGTACCAATTCATTCTTGGGCACTTGTGAGAAGCATAGCCCTTTTCTTTTTTTGCCAATCTGAGCTGCTTTATTTTAAGTAGTGGTAAAAACAAAAGCACTTTTACAGAACAGATAGGAGGTTGTCTTCCTCCAGGTACCACGGATGTATTTTTGTATATGTGTTTATTTCTCTCTATCAAATTGCCATATGGCCAAATTCTGCTATAAGTCTAAAGTGTTTGCCTGGGAATTTATAGTGGACCAATAAGCGGGGGACTGAAAGAAGGAGAAAATATGAAAGATGACCAATATGGACGACATAAATCAACCTTTGACTCCCAAATGTCATATTCTCTTTCAACTCATCTCTTCTTCTCCTGTTCAAAGCCAAAACTACCTATTTAAGTTTCAGAATATTTCCAAAAATTCCTAAATTATGTCCTTTAGTTGTCTTTACATTTTATTTACTTACATTCTCTTTATTTCCAATCAACTCTACTGTCTTAAATTACTTTACTTTAGGAAGTTTATAGAAGCTTGCAATTTAAAGAAAAAAGACCTGTTAGGTTATCTAATCTATATCCCTGCCAGCACAGGATTGCTCCCTATGGTATATTATCTATCACTCTGTCTAGTCTAGTTTTAAATAACTTATGCAACATAGGTTTCTAAGTAAAGTGGTGGAAGGTGTTCCAGCTCCACAATTTAACAGATCATACCTGTTTAAAAGATCATACCCAAGTTTTTCCTGATATTTAGCCAACCTTTCCCTAATTTCACCTCATTGCTTTGCTCCACCGTGGGTCATGCAAACAATTTCTCATTCTCTTTTGGCTTTTATTCCAAGTACTTTTATTATTTATATTGTTATAGCACTCAAAATGTGTGAGGCTCTGTGCAGATGTAACCCTTCTGCTGGGTGGAGTCAGCAGCAATAAGGGCCAGATTCAGCTTCTAGGAGTTTCTCTAAATAATACAAACCAGAAGTGTCTCGAGTGATCTGGGGAAACTAAACACCACCCTTAACAGGTCCTAGGCATCTCTATGAGGTAATACTTCCCCACTCGAAAGCACTGAATCTGTGTATAACAAAGAAATCTGTCTATAGTAAAGAAAACTTAACAGGGCAAGGGAACCAAAGCATTAATTTGTGTAAACCCATCACAATCCCAAATCAAAACATGATATACTCTAAATAGATTTCCCTTGACCATCTGCTGGTGTCCAACACAATGAGTTGCTGCATCAGCCCAGCATAGTGCTAACTGATTCCACATTCCCGTAATACTCGCTCGTAATGGGATCCCATGTGCCATGTTTAAACCTCGTAACCCATAGCTCTCGAGGCATTGGCCAGAAGGGTATATTTTTTACCTTTTGAGCTTGGATGTTATGGAAGGCCGGTGTCTTGTTCTCAAAAGGAACTGTGACATCCACTGTGAGGGTCCTCTTTTGTTCCTTGTTAGTAATGATGATGTCCAGTCGCAATTGACTATCTGTTCCAGGGAGAGTGGAGTTCCCAGCAACGTTCCTCGTGGATGGCAGGATGGCTTTGACAGGGCAATCTTGGATGGCATTGTGATGCAGCTGCCAGGCTCTACAATGGGGCTTGCAGCTAAACACAACATGAGCAGCATCTCATTGACATAGTTGCCCTTTCTGTATCACTTGTCCTGATTCTCCTGGCAGGACACAGCCGAGCTAGGCCCCGTGGATGAATCTCCAATTGGCAAATCAGGTGACCCTGGGGAGGAAGTGGCAGCTGGTGTCCCACTTGCACATCAACTCAAAGGCTTTGCCTGGTCTGGCTTCCGTTTCAGATTTTCCATTTACTTCCAACAGAGGGCATCCTTCAGGGTCTTCTCCAGCATGGTTCTTTAAGTGGATGATGATGTCAGGAATGGAGCTGAGTGAAGAACTGATTCTTCAGTTTGACTGAACTGAAAAAAAGAAAAAATCAAACAACACAAAATGAATTTTTTTCATTTTTTTCTTGCCCAACAAAAATGGAAAAACCTTTGTTTTGGGTCAGACTAAGACATTTCATTCAAAATATTTCATTTAATTTTGGGCTGTTTTTGTACTTTTAAAATTCAATCTAGCTGCATTTCATAAAGCATTTTGAAACAGAGAGTTGACACATTTCATTTTGGAAATGTTAAAACAATGTTATGACTTTTCAAATTCTTTTTTTATTTTTCTTTTTTTGGCTGAACTATTCACTGAACCCGACCTGAATTAGTGAACAGTTTTAGTCAATTCTGAACTGCATTTTTCAGTGAATAAACTGTGGAAAATTTTACCTGGGAATCTGGCACTAGTCAGAAGATCATGAGATCCCTGCTGCCAGTATGGAGGGCAGGTCACTGAACCTGGTGTCCCAGACAGATGCCATTTGGTATAGTGAGGAAAAAAGCAGGGGTTGAGGACAAAAAAGCCTTGCTTTACTGTCTGTATCCTTGGCCTGACTTTGCCACAGGTCTTTGCAGGCCAGGCTGCTTGTTGGGAATGCAACAGCACATTGCTCAAGTCTACTCAACCCCAGTGAGTCAGTTTATGTCTGTGTTTATGCTGTCCTCCAGCAGGCTGACTTCAAGGTGACCCTGTAGACGTTAAGGGAGAGATTTTTCAAGAGACTCAGTACTGGCCTAACTGGTTCCCATGGAGACTTTGCTAAAGTCCCCTTGACTTTGGTGGAAGCAGAGTTAGGCTAAGGCTGTGCACATCTGAAATTTCCTCACTTAAAGTCCTTAATGTCCTCCCACTCCCATGCCATACCCTCCCACGCCATGGCCACCCCTTCTTCGGTGAACCTCGTCACGAGGGGAGAGTGTGCTGACACTGCCTGCCTCCTGGGGCTTCCCCTGTCCTTGGCTGTGTGGCTCGTGCTAGTTGCTGTGGGATTGGAGCCCCAGGAGTCTGAGGATTTTGGTTATCTGTCCGGTTGCTGCAGTTATCCTTTGTGGATGGTGAGGAGGAGACCAAGAGTCTTGATATTCCAGGTAGCTCCCTCTGAGCACTTTGGGGAGGACAGTAGGCCATAAAAGCTCTCACTTACCCTCTGTGCTCTTGGCTGTGGCTGGCTGATTTGATGAAGCATCCCCTCGAGTTTGGGAATTCCTTTCATCCGCTCCCAGCAAACTGTTATGTTCTCCCTGTGGATGGAAGAAGAGAAACAAGGCCACTGGGTCAGGAGAGCCATGGCTTGTCCCTAACGTGTTCAGCTGTGGTTGCTTGCTACTAGTCAATGTTGTGAATTATATTGCTGCTTCATTGTCAGGATTGAAGTACATAAGATTCTTCCAAAATTGGACTCTCCTTAACCCAAGAAATCATGTTGCCTGTCCAGTAAAGGGAGGCAGTACCTCAGTCTGCAATAGCAATGCTGTGATTTATTATTATTCTAATGGACCTCTTTCCCTTTATAATAGTGGATATACTTTTTTTTTGTTAAAATATTTTTGAGACCCCCCTGTGGCCATCACTACCTCTGGGAACCATGGAGAAAAAAAGAGATGCCACGGAAAAAATAACACAGCTTTAGGTTTTATTAACTTTCTGCTTCATCACTATAAACCCAGGGTATTACACACAGTATTCTACTGGCCAATCCAGTCTACATCGCCTCTTGCAATATGGACCCTGGATTCATGACAGACCATCTATAGGATGACAGAGTCATACCTGGACTTGCGGTTTTAGGGGAAATTACTTAGTCCAATGAAAGCTGTGCCATCCTCTCTACAGATATATCCATTAACTTAATATGCTACTGTTTAATGCTACCTATTGTTTAGGAGGCTGAGGGTAAGTCTATACTGATGGCGGCAAAATCGCTGCCGTCAGCGTGATCTTCCAGGTTCGAATGAGCTGTCTGGGTAGACGGGCTCAACTGAATACGGAACCGGAGCTGTAACACCAGCCCTGTAACCGTAGTAACACTACGACCAGATGCCGTTTCTGGTCGGTTTAGTGTAATGTGTAGGGAGTAGTTAAGAAGTTGATGGGAGATACACAAGGTATTTTACGTACCTTGCGTATCTCCTGTCAACTGCCACCGAAAAGCGCGGCAGGTATAAACTCGGGCTGAAAGGAGACTGAGAGGGAACATGATAACAGTTTTCAAGTATCTAAAAGGTTGTTACGAGGAAGAGAGAGAAAAATCTTTCTCCTTAACGGCTGATGATAGGACAAGAAGCAATGGGCTTAAATTAAGGCAAGGGATGTTTAAATTGGACATTAGGAAAAAATTCCTAACTGTCAGGGTGATTAACCACTGGAATAAATTGCCTAGGCAGGTTGTGGAATCTCCATCATTAGAAGTTTTTAAGGGCAGGTTAGAGAAACCAGGGACGGTTTAAGAGGGTACTTGGTCCTGCCATGAGTGCAGGAGACTGGACTTGATGACCTCATGGTTCCTTCCAGTTTCTATGATGCAGTTTCTAGTTCATGTGACACTGTGCATATGCTGTTTGCATTCATTTTTCTAGTAGAAATCCTAACGCCACACTGTATTACATCTATATTGCATTGAAAATAACCCAATGGTCTGATGTCATATTTTGAGGACAAAAAAGTCAGTGTTGAGAGTACATACCAGTAAGTTAGAGTAAAATGCACTTTAGAGAAGTTGTAATTATCCCAAAACCAAGCATTAAAACAGGAAATTCAGTTATGGCTACATTTAAATAAAATTGAACCACATACATGAAGTACACAGCTAAGACACTCAAACTACCTTAATTCTGCTCCACAGTGACACCATGAAGAGAAAGATATGGAAAAAAACCAAACTTTTTAAATATCAATTTAATTTAATCTGGGACCACAGACATTAAAATGCCTTAATGGTATGGTTATTGCATGGATCAGGACAGGGCAGAGTTAAGATTGTCTAAATGCTTTAACTGTATATTTCCATATCTTAACATGTTTAGATAACTTTTAAGCGTAACCTGAACTCTGAATAGCTTGGCTTTCTAATGCTTGGTTTTAGGATAGTTAAGTTACAGGACTGCTATATCTTCTTCTAAGTTACTGATGTATCCTCTCAATCAAATCTTCCACTCATGGAATGTCCTTGTTCTTTTTAACAAAACTTAAACATTTCATACACAAACAATAGATTAGAAACGCAAAGAGAATGGTGCTATGTGATATTTCTGACTTAAAAGATGTGATGCAGGAATCTTAAAACTTTTTAAGTGCAGATATTCCAGCGCATCGTAGTAGCACAAAGTAGCTGAAATGTACTGATGGATCTGGCCATTAGTTTGCAGTTTACATAGTGGGTTAGAGAGCTATGTTATGAAGACAGGCATGATGCAAAAAGAGAAATAGGAGACGCCTAGTCCACAAATTCCAATATTTCTACACTTTAAAATCACCCCTTGTACTCCTGCCTCAGTTTCCCCAGCAATTCTGCTACAGTGCTCAATAGAACAAAGGCATCAAAGCCCTGGAGAGCATTTCAGGCACTTAGTATACGGTGAAATCCCACTCTCGTGGAGAGATGCTATTCAATTAGCCTTTTCAGTCTGTAGATCCCACGTACACTTGTACGTTGTTTTCATTTATTTACCCTGTTTGTTAATCAGCTATTCTAATGCAGAAAAATTTCTGGCTTTGTATTCTCATCAAAGGATTTTATTACAAAAAACCTCTGTGTGACTATCCCCTACTGAGGCAAAAGTCCCATTGGAATTAAATATGGGGTTTTTTGTCTGGTTTTGTTTAGCACTCAGCCAAGCTTTACAAAAACTGTGGATGCCATAGAGACTGCACTCTTTGTATATATAGTATTTTTTTTTCCCTTCTGACACCCTTTCCCTGTGAAGGTCTCCTTGCTGTGGCAATGAGCTCTGGTGTGTAAAATTCATCTCAAGACCGAGCAATACAGCAAGCTGTGCTTCCACTACACTGCACATATTAACATTTTGGGGACAGAAAAAGCTGCCTCTTTTTTTTTTCTGTCCTCCCAGAATTCAGCATTAATTACAGAAAACATGGTAACACTACATGTTCACAGATTTTCCCCACCAAGTTCCAAAAATGGTAGAAATCCATTTTCATGGAATTCTTACCCAATCTTCTCTTTTCCCAGTTCAACTTAGAAAACTGAATGCACAATTGAAAGTGCAGAAATCAAAATCAGCTTAAAATAATATGCAGACATTTTGATTTTGTGTAATTATCATAGCTTTTAAAAGCAAAATCTATCCCCCCCATTAGGACAGAAAAGCAAATTCACCAGTGTGCACCAATCTCTCAGCCCATTCTATTTAAAATGAAACATGTTAGAAGTAAACATCAGTAAATATATGGGGAAAAGAAAAAAGATTGGTATGTTTCATATTCAGATCCATTTCATGATACTAATTTGTTAAACCCTTTATGCATATTTTCATGATGTGATATCCATTATCAGCAACGGAGATCCTGAAACTGCCAGGACTAAGAAATGTAAACCTGATATGTTAGTTAGTGACACTTTGGGGTGTGCTGGAAAGGGAATGGTTCTCATACTATATTCTTGCTTATTACACTCAACACATTTTATTATTTTTAATCATCACAATGTTCTACATCATTAAACCATCAGGAAGAGAGAGAGATTCTGATGTAGCCTACATAATCGTAAAGATCAAGAATACTACCCTACTGTTAAATTCAGCCTTTGATGACATTTTAATGTAATTCTAAACGAATGTAATAGTTTAATTTCTTGGAGGAAAATGATTAATGTGGTCAAAGCTATATATATATATATAATAGACACTATCTTAGTCTGGGTTTGATGGATTGGGTTGTCTCGCCAGTTCCGACTTGCTAGTAGATTTTTAATTGGTGTTAATAAAGCTGATAACTGAGGAGACAACTTTAAATGTTATGTGAATTTTAAATATATAGTCCCCAAGGTGCAAATTGGTATCCACTTTAATTGAACTCTCTTTTAATAACGGTAAAATCTCAAACTTCCTCTAATGCACCCAATGAAAATTAAAAATAGTACAAGGTGTGGAGATGGGTTCAAGTCACACACACAAACCAGAGCAGAATTTCACCTTTGTTTTTTGAGTGGCTACATTCATGGTTTTGGTTCCTTTGATTATAGGCTGCGTCTACACTGGTAAATTAAGTCGACTTAAGCTTGCTTAAGTTGACTTAATTTACCCTGCATCTACACTACAGTTTCCTTAAATCAACTTAAGGAAAATAAAGTCGACTTTATAAAACCACCTTCTTAGTAGACCTAAGGCTTAGTCGACTCCCTAGAGTCGACTTAAACCAGTGTAGCTGTGGGGTAGCCCTAAGTCGACTTAGGGCTACCCCAGGGCTACACCAATGCCCTCCCTGCCGGGGGGGGGGAGGCACAGGGGTAGCCTGGCATGCCCCCCCACCTGGCAGGGCAGAGCCCTGCCCACCCTGCCCCTATGCCCTGCCAGGGTCCCTCTCCCCCTTTGCCCCATTGTACTTATGTACAATGGGGCAAAGGCTGAGCCCCGTGGCACTGGGCAAGAGGTGCCCCCCTGCCCTTGTGGACCTCCCCTAGGTCCCCCTAAGCCCCTAGAAGTTGACCTAGGCGTCCAGTGTGGACGCTCTAGGTCGACTTTTTAAGTTCCCCTTTAAGTCAACTTTATTTTTAAGTGTGGACACACTAAGTCGACTTAACTTACCAAGTGTAGACATAGCCATAGTGAGGGAGGCAATCAGTAATGTTAAGATCTGAACCCAGACTTAACCAAAAAGTGGGATAGTCAGATCTGGGGTTTTGCTCCAAGCCCAACTTCATCGCGATATTTATTGGAAGGGGAATATAAGCAGGATGACAAAAAACACATTTACAATGGGCAAAATATCAAACCATTTACTATTGAGCTATTCAGTGAGTAGTTTTTTCTGTTACGAAATAACAGCCTTGTACCAATGACACATGCTCTGCTCATAAGAGATGGGAATGCTACGCCTGACTTTTTATGTTCTGTGATATATACCCTGAGGCATGAAAGCGTTAATATTTTCAATAGGAAAAATTGTCTCCCACTCCCTGTTGTGACACAGAAATCATGGCCTGGCCAAAGGATCTGGCCTGGATGCTGTTGCTGCTAGTTACTTGGAGCCCTGGGAAGCTGGGTGTAAACTAGAAATCAATCTGATTTGCTGAGGAACGTTTACCCTTGAGCCTTGGGGTGTGTTGATGCTGACATAGTTCAGGATGTGGACCAAGACGTTTGTCATATGCAGGACTTGTCTTTGTGGTGTGCCATATATTCACTCAGGACTGAATGGGGAGAGTAAGTCAGTTGGCACATAATGGCTATGTCTACACTTACTAAAGTTAGTTCGAATTAGTTAATTCGAACTAACTAATTCAAACTAATTTTAGTTAGTTCAAATTAACTTCATTCAAACTAGAAACATTTAGTTCGAACTAAGCAAGGGCCATTCATGGCACTTGCTTAGTTCGAATTAGCGAATTGCATTGAGTTCAATGGGCCGGTTAGCTCAAACTAAGCAATTAGTTCAAACTAACATGGCCACATTGGTTAATTCGAACTAACTAGTTCGAATTAACTCTTAGTTCAAATAGCATATTCAAATTTATTAGTTCCAATTAAGGAAGCCCTTAATTCAAACCAATGAAAGCCTAGTGTAGCCAGGGCTTTAGTTAGTTCGAATTAAGCTTCCTTAATTCGAACTAACTTGCCAGTGTAGACATAGCCAATGAAATCATTCCCTGAAATTCAAAGTGGCCTCGTAGATTTCTCTTTTAAAATGGTTCAGCTGCAACATGCCACCTATGATTATAATTGTTCCTCTAAAACAGCTTTGTCTCTCTAGTCACCCAGTTTATCATACATAAAATGGAAAAATGATCCGGTACATCTTCCTGCCATTACAGGATTGTTTCTTATAGTAGACAGTCAAGTATTTTATCGTGTTTTGTTTTAAAGACCCAAATATTGGGGCTTGCACTTAGAAAGCTATTCCACAGCAGAATATATCTCATTGTAAGTTTTCCCTAGTATTATATCTAAAGTTTCCCTTTCTTAGTTTCTTCCCATTAAACTTAGCTTTCTCCATTTATATCACTCTTGAGACTCTTTTGCTTTAGGCTGGGTTATTACTACACAGGATTCTTTGCCTGATTCCTGGAGAGCTACTCTTCAAAGAGCTGAGATGTGAACACTTTGACTCATGTCATACTCTTTCTACCTTCTTTACTGATATCTGTAGCAATCACGCACACCTTCAGTGTGACTTATTCTTTTATTTGTTAGCCATTGTTTTCTCAGAACCTTGTAAGGGACAGGTATCCAGAATGCTGACCGAATCTATAGTTACATACTGTGCCATTGTAAAAGACATCAGCTAAGCAGTTGAGATTGTCAGAGAATTTGACAAGTTGGCAGGTGCAGAGAATAGAGCCACGTCTACACTTAAAACTGTTTCTGGTATAGTAATGTCAGATGCGGGAGGGAATGTCATTGATTTTTAATGACATTTTTATACTGGTAAAAGTTCTAATGTAGATACAGTTATACTGTCAAAGAAATGCGTTTGCTGTTGTGGCTTAGTTAGTCCAGGAAACTGATCTAAGCTGTATAGGGAAAAGCAGTCTTTTGCTGGTACAGTAGGATTCTGCTTATTAGCAACTCCTTGACTGCCCGTAAGACATTGCTATTATGCAGCAATTGCTAATAAGCGGAAGGCAGGTTTGTGAAGCAGACAAAGATCTGGTGTCCTGAATTCTGCCCTTTACTCCACCAATGATTTTGTGGTAAAACAAACCAACCCATCACCATTCTTGTGTTTAGTATGGTGAATATCTCCCACTTCCATTTCCGGGCCTTCTTCCATGCTGCCTGTGGATGAAATGCCCTTCTTATCCCAGTCTGGCATACACGCTGCATTCTTACCTTTCATATCCTTTCTTCAGGCACGCTTCTTCCAATAGGCGATGCTTCTGTTCAACTCATCAAAACAAGACTAGACCCTGTGCTATTGTTATCCACCGTTCATCGTCTTCAGTTGTGGGTTCTGCAGGGCAAGGCTATCTTCTGCACTTGTGTTCCCAAACTTTTAACCTTGTATTTCCCATTTTACCTCTGTCCTTTCCTTCCCCTCCCCGACCCAGGCCGGATCTGCGGCTGGGGCCATGGCTAGGAGAACAGCTGCAGTCATGGCAAAGAATGGAGCCGGAACCTCTGTTCTACACCCTGTTTTGAATAGGGCTGAGCATATAGTGAGTGCTCAAGGAGTGAATACAATAATAAATGGTAATGCCTATCTAAAAGACCAGTAATACCAAGGATTAGACACAAGCACCCTAGAACTCCCAAACTGTTTCTCTCACATCTTCAGCAATTTCTTAATTAAGTATCCTATTAGCTCCCGGGAACTGCATTTCGTTGCAAATAATGGCACCTCCAACAGCTGTTAATGTGTATTACTGTAAAGTCAAAAGTCTTTTTTCAGAGGTGCAGTAGAAAGAGACCATGTTTTCTATAGACAACAGAGTCCTGTGGCACTTTTAAAGACTAACAGATTTATTTATCGCATGAGCTTTCGTAGTCTTTAAAAGTGCCACAGGACTCTGTTGTCTTTCTACAATAGACTAACACGGCTACCCCTTTGGAATTTGACTACATGTTTTCTATAGATATTGGCCAGATATTACTTTAAATATCCCATTCCTGAAGGCAATAAATTTAGACATCTGTAAAATAATCCTATTAGTTGCTGCTTCAACCAGCTTCCTTACAAATCATCACCGTTAACAGATAAACTTCCCATACAAAGTTAGGGTAAAGCTGTTCTTCTGGCGTCATTGGTAGTAACCAGAAATTAGAACAATAAATGTGCATGAGAGAGTCATCAGTTTGGTGAGAAACATCAAAGTTTATGCCTACCTGAAATAAGCAGTATATGAAAGTACAAATCCTTTCAAAGAGGGGGGCGGGGGAAAGCATAAATGTAAAATTACTGACTCAGGAGGAGAAAGTACAGTGGAACCATGGTAACGTACATTTTGTCAACTTTTAATGCCATTTATAAAGTGTCTCATCCCCCTTCTCATACAGTTCATTTACTAATGTACCACAAACTGTTACACTTAAAAACTAAGTTGCAAGTGACACATGAGATTAAAGTACATTTTATTATGCATCATCATCCCTCCTCCCATTTCTTTGCTCACTTTCTCACTGTGACTCCATTCTGCAGCACCAAGAAGTGCATTGCAGACACATGCACCCATTCAGGAATCCACATGGGGCAGGGGATCTGTATTAACCAATCTCAGTGCAGGATCATGGTCTAAAACAGTAATTCACAATGGCTCTCTCTCCATTCACAACTTAGTGAAATTCTACTGTGTTTTTCCAAAGCAACATTCTTCATGGCAAAGTATTCTTCCTTTTCCATGATTGCGTACACCTTTGAGGGCATCAAGAGCCCTGAATATAGGCACCAAAATCTTTTTCTGCTTCTGAAGATGTAACTAAGTATAGCTCCTTGCTCAGTCAGGACTGTTGCAACCCACATATGTCATCTATCTTCAATGTTACAGAAAGATCACCTGAGTAGTAGATATAAATTCCTTGTTCCCCAAAGGAAATGATCAAGATTCAAGTGATTATATAGTATGTCCACCACAATGAAAGTATCCACTTACTGCCTTAAAATTGCTATAACCTTATTGGGGTATTTTGGATTCTAGCTAGGCAAAGGAAGATCCCGTATTTAAGATACTGTAATTTAAATACTGATTGAAGTCTGTCTATTCAAGTGTTGTACTGTCTCTATCTGACCATAATGTGAAGTTTTATAGATTTATTAACAGCTAACTAATGCCTAAATAAACAGGTTACAAAGTGAGAAATAAACATCTTATTGCATGACACACAGTGTATCAACAAAATAGCTCCTTTGGAATTTAGCAAGTGAGAACTATCCCAAAACTGAAGGTGTTTGGTACAAGTCCTGAAAATAGCTTTCATTTCAAGGAAAGACAAATGAAAAAATAAAATATAAGGGTTATTTGTCTAAAAAGGTGTTGCCACTTTCTCCCTATGAATGAAATGGCCAATCTAAAGTCATTCAGAGATTTATACCAGATCCAAAAGGGAACATCTTAGATGCCACAGTGTTTGGAACATCTTAGATGCCACAGTGTTTAGTGATTGAATGAACTTATTATCCTGCCCATTGGTAACTGCATCTCTAATATATCATCTAGGCCTTAGAAGTGTTGACCCTAAGTTTCTAAACATAAACAGTTTTTGGAGACCATCTAAGATTTTAAAACACTGGTGAGATCTTTGCATTAAAATTGCACTTTCCCCTGATTTAACCAAAAGGAAAACATCATATTTTCCTTCATTAAAGGTATCATAGGCCTTACTGACCCGAGTTCATTGAACAGGTCTTAAAGGATGAACACAAAAATCCAGGTACTTAAAGCAAGATACTAAAGTGCCCAGTACTCTTCAAGTTGGTAGGACTCCATTGTTTTACCCCCCGGAGTTGTATTTTATTAACTTAAACTTTCATTAATTTAAAATCTCAGTGCATGTGAAAAGTCCCTGATTAAGAGTCTTCAAAACCAAATACTAAGAACTTTCAGCTAAACGTTTTGAAAGCAACTTCCTGAAAATCTTTCTTGGAATGATTAATTCTAATATTAATTTTGTATTTGCGTCATGTTTTTCATCCAACAATCTTAAACCGTTTTATCAATAATAATTATTTAAACCTCATAAAATCCCTCTGTAAGGTATTACTACATTAGTATTATAGAATGAGTGACGCTTTGAAGGCAAGATGGGGCCAGCTACACCTGGACTATAATTAATTAGTTTCTTCCTGACTGTGAGGGTTGGACTCAGGAAGTCGGGTGATACCTTAATGGGCACCTGGGTCTTATAAAAAGACAGAGAAGACAGTTTCCTCAGTGGAGCCACAAAGACTGGGGGTAGTCTCCTATGGAAAACCCTGAACCAGGTATTGCAGGAGGCTGGGTACTCCAGGAGATTGGGCCCAGAGGCCTCGTGCTCTGTACCAGAGCAGTAAAGGATGTCAGGAACAGATGCCTACTTAGCTGGACCCACAGTTTATTAACATATGTAGTGACAAGCTGGTCAGAAAGAGGACAGATTTACCAAAAGAACTGGCGTTTGGACCCCTGTGAGATGATGTGCATTTCAAAACAGAATGTAACAGCAAAATGTACAGGCCTTCTAATGTCCATAGATAAACTACAGATGCTTGCTCTTGACTATTGTCCCCAGAGATGCTCCTCAATCATTCTTCTAAGTAAATGTATACAGTAAGTCCCAAAGTGAACATCATAAGGCAAAGCAGGTGTTAGTGTTCCTTGCTGTAGCAACAGTAAAAAGAAATCCCACTTTCTTTCTTAGACTTTAATCTTACCTCTCATCTGTCTCCTCCAACTTTGTCCCTGATGGTCTGAATCCCTGAAGGGTGAAGGACATTAGTGTTTACTGCCAATTTTGGTAAGAAGCACTTGCCTACCCATCCATGCTGTTTAACAGAGTGCAGGGCTGTTGTCTGAGGAAGGTTTTTAACTCTGCCCTTCCCAGACCTTATATAGAGGCCTGCCCTTTACACTAAAGCCATGTACTGGGCTTTCCGAGCACAAATCTTTTTGTCAGAGTCTGTACAACTGGTTAAATATCTGGTCTTGATTAAATACCAGGTCTGTTTCTGTTGTAGTTGAAGAACTGCATTACACAGAAACAAACATCAGAGGAGTAAAGTTCTGGAATAGCCTACCAAGGGGAGCTGTGGGGGCAAAAAACATAGTTCCCTTCAAAACTGAGCTTGATAAATTTATGGAGGGGATGGTATGATGGGATAGCTTAGTTTGGCAATTGTCCATTTTTTACTACTGGTGATAGATATGCCAGTGACCTGGGAAGGGGTATTGGATGGGGTGGGTTCTGAGTTTTTACAGAGAATTTTTTCTTGACTGTCTGTTGTGACTTGCTCACATGCTCAGGGTTTAACTGATCACCATATTTGGGGTCGGGAATGAATTTTCCCCCAGGGCAGATTGGCTTGGGCGCTGGGGGTTTTTTGCCTTCCTCTGTAGCACTGGGCATGGCTCACTTGCTGGTTGATTCTCTGTATTTTAAAGTCTTTAAATCATGATTTGAGGACTTTAATAACTCAGTCATAGGTTAGAGGTTCATTACAGGAGTGGGTGGGTGAGGTTTTGAGGCCTGCATTGTGCGGTAGGTCAGACTATATGATCATATTGGTCCCTTCTGACTTTAGATTCTATGGCTATGTCTACACTTGTGAATTTAAGTCAATTTTAACTAATTCAACTTAACTAAGTCAACTTAAAGTTGACTTAATTAAGTCGACTTAGTGTGTCCACACTTAAAAATAAAGTCGACTTAAAGGGGAACTTAGAAAGTCGACCTAGAGCGTCCACACTGGATGCTCTAGGTCAACTTTGTGGGGCTAGGGGGACCTAGGGCAGGTCCACGGGGGCTGGGGGACACACCCTTTGCCCAATGCCAGGGGGCTCAGCCTTTGCCCCATTGTACAAAGGTACAATGGGGCAAAGGGGGTCAGGGACCCTGGCAGGGCATAGGGGAAGGGTGGGCAGGGGTCTGCCCTGCCAGGTGGGGGGGCATGCCAGGCTACCCCTGTGGCCCCCCCCTGCAGGGAGGGCATTGGTGTAGCCCTGGGGTAGCCCTAAGTCGACTTAGGGCTACCCCACAGCTACACTGGCTTAAGTCGACTCTAGGCAGTCGACTTAAGCCTTAGGTCTACTAAAAAGCAGGTTTTATAAAGTCGACTTAATTAAGTCGACTTTATTTTCCTTAAGTTGACTTAAGCAAGGTGCTTAAGTCAACTTAAGGAAACTGTAGTGTAGACGCAGGGTAAATTAAGTCGACTTAAGCAAGCTTAAGTCAACTGAATTTACCAGTGTAGATGCAGCCCATGAGTCTATAAATGCCTGTATTCAGAAAGGTTTCTTGCTGTAAGTTTTAGAATGTTCTGTATTTCCACTTCACTGTCTCAGTTAGGGTGACCAGGTGGCCCGATTTTATAGGGAGAGTCCCAATATTCAAGGCTTTATCTTGTATCGATGTCTATTACTTCCATCCCCTGTCCAAGTTTTTCACACTTACTTTCTGGTCTCTGCGCAAAAGAATAAATGGACACAAATCTGACATCAGAAATAACAACATTCAAAAAACTGATAGGGGAACACTTCAATCTCTCTGCTCACTCCATTGATAAGTTACTTGCCGTAGTTAAGCAAATGGATTACAGATCAAAGCTTCAAAGAGAAACTGCAGAGTTGGAATTCATATATAGATTTGATACCATCAATTTAGGGTTAAATAGAGATTTCGGTTGGTTTTCTTATTACAATAGGTGATTTTGCTGCCCTCTTTTTACCTCCCCTCCCTTTGGTATGCTGTTCAACACTGTTTGAATCTAACCTACTGCTTTGATTTGCTGTAACAGTCTGACCTGATCCTATGACTTACACCTCCCTGCATTTATTTTCCTCCCATTCTGTAACTTCTCCATCTTCAATCATCTGAAAAGGGGGATTTTTCTCCCATGAAATCTCATATGATAAATAAATTTGTTAGTCTTTAAAAGTGCCACAAGATTCCTTGTTTGTTTTGCTGAACTAGACTGACATGGCTACCCTTTGGAACTAGTCTCAGTATTGTATCACATACCAGTAAAAGAACTGTGCAAGATAAATAAGACCTTTATTGTGATGTTTTAGATACTATAAGAAATACGATGAATACTGGAATTATATAATCGTGACTATTTAGTTACCTAGGGCAAATGGATTGATGACAATTGGAAAGCTTTATGGGCCGTTACTGTACAAGATACGGCAAATATGTATTTCTTTTATGCAAACAATATTTTCTAAAATAGTAATCTTTGCATTAGGGATCAAAAACTCATTTTGCTTCACCTCAAACACAAATATCCTGAAAGTTTGACAATAGCCTGAATATTGTTGAGTTGTTATTCTGGTTAAGATAGACCTTTTTAAAAAAATACAGGAAAAACAATGAAATTATAGAGTAAAAGATGGGCAGAGAGTGGCAAAGTGAAAAATTCATACAGAGAGACTGTAAAAAGGAGCAAAAGGGTGCAGTGAAATTCTAATGGTATATTCAGTGTATACGAAATAATACATTTAATGTGTTATCTTATCCTTGGATAGCAAGGGATGATTCAGTTCCTAATACATAGCACAAAATTTTATTTAAGTCACCCCAAATGCACTCAGGCTTATGCTAACAAATAAATAAAAATAGCTGTTAACTACAACTAATTTTGCATCCCCTTTCCTTCCCCTCCCTCCCCCGCTCCCCCATCCTGCCCCAAAGTGAGATTTGAAAACTGGACCGCTACATGGTTCACCCATCCCTTCTATAAAACTCTTCATAAACACTTTTTATCTTTTACTGTATAATCTTGACTATGGTAGATAAAAGCTAAAAGCACAACCCTACTAGATTCCTGTTCATTTGTCTGTGATATGTACTTGCCTCCTAAAGTGCCCAGATCACCAACAACGTTCTAAGGATGTCCAAACTTGCAATCTCCTCCTGTGTCCTGTAGGACCCGCGTCTGAACTTCAGAACAGTTATCCTGTTTACTAAAAGGGACTGGATGGAGATCCCTTCCCAGCTTCTAAATGCTACTGCTTATCCAGGCAGAGGAGTCACAGCTAGTCACTAAGGTTATGTCTACACTTACTAAAGTTAGTTCAAATTAGTTAATTTGAACTAACTAATTCAAACTAATTTTAGTTAGTTCAAATGAACTTAATTCGAACTAGAATGGCCCCACTAGAATGCTAGTTCGAATTAGTCAGTTGCATTAAGCACAATGTGCTGGTTAGTTCAAACTAAGCGCTTAGTTCGAACTAACATGGCCACATTGGGTTAATTCGAACTAACTAGTTCGAATTAACCGTTAGTTCGAAAAGTATAATCGAATTTATTAGTTTGAATTAAGGAAGCCCTTAATTCGAACTAATGAAAGCCTAGTGTGGCCATGGCTTAAGTTAGTTTGAATTAAGCTTCCGTAATTCGAACTAACTTGCCAGTGTAGACATAGCCTAAGAGAGAGCATTATCTCCCCTCCAGGGCTGAGAGCAATTATTTTATAGGTCCCCGAGCCTGGAGACTGAGCTGGGAAATGAGCCTAGGTCAACTTCCATGCACCAGTGCAAAACACTAACTTCTAACTAGCCCATGGTCTTTCTTTACATATATTTGTTTTCACATATTGCATGTTGTGCCTTTATACTGGGCTTAGTTAATTAGACATTATTTCACCTCTACTCTTTCCTATTTATGATTTTTATCTCATAGATTAAAAAAATCATAATAATTCTGGCAAAGCCACTGAATCAAATTCAGTTTTTTATGGCATTATTTATTTGTCCGAGTATGTGGCAGGGAGCAGAGCAGGAGCAACATTTCAGCTCGTCTACAACTTTCTCTCCAGTGGTCTCATTCCTATATTGAAAAAGTCAGAAAGCTACTTTATATTGAGATAAGAATTAGCATTTTAGATGATAAAAAGTGTTACACATGAGTGGGTTGCTTCTTAAAATCAATTGAATAAATTATGCTCCCTGCTTAGGAGCATCTGGCACCCTTAAACCTAGTTCATATAATTATAACTCTGTTTATTAAAAATTATGTAACAATATGGTTGGTTTATTCTGATGTGATTGACTTAGCAACTTAATTGGACTATGCTACATTGCAGAGCAAAAAAAATGTAATTTAATTAGCTGATTCATTTGAGGATGACTGAAAGCACTACATGTTATGCTTTGCTTCATTAAAGGTGTGCAATGGTTTGATCCTGCAAGGTGCTGAGTTTCTTTGACTTGCAGAGAAGCACACCTAGCATCTCACAAAGATGGCTCAACTCCATGCAGAATCAAGCTCTTTGGGTCTGATCCAAAGAGCATTGAAGCTAGTGAGAGTCTTTCCATTGACTGCAAAATGCATTGAATCAATTCCCAGATGAATGAAGGGTCAAAATAAGCTAGATACTTCATGCGTTCACGGGACAGAACATAGAGAATGCTTGGGCAGAAAAATAGGAAAACCACCTATGTGTTTCTCCTCTGATCTAGCAAAAGTACTCCACAATATTTCCCTCTTTCTAACATAGCTTCCTTGCCCAACATGCCAGGAAAGTAGCATGGTCCATCCCCATTAATTTGGCACTGCACTGATTTCAGTGGAAGTTAGGATCCTAAATCTGAACCTTAGTTCCTGTTGAAGTGGACATACTGGCTTCCCTTGGTACTGTCCTTGTGAGTTTAGTTCCCGACTAAACAGCACACCTCTAAACTCCTGAATGTCTTACCATGGTTGTTTTCAGACTAGAATTTGGCAGTGGCTTGAATGGATATTGTAGGTCTCTAAACTTTATGTTCCAGCTCCCAAAGTCTGTTATAGCACAGGCCAGGAGACTGGTAACCGTTGGCCAGATTTTGATGCTCTTTATGCTTGCATAAATAACTACTTAAGTTGACTGGTTATTTTGAATGTACACCAACATAAAAGAGATCAGAATCTGATCTTTGGTTTCTCAAACTTTGCTGTATTACCAAAATTCCAGTTGGCCTCTGCTGGCACTGTCTCCATTTCTCTAATTAAATGAAGGAGTTTAAAAAAAAACAAAACAAAAAAAAAACCCACACCTTAAAAAGTCACATTAGTCACCAAATTAAAACACCAAAGAAGAAATAAAGCTGAAACTCCAAATTAATTGTACTTCATGCAGCACATCTGGTATATGAGATAATGCCTTGCTTTGCATCTTTTATGAGAAAGCAGAAAAGGGGAAATAAGGGGCCGAGTTTCAAGTCTCAGTGTCACATTACTTCACTGCAGGAGCAAACTCACTCTGTTTATCACATTATTGTAGGTTTTGTGATTTGATTTCCTTTGTTTGTTTGTTATGAGCATAATATATACAGGAGATTAAAAAGAGTTGCTCTGTAAAAAATATTTGACAAAAGTCACTCTCAGCTGCATTTCACAAACTCCTGACATATGTATGGAGTATCTGATTGTAATACACAGCCAAATATCAAAAAGTGGAAGTGGTATTCAGTTGAGACAGCGAATAAAGCAGTATGTGACAACTGCATGTATTCTGAATAATCATTTATTATGGCATCATATTAATAATTAAAAACAAAACCAATACTTATCCATTCTGATAACAGGATACATTCACTAGATGCCACCTCTCCTATTCTGTTCATATGTTTATGGTCATGGTAACACATTATCAATTGTTATTTACATGTGTCTGTCTGGTACTTTACACACCCGGGAACAAGAGAAGTTCCCTGTGATGAGGAATTTGCCATCTTTATGAGCATGAGCTGTTTCTTACTGAAGTGAGAGCCCAATGAGCTTGATCTCTAGTCCTTAATTCTTGGCATGGGACTTTTATATGTAATGGTTGCAAAATGAAGGCCTATTTTATTATGAAAAAAGCATCACACAACAGACTTCTGTAATACTTAAAAGGAACGGTAGTATCTCTAATACCAGAATTAACTGTTTACATGTGCCCATTTTACTTCTGATTAAAGAAAAATATGGGAATTCGGGTTCATCCCATATAATCTTTATTTAAAAGACCCTTATTCTAATTTTTACATTTGAGATTTTGGCAGTTAAACTTTTTGTAGAAAGAATTTCTTTTTGTTGTGTAAACCAATTAATTTTTTTGTCTCCAAAAATCAAAGTGGATGAATCTTCTGGAAAGGTTATTGCCCTTCTTGTTCCAAAGGGGTAGCTGTGTTAGTCTAATTCAGCAAAACGAACAAGGAGTCTGATGGCACTTTTAAAGCCTAACAAATTTATTTATCGCATGAGCTTTCATGGGAGAAAATCTGCTGATTGCTGTACTCCACTGCTTGAATCCTAACAACTGCTTTGATTTGCTGTTACAGTCTGACCTGATCCTATGATTTACACTTCCCTGCATTTATTTTGCTCCCATTCTGTAAGTTCCCCATCTTAAAGCATCTGACAAAGTGGGATTTTCTTCCACAAAAGGTCATGCAATAAATAAATCTGTTAGTCTTTAAAAGTACCATCAGACTCCTTGTTTGTTTTGCCCTTCTTGTAAATGCCTTTATGGTGACTCTTTAGAACCAAAGGCTATGTCTACACTGGCAAGTTAGTTCGAATTAAGGAAGCTTAATTCAAACTAACTTAAGCCTTGGCTACACTAGGCTTTCATTAGTTCGAATTAAGGGCTTTGTTAATTCGAACTAATAAATTCGCTTATACTTTTCGAAGTAAGGGTTAATTTGAACTAGTTAGTTCGAATTCACCCAATGTGGCCATGTTAGTTCAAACTAAGCGCTTAGTTCAAACTAACCGGCACATTGAGCTCAATGCAATTGACTAATTCAAACTAAGCAAGTGCCATGCACTTTTGCTTAGTTCAAACTAAAATCTTCTAGTTCGAATTAAGTTAATTCTAACTAACTAAAATTAGTTCGAATTAACTAATTCTAACTAACTTTGGTAAGTGTAGCATAGCCAAAGAGCTGCAATGACAAGCGTGGCCGCAGTACATGATGTTCAGCTTGGTCCATTTCAAGCAGAGCTTTGACAATCATGGCCAAACGTCGATTTTTAAGTGGAGATTGCAGGAGTGAAGCATGAGACAGGCAGAGTAGCTCCAAGTTCACAGTAAGCCTGCAGTTCCCAGGTTCCTGAGTTCATTCCAGAGCAGGAGGAGATCTGATGCTCAGTCAGTAGTGCCAGAAGGGAGATAGCATTTGGAGAGTCATGGTCTGGCAGCAGCCTCCACTACAAAGGAATAAGAAGACAGACAGCAAAGCCTCCTCGCAACCACTCTTCCTCCCCACAGTCTGTGCTGGGTCACAGAGTGTACTGACCTTGAAGAAGGGAGAAAAAGCAGCTAAGCCTAGCTAATTATGTTGCAGGCACCATGGATGAAGAACAATGCTTCCTCCCAACTATCCAGCTGCAAACAGGAGCACTTGAAATAGTGTTCAAATAAATTTTCAGATATCCGAATTTGTGCTGAAATTCATTCAGTCTCTATGCAATAGTCAAATATAGGTCCTGGATTCCTGAGGGGCAGCAATTAGGTAGAGCCCCTCTGCTGACTAGAGGATGACATTGAGGCCTTGTGGGTGAGTTTCTTCTTTGGAGTATAAATGAATGATGCGGAGTCAGGTGTGTTTTCAGTGTAATGTGTTCATTTACAAAATGTACACAAGTTCTGTTTCCTTGACTAGAGATGGTAACAAGCTATGTAAGCCATGGATGAGTGTGCGTGTTCCAGAGTCCCCTTTGTAAAGCTAGGAATCTGGTACAGCCTAGCTACAGAGCTTTAACTCACGCTGTAGCAGCGCATACCTCTGGTTAAGAAGGTTGTCTAGTTCAGTTCCCCCTGTGTTGGCCAAGAGGGGTTGGGATTCTGACAGTACATAATTTAATTAAAAAAAAAATCCTGTGACCCAAAATAAAAAACCAGCCTCTACCTCCAGACCATCCTACGTGCTATCATATACATCAATAGTATTCAAACTTTTTTCCTCAGGACCCAGTTGAAAAAAATCATTTATGCCCATGATCCAACAATTACATCTCTGAGCAATGCGTTCCAGTCTTTTTGCTGCAGCAGCAGGGGGCGCCGCAACCCAGTGCCTGAGGGTCTACGACCCAGTACAGCGTCCCGACCCTAAGATTGAAAACCACTGAGCCACATCATCTTTCTCATCCATCATTTCACTATTTACCTTTTTCATATAACTTCCCTGGCACACTTCTCTGCTGCTTAGTAAGTTTAACAAATACCTTGTCCCAGACTTCAAGATCCTATATCAGAAGTCACTAGCCTTGATGCAGACATAACTGGATGCAGTTCTGTGGCCTGTGTTATGCAGGAAGTGATTATCCTAATGGCCCCACCCACTAAGTCTCTCATATTCCCGTCCTCTAAAATAACACCTTCTTTTTCACCTATTCAATAGCCACAGGTTGTTTGTGGGCAGGAAGGTTGTTTCAAACAAACACAAAACTAAAGAAATCTCCTGCCACTTCCTGCCCTTATTGCTACTGAGCCCGTTGTCCTAAATTCAGTCCATTGTATATCATGAGATGCTAGTGTGGTTACACCAGAGGTGTAGGCCAGCGAGTTAAACCAGCTGGAGACCAGTGCAGCTGCTGGGGCCCAAGAGGTGGAATTTGTCCACCTATGTAGTA
The DNA here is from genome assembly GCA_007922175.1 of Pelusios castaneus. Lineage (NCBI taxonomy): Eukaryota > Metazoa > Chordata > Testudines > Pelomedusidae > Pelusios > Pelusios castaneus. The sequence continues at coordinate 17,868,101 of ML685777.1, read as the reverse complement.
TAACAAAAACCCCACCCACAAAACTAATCCAAAAATTTTATGTCCATAAATAATTTCACCGATGAGCTGGAGTGGTGTGTATATCTGGGGGGAAAAGCGATGTGTGAGAGAATGGGAATGAAAGTATTTAATGGAGATAAAATTAATTAATGCTGACATGGAATTAAGGGGATGCTGCTGTAGAAGCTGATCCCGGGTGGTGTGGTGTATGTGGGCCCTGTCTCTAGTGCATCTTCTGTCTCATAATGTAGCCCTACTTTGTTGCCAGGTCTTGAGATTTGATTGTTATTTGGTGATTTCCTTTAAATCCTCATCTCTAGGAGTCAAGTGATTATGTGAGACACTCAACTTTCATTAAATAAATAAAGGAAGGTTCTAGCCTTCAGGGATGTGGAGGAAAGCTTGAAAACATGAGCTGAGTGCACCCCAAAAAGCTCAGAGACCGCAAAGCAAATAAAGGAATCCACTTTTTAAATAATTTTAAGACCCAAATTTGATATTTTAAACACAAAATGTTTCATTGACACTTAGTATACTAAAACATTAATTTTAATACATTATATTGCCATTCTATTTTATGCTATATAAATAAATATATTGAATATTTTATATTATAGTGTTTCGAGTTCAACAGTACCAAAAATGAAACAATTCAATGGTTCTGAATTCATATTTTTCAGAATTTTCAGTGTGGTGGAAATTGGCTTGTCATTCTGATCTGGAGCGGAAACACATTGTGAAATGTCAGAATTGCGGGGAAATAGAAATTTCGTTGTCTGATCAGCTCTAAGCAAGAGAGTCTTGGCTCTGTGGAGGTGATTTCCACAGCTCAAGGCAGAGGGGAAGAGAATCTAGGCATATGGTGGAGACTTGCTAGGAATTTGGACAGTGGCTTTCTTTGGGTATTTTTGTGGGAGAAGGGAGGACACAGGATTATGACTGAGTAGCATGCCTCAATCACTACTCCTCATGCCTGACAATAGCAGCCGTGACCCAGCAGCAGAAGTGGCTCAGATCAGGAGCGTAGCCAGCCCCTTCTTTCTGGCCTGTCCCCTAACTCTTCAGGGTGAGCCTGGCCAGTCCTGCTTCCGGTCACATGACAAGAAGCTTCCTGCCAGTGCTCCAGTTGTTAGGCATCGGTAGGAAGAGGGAGCCGAGTGTGGATGAACAGCCACCCCCACCTGTCTGCCTACGGCTGCTCCTCTCCCCCCACAGCATTGTTGCTCATGGCTGCCCACTGCCACGGCTGCAGTGGCGGGTTGGTCTGCTGGCCAACCAGGTGGACATTGTTCACCTGGCCCCACCCATGGCTGCACCTCTGGCTCAGACCCTAAAACCCTACTTTTGAATGGAGACTGAAGATAATCTCATGATGTTTGATAGAAAAAAATCAAGAGGAGATTTGAGCCACCTTACAGTAGATCAAGAATCAAACAGATTTTGTCATCACAAAGCAGATGGGACTGGAACCTGTGGGGAGGGCGAGGGGAGCTGTTGAGGGAGGAGAATTTGGGTAATTCAGACAAGCATCTAAACTTTTGGTCTGAAAGCCTGGCCACATTGAAGTCAATGGCAAAATTCCCAGGAAGAGATCAAACCAGTACCTGGGCAATCATCAGCAATTCACACGAAAAATAGGAAGATAGGATGATAAACCCACTAGAGTCCCTTTTCTGGTTTGATGTAGTTTATGGGGAACAAGTAGTGTTGAAATTATCTTCATGTAGCACAGTGCTGATGGTACATCTCTAAATCCTGTTGTATTGGGGCATAAGCTGTTATTACAAAAAAGTCAGCCTAACCTTTAAAGCGTTTGACAAAGTGGGACCTTCTCCCACGAAAGCCCATGCGATAAATAAATCTGTTAGTCTTTAAAAGTGCAACAAGACTCTGTTTGTTTTTTCTGCAATAGACTAAAATGGCTACCTCTTTGGAACCCAATCTTTATGTGTGGCATACAGAAGGTCTTCCTTACCACAGCGTCTGTAACTCTTAGTGTACATTGAGAGACTGTAAACACTAAACTTTATCTTTGAAACTTATTCAAAGTGACTACATTGAATATGTATTTGACATTATATCAGTCTACTGGTTTAAACTGGATGCCACCTCACCCAATCCCTTTCTTAAAGTGAAGTAATAGTTTGCTACATCTGGATACCTGACAGAAAATTAAAAGATTTTCATTCAAGCCCTCATAAAATATGTACAAAACTAGAATGAAAGTTTTGGGCCAACCACTTTGAAAATGACTCACTTTGTAGTTTGTGGATAAACTCTACCTGGTCCCAGTCCTAAATAAAAATCACCAAAAATGTATGCATGCGCCTGAATTAAAAATTAGGTATATACACTAGTTTTCAATTAAAATAACTTTGTGTGACAGCTTTTTTTTTTAAAACGGGGAAGCTGAATTGTGTTTAAATTCATAAGTGGATCAAAAATATCTCTTATAATTTTAGGAAACTGTTCTCATTTGAAAATACCTTAACCAATTGACCTCAAACTCCACTACTCCCAATCCTTCTGTGACATATGGCCAACCACCTTGTCAGGCTGAGAGGAACTATTGTCCCCCTTTTTATGGAATATGGAAGGGTGTTGAACAAGTTAAAAGAGATTAAAACTGGGTTTTTAATAGAAGCCCTCTTACAAATTTAAGTACAGAGTTACTACTGCGGCACCAGAACTCAGATGAATTTGGCACATTGAGCAGTACACAAGAGGTGCAGACGTGGCCGGCTGCTCCTAGTCACAGGGAATAGTGAGTTGCCTTTAAAAAATAATAATAAGGCAGCCTCTCAGTCAGGGATTTTTCTCTTTAAAAAATATAATTTGTGTAAGAAGGTAGCATGCATGTACATATATAAACAGAATCCTGTGGCACTTTTAAAAGACTAATAGATTTATTTATCGCATGAGCTTTCATGGGAGAAAATCCACTTCGCGTTTTTCTGCAATAGACTAACACAGTTACCCCTTTGGAACTTGCACATGTATAGGCAGCCAATAAGAGAGCAAGAAGTGCTCCAGCATGTTTCTTTGTGCTAGATGGTTTGAATAGAAAGGGATTTAGTTTTAATTTTGAAAATGGTAATGGTCTTTCATGTATAACATGAGAACAGTGTATTTTATCTTAGTCCGTTTTTCTAGGTGGGTTCAGGTAATGGGAGTTGAAGGCACTTTGCACCTCATAGGACTAGATCCCTATGATCGTCTGTTTGAATAGCATAGGCTTGCAGCTGCATCGTGTAAACATCTGCATTTTTATCATGTGCACATAACACTCATTCCCATATTCAACAATAAAGGTTACTACACACTAGCCTACAAAACACATTAACGAAAGTTGAAACAAAGTGAAGAGGAAATCTGCATTTCATGTTAGCACTCTCTCATCACCACCCTTATTCTATGTTGGAGCCACCAGAGTTGTGAACACCTCACAGGAATCGGTAGCTATCTCTCTCACTTTAATAAGAGGTTGTTACGTAGCTTAGCCATCAATGAAGCAACCAAAAAAATGACGACTTACTTAAATGGTGTTCAAAGCCTCTTAAAGTATAACTGCATATCTTAATATAGGATTAATTAAAATGTACAAGCAAAATGCAATTCACTTACATTTTATGCATCATCCCACTCCAGCCTTTTCATAATACATCCCCAGAAGTAATATTCTGGGCAGTATGGCGTTCTCAATACTGCCATCAACAGCAGGGATGAATATAAAACCTTTTCCAAAATTTGGCTCAGGTACTCTTATTGTTAGGTATTTCATACCACGTTACTCTTCTCATTACTATTTTACAAGCTAATTGCATGAGTGCTCTAACTTTTGACGGTACCCAGAGTGTCTGAAAATAGTTTGCTTCCAGCACCTTTGTCTTTTAAAGACCTTTTGGGGCTTGTTATTTTAATCCTTGTGCAGACTGATTTATCACTTCAAACATCTGTCAGCTGTGCTTTGTCTTGAAATTAATAGTGATGGTGTTGCTGATTTTTCAATAGCAGCTGTTAGAGGTTCATAAGTTAGATTCTCAAAGGGTGTAGATAACGGTAATATTTTTCTTTGTTAATGATCTCTTCTGTGTTATAATAATACAAATTCTGGAATCCAGTTGAAATTTGCAGCTTCTCTCTACTTCTAGCTTGCTACATCTATTAGGATTTTTTTATATTAATATTACTGTTTTCTCCCACCATGCAGCTAAAACAAAAAGAGGTGTCATGCAGAAGAGTTAAATAGGCATTCAAAGCACTATTTGATGTTGAGTATTTATTGATGAGGTGGGCCAACCAGGGACCTAGCATTCTCATCCACATTCTAGAGCTCTAAGGGGCTAGGTCTGGAGCCATGTGCATTTAGGCCCATTTCTAGTTTAAATTTTGTAAGCTATGAAGAGAATAGCAGCCTTCACTAATATCAGGAGATTTATTTCTAGTGGATGGTACTGATTTCCATGAAAATATAGCCCCCACCCCTATAAAGTATTCTTAATTAATAGCTTTGCTGTTATTCTTAAAATACACTCCCTAAATCTCTTCCAAGGCTGCTTCTATTTAAGTGCCATAGTAACAAACTCTTCCTGGAAGCTCCTGGGGACTGGAACATCTGTGAACTCTCTTGCAGTTAGGAGCATATCAGCACTACTGCTGGTTCAACCAGCAATGCTAACCTACAGATAATTACAGTTTGAAATTAGTATTTTAATGAACTGATCTTAGCAAATGTAAAGTGAAATCTCTGAGGCATTAAAGAAAGAAGCAGGAGAGGAAATTATTAACTATAAAGTTCAGCAGATGGATGGTCAGCAGGTGATAGCTTGGCAGAGAATGTTAAGTGTTCCAATTTCAATCTGCAACAAGAGAAAGCTAATTTAGGGCCTGGGTCTGTGAAATGCTGAGCAGTTTCTTCAAGTAGCATTGTGACTTCATTGTGGGATGAGGTCATTTCAGCATCTTGGAGGACTGAGCCATAAAAATATGAGTAGAAACATTTTCTAAAATTCAGCTAACTACTTTTAAGAAGCTGGTTTGGAGCCCAAGATTCTTATGAAGCCCCAAGAACTGCTCTCCACACCACATGGGTAGATCCATGGACGTCCTATGCAGAACAGTTTGCAGGATCCTGGCATGAATCTATAATGGATGCAGATGCTGACTCAATAAGAATATCTGAAAAATCAGATCCTGTTTACTTATCTTCCAAACTTCCAGGCTGGAGGCTTTCTTTGCATTAGCTCATGACACAGCTAATGCCTACCACAGTGGAAGGAAGGGCCCTCCCCAAACTGTGGTAAGCCATTCATGATATTGGTTCTTGGAGAGGGAATTTAATTTGAGACTTGGAAGACAGAACACCTTCTAAAGTGTATTTATGGGTAATTTTAACCCTACATAGCTCAGGAATCCTTAACAGGAAAGCCTTCAGAAAAGGCTGGATTATTCAGAAGCACGGAGGATCCAAAATTCCATCTAAAGCCAATGATGGCTCTGGGTGCATAAAACTTCTAAAAATCAGCCCTTTACTATAGATAGGATTTGAAAATCGGTTTGCAGCTGGGGAGTTTTAAAGCAGCTACAGCTACTGCAACTTCGCTGCACTAATGAAAGGTGGCCAGAAATCCCCTGTTCAATAGGTTATATAATTGGATTGCTTTAACAATTCTGTCCTGTCTCCTGTAGTTAAAACTAAAATGACAAGCCGCTTCAGCAGAAAAAAACAAAAAACCCCTCATGATCGAACTTTGCAGCCCATTAAATTTTCTGCTTGTAAATGAATCTTACAAAGGAACTTCCCTCCCTGTGGAGGAGATACACTGTAGTATCATCCCTGCTGACAAAACTGAAAACAATCTCTGCTGCACAACATATTGCTATCAATGATTAGTGGTGTGACTTCCCCCAAAGCCATATCTCTTCTGATCTTTAGGGAATTGTCAGAGCAGTATAATAGGAAAGTGACAGAAAGGGAATGAGGAATGACAGACTCAAACTATATATCAGTATATTAATTGTGGATATTAATATTTCCTGACATAATACATCATTGTCTGAAAAGCTATTAATACTGATACGTACAAATAGGAGTTCAACCATCTGAAGGAAGGCATGAAAACAATCGCAATCTTTGCTCAGCTTGCCTTAAACTTTAACTTTCAGCCTTTTAAAAGTTGTCCATCTGACACTGAAACTAACACAGGAAATATAAATTGGAAATGTAAAAGGAAATCTATGGATTCAGCACTGGTTTAGGTACTAATGTTGAATATGGCAAATTCTTCCTTTAACTTGATGTTAGTAATGTGGGGAGCTCTATGAGCACTATTGAAAGACACTGTTTGCATGCAAAGATATAAGAGGAGACATATATAGGTAAGGGTTAAAGAATCAAATAGAGAATTTTTCACGTCTGATGGAAGGACAAAGGAACTTTCAAACAAAAAAACCATGGAAAAAGATTCATACTAAAAACATAAAGGCTCCATGTTTGTAGACATTCCAGTTTAGGCTGTGAACTAACTAATCCCCTAAATTAAGCAGATTTGGGCCTGTTCTGTGCTTGGATAGGAGACCTCAAAGGAAATGCAGCATGCTTCAGAAAGCTGGATTAGTTATTCAGCACAGAGCATCCTTTCCTCTGATGAGTCATTAGTGAATCTCTGTTGCATAAGGGATGCGGCTGTTGGATGTACTGCCTTTTGGAAATGATGTAAACCCAACATCCTAATGTCAGGAGTCATTAAAGATTTAATGGCACCTTTCACAGTATTATGGGTATTACCTCTAGTGTGCCATCTAGATCCCTATTTAAATAATTCTTCCAGGTGGTCAACATTTTTCCAACAAACCTCTTTTTAATGACTTTTTTTCCTTAAACAAACATTTTTGCAAAAAATGCTCACTTTGTTTAAAATTGTCACGGTGTTTGTGAAAAATATGGATTTTTAATAAACACTTATTTCTTAAAAAACCCAAAATTCTAGGGGAAAAAAACAAAGTTGTTTTCTCTCAAAATTTGTTTGTGAAAAATACTTCATATTCACAAAGAGCTCTGATAATTACATTTTGCCTACCTTAAATGTTCCCTACAGTCTCAGTTGGATACATTGCTTGCAGTGTACATAGTATAAGATCTATATTTTGAATTAATCTACCTATTTATTGAAATAATAGCATTTTGTTTTCTGAATTATTCCCCTCTTTCTTAAAGGAGACACTGTGGTTTCTCTGGAAGATTTTTCTTTTGTTCTTTCTTAGTCTTTTCTTGCTCTAGCAAATACAGGGCCTAATCCTGGCATTACAAACAGGGCCGGATCAAGGCCCAGGGCTGCCCACTCTTGTGGGGGCCCCCCTATTGTGGTGGCTCCCTGACTGGAGATGGGACGCCCAACTCCACTGGTGCTGGGAGGGGGAACAGGGGCTCTGGGCCCTGGCCAGCTCTGCGGGGGCAGGGGGTTCTGGGGAAGAGGCTCACAGGCCAGCTCTGCTGCAGGGGAGCCTGTGAGCCAGAGACTGCGGTCTGCAGCATTCCTGTCCCACTCCTGGGCTGGCTGGGCTGGGGCAGACCACCCAGCCAAGGGACTGGGCAAGCTGGCCGAAGGTAGGCAGCGTCAGTGCGCCACTGAGGCCAGCCGGAGCTGGAGTTGGGGGGTGCAGGATCCCCCTGTAGGCTGGATCTGCAGCCCCGAAAGCCCCTGCCTTAATCCGACTCTGATTACAAATGATGGTTTTGACCCCTGTTTTAATTCTAAACTGCAACTCTTCCACATTCAAACCACAGGTGTTTGGGACTTCAAAGGGAAAATCTTCTCTGAGAATGAATGGCAAACTACTAGGAAACAGAGCACCAGGCAATAAGCGTCTGTGGCTCACATTTTCATGGTTAGAACTGAATAGTCAAATTATTATCTTTGTCATTGCAAATGAGCTGCACACCTCTGAATTTTTTATTTATAAAATGTGATTTCAAAAGGAGGGCCCGAAACCAAGGAATATGCCGCTTAAAAGACTATGAAAGGGAGTACAACGTTGCTGTAAGTGGGAGGCTGTCCAAGACGGTGGCCAGTGAAACCTCAGTCCCTTTTTTGACACAGAATTAAACCTTATTCCACGTTGGGCTTTGATAAGTGACCTCTTCCCGTCTCAGTCAACCAAACCCTCTGCTGCCTCCCAGCAGGCTCCCGGGGTAGAATCCTGAGCCAGAGCTGCTGGACCTGCAGCCAGCCCTTCCCACAGTTTCCGATCATTGCCAAACAGCTGGTGCAGTAACTCTGTCTGATTTGCTGCTCGGGTCACGGCTGTGTTCTGTGACCACTCCACAGCCTGTGTAGCGGTAGAAAATGCTCTCTCCACACTGGAATGTGCCCTGCCCAAGTCAGGTGTAGGAGATAGAAAAGCTAAAGCAATATGTATTCAATGCTATTAAGATGCAACCCGAATTAAGAACACACTTGTTTTTGCATGTAATACCCTGTGTGCACTGCACTCCACTTACCACATGTGCTCCAGACACAGCAGTGAGTCGGGTCTCCAGACATTGACGAATAAAGCACAAGGGGAAACAGACACCTGGAAGGGAAGGAGCGAGAGAGAAAGAATATGGACCCTCTGCTCTCTCAGCTACAAGTTCAAAAAAATAGCTACTTTTTTTCTTAGAACTTAGAACAACACACAATAATTCAAAAGCAGAGAAACAAAACAGGCTGCTCCTTGAAACAGAGAGGCATGACTCAGCCCCCATGCCTTGCTCCAGGCTGGCTGACGCCTGCTAGGCTCATCTTGCATGCTTTCCTGCAGAGCCCTCTGCCTGCAAGCAGGACCAGGGAAACCCATGAGAATTTTAAATGACAGATCACAATTTTCAGTACATCATAGTATAATTGTCTGGAATTCAAAGTTGATTAAAAAAAATCAGAATAATCATCCCTTGAAAAATTCAGGTATTTTGACATTTCTTATAATCCAGCATTGGGATGAAAAACTAAAAGACTGACATTTTTCTTGGAATAACAGAAAGATGTGAAAAATTTTCATTAAAAAAATGACAAAGCATTTCATTTTGACTCAGTTCAACACCGATCTACATCTGTTTAAAGTACTGCAATGTGTCCTAGGAGTTGTAGTTCAGATTCTTCATGGCCCCATTCTTCTCTATAGGTTAGATGACATCTCCTCATATTGCCACAGCAGTTCAACCAGAGGGGAGGCTGCTGTGCATCCTGGGAAATGTAGTGCAGTCAATCAATAATGGCTTTTCTATAGTTCATTTAAAAGCAGATGTTACTTAAGAAAAGGCCCAACACCTGGCCGAATCTGGCCAATAAACTGGAGCCCTGTTTATAAAGGAGGACAAGAGCATAAGGCACCTCATGAAGCTGGGTAGTTCAGGCAGATCCAGTTCCATGATGATTCATGATTCAGTGTTTTTATTCTGTTCAGCAAACAAAATGTTCCTATTCAGATTGACTCAAATTATGTTTCATTTAGATTTTCCCAATGGGACATGGAATTTTGCAAAGTTTTCCTCGGGGAAATTTTGATTTTATGGAAGCTGCATTGTTCACCAGAGTTACTTATTAGACAGAAAAATCTTGATCAGCTGTATTGGTAAGCCAGTCATTTAATCAGTATAAATGCAAAACTTGCTAGCCTATGTAATCAACAATCTCATATCTGCCTACCCTAAGAGGATACATTTATCTGTCAGTTTCCCAGTTTTTATGGACCAGATTCAGTAAGGTGCTGGGCCTTTCCTTAAGTAGCATCTGCTTTTAACTGAACTACACAGAAGAGCCATTAGTGATTTCAGTTAGTTACGTGCCATTTTTAGCAATTTAGGCGTTGATTAAGAAAAACACTTAAATAAACATTCACTGGCTTTGCAGAATAGGGATGGACTTAAGTAATGTGCATGAAATTAAGCATGTATTTAAGCACTTTGCTGAATCAGGGCCTTCATTCCCAGCCAGTGATGTTCCTGGAATGTGAATTAAACAGTCTTTATTGTGATGAAAGCATATGGTCACACAACAAATTCTGAAAAACATGTCTAAATAGATAGCGTCCAATATGGCTCTTCTGTGTAGTCTGGTTAAAGAAGATCATACTTATTTCCTAAATTCCTTACAGCATTCCTGACAGCAGTCACATCTGCTACCATAAACCCCATCACAGCCTCTGCCTTTGGGAGAAACACATTTAATTATCAGTAAAGTTCAAGCTCAGCTTGTTACGATGAATTATGAGAACCTGTCATCATTTTCTTACAAAAAAGGCTGTAATAGAATACAATTTTATATTTTTCCATTTAATTGATGGTGGTCTGAGTTTTTATTAATCTCACTGAGCTCAAGTGTAAGATGCTGAGAAAGCTAATATGATATCATTGTATCTAGCTAATGTGTGTGCTTTGCAAAATTGATAAGCCCTGTCAAGGTATAAATTATTTAAAATTTGATAAATGTGTTGAAATCATTGAATGTTCAAACAAATAAAGCAGAGCAATTTCTCTTTCTCCCCTTTTCAAACTCAGGTTTTTTGTTCCACCAGTTTTGTGATTTTGCATTATTATTGCAATACATGGTATAAAAGACTACAGGGACACTGAAATTAGCATGAAGAAGCCAGAGAAGAACCATACGAAGTTATAATGTGGCCCTTAATATATATTTTTCAAAATAAAATCTCTTGAGCATTGTCACCCACACGGTACTTGTAGAGCATTCAGAGACCTGGTCTACATCAGAAAACTCACACAGATTAACTATATCGTGCGAGAGTGAAAAAAATCTACATTCCCACGTGACGCAGTTAAGCTGACTAACCCCTTCTATAGACGGGGTCGATTGATGGAAGAATTCTTCCATTAATCTAAACACCACCTCGCAGAAAGATCCCTCCCATCAGGTTAAAGTAGCATCTACCTCAAACCTCTACGGATCCACAGCAGCAGGGGTTTTCCTGTGGCATTTGAAATGTGGACAGTCCTGAGTAAGTTAGGAGCTGCCTCCAGATTCTAGCTTCACAGATGTGTGGAACTCAGATGGTGTATTTAGGCAATTGGCAAAGGTTGAAAACTGCTTTGGCCCTTTTAGCACCTCTCCCACAGCTCATTGTTGGGCTAAGGATCACAGCAGCAGCGCTCTGGGGTGGAATAATGGTTCAGAATCATTTTCTTCCTCTAACTATTCTTCCCGCCCCTCCACCCCTGCAATTCATTGGCACCAATTTCTGAGAGACTTAAAATGACTCCTGGCAGGGATGACGTTGCAGCTCTCTCACTGGCCTGCTGCAATAACAGTGTCCCAGGATTGACTGATAACTCGGAGTAAAACCACAGAAACACCAGCACAATTCACCCCTTAGAAGGATACAATTCTTCGTCTTCTGTTTATTTAATATGATATTTTTTTTTTAAATCAAAAGCCCTGGGGGCTGGAAGCATGTACAACGCAAATGAAATAAAAAGATAAATAGGACCAGTGTCCAAAATAGAAATCTGCTTAAAATTCACACAGACTGGGGCACTCTTCAGTACAGCCTTCTTTCTCAGATAAAGGACAGGCCCTTGAGCAAGGGATGGACTTTATGAGGAGCTGAATACATGAGACCAGACATGAAATCCTGCTTCAACAGAAGTTAGTGACAAAAATCCCATTGACCAGTGGGCCAGAATTTTATCCCATATCTCTAATCAAGTAAACTTGATTATTGCGTACAAGTGCTTCATGGGGAGACAACAACTGTTATAGTGTAGAAAGGCATTAACAGGAAGCAATGGCTAGAAGTGAAAGCCACACAAATTCAAATTAGAAAGATGTCTTATATGGAACAAACTACCATGAGAAGTAATGGATTCTTGATATCTTCAGATCAAGGCAAGATGCTTTTCTGGAGCCAAACAAATATATGGCCTCAGTACAGCACTGGCCTTTGTAATACAGGTCATCTTAGATGGTCTAATGCAGTGGTTTTTTTCCTCAGGACCCAAATGAAAAAAATCATTTATGTCTGCAATCCAACAACTACATCTTTGAGCAGTGCATTCCAGTCTTTCAGCAGAAGCAGCAGGGGGCGCCGCAACACAAAACCTGAGGGTCTGCGGCCCAGTCCTGGATCCAGACCCGTGGTTTGAAAATCACTGATCCAATGGTCCCTTCTGAATGTTAAATCTTATGAGTTTGTGACTTTAGGGGAATGAGCAAACACAGGTGAAACAAGAGGGACATCCTCCAAAAGGCAAACAAATTGAATGGCGTACATTCTCCCATTTTACTAAGCAAGTATTTCAACTATTCAGACAAAAGTTGTATTCAGTATAGGGAAGACTGTATAGTAAAATGGTAAGATGCTGAGCAAGTCAGTTTTCTAGCATATGCTGCATTCTTTTAATAAAGATTTTTATTTCCTTTAAATTGCTAAGCAGAGTGAATAAACAGCTTAATACAATGCACTGGGCCATGCTCACTTACAACAAAAAGCTGTCATCAAATAAGAAGCCTTTGCAATACAGAGAGGAAAATGAACCTTGGGAGAGTTTTGTTCTCCTATTCTTTTAACTTAAAAATAAGCAAAGCTATACAAATAAAAAGAAGAATGCCCTGTGCATTGTGCTGGCAAGTCAGGCATCAAGTCATCCTTTGTTAGCAACGTTTTTAAAATGAATATTTTCAAAACATAAAACATTTCCCTAGTGAGAGACTGTACAGCCCCCCTTTCAAGCAACTGATTCACTTCAACTTTTGCAGCTACTAAGCCTTGTTCTTGTCAACCAATTCCATTGCAAGAGAGCAATAGGAATGGAGGTGGAGTCAGATATTAAATTTACGGTTTTACTGGCCATTCACAGTAATATTTATTTCTTCCTCCTCCCCCTCCACCAGAATATTAATTCCTATAGCTCAATGACTCATGCAAAAAACAGACAGAAAATTGTCATTTGCAAGTGATTGATGTCGCTTTTGCTACATCCTGTGCATATGTGAGGGGGGATTATATGCAGCATGATCTAGAGCAGTGATTCCCAACCTTTTTGGCTTGAGGGCCAAAAATACTTTTACAATCCTGAAGGGCTACCCTGCTATCAACTCATAAAAAAAAACGTGTTGACGTATGCACCATTAAGGACTACAGATCATTATATAATCACTTAAGTTTTGCTCGCACAAATGTTTATGTAGACGAGGCCTGGGGGAGAGGAACAGAGCATTACCACTGAAAGAACGGAGAGGAAAAAGTCCAGTCCAACAGGTAACACAGGTTTGGTTATCCTATACAGCAAGTGTGGCCAGACTGTGGCTTGTGAACCATATGCAGCCCCTTAACAGTTAAAATGCAGCTCTCGGAGTCTCTTAGAGTGAGGAGCTTGTAGCTTCTGCCTCGCAGCAAGTGGAGGAGGGGGGAGGAGTAGTAGAGGATTCTGCCCAGCAGAGGAAGGGGTTGGGGGGGGGGTCAGCAAGTTTTGCCACCTTGCTAAAGAAAGTCTAGTGTAAACTGGAAAAAAAAATGTGGTGAATAAGGTAGAGGAAGACAATTGTGAGCAAACTTAAGCTCCTGGCAAATTGCGTAGAGTATTGTTATTTTCACCATGCTCATCTAGACAAAGAACATGTTACCAACCAATCACATCAAAGGGAGTTTCTATTCTACGCTTTGTTCGGTTTCTTTCATTGCTTCCACTAATGCAGCTGTCATCAGCTGTTGGCGAGAGTAGGGACACAAGTACTGACTACCCAGCAGCATTTTAACTAGGGAGTCATCTAACCTTGCTCGAACCACACCCAGAGAAGAGTTCTGGAAGCCTTCCTGTTTCCAGGCAGGCAGGAGGCACAGTTTTAACAGCCTGTGTCATGGTATTTCAACATTGCTACTTCCTGGTCCCAGTCGGACTCTGCAAATGCAGCAAAATAGCTATCTTTTTCTCATTCGTCTGAAACGGTCCATGGCAAGTTTTGGTTTGAGGGTTGGGTGAAAGTTTGCATTTGTTTTTATTTCATGCAAGCACTATTGCTTTTCTGTAACAAGGCAGCTACATTATTTTCTTAGTAGTGGTTATGGAAAGCTGTGCTGGGAAGGTTCTATTCCCCAAACCATCCTGCTGCTCTTTAACTTTTGAACAAGGTTGCAAGTGGCTAAAGAGCCATACATAAACGTGACATTTCATCACTCAGGTCTTTTCATCATACTGACAGTTTTCCATAATATCATTATAGCCGTGGGTTTTGTGCTGTTATAGATAAGCACGTCAGTATTTCCATTAGAATCCCCTATTGTTGTGAGTTTATAACTCAGCCATAGAAAAAAGAAGTCCAGATGAAGAAACTTGACATACAGAGTCTCAGCCTAGGACTGATCTTTGGGTTTTTTTCCCTCCCATTCCTAATGGGAGTCTTAAAGAAAACAGCATATTCATTTTTCAATAGAGAGGGGCCTGGCTGCTAAATTTGGATCCGGATTTCAAAGTTGGCAAGTTTTGGGATACTATGGTGTGCAGAGACGGATTCAGCTGTAGATTTAAATACAGGTTCATATTCTGAACCCCCTTCCATATTTAATTGGGGATTCCGATTCAGGTCCATCTCAATTTTTACATTGTAAAAAGACTACAGAGAATAACGTCATATGTTCAGATGCTGTTTTAGAGTCTTATTACTAGAGAACATGACTGTTTCTAAATAGATCGTAATATAGACCTGGGGTTTTTTGGTTTTCTGTGTTTTCCAAGGTGAAAAGATGAGAGAAATGAAACACTGTGAATTATGGATTTCATTAAACATTTAAGAAAAAAGATAGCGATAAGTGCTAAAGGTATTGCAGGCCTCTTCGGTATCACTACAGAACAACATTTTTGTTTTGTCTAATTTACACTGACGTCCACTCCAAAGTATATAAAAATAACACATATCTATATTCATGAAGTGTTTTCTAAAACAGTGGTTCCCAACCTTTTCGGCTTGACGGCCACAAATATAATTTTTACAATCCTGAAGGGCCACCAGTCCATCAACCCATAGAAACTGTATTGACATATACCCCAATAAAGACTACAAATCGCTACATATTTAAAGTAAATATTTTGATGCTACTGTGCTCATTTTTATGTTCATTATTTTACATCTACAAATTACTCACTATGGGTGCATCTACACTGGCAATTTAGGTGAACTTAAGGATGCTTAAGTCAACCTACACAAAGCCACGTCCACACTGGGCTTTTATTAAGTCGACTTAAGCACTTCCTTAAGTCGACTTAATAACAGCTTAAGTCAACTTAATAACACCACCGCTGAAGGTTGACTTAAGTCGACTTCTTAAGTCAACTTAAAGCCAGCGTGGACAGCTTTGTCTACTGTTAAGTCAACTTAACAAGGTCGACTTAAGTTAACTTAAAGTGTAGCCACTCTGTTATGTTGACTTAGCTTTACAAGTGTACACATAGCCTATATGTCACACGCTCACAGACACAGCACTAATGTACATGAGTGACTATCCCTACACACTGAAGCACAAGTCACAGTGATTGGTCTGCTAAGTGTAGGCCAAACCGGAAGGCACTGATTTTTAGAGCCCTTCATCTTCTCAAGGGTCTTGGCTGCTCCCAACTGCAGCCAAAAGGAAGGAGTTCAGTAAAGAGGCTACCTCCTCAGTGATCTCCTAGTCTCCTTGGCTGCAGGAGGGAAACCGCAGGTGTCCTGAAGTCCCATGTGCTCCACCCAGGTACCTAGGTTGTGGTTCCTTTCCACAGCCAGGGGAATTGGAAATCTGTTCTCAACTACCTCTGGATTCAGCAGAGTCCCTAGTACCTGCATATCCAAGCAGAGGCTTTCCCATGCTACCTGCTGGAGCCAGGGGAGGGGTGTGCTGATATGCCCTAGGGTGCAAGAAGGAGCCTCAGTAGTTTTGTAGTCCCATGGCAAAGCACTCCAAATGGGTCATTAGGCAGTAGTTCCCTTCTGCAGTCCGGGGAACCACTTTGGAAGACCCCACAGGCCACTTTTGCCCCTGGGTCACAGTTTGGGAACCAGCTATTGCAAAGGAACACACACACACTCCCCGCATTTCATCAGTCTGAGGTCAGTGAGATTCACACAGCCTGAGTTTGACACCTCTACTTCCTGTACAATAAATGAGAGCAACATCTCAGAATGAGATTCAGTAAAACCAGCTCTCTAGCTTGGCACCTACTCTAACCACTGAGAGTTGCCAAAGTGAGGGTGTGTCCTAAATCCTGCCCCTCCAGGGAGTTTCATGTTTAAATCCAGCTAAAGGGAGGTGCCTCCCTCTGCTTGATAATCTCAGCTGCGATTCCTTCTTGGAGGTAGACATCAAAACCATTTTTGCAAGCAGCAGTGAGGAGGCCCTCATAACTTTCATCCCAGTGATTACAATACTTACCTGGGATGTGGGAGACTCCCAGTTCATGTTCCGCTCCTCATATGAGAAGGGATTTGAATAGGGGTCTACCAGCCCTCAGATGAGAGCCTTAGCCCCTTGGGCACTGCAATATTCTGTTGTAGAACTCCCCAGGACTCATCTACATGTGGGACAACACACTGTTTGGGGGGCCCAGGAAGGTGATTTTTGAAGCTCACTAATGTGTTATACGTCAATTGGTCCCCTGTAGACTCTGCTGGTGTGCACTCATGCTTTCCTAGTGCACTTTAATGTAGTACTATTTCAAACAGCACTACATTGAAGTATCAATAGCCCTGGCTCCATCAGGGACCCCAGTACCTAGGTATCCTAGAAGAGCACTTTCCTATGCTACCTGCTGGAGCCGGGGAGGGGAGTGCTGATCTGACCGTGGTTTCTGTGGACCAATTAATGCCCAATAATTAATCATCTGCAGTCCCATAGACACATTACACTACCTGGCAGAAGAGTCCTGAGTCTATCCCGTTGAAGCAGTGGCATTGTGGATAACTAATGAAAAGGCATTGGATCAGAGCGGGCAAGCAAGCACTGGAATTGCTGTATAACTTGATGACTAGAGCACACATCTGGGAGTCCCCGAATCCAATTCCCCTGCTCCAAAAACTTTTAAAATGATTTATGCACAGAGGAAGAGATTGAACAAAAGAGACTGTAGGAGCCCCACATCAAAACACCCCATACCTCATATCATTTGGCTAGGGCCCTCACCTGAGAGGTCAGATCCATGTTCAAATCCCCTCCCACATGAGGTGGATGAGGGACTTGAACTGGGGGTTCAACAATCCAGGTCTAACACTTATGGGAGAGGTGGTCCTCCTCCCCTTCACTGCTTTGTGTGTACTCATTTCAATCTGGTAGGCGAGATCTGATTATACTTTCTGGATTGAGCCCTGCAGGCTAGTTAGGTGGAGGAACACTTGTCTTCCCCACTTGTGCATCACTTTAGGATTTTGGAATCCAGATACCTAGAGTGAAGAAGCAGAAATGTAGGTGCCTACAAAATGTTTACAGCAAAAATGTAGGTGGCAAGTGAGTGAGGTCAATGGCAGCTGAGTAGGGATCTAGCAAAGCACTTGGCCTCATTCTGGGACTGAAGTAGCTAAAGTGGCAGTTAGACACTTCCTTTTTGTGAATCTAGTCCAAACTCTACATGATATTTTGCACTTAATAAGATACTAAGCCCTGAACCAATATAAAACATATTAGCAAGTTCAGCACAGCTAAAAGAAAGAATTAGGTATGGACATTACAAACTAGCAGTCTTCACAGAACAGGGTCAGAAAGAGGGTGGGGAACAATACCAGGAATAGATTAGTTAGGAGGGTGTTCCAAGTGAAAAAAGGTAACAGAAGATTCTGTTTTGCCATTTCACGCTACCTTTAAGATGCTAATCTCTTTACACTAGGCAATTGGTCTCTTCCCTTTGAGCTCCAGTCCTGGAAACCCTTATTCATACCAGTATTGTTAACTCATTAGAATAGTCCCCTTGAATGGGACTACATGTAAAGTTTAATCCATGTAAATAAGGGTATGCACCCTATTTATATACAAATAATATTAATAACCACCCGCATTATCTTCACATTTTCATGTTCACTTTTTCTCTTTTGAAACAGATATTTTGTGAAACTAAACAAATAGTCCATACCACAGAGGTGCTGGATTGGGAAGACAAAGATGCGTCAGAAACATTGGTCGACAGCGTTGTCCATTCCAGGATCATCAGCCCTTTACGCTTATTTGTTAAGCCATCTCCAGTGTTGAAACATGGCCAGATGTCATACTCAGACAGCATAGAAAACTTTTGGGATTGGTTAACCAACATCACTGAGGTTCAAGAATCTCTTGCACGGACTAAGCGCAGACCAATAGTAAAAACTGGGAAATTCAAGAAAATGTTTGGGTGGGGCGACTTCCATTCCAACATCAAAACTGTTAAACTAAACCTCCTCATAACAGGGAAAATTGTTGATCACGGTAATGGAACCTTCAGTGTTTATTTCCGACATAACTCAACAGGTCTTGGAAATGTTTCTGTAAGCCTGGTGCCACCTTCTAAGGTGGTGGAATTTGAATCTTCTCCACAGTCAACACTGGAGACCAAGGAATCCAAGTCCTTCAACTGCCGAATTGAGTATGAAAAAACCGACCGGGCAAAGAAAACTGCCTTGTGCAATTTTGACCCTTCAAAGATCTGCTACCAAGAGCAGACACAAAGCCATGTTTCTTGGTTGTGTTCTAAACCATTTAAAGTTATCTGCATTTACATCGCTTTTTACAGTGTAGATTACAAACTGGTGCAAAAGGTCTGTCCCGATTATAATTACCATAGTGAGATGCCCTACTTGTCCTCTGGCTGATGTAATTCATATTCTGAGTCACTGTAGAAATACAGCATTGGTCATAAATATGAGTTTCCTTTCATCTCCTGCAAAGGACAGTGCTTCCCTATCAGGTTAAATATGTCTTTACAAAAATGATAGATGTTTGTGCTGTTTCGTAAATATTCAACCAGTTTATGTAACAATCATTTTCACTCAACATAATTAGATTCTGGCTATATTATTAACAATAAGGGAAATTTCAGGACATATCAAAATTTGACCAGGAACAAAATTATGCATGTGATGAACACTGATCTTGAAAGTTATCTTTACTGAATCAGGTTTAAGGGCAACAAACAATAAAAGGAAGACAACTAGCCCAAGTCTGTAAGCAAAACTCAATTTCAACAACTCTTTCATTGATGTCAACAGGACTGCCAAACCCAAGCGGATTTGATTACTCAAATTCTAATATTTAAATAAAATGCTATTTCTATTAAAGAAATGAACAAGAACTGAATCCATACTTTAAGTTTTGGTAGTAACAGTCACTGGACTGGCAGAACAGTTTTTCCAGAATTCTTCCTTGTGAAAATGCAATGATGCTGATCCTTAGTTTGTTAGACCTACTAAGTATAGAGGTTTTGTGTACATTTCTCCCTATTGTGATCAGCATTGTTTTGATTTATTCTCAAATGTTTACATATATACCCATCCTAATTTTGCAGTGGGAATAGAATAGAATATAAATGTATCTTGGAAAAATATGGTCCGACGTTCAATGAGTCACAGAATAAACAACATTTTGCTATCCAGCCCATCCTGATTTCTTACCTCCCTGGAAATAGAAAAGTATCACAAGATAAGGTCAAAACTCCAACAACACATGCTTTCTTTACACCACCAGAGGATCTGGCCCTATATATTGCTTTTATAAGGGCTGACAATGCTTCCCCTGAAGTTAATGGCAAAATCTATTCCAACAGAGCAAGATTGAGCAAAAATTGTATTTGCTTTCTTTGGTTATTGTTTTTACCACTGTTGCTGATTACCAAGGTGTGTATGTAAACAGAAGCCAGCAGCTGCTCTTCTTTTTTGATGTCACAGCTCTTTGCCAAGGTTTGGAAAGGGATTGGCTAAACTGTTACATACAAACTGATGAGCACTGACAGAAAAGCACATGAACATAAGAAGTTTCACTGAAGCAACTGTGCTTCCAAACACATAACTGGACAGACTACATTTCAAATAAAAAAAGACGTCACCCATAGATTATTTCTGTTTTCTTATTTATTGCAGAGCCTCATATAGAAAAAGCCTTTGTTAAAGACAATGTTTGATTTGTCTTAAAATTAGATGTTTAGAAATGTGGTTTTGTTTGTTTATAAAAACCTAAACGTTTCCTGTCACACCTTATTTCATGCAAATGGTCTTTGGGTTTCAAATAGATTTCAATTTTTGCTTACTGCTACTGTTATCTACAGAATGTTCTGTTTTGTGTTCTGTACAGCGTGTCTTAGATTAGCTGTATATATGCTAGAATTTATTGCTCTATTCTATGCGTTCAGTGTTTGGTGCTTTTGTAACATAGTTGTAAGCTACAATTTTATTGCCATGTAGTTTTACTCAGCTTTATAGACTACTTAAAAAACTCCAAAGTATTTATTGTAGAGTATGTGGAAATCATATATGTATATATACTTAATCTATGTGTACATATACAGAATATATGTGTACATGTATTTCCATGTAAATAAAGAGAGTTTGCTAAATCTGTCATTTGTCCATGTCATATTTGATTTTTTTAAAGTTTTTTGTTGTTGTTGTTCTTACATAGTAACTGGCTTGCTGATTCACTTGTGTAAGTTTTTTCCTGTTCAGTACTGATACTTATTCCAGATGCACGGTCATTCATCACAGTTCAGTGTGCTCTGCATTCAGCAGAACAGAATACTGAAAGACTCTGTAGCCTTTGAATTTAGAGTGCACAGCTGACTGAGAAAAGAAATTTAAATTTGGCGTGAAAGGCAAGAGAATTTTTACTATGGGCTGTTCAGTAAATGAGTTTGCTACTGAAGAAGGATTTTTTAAGATAAAATTTAAGATAATTTTTAAAAGGTGTTTTTAAAAAGTGGGCCAAACTCTAAGATGATAAATCAGGATACAGTCCTGCAATGAGGTCCTCACAGGTAGACCTCCCAAACATAAATCATTGAAAAATCAGGGGTATCAGTGATTCTTCTTTGAGTGATGTTCCCTACTGTATTCCTCTGAGGAAATATGCCTGTGCCTAGGGCCAGAGCTTTTCAAAATAGTAATGTCGATTGGTCCACACATGCACCTTGCAAAAACCTCCTGTTTTTGACCAATGTGATAGAGTGGGGAAGGCTGACTGCATCTTCCGTTCCTTCTCCTCAGCACATGGCTCAAGTCAGAGCTTCCGCTGGCCTCTCATCCGTGGTGACACGTTTTCCAAATTTTTCAGAAAAACTGTCTATTTTCGTAGATGGGATTCTTGCTGTTTTCCTAGTAGTTCTCTTGTTTCTAGAAAATTTTTGTACGATTAAAGACTTGGTATGCCACTCCTGCAGTTTCCTGTCAAACAAGCTCACCTCTTCCCACAACCAGCACCCAGATCTGGATCCTGGATTATGCCAAAGAGGCCTGGATTCAAAATCTGCTCTCATTTATTTTCCCTCAGCAACCAACACCATCTGGACTGTTTGGGTGAAGCCCTACTCACAACCATGTGCAGAATCTGCCTCTACTTCCTGTCTCATACATGGGAAGGCATAGCCTTCTGTCTTAAGATGCACCTCATGGAGATTGCCAAGGGTCTACATTCAGATCTTGGCTGGAGAACTCCTCTTTACATGGACCCGGACACTCCAAGAGTGCGCTTCCTACTCCGACCCTCATTTTCACTTTGCTGCTACCAATGCTACGGACCCCACACCAGTTCCTAGCCATGAGTCTCAAAAGCATACACATAAGTCTGGCAGTAAGTCTTCTTCTAGGTCTAAGAAAGACACCTCACCATCCACAAGTGGTAATTGCAAACATTTTTGGTCACTAGGGAACTCCAATTAGGGAACCTCTTTGTATCTCATGCCAACACCAAGTGCATTCAGTACTGCTCAAGGGGTGGACTTGGTGCCCATTCATGCTCTGGTCATCTACTGTTTGGACTAAATCAACTATGCCTTCCCTCACCTACCAGTCTTGCCACATATCCTTCATAACCTCTGACAGGAGATGGAGATGGTCATCCTGATTGTTCTGGGTTGGCCAGTTTTGGTTTCCTTTTCTTCTCTGCATGTTGAAGCATCCTCCTCTCCCGTTCCTTTTGGTTCTGGAACTGGTCACACAACGGCAGATCCAGCATTCTGATCTGTAGATGCTTACCTGGCTGCTTGTTTTTTGGATGGATGCCTTTGCTTGCATGGGAGTGTCGTCAGCAATACAAGATGTCATCTCTAAGAGCAGGAAGGACTCCACAAGATGATCATATCAAGCACAAAAGGGCGCAGTTCACTTCCTGGGCCCAACAGAAAGGCCTTGCCTCCAGGGCTGTGGGCATCCTGATGCTCTTAAACCAGGGGCTGGCAACCTTTGCCAACCCCAGTGCCGGCCCCTCTTCCTCGACCCTCAGCTGGTGCCGACAGCCCATACATGGAAAGAAGCCACCTGGAGTGGCTCCTCTCAGCAGCATGCCTGGGGACCCCTATCTCCAGGCACGCCATGGAAAGAAGTTGCCTGGAGTCACTCCTTTTGGTGGTGGCAGGCCACAGAAAGGAGCCGCTCTGGGTGGCTTCTTTACATGGTATGCCTGGGGCATGGACATGGCAGGGACCTCCGCACAGCAGCCACCCCCCAAAGAAGCCACTTGGAGTGTTTTTGGTGGCAGTAGTGGTAATTTCTGTGGCGCCACAGCATGCTGAGTGCCGCTCTGAATGGGCTT
Source organism: Pelusios castaneus (assembly GCA_007922175.1). Classification (NCBI taxonomy): domain Eukaryota; kingdom Metazoa; phylum Chordata; order Testudines; family Pelomedusidae; genus Pelusios; species Pelusios castaneus. The sequence continues at coordinate 17,845,379 of ML685777.1, read as the reverse complement.
GTGTGCCACTGTTGGCACGCGTGCCGGGGATTGCCTACCCCTGTCAAACTATTTCCTCCTCTGAAGGCCTCAAGACTCACTCTCAGCTCCGTCATGCAAGCAGCCACTATTATCACTTTCCACCAGTGGAGGGACTTTCAGTTTTTACCCATCATTTGACTGCCTGATTCTGGAAGAGCCGTGTATGTAAATACCTACCCATTCAGCCTGTCACTCCTCAGTGTGACCTCAGTCTTGTCCCTCTGTCATTAATGAACTCTCCCTTTCAGCCTCTGGTCTCCAGCTCTTTCCCTTCTTTCCATGAAGGGTCCTTTTCATGTTGCTCTTACCTCTGCAAAGAGGGTTGATGAAATGGGGGCCATGATAGGAAACCCATCTTTCACCATGTTCCACACGGACAAAGTTTCACTTCATCTGCATTCCAAATTTCTACCAAAATGGCTTCCCGCTTCCACCTCAACCGGTCCATGCATCTGCCCACTTTCTCTCCTAAACTATGCACTTTAAATGAGGAACAGAGGCTTCTCTCCTGCAACGTACATAGGATCCCACCTTTTTACACACAACAGAGGAAGCCATCCTGGAAGTCTCACAGACTGTTGCCGTAGCGGAAAGACTAACGTTTTGTAACAGTTGTTCTTCAAGATGTGTTGCTCATGTCCATTCTGTGTCAGCTGGGTACACGTCGTGTGCATAGTTGCTGGAGAATTTTTCCTCAGTGCTATCCCTAGAGCTGATTCTAGTGCCCTCTAGGCACTAGAGGTATAAGAGGCACCAGTGGTCCCATGTCCTTTCCATTCCTTCTTGCCACTCTCTCCGACAGAAGGGCCGTCTCCCTCTAAGAATCTCAAAATGGGTCTCGGGATATATTACACTTGTCAGTTATCTAGATGTTCCCCTTCCAGGTGGCATACAGGCTCATTCCAAGACAGTGCAGGCATCAATCACCATCAGTCTACATAATATGCCCTTTGCAGACATGCGTACGGCAGCCATGTGGAGCTCAGCGCACACCTTTTGTTCTCATTATGTTCTAGTGCATGATTCTGCAACTGGGTCCTCCGTGCCATGGATTCCATCGGCTTCCTTACACCCTCCTCCTAGCCAGGTACTGCTTGTTGGTCTTCAGTGGAATACAATAGGGACCATCACTGGAAGAAAAAGGGGAGGTTACTTAAATGTAACTGGAGGTTACTCGAGGTTTGTAGTCCCTAGATGTATTCCAAGTTTCACCCTCTTTTCCCTCCGCTGACGATCTGGTAGGTCAGAGGTGGAGAATCGAAGACACAGTCAGTCCAGCCCACCTTTTGTCTCTCAGGAGAAACCACAAAGCAATGCACAGGTGCATGCATGGACTGATGGACATTACTACTTTGAAAAGTTTTGGCTCCAGGCACATGCATACAAACCTCAGTGAAATATGGGTAGGAACCACACAGCTTGAAGAACCTCCAGTTACAGGTAAGTAACCTCTCCTTATTCAGTTCTTCCTCATGTGTGCTCCTATTGAAACATTAATGCCTAAATCACCCTCTCACACAAAATACCCACAAAACCCCCTAGCCTGAGAATTCCAAATAGCAGAGAAGAGACTACACAGGGGCTGGGGCAGAAGAGCATTGCTATAGAAGCAACTGTGCCTCTTTCAAACACTGGCTGAGACATACGAGGACTCACAAAGAAGGTCTTTTCCATGCAGATAATATTGGTCTGACTATTCCGTTAAGATCTCAAGAATTGACTCACTTTTAGAAATTATCTCCCATGTATTGGACTAGATTGTGACTTCCTTGAGTTTCTGAAGGATGCTTTGTATGACAGCATATTTAGCATTGGGTAAATGTTCTTTCTTTCTTTCTTTCTTTCTTTCTTTCTTTCTTTCTTTCTTTCTTTCTTTC
>ML685777.1:17810725-17840130 GCA_007922175.1 Pelusios castaneus | reverse complement strand
TTTTTCTAATCATATCATTACAAGATTTATTTTTTCTTAATCACTTTCGTTCTTCATTTTAAAGGGAGTGGTTCAGATTCTGCCGTGAGATGCATGGATGTGACTTATGAAAAACCAACAGGAACCGCATGTGTGCATTTCAGGCTAGATTTATATTTTTCTTTTAACTAACAGAAAACCCTTTTGCCCTCTAGACAGTAAGTCTGTTTTCACTTTTCTTCTGTAAGAATTCTGAGAATTTGGATCCAGAAAATTCTATTTTACATGGATAGATGTAACTGGCCTGATCCTGTAGAATGCTAAGTGCCAGAAAGGTACACAGCAGTTGGCAAGGTCCCAACCAGAATGTTGACAATAAGGAAGGGTAGCTTTGAATGGAAGGAATTAGGATTCAGGAGGTCACAGTTCTGAGACAGACTTCCTGCGTGACCTTGAGGAGGTTACTTAATGTCTGTGCCTCAATTCCCTATTTGTAAAACTAAGGTACTATTTTTCTCTCTCATAGGAGTGTTGTAAGGATCGTGCAGAGACCACTGCCGATCACGCAGACCAATTTCGTCCCATTGTTTTCTTGTATTTCCACATCCATCTATATTCAGCTGTTGTCTTTTGTCTTCTATTTAGATTATAAACTCCTTGGGGCCGGGACAGTCTTTTGTTCCATGTTGAGATAGCATTTAGCACAATGGGGTCTAAGGCCATAGCGATGGCTCCTAGACGCTATGGTAATACAAACAGTAAATAAGGTACGAGATACTCAGGTACTAATGTGATGAGCACTATAGAAAAATCTATAAAACTAACAAGAGAGCTCTTTCACTTGTGACTTTATTGGGCATTGCTAGAAACGCAGACTCTTCTTTAGCATGCAAATTAACCTATTCAAGTGATAAAATGGACCCAAAAATATAACCTCATCCATAAGAGCTACCTGAGTGAAAGTGTTCAGTATGGGATGAGCATGTTACTGGTTCACTGTGAATGCAATTTGTATTAATTAATTAATTTAATTAATTAGCATCTCATTAACAAAATTCTAACATTCTTGTTTTGCACATATTAATTAATTAAATGAATATGTGCAAAACAAGAATGTTAGAATTTTGTTAATGAGATGCTCTTTTAGCCATTTACTTAGTTTACTGTTGACCGGCATAATCTGATTAATTTCTTATTTATACAGTAACGATTATGTGGTTCTTCACCCATAATTACTCTCCATATTCAGGTATACAAATCGATCTGCAGTGACAAGTCATATATATCCCCAATAGCTAAACGAGAGGCACACCATCGAGTGTGTTTTTAGCTGTGGGATACCTCATTCAAAAAACTAGACTACGTCATTCCCATCTCTGGCTCATCAGTGATGATAAACGCTTGCATACATTTAGTATAAGCAGTTTCCATTCCATATTAAATAAAATGACATTTCTATCATATATTGGCAACTTGCTTTGAACTATAATTGGAGAACACTGCCTGTAATGTATTTGTCATTGATAAAAATCTAGGGATTAGTGTAATCCATTCATGGGTTTGTGTGGAAACAGTCGCTCATGGAATGCAACAAATTCATATAATGCTAGATTTAGGTCCCTGGAGTTAGCTAAAAGATGTTAAATCACATATCACCAGACAGCTCCCTATTGACTGTACATCAGAAGCTGTTCAAGTGCATGGAATACACTGAGCTCATGAAAAAAGTTTTGGTACCCTAGTTTTAGATAAAAGAATGTGAATTGCAGGGAGCTAAAACTCTGCTTTCTGTCAAACCACACTTGTTTTGAAAATCTTCACCACAGGCCCATTAGATCCGACTTGAAGACCTATACCTAGAGTTAATGCATCAGCCCCAACATGGGATTTTGGAGGTTAGCAGCAGTGTGGCATGGCATTCACTTGATGCAGAGACTGCTGCTAGCTTCTCAACAGCGCAGATCATTAGCCCCATATTTGCGACTCATCTGTACAATAAAAATCAAGATTAAACCCTAAATTCTAGCACCTCTAGCTGAGACTCCCAATATAACGTGAACTCAGTACAAAAGCTAAGGGAAAAAAACCCAACAAGAATAGCTATGCAAAGATATACAATAATCACTAACTTGGCACAAATCCAGCACCAGCTGTAGCCCAATTAAAAAACTATTAATAAGTTCACAGGAAGACACAGTTTACTCAGAACAAATCTACTTACTTAACATTTGGAGGAATTTGACACAGGGGCCTACTAGAACACCGTTTGGAGGGTGGACTTAAAAAAAAAAAGTTGTGTGACATAAGCCCCTTCTCAATCAATCAAAAAACCAGCAACAGTCAAACAGGTCAAATAGAATAGTTAAAAAAACTTAAACATTTTATATAGAGAAGAATGGAGTCTTTAAAATATGTTTAAGAATTAGAGCAATGGTATTTTATTTCCTGCAATTTGTCGAAAGCCTTTTACCCTTGACTCCAGATGCTTTTACAGTAGTTAAAATATGCAGTAAAATATAAAATACACGTAAAGGAATTGGCCAAGTATGACCATCCAGTCTTCATGGTCATAGTAACCTGATGACTGAATAAGTAAGCACATGTCAGTGCCATGCTTAAAATCTGCAGTCACAACTAACTGCTGAAATGCTCTGGGAGCAAAAGCATAAACATGGGCCCTTTTTTGGAGAGAGAACAGATATGCCTGAGGTGAAGAAAAATTAGGGTATCTCATGCCAGTGAAAGAGTTCTGGTGTCCTGCTAAAGGGAATCCTGATGGAACACTACTTAGGTTATTCCCATTTAATTGATTAAAAGTCTTTCCACTGATTTGGAATCAAGGTCACCCATTTCAATCTTTAATCTAGTTTTTGAGACACTCAGCATCCCTCCTCCCTGTCCCCTCCCATTGTTGCCACACTTGGATCTTATTTTCAAGTTATGTTGTAAATTCATCTAGGGTAGATGTTTGTAGAGTCCAGCCAGATGAGGTCCATACTCAGAATTATGGCTTGGAGTACTACCACGGTATATATAAGTGATGTCTAAAGGTTGCTCTTTCTGTTGTTGTTTCTGACCCTCCCGACATTCCATTATTTTCCCTTTTCTTACTTCAGCTGGCTAAGGCCTTGTATACACGAGCACCGTATTCTGCATTAAAAAACATTACTGCGCGTTAACAAGCACACTGTACATACGTGAAACGTTATTGCTGCGCACTAAGCGCCTTGTTGCTGCGCATTCCAACAACCACTCCGACGAGAGTGGTAACAGCTGTTGCGTCTCATCTGCTGCGTGTTTGTGCTTGTGTGTAAGCTTACTGCACAACGAGCAGACTCAGGAAATGTCCCATCATTCCCTAGTCGTCCTCTCTGGACTTCCCCCCACCCTCTCTATGGCAGTGACGAAACTGTCTCCGCCTACAGTTGACTCCCTTGTTGCTACTGGCAACAAGGAAGACGCTAGGGAAACGCACTGCACCATGGGAAACATCCGGTTTACCCATGGTGCTTTGTGCTCCTTTCCTTCATCACATGATTGCAAGCAAGTACACAGGGAAATTGGAACACTGGGATACGTGCCCAGAATACAGTGCGATAATGCGCATCACAGCGAGGAATCCTGTGACGTAGCAAGGAGCGACGTGTGTACAAGCTGCAGCGCAATAAAATCCACGTGAGTCTTACAGCGCAGTTAAGAAGTTGCGCTCTAATTTGATCGTGTAGAATAAGCCTAAGAAAGCTGGGACAGATCCCTCTTTATTACCATCCTGATCTGAGACGACTGCACTGGACCCTTCAGTTCACTGACAACTATGTTTCAATCAACATCTCTGTGTCTGTACCTGGCAGTTTTAGCAATATCAGATGCAAATTCAATTTCTGCTTCTCTCTATTCTCTTCTCTGGTTCCCAGATAGAAGGCAGTTTATGCTCTTTCATCACCATGCAGTCAATTAAGTTTTGAGTTACCCTATCTTAACAGCTCCAAATAAGATAGTGATCTTTCTGAAAGGTGATATGTTGTAATTGGCTCCAAATTGGAAATAAAGAGAAAAGTGAAATATGAGATGGGGAGGCCATTGGCAGTTAGCCCTGGATTTAAAAATAGGCACAGAAAAAAGTTAACAGGCTGTATGCTAAGATTTTACTATCAGTCATTTTGGATATAACAAATTAGCGCACCAGTTACTTACAAGGATATTTTGGTTTTGAGATTTCATTGATAAGGCAGAACCTCCAGTTTCCACAGCAGGTAACTTGGAACCAGATGCCTTTAAAAATAGTGATCAAAACAAACAAGGAGTCTTGTGTCATTTTTGAAGACTAGCAAATTTATCACGAGGTTTAAACAAATAAATCAATAAATCAATTTGTTAGTATTTACAAGTGCCACAAGGCTCCTTGGCTGCATCTACACTGGTAAATTAAGTCGACTTAAGCTTGCTTAAGTCGACTTAATTTACCCTGCATCTACACTAGTTTTCTTAAATCGACTTAAGCATGTACAATGGGGCAAAGGCTGAGCCCCCTGGCATTGGGCACGGGGTAAGCCCCCCCCCCGCCCCCGTGGTCCTCCCCTAGGTCCCCCTAAGCCCCTAGAAGTCGACCAAGGCGTCCAGTGTGGACGCTCTAGGTCGACTTTCTAAGTTCCCCTTTAAGTCGACTAATTTCAAGTGTAGACGCACTAAGTCGACTTAAATTAACAAGTGTAGACATAGCCCTTGTTTGTTTTGCTGAACTAGACTGACACAGCTACCCCTCTGGAACTTGTCTATATGGATTAAGTTATCCAGAAGTTTGTTTATGAATTTGTTTTCAAGGTTGTAGGATTCACAGAAGGAACTGCTATACTTACGTTTTTCTAAGGTTTTTCTTCCTAATCCCATTTTTTCAATTACACCTAGCTTTTGGGAAGTTTTTCATAATGGGCTCAATAACATGATGGTTTAATTTTTATTTTATTTCTGAGTTTGAGCAAAATCATTTTATCCATTTTTGAATACTGAGGTGGGGGAAGAAAAAGAGAGAGCATCTTTGCTGCCCCACTTTTTTTAAAGAGAAATTTTGAACAGCTGTTCACCCGAAATGGCTGGAAGGAGAAAGCTGAAATTTGATACGAGCCTTACCTCGGAGAGGGCCTATGTTCCCAAGATGCCAGTTTTGATATGAATAACTTGTGACCTTTTGGAAAATTGTCTGCATGGTCCATTTTAAGCCAACGTCACTTGTGCTCCTAAATCCCACAGACACTTTTGAAAGTGCACACCCCACAAGTTTTTCAGGCTGTATTTGAAAAATGTGCAACTAAGGCCTGGCTGTGCTAGTGTTGTGGTCTAGTGAGGACACAAATTTGTTAGAGAAGGTAAGTATAAAAGGTTGGAAAATATTTCAAGAAGCTACCCTTGGCTATGTCTACACGGGCAAATTAGTTCAAATTAAGGAAGCCGTAATTTGAACTAACTTAAGCCTTGGCCACAGTAGGCTTTCATTAGTTCGAATTAAGGGCTTCCTTAATTCGAACTAATAAATTCGATTATACTTTTTGAACTAACAGTTAATTCGAACTAGTAAATTTGAATTAACCCAATGTGGCCATGTTAGTTCGAACTAAGCGCTTGGTTCGAACTAACTGACACATTGACCTTAATGCAATTGACTAATTTGAACTAATTGACTAATTCGAACCATGCATGGCACTTGCTTAGTTCAAACTAGCATTCTAGTGAGGCCATGCTAGTTTGAATTAAGTTAATTGGAACTAACTAAAATTAGTTCAAATTAGTTCGTTCGAATTAACTAATTCGAACTAACTTTAGTAAGTGTAGACATAGCCCTTGTGTCTTTAAAATTATAGGACAAGACTGTATATTACACTGTATTATTTGATAAATGTGATCATGACATTAATCTTAATGCATATATACTTTCCTGACAAGTGTTTAACTCCTGCAACCTTAAAACAGGATTTTTTTACATTTTATTTTAATGGACACTGAATATCAATTTAGTGTTAGACACATGCGAGTTTTATGATTTCACATTAACTGCTCTTTTTGACACTCAAGCATTTTGAATCCAGTGAGCTATGGAAGGGAATTCTTTTAAAATCTAAAGAATATCAGAGTTTGAAGATGTCAGCAATGCACATTTGGGAAAAGAATCTGTTGTAAATCACAAGAGGCTCAAATGAGCCTAATTAGCCTATATTACTGTTCTTCACTCTTGGAAAAACCTAGATTGCAGCTCACATCCAAGGCTTCCTACAGAGTGTCCTACAGGGGTGGTAGCTACTCTAACCTCAAAGAAAGTTCTGTTCACCTGGTTTTAAGATTAGGGGTGGGGGGAATGGCCTCAGGTGAAAAAATTGGATTTACCAGAAATGCTGTTACAACCATTGCTTTTGGGACACAGCCAAGCACGACACAGTTTATGCCATCAGATTAAAATGGAATGTCAGGAAGTCTAAGGCCAGGTCTACACTGGCGGCAAATTTCACGGCAGTTGACAGGAGTTAGGCAAGCTATGCCGAGCAGCTTGCAGAACTCCCATTGACTTCCTAACTCCCCTTCAGTGCAACGTCTTCTTGCACTGCACCAATGGGAAATGCATTTCCATTGGTGCAGCACTACACCACTTGAGGGGGTGGTTTTATTAAGTCGATCTCCAGATCGACTTAGTGAATCTTAACTAAGCCACTAAGTGGCTCCGGAAAGATCTATCTGAGGGTGGTGAATTTGTATAGATGTGGCATCCATTGCTAAAGGCAGGAACGCTCAGGGAGTTCTCACTCTGCTGGAGGAAGGGAATGGGGAGAAAAGACATTTTGGTATTTAATACCAGAAAGCCGTTTTAAAAGCAGTCTGCCCATTATTAAAATACAAGTACTGAATCATCTTGCCAATAGTACATTAATTGGAGCTTCTAGCTTAGGAAAGAACTCAGAGCTTATTTCACATCAACTTTTATTCCCACTTGCATTAAGTTCCTTATGGTGCACCATCTCATTTGAATTTTTTGAATTGGTTTTATATAGTATCATTTACTGATGTACTATCTTTAATTACATAACACATATACACTCTCCAACTGCACGGTTAATGAAAGTGTTTTTAATTAAATGGCTCTCTGCATAATATTCAGTCATTAATTCCACATGCTCAGTATGTACCAAGTCTATTCTTATGGTCTGGGAGAAGTTTTTACTTTAGGTGAGGGATAATTCCAAAGTGATCGTTTTAGAATTGAAGTTGAGAATCATTATGCGTATTGAAATTACCCTCTCAGCAACAGGCAGTGTAGTTCCTTTCTTGCATGTATTATTAATACTTCAGATCTAATACTCCTGCTCTTCCACTTGTAATAGGGTGGCTTGCCCAGGAAGCCTGGGGCCAGCCAGCCAACCCTGATTATTAAAGAGGAACACCTGAGCAGGAATCACCTGATTCCCCTTAGAACAGCAAGAAGAAGCCAGGCCTTCCAACCACAGAGAGAAAGTTTGTAGGGAGAACAGAGCAGAATATAGATACTGCTGGGAGCAAGTGTAACCCATATGCCTAAAAAGGGCTCTCTCTTTGAGAGACCTGCTGAGGGTGGGTTACTGTTGCTGGGCAGATTAGATACCCACAACTAGAAACTTCTAGAAGCAAGGAGTGGTAGCATTTTTTGAGCATGCTCCATAGGATGCCCTGCTGGTGTGATGTGTTGTGATCAGTCAGATCACATGAGAGCAGCAGTCTGTGTAGACAGGAGGAGCTGCTTTGAGAAGAGCCCATGTGCTCAGTTTTCAGGAGAGAAGCTGAGCCAGGAGTGAACAAAATGTGTTCTCCCTCTAATGGAGTCATCTGCAACAGATTTTGTAGACGTGCATATGGGACTGAGGGCTGGTTACAAAGAAGAAGGAAAAGCCTGCATGGAATGTTACAGACGATTCCTGCAAAGGAAGAAGAGGACAGCTATTTCTTGCCTCTCAAGCCTCTACACTGGAACAAAGACTGTAGCTGAGGGTTGAGTGAACGCCATCTGGACTTTGGGACTCTCGGGTATCTTTCATGCAGGGGTTTCTGTAGGGATTGTTCTTGGTTAATTGTATTTTGTTTTCTTAGGAGAAGGCTTATTTAATTAGTAGTTACTAAAGTTCATTGTTATGTTTGTTTTTAGTGGTATTTTAATGTGGGAGGGTAACTCTGAGCAATCTTTGCTGTGAGTCCTGTACAGACTGGATCCTGGGTCTCCAGCTGCTTTCTCCATAGGGATTGGGATTGATTTCTCTGAGGCACTGGAGAAGGGCAATTAAATGAATTTTAGCCCACCTGAAGGTTACACAAGTAGGTACCAACAAAGAAACCTGGAACTTGGAGAGTGGTGAGAGAAAAGGAGGAAAGTCCTGGGGGGTGATCTGATAAGGAGATAAATGGATGGGCTTGAGGAAAGCATTTTAATTTTGAAAGGTTTGTTAATTTAATGAGGCATGTTTATTCCATAGTGAATACTGTGCTCACATTCATTCTCTTTTAAGAAAATGAATGCCTGGAAAATCCATGTGGGATGAGACCTCTGCATGTGTCATCTGCAGGAATTGACGCAATCATCTCTGGCTCTAGCAACATGAGCAAGGCAAGGGAAACAGATGTGTGGAACAACAATGCCACTCCGGTTCTTCTGTGTACTTATAAGAATCCATGTATAATATTACCACAAAATATCAATGTTTTGGCTGTGAAAAACAGGCTGAGCAAAGACATAGATAAGAAAGCAATATTGTTTAATAAATTCAGCCACCTGAAAAAGATACTGTTCAGAAAGATCAGAGGCCTCAATTGTTTAACATGTTTCATCGAGAGAAATAACTCATGTGTTTTTATATAACAAACCTAATTACAATATATGCCTATACTCCAAGCATTTAATGTCTACATAAAACATTGCACTGTAAGGAAGATAATTGAAAGTATGACTTTCATCACTATTTAATTAGCATTTGGTGCTAACTCATTATTTCGGTACAATTAATTTGACATCTTGCTGTATGTCCTGCAGAGATTTCATTCCAGAGGACTGTTTTATTGGTGGGACATAAGGAAAACCAGACATGTGCACTTTCCCTGAGGCTTCTAGAGGACACACTATGAAATATGGATAATATGATTGACATTTTAATCTACTCCAGAATACTGAAAGCATTGTGTGTTGAAGAATAACATAAGCAGGTATATTTGTTTAATTCATTTCTGAAATAAAGATTTTTTTTTTTACTGAAAACATTCTCAGAGAAGAAACTGCACCATCATTATTATTATTCCTGATTTTACACAAAACACACTGGTGAGTTTAGACATGCTGTGGCAACTCAGTGAAGCAGCAAAGATTTAATAGTCCATCCCAAACAATTCAATTTAAACATTCTTTTTCAACTAGCAGTTTTAAGATGACTCCTCCAAGTTGAAAAATAATGCAGAAAGGCATTTTAAAAAATCATCACAGGACAATAGAACATCATTAATCCAGAGTAATGATTGCGAGACTCTGTGACATAGTAAGCAAATGAACAAAGAGAAAAAGGTTAATGATAATCCACCACAAAATATACTTTCTTCATTGTTAGTTGTAGTTTAGTTTAATGATTTATCATAGCAATTTATTACTATGGGTACTTTTTACATAGATAGAAACCCATTCCTTAGCCATAAGATTTCACATACTCAGGGCAAACATGGGATTACAACAACAGGAATGAAACGGAGATGAATATCCAAAAATGGAGGCACCTAAAATCACTAGCCATTTTTGTCTAGACATTCTGATAGATTTGTGCATATACTTCAGTAAACCTTAGCAGAGTCAATAATTCTTATGTGACTTAGGTGTTCACTCTAACAGATACAACCTGGATGTTTAAGATTAGCTGTAAGAGCCAGTTTTTCTTTACTCTATACATATTCACTTTAAAAGTAATCTCCTCTGACTGGCTGATTCTTGGAACTTTCCTCCCTTGTAAAAATACTTTCAGTCATGTATTATTGCAATATTTTAGGATTGAAAAGCTTTTCTGTTTCTTTAATGACTTTACATGAGGCCATATCTATATGGATGGAATCTATAGCTTTCAAAAAATGACAGAAAATTTATAAGGTTTAATGAAATTCATGACTTCTAAAGAAAAATTAAATGGAGATAGCTCTCCTTAAAACAGCACCTGTTATTTTTCACTGATTAAAATAAGCTTGTTGCTTAAATGGCTATGGCCGCTGTCATTTTTAACATTACAGGCTCCTGCGTGTGTTTTTTCAAATCCCGTTCCAGGGATCCAAAGAGCTGCATTTACATTACATCAAAATGTGACTCTTGTGTAAGGTCCAAAGAAAGTTGCTATTCCTATCTTTAAACTCACCACTAAATAGATCCTTCTGCTGGCCCTCCTCTTCCTCCCAACGCAAACCCATAGAAGATAACCACCATATATACTTGTTCTCTCATATCATATTTATGCGAGTGATTACTACTCAGTTGTCCCATTTAGTGATTTAAATTTGCCAAGGCACAATGGAAGTTGTTTGTACAATGTGCTAAAGAAAATGACACACTTGTGACTGGATTGTTGCTGTTTACTCTCTGCCTTGGGTCCCCTGCCCAAAAGAAATACATACACAGCCACATGCAAAACATCAGAATTAAAACATTCTGTCTCAACTCCAATGCAGAGCCACAGGAACATCCGTTTATCAACTCTTGCTTTGCGTGTGGTAAATGCAGTTCAGAAATGTAAATTCAGTATTGACACACTAGGCTTAACTAAAACATTAATGACTTTTTACACACTAATTTTTCCCCCTGGATGTAAACCAATGGTTTACCGTACGACGTTTTTAAGTGAGAAGCCAGAATTTTACTACTGGTGAAAGATGCCAGAAGGACAGTTCTGGAGGCTGAACTCCATTCTTCTCAACAGACACAGTGCACAGGCTACAGAAAGACAATATCTTATCAGGAGTACCAGCCCTGCTACCCTGAAGGGTGAACATTTGTTTTAGTCTCCATGACCACATATAGAATCATAGAATAATAGGGTTGGAAGGGACCTCACGAGGTCATCTAGTCCAACCCCCTGCTAAAAAGCAGGACCACTCCCACTAAATCACCCCAGCCAGGGTTTTGTCTAACCGGGCCTTAAAAATCTCCAAAGATGGAGATTCTACCACCTCCCTAGGTAGCCCATTCCAATGCTTCACACCACCCTCCTAGTGAGAATTTTTTTCCTAATATCCAACCTTGACCTCCCCAGCTGTAATTTGAAACCATTGCTCCTTGTTCTGTCCTCTGTTACCCTCGAGAACAGCCTACCTCCTTCTTCTTTGGAGCACCCCTTCACGTAGTTGAAGGTTGCTATCAAATCTCCCCTCAGTCTTCTGTTATGTAGACTAAATAAGCCTAGTTCCTTCAGTCTCTCCTCATAAGTCATGTGCCCCAGCCCCCTAATCATTTTTGTTGCCCTCTGCTGGACTCTTTCTAATTTGTCCACATCCTTTCTGTAGTGGGGAGCCCAAAACTGGACACAGTATTCCAGATGCGGCCTAACCAGTGTCCAATAGAGGGGAATTATCACATCCCTTGATCTGCTGGCAACACTCCTACTGATGCAGCCTAATATGCCACTGGCCTTTTTGGCAACAAGGGCACACTATTGTCTCATATTCATCTTCCCGTCCACCATAACCCCCAGGTCCTTTTCTACAGAGCTGCTACTTAGCCGATCGGTTCCCAGCCTGTAGCAGTGCATGGGATTTTTTTTGTCCTAAGTGCAGGACTTTGCACTTGTCTTTGTTGAACCTCATGAGGTTTATTTTGGCCCGGTGTTCCAATTTGTCCAAGTCTCCCTGGATCCTGTCCCTGCCCTCCAGAGTATCTACCATTCCCCCCAACTTGGTGTCATCCGCGAACTTACTAAGCACGCAGTCTATTCCATCATCAAGATCATTAATGAAGATGTTGAATAGAACCAGCCCCAGGACCGACCCCTGGGGCACTCCACTCGTTACCGGTTGCCAACCAGACATCGAGCCATTGATTCCTACCCGCTGAGCCCGTTGATCTAGCCAGATTTCGATCCACCTTACAGTCCACTCGTCCAACCCATACTTCCTTAACTTGCCGACTAGAATGCTGTGGGAAACCGTATCAAAAGCCTTCCTAAAGTCAAGGTATACCACATCAATGGCTCTTCCCTCATCCACAAATCCAGTCATCTCATCATAGAAGGAAATCAGGTTGGTCAGGCACGATTTGCCCTTGGTGAATCCATGTTGACTGTTGCTGATCACTCTATTTTCCTCCAAGTGTTTCAGGATGGATTCTTTGAGGACCTGCTCCATGATTTTCCCAGGGATTGAGGTGAGGCTGACCGGTCTGTAGTTCCCCAGATCCTCCTTTTTCCCTTTCTTAAAGATAGGTACTATATTCGCCTTTTTCCAATCCTCCTTCGCCACAAGTTCTCAAAGATAATGGCCAGCGGCTCTGCAATCACTTAGATGCAGTTCATCCGGCCCCATGGACTTGTGCACATCCAATTTCTTTAAGTGTTCCCTAACCTGACTTTCCATCACCGAGGGCCGCTCTTCTCTCCATTCCGCGTTACCCCCTGTAGTAGCCTGGGAGCTGGCCCTCCCTGTGAAGACTGAAGTAAAAAAAGCATTGAATACTTCAGCCTTTTCCGCATCATCCACCACGAGGATGCCTGCCCCATTCAGTAAGGGACCTACACCACCTCTGATCCTTTTTTTGTTGCTGATATACTTATAGAACCCCTTTCTGTTATCCTTCACATCTCTTGCTAGCTGCAACTCCAATTGTCCTTTGGCCTTTCTGATTTTATCCCTGCAGTCCCGAGCAATATCTTTATACGCCTCCCTTGTCATCTGTCCAAGCGTCCACTTCTTGTAAGCTTCCCTTTTATGTTTCAGCTCCCCACAGAGTTCTCTGCTAAGCCACGCTGGTCGCCGTCCACATTTGCTGTTCTTTCTGCACATCGGAATGTTATCTTCCTGTGCCTTTAACAGGGTTTCTTTAAAATACAGCCATCTGTCTTGAACACCTTTCCCCTTCAGATCAGCCTCCCAAGGGATCCTGCCCATCAGCTCCCCAAGGGAGCCAAAATCTGCTTTTCTGAAGTCCAGGGTGTGTGTTCTGCGTCTTTCCTTCCTTCCATTGATCATGATCCTGAGCTCTACCATCTCATGGTCGCTGCTGCCCAGGTTGCCATTTACTTCTACTTCCCTGATCAATTCTTCTCTGTTTGTGAGCAATAGGTCTAGAGGTGCAAGGCCCCTAGTTGGTTCCTCCAGCATTTGTACTAGGAAGTTGTCCTCAATATTCTCCAAAAACTTCCTGGATTGCCTGTGCACTGCTGTATTATCTTCCCAGCAGATGTCAGGATAATTGAAGTCTCCCATAAGAACCAGGGCCTGCAATGATCTGGAAACTTCTGTTAGTTGTCCATAGAATGCCTCATCCACCTCCTCTTTCTGGTCTGGCGGTCTGTAACAGACACCCAACGCAACATCCCCCTTGTTGCATTCTCCCCTAAACTTAACCCACAGACTTTCAACCATCCTGTTTCCACTTTCATAGTGGAGCTCCGAGCAGTCATACAGCTCTTTTACATATAGCGCTACTCCTCCCCCCCCTTCTTCCCTGCCTGTCCTTCCTGAACAATTTATATCCATCCATGGCAGTGCTCCAGTCATGCAAGTTATCCCACCATGTTTCTGTTATTCCAATAATATCATAGCTCCTTGTCTGTGCCAGTACTACCAATTCTTCCTGCTTGTTTCCCAGGCTCCTCGCATTTGTGTACAGGCACCTAAGATACCGGGCCCATTGCCCTACTTTGCCGTGTCGATTCTCCCTCCTGTAGCATCTTCCTCCTTGCAATTTCTCCCAGTGCCCTCCTTCCCCACTCACCTAGGAAATAAAAAAACTATTTGATTTTCCCCCCCCCCAGTTCCAACTACCCTCTCTTTTATTCCTTCTGTTACAGCCCCAGCACCCCCCAAGTTCCATCCCTTCCCCCAGGTTTCCCTCAGTTTCACTTACCTATGGGCTTTGGTCACCTTCCCCCTTCGAACCTAGTTTAAAGCTCTCCTCACCAGGTTAGCCAGTCTGCTTCCAAATACGCTGTTCCCCTTCCTGGATAGGTAGAGTCCATCTCTGCCTAGCAGTCCTTCTTCCTGAAACAGTACCCCATGGTCGAGGAAGCCAAAGCCCTCCCGGTAACACCATCTCTGCAGCCAGGCATTCAACCTCCAGGATGCATCTCTCTCTGCTCGGGCCCCTACCCTTGACCGGAAGGATCGAGGAGAACACCACCTGTGCACCGAACTCCTTCACCCGTGCTCCCAGAGCCCTGTAGTCCCCTTTGATCTGCAGCGGGTCACCTCTCGCAGTATCATTGGTTCCCACATGGATGAGTAGCATGAGGTAGTAGTCAGAGGGACGGATGATTCTCGACAATCCCTCTGTAACGTCTCGGATACGGGCCCCTGGCAGGCAGCATACCCCCCGAGAGGGAGACAGATGGGTGCCTCCGTCCCCCTCAGAAGAGAGTCCCCAACCACCACAACCCGACGCTTCCTCCTGGGTGTGATGGTTGTGATCCTTCCAACCTCGGGGGTGCATGGCTTCTCCTCTTCCACCTCATCTCCTGTCTGTAGTGCTGCATAGCGGTTCTTTACCACAACCGAGGGTGGGATGGGAGCAGGGGTGGAGCACTGTCTGCTGCCAGAAGTAACCAGCTGCCAGTGTCCACCCTCTGCCTGAGCCACCTCATCCTTCTCCGAGGGTGTGGCAGCAGTCCTTTGCCTCTGGATAGTTTCTTCATCCTTGCATGTCTCCTCATGGATGCTATCCAGGAACTTCTCCATAGATACTCCTGAGCCTGGCAACATCCTCCTGTAACTCCCCCACCTGCTTCCTGAGAGATTCCACAAGGAGACACCTGTCACATTGAATGATCTCCCCAGCCTGACCGTCTGAGAATGGGAAATACAGGCCACAGTCCTTGCAAGTCCACGCCAGGATCTGGGTAGAGACATCCATGGTCAGTATGTCTGTCTGGATACAGGCACAGGTGGAGGAGACAGAAGCAGTGCTGGCACAAGCGGCACCGCTCTTCTTCACCATAGTAGCTACACAAAACACAAACTTCCCGCAAACTCCCTCTGAAACTCCCCTGTTTGCAGTCCCTGGTCGCAAGCTCCCCCTGGTCGCTCAGCCACTGACTTTTAAGGCCTTCTCTGCCTGGGTCAGCCCTTGCCCCTCGTTAAGCACACAGGGGAAGGGTGATCACAAGGCTGATTGAGCTGATCAGAGCTGAGCAGAGAACAATGGTACAAACAGCCCCCAGACAATCACACAATCACAATCCCAACTCATACAGTAACTGACAATTCACAGAAATCACCTGTGGGAAAGACACAAGCGCACAGAGTCAGCAATTCACTCACCCCAAAGGTTCACTCTCTCCCTTGCTTCTTCAGGAAGGGGATCTCCTTCGCCTCCTTCTCAGGGCTTCTCCTTCCCTCTCAAACTCCCCTGTTTGCAGTTCCTGTTTGCAAGCATATAGTTTGGCTTGTGAGATGCAAAGATGGATGATCAACTGTGCCAATTGTGCTGATGCATCTGTGGTACTAGGTATACCTGCATATAACTAGATAATCAACTTATTTCACATACACCGACACCTTGACTTCAAATAGCATTGAATGGTAAAGTTAATGAGCTGCCCCAGAGCTGAACAGGTTATTTTTATTCTTTAATGAGTCAATTGAGAGGAAAAGAAATCAGTTCATCTCAGGAAAAGTTTGCTTCCCTCTTTGATAAGTTGCATTAAAAAGAAAGATCTTTTAAAGATAGTGTCCATGCACTGCGACTTCTTACCTCTTTATAAACTTTTATGGAGACACCAGGAGGAAGAAATTAGTGAGAATTTTGCAAGCTAAGTAAAGGGGGAAAGCTCACTGTTTGACTTGGTAGCCCTGGTCTAACCTTACCCATATTATCATATAGATTTATCATAAAGTTAGTATATAGATTTTTATATTAAAAACTGGAATGCATGGTACCTTGCAGGCTTGTGTGTTTTTATATATGTGAGACAGCTAAAGCATAAGGCAGACTTGTTTGTGCATTAGGCAGTGATGTGGAAATCCAGGGGCTATATTTTGATCATGAACTCTGTCTAAGGTAGGTCAGCAGACATCAAAAGAAGGGACTTACCAAGTCTGGACCCTAAAAGTAAACTACAGAACCCACAAAAATACCTACGAATAATAAAGAGGAAGATATAAAAACATTCTGGAAGGAGACCATTCATCAGTCATATGCACGAATCTACCATCTTATAGAATAAATGTAGCCCAACAATTGTGGGGGTGAAGAACCCATATTTGGGTGTAGGAGGAGGAACCAAACTGACCCATGCTATATAGGGTCCTGTTCCTGGGTGAGTGGCTGGTTGGTTGGTTGGTTAGTTAGTTAGCTAGCTAGCTAGCTATCGAGCTTCACTTTTTAGCTTCAACAGCAGTGCCAGCCCTTTTTATTAGCTTTTGAGTTATTTGAACTGTTTTAGGTATACCCTAACTATAGCTTTTAGTACTGTCAAGCTCTCCATCCCTCTCCCAAGTCAAGGAATTAGACACTCCTCTCAACCAAGCCAATGGAAACCAGTGTGAGTGTATATAACATAAATCTTAGCATAGTTAAAATCATACCGCATATTTTCTGTGTGTATTAGAGTAGAATTTGACTGTCATCTGCTTATTACTCATCTCTTTAATTTTTTCCATTTTCATTTTGTCTATCATTTATGCTACTGCAATAAAAGGGTTTTATCCATAAATACTTTTGAGTATCTGTATAACAATTCCTGTTGGGCATCCTGGGGGTCCCTGTTCAAATTCTTCTGTGGTCAGATTCAGGCAAGAACCCCAGTCCTTTATTAAGATCCATTGGTAACTATATACAAATTTGAAATAATAAAGAATCAAATTACAACTTAGAAAATAAGACACACTACATCCCAAAAGGAATCCGAATGCAGAGGTAATTATTTCTCCTGTAACTGACACAATACAACCCTTGGCTTGGCTTCACACTTGGTTTTATCCCAAGTGCACTACCTTGAATGGGTGACTGATGCATCACTTTTCATAGCACTACCTTTAAAATTCTTACGAAGCATTCCAAGATATTTAAGCCAGCAGCAGTTCCTAAATGGAACAGTCATAAGGATGTATCAGTTTCATTACTTCATTTCTTTCCTAACCACCCAAAATATAATCTAACAATCAGTGCCAGGCAGACAGTGGTTTAGAAAAGTAATATCAAGCTTTGTATCCAATGGCTAACTTACCTGGCGCAACGCTTTTAATAACTCTGCCAGTTAGAACGGCAAAGTGTGCATTTACCCAACCATGTTTTAAGAAGCTTCTAAAACCAATGGTTTCCAAAGTATAAGCTGAAAAACATTTGCGACAAGGATGGACTAGCAAAGGGAATCCTAGAAAAGACAAGCCATTCAGTACCAGCACTTCACTTTCTAAAAATGGAAGATGGGTAACTACGACCAATGATTTTCTGTGAATTCATTCATGCAGTGATTTTCAAAGTACCCTAAAGGAGTTGCACACTTAGTTCCCATTGCCTTTCTATGAAACATGGGCATATAACTCCTTTAGACTACTTTAAAAATCCAAGCAGCACATTGTTAAGTGCAGTTGATTGTCACATTCACACTATGTTCTCCCCAAACATGCATATGAACAAATTTTCCCCAGCATGTTTTTAGAAGGCAAATTTTAGTCTTGTGTGTGTGTGTATTGAAAAACACATTCAGGTAAGTAGCTGTACACTGATGCACTCAGAGCACTGAAAATATAGTATTGACTTACCTGACCAACCAAATGGCCAACAGAACTCTAAGGCAAACCACTTGCAGAGAAAAATTAGCTGAAAAATTGCAAATGAATGAATTGCAGTCTCCTGGTAGTTATTCCAGGAGCAGAGGGGCTAAATTTGAATACGTTTTCTTCATAAATCTTTGTAATTTTTGCAGATGTCCTAAGCTCTCATAATTGTGGCCAGACTCTCAACTTCCTGCCCATTCCCAAGTCACCTTTTCACCTTGCAGCTCCTGTGCAGCTAGCAGATTGGTCTTTTCGACTTCAGTTTGGAGGGAAGATTGTTGGCTATGGCAGAAGTCCATACACAAAGAGATAGGGGTTAGATGCAAAAAGGATAACTATTTCCCTTCAGTAGTTATATGATCCTGATTATCAATCTTTAGTGTATATCTCCTCACATCACCCCATGAGGTGGGGGGATTGCTATCCCATTTTACAGTGTCCTAGACCAGTGGTTCTCAACGTTTTGTGGGTTGCAACACGCTTGTCAGTGTGCGCGGCCCTACAGGACACACCAGCCTCTCCCTCCTCCTGGCTCTCCATGACACACTTACTGCTGTGCGTCACAGTAATGTGTCCCGACATAGTGGTTGAGAACTGCTGTCCTAGACATTGGACTATTCTTTATCTCACATGAAGCTCACTTTTGCACTACACAATGTGACATTCCCCTCCCAGAATCTGGACTGGTGCACCGCTATGACCCCCTAATCGCCACTCCTGAACCCCGACTTACCCTGCTACAGCTATGCCAGGTGACCACTCCTAAGTCAGTCCACACCAGCCTCATGCACGTAATCAGTTCTAGGCAGTGGGTGTGTGCCCCTGGCCACTCAGAAGATGGTCCCCCACAAGCACTCTACATTGGGAACTTCCGTTCTATAGGGATCGGGACCCTTCCCCAATCACCACAGACCTCATCCATCCAATTAACACTGAAATGGGTATGCCCGGCATCACTCATTCACACCATCTGAAGTCCACACAGCTTTAGATAAAACAAATAGTTTATTGCTTAGAATATGATTTTAAGTGAGTATATAGCAAACCAATGCACAATCATGTAATAAAGAGGTTAGGAGTTACCACAAGCATATAAAGATGTAGACGCATGCTAACCAACATTACTATCCAAGATTACTTCTAAGATCTGGCTTATTCTCCTCACTTCTTACCCACAAGACTGACTGTTGGTGGTGTTCAGCCAGTCTTGGCCCTCCTGATCACGTGGATAGGTTCAGTCTCTTGGCGTTGTTTTCAAGATGGTCCTTCTCTGTCAAAAAGCCCCTAACAGTTCCAAGTGCGTCCTTTTTAAATCCCCCTCACCGCTCCTTCTTCCTTGCTGCTGTGATTTTGTCCCACCTGAACCAGGGAGCTGCATTTGCATTGTCTGTCATACCCCACTCCAGCCGAGATAGCCCTGAGTCATGTAATATACCTGAAAACACACTTCACATCTGTACACATACCTGATACTGCAGTAAACATACGATAATACAGTAGAGCATTCAAAAGGGAACCTTGCCTGGCATAAGTGGCATCAAACCATACAATTACATTGCAAAAGTGAACAGAAAAATTACACAGGTCATAGCCCTGAGCTAGCTAATCCCAGCTCACCTGCAAGCCTTCATTCCTGACATCAGGCCTTCCAAGTCCCTGAGTAGTGTCGTAGACATTGGACCATTCTTCCTCTCACGTGAAGCTCACTTTCGCACTACACAGATACAGGGCCATCTGTGGGCAGGATCTACTTGTCCTGTTTCGGCAGCCACAAACCAACCCAGGTGATTGACAGGGCATACTGAAGCTGCAATTGTGCTTCCTACACAGGCAGCAGGAAAGACGTAGCAAAGCAGCCCATTTCTGTACCACTGAAGCCCTTTGCACTGCAGCGATCCCTCCAAGATTAGTTATGATAGCTTTTACAGCCAAATCCTATTGATGGTGAGGCACCGCCCCCAAGAGTCGGGTCCTACATCATCATGTTTAGGTTTTCCAAATGGGAACTTCATAGCCTTATTTTTACAGGGATTAGGGGGTTTTGGCACCCTTTTCCTCATGGATAGGGCCAGAGATTCTTTATTGCTACACATAGATTCTGTAAACTCTCAGAATGCCCTTTACAACTGCCAGACATTGTCATTTCCTAGCTTGTTAACTGCTGAAAAGGTGTTAAAACTAATAATGAATTCTGACCGCCCAATATATGGCACCTTGTTTTAGTTCTGCATTCATGTCATAGCACTGCAAATATTAGCTAAGACCAATTTTTGGCTTTCTCGTCATTTAACTTCTTAGTGAGCCAGGGTCCCCTGTTGGTAGGCTTTCAGCAAAGAGAAGCCAGTAACGCCCAGTCACTGGGCACTGTGTAATAGGACAAACCTTTCTTGGGAAGATGTACGTAATTTAGTATTCCACTCTCTTTCACTCCCTTCCTACCCCTCAAAACGCAACACCTTTCTGGTACTGAGGTGGTTTGGAAAAACGTGACAGAGTTGCTTAGGTCAAGAGTTGAATCAAAGGGAACGTCACCTCCTCAGATTGTGGAGTGACGCCTCCATATCTATTTCAATTGCATTTCACTTTTTGCAAATTCTCATCTTGTGTTCTTCATTATCGCCTCTTGGCATTTTTTCCTGCATTAGCGGAATTGAAATATCTCCCTTCTATTGAATCTGTTTCAGTGAACAATTCTGCCTAATATTAAGTTTTATTTTTCCAAGTTGAATCTCATTTTAACTTCCTGTCCATCACTCTCTCCCAACTTCATGTTGCTGCCCTGATCTTTTTGCTACAGGCTCTAACAGATTGTGGTTTTTTGTTTGAGTTCAGTTCAGCTGAATAGACATGTGTCCATGTCACAAAAGGCTTTCTTGCTGGCTATATCAGTAAAGATAGCAAGATAGATTAGCACAAATCAAACTATTCCACTAGATCTGATGTGAATATTTTAAACTTTTTCTTAATAGGAAAATTCAGGTTTATCAAAACAAAACTTTTCAGTAGGAAGTTATCAGTTTCAACAACAAACAGCAGCAGCAAAACAAACTTTTGCTATGAAAGATTACCCAGGTCTGAGAGAGAGACTGGTCAAAATCACATAGAGCAGCAGTGTCAAACGTGGTTAGGCCCACAAATGTCTTCCATCCAGCCCATGACTGCATTCCATGGGACCACACACTCTTCCTAACAGATGGGAAGGGAGTGTGATCTTGCATACCCAACGCTCTGCAATGCTGTGAATGTGTCAGGTATCGCGACATCACAGAGTGCTGGGCATGCAAGACTGTGTTCCGAGAGACCACACTCTCTCCCTAACACTAACACTAACACACAAGTATCATGAGCAGTTTCATATACACAGTATGATGCCACGAGAGTGCCGTAGTATTTCGATTTATGGTATGTACGGCCCATGCGAAGTAACATTTAAGTCAAATCTGGCCTGCCGTATCAAATGAGTTTGACACCCCTGATTTAGAGAGAGACATGCCCCCTAAAATGGACAGGTGGAATAGAAGAGACACCCAGCTTCAAGTCCCAGGTCTGCCTGATTTAGACCAGGGACTTGAATCTGGGTCTCCCACACTTGTCCTCCCCCTTTTGAATGCACTAGAGGCAAGTGGGTACAGAAAGTCCTTCCCCTCCCAATAAAGAAAGCAAAAGGCAGCCCCTAAGTTGCAAAAAATGCTTTACTGACCAAAACACAAAATCAAAAACAAATGAGTCCATCCCCTGGACTATGCACAATCTGTTTCTTAAAGAACAGGTTAAATTAATTCTAATCAAATGAATAGATTCCTCTTCATTTGAAAACATACTGCGGCAGTGCATTTAAAGTGCTTTAATTTCCCAAGAAAATAGTTGGCTTGCCCCCACAACAAATCTGCATTTTTCAGAAATACTGGAGCTTGAATATGCAAATGATAAGAATGTATTAATTATCATTAGTCATTCTTTCACAAAGACTAGAAGTAATTGGAGAAATAATTTGAGAAAATTGAAGTACGTGACAGAAAGCATTAAGATTCATCAAGTTTCAATTCTCTTGTTCTGTCAGCTTGTCAAAAGTAGATGCTGTTACTCTGGCATCACTGGTTAAACATTTCATTTTTTCTCCTCTAAACTGGTGTACAATTTGGCTCTCCATATGCTTTGAAATTAACTAGATATGGCATAGCAAATTTTCTACCTAATAGGCAATATTACAAACATGATTTAAAGAAATGCTTGTAAAGCATTATTATTGAGAAATTTCATTTGATGGGACCAAATCAGTGAACTTAGAATGACAAGGAGGGTGAGGCAACATTTTTTATCAGACAAGCGTTTGAGCTGTCACCAACAGAAGTTGGTCCAATAAAAGATACTGCCTCACGTATCTTGTGTAATTTCCTGGGATGGATATGGCAACAAACACTGCTTATTAGCGAATTTACGCGTTTGCTAGATGAAGTATCCTGTATTATCACAAGTGACTTGGAAAGAGCCATCAGATACACAAGTACAATAAATGTACACCTAAGGTGCATAACAGTGCATTTATGCTGCTCTATCTATATCATGCAACAATTCACCTTGAACAAAGAGGTCAGTGAATATGCAATACCTTCCTAATGCCATTTATTCAAACATACAAGGATCATTTGGATATCACTTCAATATTTAAATTACAGTAAAAATGAGTTTAGACGCATGTCCAGGCATATTGTTATTAAACAGTTCTGAGAACTTCTCACTATAGGATTTGAAAATCAGTACCACCAATTTTAGCCAACTAAAACGGCCTCAAAGTCAGGTCAGCAAATGTTACACACCACATCACCATCATCGAAATGGAACCCAAGAACAGCTTATTTGGCAGTTTAAACTGCTCCAAGTGTCATTAATGGTCCTCTGGAGTGCTGGTCTCGACCTTTTGCCTGAGTTGGCAGGAACTCTAATCTACAAATGCTGTGCATGGGATAAGCAATAATTAAGGATTGTTGGCTGATCTGGTGGCAGCCTCATCCATTACTCATCCTGTGGTGTAAGGGTGATGGTGATAGGAAAGCTTTTCTAAAATAGAGCACTTGCAGAAAGGAGAGTAGAAATTTTCAGATCTATACAGCAGTTCGCAGACTGGTAATACTTGTTTATGCTGAGCCTAGAATTTATTTTGGACTTTTATTTACATATGCTTGCACCACGCAAAGCTCCCCCCCGCATTTCTTTGTCATTTGTATCTTCTCCCTATGCTCCCATGATAGCTTACACAAGCGGTACATATATTTAGGCCCAGATCATTGGCTTCGGCCAAGAAAAATACAGCACAATTCAAGAGGCCTGTTAAATCACTCTTCTTCCTCCTCTAAATTAGTTGTCAAGGAGCCTCCAGGAGCAGTTACAACAGCCAGGGATTGCTGAAGTGTACACACATGGTCACGTTCACCTTCCCCAACTGTGGGCCCTTGTGTCAGTAACAGAAACGAGTAAGAGCCACTACGCCAGCCACGTGCCATTGGATGAGCCCCCCCATCACTTGTGTGATCCCCTTATGGTTGGCTATGCTGGCTTTAATGGGAAGTTTGAGCCAGCATAATGCATAGCAGACCAAATGCAGGTTTGAGCCCCAGCACTTTCCATCTTTCCTCACAGGTTATTTCCTACAGGCCTTTACTTGTGCGTGAAGCCATACAGAGAACACAGTATCATGAGAAAAGCAAAATTTAGTGTGCATCCTATTTTCTAAAACCCAGTGTATCACATGTCTGGAAAACATCACTCAGGTCTTAATTTGTGGGGGGGGGGGAGTTGGGGGGCGTGGCACAACAACGCTACAGACTACTTCTTGTTGCATGCCACTTAGATTGCATGCTTTGGTAGCTAGTAATTTGTTTTTGAATTTCAAGGCCTACTAAACAACAGAACTGAGTTGGAAAATTATGTGTACAAAATACATACAAATTAACATTCAAACTTTCAGAGTTACCCTTTTAAAAGTCAAATTCATTTAGTTGGAGGAAAAGGGTCAAAATAAGTTTTAGACTTTTTGAGCTAAATACACACAAGGAAAGATCATCATGCTCCAAGCCACAGGTGCTGTGTTGCGACCCAGGAATGTTACTGCCAGCTCCGCCACTGCCTTACAGCAGTCCACAAATATGTGAACTTGGGAGTTTTCAGATCTATCAGGATGAAAGATTTTGCACGGGAACTTGCACAGTACCTGCCTGTACTATTACTGTCTAGACCAGCGTTTCTCAACTGGTCCATGGATTGGCACCAGTCTCTGAGATCTCCGACAGTATAGGAAGCTGGTCCCTGGTATCAAAAAGTTTGAGAAACACTGGTCTAGACCATTGGTTCTCAACCACTGCGTTGGGGCACATTACCGTGTCGCCACACAGTGGTAGGTGTGACGCGGAGAGCTGGGGAGATGGCTGGATTCAGCCAGGGGTGGGGGGGGAGGGTGTGGTTGGGTGGGTTGGTGTGTCCTGTAGGGTCACGAAATGCTGCCAAGCGTGTTGTGACCCACAAAAGCTTGCAAACGACTGGTCTAGACAAAACTATCTATTTGTTTCTGAGAGCCTAAACATTATTCAATAATTGAAATTTAAAAACAACCAGCCAAAGATGAAGCCACGTCAGATAACAAAACATCAAATTTTTCAAAAATGATATAGGTTCATATTCTCCAAGAGTTATGTATTCGCTTAACTGTGTTTCCCTGGAACTACCCTAAGTACATGAAGTTACACATGCATATGGTTTTGCAGGATCAAGACCACAGCAATCACTATATTTGTCTTTCAAGGATTTCCACAAAATGAGCTTCTCTAACTGCTGGGACAGCAGATGAAAAGTCAAGCTGTTCTTTTTTGGCTCTCTCTTCATTATTAGTAAGTGCATTTTGATAAAACAATCTAACAATTTTGTTGATGATTCACAACCCATAGCAGAATCCAGCTCAAACACTTATAGCAGTATAAATATACAGAGCCAATAAGAAAAGGCAGTAACATACCGTACTTACACTGCCGCTGAGTTACTAGACTGCCACCATTCTGAAAAGTCGGTGCCATATTACAATTTGTCATCTATTGCAATATAAGTTACATACAAAATGGTGTTTCACTGGGTTCCAAAAGTCTAGTGAGAATCCAAAACCACAAATACCAGTCAGGCCGTGACACCTTTTTTTGAAACAGAATCTTTCACAACCACTTAAATCATTTTTACTCCATAAGATTTATAATGTATTTTGAAGAATTCTAACCTACTCAGCACTGGAATACTTTAGTACTGATTCAAAATCAAAAAGTCTTTGTACTCTAAAACCAAGCCAAACAAATTCTGCAGTCGTTTCCTCCCCTCTCTTCTTCCAGAGTTCCAAATTATAAAGTAACTTGTCACTTAAGTATTTAAATAATGAAAAAGCCATGGCACTTTATGTTGTCAACTGTCCAGGATTGTCCTGGAGTTTCCAGAAGTCAAAGATTAACCTTTAATTAAGATTTATGTCATATGATGAAACCTTCAGGAATAGAGTCAGCCAAATTGGCAACCCTAATAGTGCAGAACTGAAAACCTGACTTCACATAAAGCTGTCAACGTATATTTGTTTGTAGTGTGAATATGAGCAATCTATTTTGTATGAACTTTTCTGGTTCTACTTAGTCAATGAAGAGGATATCTGCACCTTTTGATTATACAGTCAAAGCTGTAGTACAGTGTGTAATTTTGTTTGTTTTAAACAGTGAAAGAATGATTGAACGGTCTACTCTCTTCTTTGTGCCCAAGATAACTTGTCTGCATGTAGTTGGAATGCCATCTCTTCTGTTCCAGAACAGTCATGAGCACTGTCAGCAGAATCCGTCTTTCGTGGTAGTAGCAGAAAAGGAAGTCCCTGGCATCATAGATATTCTGAAGTACTTCAGTCCATCTGTGTGCTTATATTTCTTCTAGCTTTCTCCAGTAGAACCACCCTCAAAATAGACGATGTAACAATAAAATACGCTACTCAAGGTAGATAGTGGCAAATTACAAGAGCCTACAGCAAGGTAAGCTGTCTAAGAAATTTGGTACAGTTTGAGCAGTAATTACCAATGTCTCCTCAATTTCTGTACAATCATAAAAGTACAAAGTCATTTCTGTATGATGCAAATACAGAGTCATTAATGAATCATTAATACGAACAGTTAAAAATAAACTCTTCCAATAATATTTATATTGATTGGAATTTAATTGTGCAATAAGTTTGTGGCGTTCATTAAAGGCAACTCCATCATTTGTAATGGAAGTTTAGACTGATAGATTAAAAAAAACTCCTAAGTTAAATGGTTAAATTTTTTCCATAAAGAGCATAACTGAGTGCATTGTATATTTGATTAAAAATAAAGGCTACAGTAAAGTCTCCTTAAGATTTAAAAACAAATCAACATTTTAAATTAAGCTTCTAAATCCAGTGTAGCTAACATAGCTATTAAAGAACTACAAGTGCAAATTATAAGATGCAGGGAAGTGGCACTAAGATACACATTATCTGAACTGGCACTTCCCACATCTAACTGATTGTCTATACCAGTGGTTTTCAAACAACGGGTTAGGACCCAGTACTGGATCACAGAGCCTCAGGTACTGCGTCGCAGTGCCCCCTTCAAGATTTGCTACTCAATTTTCTCTTCAAAAATAAATTTAAAAAGTTGAAATATACATGTTGAAACAAGTAAACGATACTCCAAAATTTGCTGAAGAAAATAAACGATGCTAAAAGACTTTTCCAAGATAAGATCTTGGTGTATCTTTATTGTAGAATACTTATAATCTTTGGTGGGAGTGCGGAAAAGCTTCCCAATATGGGAATAGAAAGTGACTCACTAGACTTTAACAGAAGAAAAAACAATTGTCTTCATGTTAATTTAAATCTAGTAAGCCACACAAAGCAAGGAATTATTGTGACATAGCAAGCTAAATGCCTCAACTCCACAGAAGGAAAGATGACTTATAAGGTGCTCCTTGATAAAAATACAATATGTCTCAAGCAAGTAAAGTCAGAGGACTTCACCAGAAGAATTTTTTTTTTTTAAAACATCTTCTAACTAAATTTAGGGGTTGCTTAAAAGAATTTTTTTTTGTAGTGACCTGCACAGAATAAGCTAAATTTCATTTTAGATTTGTTTTCTGTGCTAGGCCACTAAGGCTTGATTGGAAGTTAACTGGATAGAGACATTGTTATGAATTTTTGGCATAGGTTTAAAAAAGAAGGAACTTAATTGGGCTCACAAGACTGACTCCCAAGTGAGGTAGTTGTCATGGGCAAAGGGGGTGAAAAGGACTTTCAGTGTTGACCAGTATCAGAAAAATATGAATTTTAAGTTGCCTAGGCATTACTACATAGGTATTTCTTTTTGTTGCAATACTCAATATTACTTTTTGCTCAACGTTATTTGATGTAGTAATGTACCTTGGTAATGTCCATTTCTGAAAGTCTAGCTTCTTAAAGCATTATGTTTTCCTCCAAATCCAAAGTGTTTATATTCTTTAAAATGAGCAATGCAAATGGTTCTATGCAGTTTTGCAATTTTTTTTTTCTTAAAAAAAATCAGGATACAAAACAACAACAAATACGTTAAATAAACAAGCTCCCAAGACAGGTCAAACCCAATCATATTTTCTTGAAACAGAGGCTGTTAATGCCCCCAGCATATCTGGCTATCATATACCTATGTTCACTCATTAATTGAAAGCCCATGAAAATTAGTCTTGTGGGATCCTTTTAAAGGTCTTAATTCTGTGGGAAGTCAGTGATAATGGAAGAGAAGAATATTTTAGAGTCTTCAATAGGACCTCATTTTTAAACTGCAGGATTTTAGGGCATCTCCCTAATGATCATTACTTTGGGGGTACTGCATGGTAGAAGGTTGCCTCTCAGGTAGCCAGGTCTTAAAATATTTGGAGCTCTAAAAGTCAAAACATTTAAATGCCAGCCTCAAAACTAATCAAAAGACAGTGAAGATTGTGGAACAACATTACAATATGCTTTCTCCTGGAGGAACCACTACTTACGTGGGCAACAACACTCTTACACTATTTAAATTTCTGAATTGTCTTCTGATGTATTAAAACTCAGATCTGAAGAGGCATAAATAACTACAATGAGGTCCAAATACAGAAAAAAATACAAGCTGCACAGAAGAATTCTGTTTAAGTAACAACTTTATTGTAACTTGATGTGCTGAAATGCAAAAAAAATATTTTCAGCAACAAGATACAAAAAGTATTTCACCATTAACATCAGCTGATTAAAAAAGCTGAATGGTTTGATGCAAGTGTTTACATATCTGAATTCTCTTAAATCATTTCCACCTCAAAACAGGTCTAAATCAGTTCATTTCTAAAATAGGACTCTCGTATTAAGCCTTCTTTTTGAAGTCTCAAAAACCAGGATTAGCTAGGTTACAGAGTGTGATGATATCTCCCAATGCAAACACTTAAAAATAATGAATTCCCTTGCCAAACTCAGTCCATTTACTGCAAACAGAACCCAAGTTGTGTGACTAATTAGCTAGACTATAAACTACACACCTACCATGAGATCAATGCCCGTTGAGAGAAAAGTCAACTTTAGTATCAATTAAAATTAAGAATATTCAATTTGGGTAAAGTGTAGATTTTAACATTAGTTCTGATAGCTACAGTTTTATCTCACTTTGCACTCTGGTATCTTTTATAGCAATGGTCTTATTCTACGAGGGTAATCAGTACAGAGGCCTTATGCTATCTCTAAACACAGGGGTGATTTTCATTCTAAATAATTAAATCACTAAGAGAATCAAATATATGAAGTGTAAGCATCAAATCAGGACAGATAATTTGCACCTTCTTTTGTGTTCACAATTCCCACACCTTAGAACTCATAAAACAAACAAACCAATCCATCAGTCTGTAACCATATATAGACATTACTCTATTTTTGCAGAGGATATTATTACCTAACACATGTATACGTCTTGCTAAATGGATTTTTTTTAGGATTTTTTATTCAGATAGTAAATCTGAATTTAGGAACCAATTAAAAACCAAGCAAAACATGGTGGAGTCCAAATCAGTATTCCATAACTTGTATCTATCGCCAGTCTAGTTATTTTTGTAGCAAACAGCATTCTCCTTGAGAACTTTAATAGGATATTAAATCTTTTTAAAAGGTATTTTAATCTCCTATTCATTGTAAAGGTATCCTAGAAAAGGCACTCTGTGTTCCTACTTCAGCATGCAGTGAATGGACTACAAAACAATTTATTTTTTTAAACTTCCTCTGTTCAAAACTCCACCACCACAGAAAAGTTCAAGTGGAAAAAATGATGGAATTAGTTCTACCATCATTCCAACAGTGAATTGAGTGCTTAATTTTTAAAAAGACCACACAAAATCTCTCTCTCTTTTACACACACACACACACACACACACACACACACACACACACACACACA